>OY813002.1:95153835-96353835 GCA_963681545.1 Germaria angustata
TTCAACTTATTTGCGTTTGACAAAAAATTTTATAATAGTGATTTAAATGTTAAAATTTTTCATAAGTACCTTAAACAATTGCGCATTTCTGCTTATTTTTTAAATAAAAACAATTTGAAATACTTACTATTGAAATTTATTATTCGGGATATTCTCCCAACTAATCGTTAAAAACATTTAGAGCTTTTGCAAATTGCATTGTTGAAAGAAAAATAATATAGACTCACGTTTAGTATAATTGTTTGTTGTTTGTATAAAAGCATTCTAAGCTAAGAATTCTCATACTGTATTTGATTCGTATGGCATAAACATCCGAGGTTGAATGCTTTCAAACTGCTTTAAGTTCACTGTTGATTTGGTTTAGCGACCAATAAAATGTCGGCATATGAAGAGCTAAAGCCACAAGAAACAACAATGCATTTTTATAAAAAAAATTTAAATTTTATTGTTAAATGAACAGCTAAAGCCACAACAAACAAAACATTTTGCAAAAACTCTAATTGTTTTTTTTTTAACAATTAGTTGTGGAGAATACCCCGAAATAATAAATTTCAATATTATTTTATTTGCTGACTTGCGCGAAAAAAGTTAGTTTTTCTCATACCAAAGACATATTAATAAAAATTTTGTTATAAAATATACATACATATATGTCACAAACTTTTAAGTATAGATGGAACAAAAATTAATCATAGATGATATTTCTAATATACGTGTATGTTAATGAAGGTTTAAGGAATTGTTTTTGGCCAAAAGGGTGTTAAATCGTCATGACATCTGAACAGCTATTTCAAAATTATATATATATATATATATATATATATATATATATATATATATATATATATATATATATATATATATATATATATATATATATATATATATATATATATATATATATATATTATTTATATATAATCACATACGGCACTATGAGCCTGGTTAAGTAAATAAATAAATGAAATGAATATTTAAATAATAAATAATTAATTTTTATATTAAAAACCTAATTTAACTTTTGACCTTCAAACTAAAAATTGGTATTATCAATATGTCTGAAGTACTGTTTTTTTAATTATAGCAAGAAGATTTGCATTTACAAATCATGGGAGAATTGTTAAAAGTGAACTCAGATGAATTGCGTAAATGGCTTAAAACTCGGCAAATTGAATCTGTAACTGAACTGGTTTTGATACCTAATAGTTTAGAAACAGCGATTGCGGCTAGAGATGCGTTAGCCAAACATATTTATGCTAAACTCTTTCAATACATTGTCAGCGTTCTCAACAAAGGACTTAATAATGACCGCAAACATAGTTGCTTCATTGGTGTTCTTGATATTTATGGTTTTGAAACGTTTGAAGTTAACTCCTTCGAACAATTTTGTATCAACTACGCTAATGAAAAGCTTCAACAGCAGTTCAATCAACATGTTTTCAAGCTTGAACAAGAAGAGTATCTTAAAGAGGGTATAGCCTGGACAATGATAGACTTTTATGATAATCAACCTTGTATAGATTTAATTGAATCAAAATTAGGTGTTTTAGATTTGTTAGATGAAGAGTGTCGAGTGAGTCAAATGATATTATAAAATAATTTATATTATTGTTTAAAATTTACGATTTATTTCACAGATGCCCAGGGGGTCAGATGAAAGTTGGGCTCAAAAGCTGGTCGAAAAATGCAAGAAATTTAGTCATTTTGAAAAACCCCGTTTTGGCAATACGAGTGGGCAAGCTTTTTTTATTCACTATGATAATATTCTTTAAGTACAAATTTTTTAAGGTTTTTTCATCAAACATTTCTCTGATACGGTAGAGTATGATGTAAATGGATTTTTAGAGAAAAACCGTGATACAGTTTCCAAAGAATTGGTGAACGTTATGCGTCAATCTAAAATGTCATTATGTAAACAACTAATGGAAATAGAAGAAATCGATACTCTTAGTGCTGATGCTGCCAAAACACAAACACTTGGAGGGCGAATTGTTATAAGTGCTGCAAGAAAACAGGTGCGTATATAAAACAATAATTAAGTTTTGTTTTTTTTACATTATTATAAATATTTTTGCAAAACTTTCTACTTTTATGTAGAAGAGCATATGAATTTAAAATATATGTAATATTTGTATGGATAAAAATTTTTTATCCTAATTAATTATATTTGCTTCTCTTTATGCATAGGGTATCGGAATGGATCAAGAGACACGTCGAAGAGTTAGTTGATATTTTTGTTTGTTTTGTTATACACATATGTATATATTTACTCCATTTCTAATATATTAACTCTTATTAATGCATGTTTTATATATGTGTATGTAGACTAACAAAATAATATTTGAAATCCTAAGAAAACACTGCTAATTTGACGTAATAATTCAAAAAGTTACTTACATATATTGTGAATCCACCAGAATTGTCAGACTTTCTTTGGTCATAAACAGCTCCTTGAACGATAAGTTATTTATTCAAAAAGACTATGCATTTTTACGCATGAAAAAAGAATTTTTTAATAAAAAAAGTCATTACTATTATGTATATCTCTTGTGTGTGTGTTAAATATAAATAGATACACATAAAGTAATTGTTAAAAAAAAACAAAAGAATTATGTAAGAGTGCAATTCTCTAACGTTTAATTTTATAAAATGATGGAGGCCCTTAATAAATTTTTGGGTTTTATTTATTTTTCAGAAAATATATATTTTTTTAATTACACTATCTCGAGAATGTACAATACAATAGCATTACATATAATTTTAGTTAAAAAAACCAAGTGAAATTTTTAAAAGCCGTATCGATTGTAAATTCAAATGGTATTTCTATAACCCATACAATCAATTTGTTTAGATAACGTTTCATATAAATATTCTAGACGAGTTGAGTATTCGGGTTATGGAAACCGCACTTGAATTAGTGTTGTTTATATAACTCAGACAGGAATCACTGAAAATTTTTTAGCTTTTTTCTTATGAATTTTTTACACGTGTTAATTGTCCGGGTTACATAAACCATAAACTACTTAACATACAAAAACTAATTTGTTTTTTTTTTATTTGTTAAGTATCAGATTTATTTTTTACTTAGAAAATAAGTTATTTTTGTCAGTTTAATTTGTTACGCAGAATATACATATCCGCGTTACTGCCCACTATTTTTTTTTTTTTATTAAAACCCATATATTCCTCGTTCGGATTTTTATGTGTTCAAGATTTTATTAAATTCGATTGGTCAGTTTGTTTTAAAAATGTTCTTGTATAAAAAAATGTACTTGTTTTTGCTTTGAAATGGGAGGATCTTTCCATATTTTCAAATTTCATTTAAAGTAGTTTTTCTTCTCTGTGCGATAAAGAAAATAATAATTTTTGAAGGTCAGTTTCCCAATATAATTCCAAAAGTCAATGTACCTAAATGTAACAAGAATTATATTGATGTGCTTTTTATGCATTTCTCTGTCATTAAGTGATCATCATAGTAGTCTTTTTTTGTGTGGATTGGCACTTTATCTTTTTAATTTCACTAATCTTCCAGGAATGGCTTCCAATACATTGTGCAATTGCATGCGTTTTATTTTTGTGTAAGCTTCGGCTAATATGCAATCTTATTTTTCTTAAAAGGTTCCTCCATCAAAACAACATCGTCGATCAGTGGGATCACAATTCCGTGATAGTTTAACTTCCTTAATCAACACATTACATTCGACTACACCACATTATGTTCGATGCATAAAGGTGGGAGAAGTATTTTGTATTCTCTGTATACAATCATATATTTACATATAATATATTTTATGACTTCTAGCCTAATGAAGCTAAAATCTCTTTTATGTGGGATGCACCGAAAATTGTGCAGCAATTGCGTGCTTGTGGTGTTTTAGAAACCGTGAGAATTTCTGCAGCTGGATTCCCCTCTCGTTGGGTTTACCTTGATTTCTATATACGCTATCAACTATTGTGCCATCGATCTCTTGTCAATAAGAGTGACTTTAAGCAATCGTGTCGGAATATTGTGACGAAATGGATTATGGATGAGGATAAATATCGTTTTGGTAATACACAAATATTTTTTCGAGCGGGTCAGGTCGCATATTTAGAACAAGTTCGTGCCAACTTGAGAAAAAAGTATATTACTATAATACAGAGCGTTGTACGTCGATTTATTTGGCGTAGGAGATTTCTTCGTTTACAACACACGGCTCTGGGTATACAACGTTTTGCACGTGGTTACTTAGCACGGCAAAAGGCACAAGCCGTTAGAGAGCAACGAGCCGCTATTATTATTTCGAAATATGCTCGTGGTTGGTTGTGTAGGAGACGCTATATTCGCCTGAGAAGTTCCATTTGCGGGATACAACAGTATGCACGTGGAATGTTAGCACGTAAACGACTTCAAGAAGCAATGGATCATTATCGTGCTACTCAAATTCAACGTTTTGTTCGTGGTTATTTGGCAAGGCGGGAATATCACAAACGCCTCCATCACATTGCAATATGTCAATCAGCAGTGCGAAGATTTCTGGCGAGACGTCAATTTAAACGTCTTAAAGCAGAGGCTAAAACTATATCTCATATTCAAAATATGTATAAAGGTTTGGAGAATAAGATTATTTCGATGCAACAACGTATTGATGATTTGAATAAAGAAAATGGAAACCTCAAGCATAAAAACAGTGAAATTTCAGTTCTCAAAATGAAGCTGGAAATAAAAAAGAGCCTCGAGAACGAAGTTAGAAATTTGAAAGTTGCGTTGGCTGAAAAAGATGACAAGCTATTGATAGTTATGAAACAATTGGAGGTGGAGAGGGACGAAAAAATGCAGCTATTGGAAGAAAATGAAAAACAAAAAGAAACTTGGATGTTTGAAAATTGCGAATTGCGCAAACAAATCGATGAACTACAAGAGAAGATTAAACGATCCGAAATTGAAGCGATAAGTGCCATTGCGCATCGCGAACGTTTAATGTCCGAAGCTGAAAATATTGAAATTCATGATGCATATCAGAAAGCAGTAATGGATAAGGAAATAATAGAGAATGAGAATTACCATCTCAAAGAAGAAATTAAACGTATAACGCGCCAATTAGGCGGCGGAGAATTTACATCATTTAACAATCAGCGTACCATTAGTAATACGTCAAGTCATTACGAAGATGATGTTGGCTATGGCTCTGCTAAAAATACTCTAGAGAATAAAACTAACCATTCACTCAACATTATCGACAACAGCCGTACGTCTCCTGAGTCATTCCGAAGTTTAGAAGTTACTTCAAGTCCTCGAAGTGACAACACTGTTATCATCATCAAGTTGCGCAATTTACTCGAGGAAGCAACTAAACACAATAGAGCGCTAAGAGCGAGGCTGGATAAAGCTGTAAGTCAGCATCAACCAACAGAAGATTCCCTAAGAGTTTCTGAACTGGAAGTGGAGAATGAAAAAATTCGTCACGACTACCACTTACTTAGACAGAGTATACGAAATGGAGCTGAAATGCAAGAGTTGGAGGCTCAACATAATGCGCTTCAAGAAGAGCTCAAGCGGCGTAGGGATGAATGTATTCAACTAAAAACTGTTTTGCAACAGCAAACACAGTCGCTTAAATCATTAGGAAATGAAAGCCTTGCTTTAAGAAGTTCTGATCAAAGCATTATTCAAGATAATGAGCTCAACGATGCTTATCAAGCTCAGAAATTAGTAAATAAGCAATTGGAGTGTGAACTTAAAGCACTTACAGAGGAAAACAATGCTCATTTTGCTGAACTGAGTCGACAATTAGAGGAATTACGAAAAGAAAACAATCAGTTGCAAGAAGTATTAAATAATGGGCTTGATGAGCTAAATATCGATACAAAGGATTCAGACGCCTTACAGCAAAGTAATCGCTATTTGAAATATGAGCTGAAGAAGACTTTGTTCCTATACTCCCAAGTCCAGGAAGAATTGAACGTATGCCTAAAGAAATACGAGTCCTTAAAACAGCGCAGTGTTAAGTTGACTCTGAAATTGCAAGAGCAAGGCATGGTCGATGACCATCGTATCCCTTTCAAAGATGACACAAAAACAAGTGTTAATAAGAACTCAATGGTTGCAGTTGGAAAACAAAAGGCTAAAACTTATCAAGGTAAGTAATAATGTCAATCAACTGACATGTTTATAAAAGTAATTTTTTTAAACATGTTGAACTTGTTTCTATTGCTTTTGAAAGGTTTAATGAAGTTTCGAAGTGAAGATCTGGACAAAATATTCCATCGCTTAGTTATCGATATGAGCACACGTGTAGCAATCGGCTTACTGCCTGGCTTTCCAGCTTATGTTCTTTTTATGTGCATACGGTATGATAATGCAAAAAAATCAAAGTTAAAAAATGCTAATCAACATTTTATATGTAGTTATACTGATCTCATTAATGCTGACGAAGATGTGCGGGAACTGTTAAGCAAATTCGTAAAACAAATCAAAAAAATACATCGCAATCCCAGTGTAACGGAATATCGTATATTATGGCTCGTTAATTCGATAACGTAAGTTTATTATCATGTTCCGTTGTTAACTTGCTGAATTTGCG
This sequence comes from Germaria angustata, assembly GCA_963681545.1. Classification (NCBI taxonomy): domain Eukaryota; kingdom Metazoa; phylum Arthropoda; class Insecta; order Diptera; family Tachinidae; genus Germaria; species Germaria angustata. The sequence continues at coordinate 95,160,399 of OY813002.1, forward strand.
AAAAATTTGCAATGTACTTTCATTTTTTTATTAATATTGCAGACTTTTAAATCTTCTGAAGCAATACGGTGATGTTGAGGAATATGTGAAATTTAACACTGAAAAGCAGAATCAACAACAACTGAAGAATTTCAATTTGTACGAGTATCGGCGTGTTATTTTGGAAATTATAATTAAACTTTATGAAGCTTTAGTGAAACAAATTGAAGGCCTTCTGGAAGGTCATATTGTGGAGGCCATTTTAGACAACGATGAAATTCAAAGAGGACATCAAAATAACATCAGTGGATCACACATTAATCGTGCTGCATCTTTTGATAATTCTTCATCACCTGAACATGGCAAAATTGCTGCATGGAAACAGTTGATAAGTCAGTTGGAGCACTTTTACAACCAATTCCTATATTTCGGCCTGGATTCGTGTTATTCGGAGCAAATTTTTACTCAGTTAATGTACTTTATATGTGCTGTAGCAATGAATTGCCTGATGCTAAGAGGTGATAAATGCATGTGGAAGACTGGAATGATAATACGCTATAATTTGGGTCATATTGAGGAATGGGTTAAAGATAAGAAAATGGTAACGACATAAGTGTTTTGCGAAGAACGACTTTTTTCAAGCTATATTTATTTTCTCTTATAGTCAAACGATGTTTTAGCACCTTTAGCGCCTCTGAATCAAGTTTCTCAATTATTGCAATCACGCAAAAGTGAAAAAGATGTTCAAAGTATTTGCGACTTGTGTACAAACTTGAACACATCTCAAGTATTAAAGGTAAAATGCCAAAATATAAAACCAGATCACATATTAAAGTGTAATATTTTTTAGATTATGAAGTCATATAAACTTGATGATTATGAAGGAGAAATCACCAATACATTTCTCGAAAAACTGACAGAAAAATTAAATGCGCGTCCAATGGTAGTTGTAACATTTATTATAACCTTGTAGATTACTCATTCAACTGTTTTAATTTTTTAGATAAAAAATGAAGAATTTACCTTGGATCAAAAGTTCGTTTTTCCGTTTAAAGTGGTTTTCAAATACAGCGATATAAAGTTGGAAGATATAGAAATACCCAAACATTTGGGTCTGGACGATTTACTGCAAAAAATTTAAAAATATATACTGAAAAATTTTTAAAGTAAAACATTAACATATAAAAAGCCACCTATAAGTTATTTTCCTTTTTAGTATTATAACGTACTTTAATAATCAATGAAATTCAGAACAAAAAATCGTTCCACAATATTTCTAATAGAGCTTCCATTATTATTGAAACAATAACCAATTCAAACTATGTTGCCTTTAGAGAACCTTTACCTGTGAATATGTGAAACCAAGAATACTGAAGTAATTTATGTAGTATAAATAATTTAAATGTTTTATTTTTATGCATTCCAAGTATTGTTGAAACTATTCTCAAATATCAATACTGCAAATTATAGAAGACTTATTTATTATGTTTATAAAAAGACATTCCTATTTCAAAATTACCCTTTAATTGCTAATTTTCTTAAAAAGTTTACTTTGTAATTGCCATTAATTTCCCAACGAAAATGTTTGATTTTTTTTATATACATTTGATTGTGAATAACATTTCGGTTCTGCAAAGCTTAATTTTTTAAATTCATTCAGTTTGTCGTACTTTGATGGATTAGATAAAATAATTATTATATCTTTTAGAGAGTGTATATATTATTGTGAAAATTAGCACGTTTAAAATTAAATTTTTAAATATTGTTATTTGTTAATACTTATTGTTATTTATATGGTAAAAATTTTAGCTAAAATATGTGCTATGTATGTATGTATAGTACATGCCCCAAAAATATAAGTACATACATATGTATAAATTTAAATCAAAATATTTATTGTGTACGCATTTTGTAATTGATTTTGAAAATCTTTTTGAAATACATACAAATTAAAAATAAATATCGAATTATTTCCAGATTAATTAGACATCGATAAATTAAAGCCAACGTTTTATTCCCCTTTGTTTAGCAAGAAAACGAAATAATTCCTAGATACTAGTATAGAAAATTTTATTTTTAGGTAAATAAACTTATTACACAATGAAAATAAAACCTCTTCAGTCCTTTCTTTAAAATGTGATAAACAATTTTTTATTTAATTGATTTAAATTTTTGCTTTACATTTTCTCACCTCAAATGAAATAATTTAAATTGATCAAGTTGATTTTGCATAAAATAAAAATAATTAAAAATTCCAAAATTATTTGAGATAATTTCCAAATTTTTAAGAGTTATTTTGCCCTTAATTGTGAGTTTCAAATGTAGTCGATGTATTGACTAGCCTTTAAGTTCACGATTAATAAAATAATTTACAATATATTATTCAAAACCTACAACAGCTTTAGATAATTTATTTTTAGGTAATTCAATAGAAGGTTTACGTTCCAAAATCATGCCAGTAGCAACAGTGGCACCATTTTCGCGTATTGTAAATGCTTGCCCGTTTGTCATAACCATTTTTCGTAATAAGATTATACGAATATTTGCGTGCTCTCCAGGCATTAACATACTATTTAGGGGGACTGAAAGAATTTAAGTGTAATTTTTTTAATTTCTTTGATTTGTTATACTCACTCATATCTATGCGCGCCGGTACATTCCACGTGACGCTAAATAACTGTTGTATATATTTTGACATCATAGGTTTGGAGCGTCCTCCTTCTGCTCTTGACAGTAAATACATAGAAGCAATAAAATGATTTGATATATCTTCTGATCCTTGAGCACATAAGAGCATTCCACGTTCCACACTAGATATTTTAACACCTCGCAATAATACCCCAATATTTTCACCAGCTACGGCCTTTAATGGATTTGAAGTAAACAATTGAATGATCGTAATCGTTTGTATGAAAATTTCTCTATATTTATAATTAGCAAATAAACTAAAATAAGAAAACTGCCTTTTGCTCGGCGCTTCTTTGTATTTCTAGTGCTTTTATCGGTGACATCAAATCCAAATAAAAAATACAAAGAAAACACTGAAATGTAAAATATATCTTAAGCCTTATCGGAAAATGTCCTGTTTCGCAAAATATTTTTAATAAATAATTATGTGCGATAGGTTTTTCAATTTATCTTTATATCATACGCATTGGAAAAGGATATACATATAAGATTTTACATAGAAGATTGTAACACTTTTATTTATTTATTTGTCATTCGTTCCATACACCAATTTTTAAAGTGCTTAATGGTTTAACCTAAACGTTCTCTTATCGTTTTATATCTTTTTATTATAAATCTATCATTAGCGATAAACAATTGCTGCAATTTTCTAATTTCGGTTAAGAGAAATCAACTGTATTAGAAACGAAGATGTACTGGTATTTTCTATAAATTTATACAAATACACTGCAAGTACAATATTACGAATTTTCCCGCAATTTTCGTAGCAATTGAGGTCGCATTTCACCACTAACGTTCATAATTGTGACTTGCCAAAAAAATGTAATGGGGTTTCTTTCAGTAAATTAATTCGTTTCAACAATATGTGAGTGAATCTATGTATTTGCAAACAAATCGGTTGTAAAATAAAGCGGTACTGCCAACTCAAAAATTTGCATGTTTATTTAAAACTATGAAATGGAACAATTCGCATAAAAATTGGGAGCAAGGTGTAAGCGCAACAGGCAATCACTACACACCAAAAAAAAAAAATGTATAACCTAATGCAACGTGATTGGAATTAAGGGCCTACATTTGTATGTATGTATATCACGTCACCGAAGTGAAACAAAAACAAAATTTTAAAGTTTCGTTTTTGTTTTACGTGTGAATTTTAATTGGTGACATCAATTACAAAAAATCTTAAAAATTTTCTCAACCAGTATACAATAAAAAATAATAATTTCAATTTAAACTTACTTTTGATACACTCTTTCGAAATATCTGTATGTCGCTTACGGAAGTTTTTATATTCTGGTTGAACCCCAAGAGATCACATTCTGTATTTTTATTTATTGTACCTCGTTTCACAGTACCTATTACGACAGTACCGCGTCCAGGTACCGTGAAAGCATTATCAATAGGCAGTACAAAAGGCGAATTAAAATCTCGTTTTGGTGTTGGTAGATATGTGTCGATATTTTCTATTAGTTTTTCAATTGATGGCACACCGAATGATGAGTTATCATCTCGTAACGCCAACAAGGCAGATCCACATATAACGGGTGTATGTATTCCATCAAAACCAAAATCGGTTAACATTTCACGCATTTCAATTTCTACCAATTCCAGCACTTCTTGGTCCACCAAATCAGCTTTATTGATAAAGACTATGATTTTACTTATACCTACTTGTTTAGCTAACAAAAGATGTTCCCTTGTTTGAGGCATTTGCCCATCAGTTGCTGCAACTACTAGTATTGCCCCATCCATTTGCGATGCTCCACTAATCATGTTCTTTAAAAATTCTCCAAATGAATATAGTATTACATCATATAATGGGCTTTAAATACCTTTATATAATCAGCATGCCCAGGACAGTCAGTATGAGCGTAGGTTCGTTTAGGCGTTGCATATCCGATGTGAGAAGCATTTATAGTAATTCCTCTCGCTTTTTCTTCCGGTGCTTTATCAATCTGATCATACGAAACGAAGTCCGCCAAACCTTTTCTTGACAGTACTTTTGTTATGGCAGCCGTCAAAGTTGTCTTCCCATGGTCAACATGGCCAATGGTTCCAATGTTACAATGAGGTTTCTCAACCTTCAGTCGAGTGCAATATGATCTTTCAAACCCTACGGCTATACAATTAGATTTCGAAGGCGCCGCATTTCTCAAAGACTTGTTATGGAGTTTTAAAATGTTATTAAAATAAACCGAACATCTGAACCTTTGCCAATTTTGTTCGTAATGTCGTAAGAATGTGCCTAACCTAATAAATGTTTTCATATTGCAGTGCGATTGTAATATTTGTTATTTTTATTACCCCTAATGAAAATGAAAACGTTTTCGTTGGACTTTTTTAACAAATAAATAAGAGATTATTACCTGTTAGCTGTTTCGTAGTCATTTGTTTATCTGCTACGGAGTATACACCATAAACTAGAACTAGACTCGACAACTTTGTAAACATGCATAAAGTTTGTGTGAAAGGGAGAGCTGATCTAGTTGTTTTTATATAGATATCTCTTCACGCAAACTTTATGCACGTTATACAAAATATGCAAAATATGATTCGGACCCTTTTTAAACGTCAAAGTTGGGTATTCTGTGTATATTCTGTGGTATACACTGTACTACTTACATACATGTTTGATTGTATGTAAGTATTTATGTTCAGATAAATGTATGCAACAGCTGATTGGAATAAATACTTATACTATTTCAACATAAGGTACCCTTGTAGACCAGAAAAATCTTAAAACAGGGTCAACTTTGGATTTCATATGGGATAAGGCGAATTGAATTCGAGATGCTCAGGTGACTATTTGCTGATTGTATTTTAGCTTGTTTCGTTGTCAAAGTTTGTTTATATAAAAATAGTTCTCGTGTTATCAATTGATTCTTCAATGGTCAAAATGTGCATGTTCATGGATTTGGCAACATAATGATTTTGACATCCAAACAAGTAATTTTTCAAAGCGAATTGGGGTGAGTCTACCTGGTATGAATATGCCTTGACATTATCTTTTAATTTTTAAATTATTTAGTGGCAAATTGTTTAGTTTGATTTAGGGTTTTATATATCACGAAAAATTTATTTTACAGTTTGCTTAAACATATGGTACGAATGTATTTACGTTTGCATATGTATGTATGTATGTATGTATGTATTTACAAATGTATGAAAAATTTCATCATATTTTGTTAAAGAATATTGGGAAACTCATTGGGTAGTATAGAGCGAAACGACAATAAAATACTCCAGAATACTGAATACTAGCAGTGCCTACCGCAAGACGTAGTAAGAACTTTTGGTTTTTCGTTAAAAGAGTAAAGGGTAATTAATGCAAGTTCTTCAATTCCAATTCTTTTAAAGGATGACCACATATACACCGACCTGGTTGATAAAGTCAATCTTCTGACTGAATGACTTGCACGTAGTTCTAGCATCCTGGAAAGCAATGCCCAAACCCAAAAATATATTCTTTTAGCGGATCTCAAGACAAATAAGAGTCCTGGACCGGTTGGAATTCCAACATTGTTCTTGAAGTTAGTGCGTTCCTTAGCCAACCTCTACAGTGCTTTGTTTTGCATTAGAGCATTCCAGAAGAATGCTCTTTCCTACTAAAATTTTAAAAATTTTTTAGTTGAATACTTAAATATTTATTTTTTAATTTCAAATTAAACAGAAAATACAAAACAAAATATTGGGATTTTATAAATTAGTATGGTAATATTGGTATGTAACAATCTCCTTAAGTTAGAACCAAGACAATATAAATGGGACTTGGTCAGAACTTTAACATGACGAAGTAAAGAAATAGATATGTAATAGTTTTACACTAGAGATTATTCTTGCAGCAATTTTTCTTTTTCTTTGTTGAGCCTTACGTCCGTTTGGTAGAGATACATATGTACGTGGCTGTCCCAAAAACCTTACGTCTGCGAAAAGAAAATTTTCTTGCACTGGTCTTACCATTTCGGATTTTTATGAGCCAACTGAGGTTGTTGCTAACTCATTTATAACGAATTCATTAACTCACTAAAATCTGATGTAGTCGTTGTTGTTTTCATGAGAATGAAAAATTTTTCTATGTTTGTTAAGAGAAAAACATAACCGGTTTATGGTTGTTTTTCACCGGGCCATGATAGGTGAAGAAAAGCCATTGTTACCAATTTTTTAATTGAAGAGTACTACGTGCAACATTTTTATATATTTATAGTCTTTGGTATGACTGTACAAACTTATATAAGTATGTATGTATGCAGGTATAAATACATACACTAATAAATACATACATATGTATGTACATACATGATCGTCCTTGTGGAGTGTAATCCGTATATTTAAAACCTGTTTTTGAGGAGGCCGTTCGTTGTTTACCATTTACCATTATGTATTATATGTGTTTATATATGTATGTATGTAACTAAAAAAACTTCTGCATATATGTATGTACATATATTCGCATACATACATATATGCATGCTCAAATACATATACATACATATGTATATATAATTATGTACATATGTACATGTATGTACATATGTTCCATGAAATACTTTTTTGAAGTTGATTTTATCTTCCAAAAACCATCTCATCACATACTTATGTGCATACATACATACATACATGAGGAATGTACATAAGTATGTACATACATATAAATATACAAACCTGATCCCACATTCATATACATACATGTTAAAGAATGGTTGGTGCGAAAGTAGAAGGAAATGATCTTAGCCAACTTATTAGTAATGTTGCCAGCATAGATGCAGTCGCCGCGCAACTTTGGAGGGAACATCATAAATGGCAATTAACATACATATGTACATACCAGGGCTGGGCAGTATTTGAAATACATGTATTTGAAATACGTATTTAAAATACAAATACGTATTTTGTATTTTATATTTTAAATACATACAGATTTTTAAGTATTTTGTATTTTAAATACATATCCTGAAAGTATTTTGTATATTAAATACATGATCAGCAAGTATTTTGTATTTTGTATTTTAAATACTGCAAACCATGTATTTTATCCGATCCACTGTTGTAGGAAAATTTCAATTTCTTTAAACCGTTAAGAACAGACAATTCATCTATAAAAGGGATTAAGATAGACTGCTTCAATATTGGAGCATGGTAGTAGACCAGTGTCTCTAATTTGATCATTGGCATAAGTAGATGAAAAGAAATCTGCAAACAAGTTACTTATTTCAGCATCCTCATCTGATTCATTTTCATTTAACTTCATTGTAGGTGGAAAGAAGTAGATTTTCTTTTTAAATTTACAAAATTGTGAAACGATTCTTCTTAAGGTTGTTTTTAATTTTGACGATATAGCTGTTATAGCAATTCTGATTTTATTTGTTATATTCGGCACGAGCAACTGAGTATTTAGCAAAGTCTGATGCTGATCCCGATTTTTTATACTTTTTATAATATTTATTTTTGCTATTTTTAATTTTAAAAAGAGCTTTAGTATTCCATGGCGGTCCAAAGGAATCTGAACAGGTTTTTCTTGGAAAACATTGGTTCAAGATCAAATATATCCTTTGTAGAAACTCATAATAATATGATCGATGACATCAGCTTTGTTTTCAAAGTTAGAAATTGGCAGTAAACTACTTCAGTCAGTATTATAAAATAGCTCAGTTACCCTGCTATAATTCCCTTTTTTGAAGCATAAGCTATTGACTATCGATTTTTCCGCAGAATGAATGAAAAACATGAATTTACTAAAATTATAGGATGATAGCGGTCTTCTGGCAAAGTGAATGAATCAGTGCGAAGAACAGAGGTGTCAACATAATCATTTATAAAAACCAGGTCTAAAAATTTAATATTATCGTTATAGATGCCATTCATCTGATAAAGATTCACATCTAGTAAGCAATCAATAAACTCAGTGTATTTCTCATTGGCGCCAGATTTATAGGGCGTGAATTAACCATTATCAGTAGAACGGTTCCAGGAAATAATAGGCATATTAAAATCACCAACTGCAATGATAGTATCATTGTGATTAGACATTCGCACAACGAAGGAGATAGCGTCTGAGTGTTTCTGGTAAATTATTTCAGGTGAATTAGAAGGGATATACGAACACGCTACGAAAATTCTCTTATGTTGAATTTTGTCAAAACAGCCATAAATTCAATATCCAGAAAAGACGTAAACGATAAAGCTTCGGAAGTGAGCAGGCTAGAAACTGCTATCAAGACACCACCTTCCTTTATGTTATTGCTACGATCACGTCTATATATAGTATACTTAGCAGCAAAAATTTCCGTGTTCAATATATGTATTATCATTAAGCCATGTTTCAGTAAATGCTATAGCATAATAGTCAAATGAGTAACTTTGATTAAATAACGCAGATAACTTCTTATTAATGCCACAAACATTTTGGTATATAAGAATAAATTTTCAAAATATTTATTTAGTTTTTTTCAATATTTGTTGCCATTGAAGGCAATTGAAGAGAATTCCTTTGTCTTGTTTTAAATATAAATTCGCGAACGTAAATACCATTAGGCCAGGAATTTGGAGAAATAACTATATTAAACAACTCATCCGGTACAGTAATCTTGAATAATGCCACTATTCTTGGTTCAGAGTAAGAAAATTTATACACTGAGATATCTAAGTTGGAACCGTGCTTTAAGTTTATATGTGAATAAACTTCTTCAAGAGTAGTATCTGATACTAATCGGGAAACGAAGATTGTTTTGTTTGGAGGTATAACTCTAATCGGTCTAACAAGACCTGCAGTATTATTTTTGATTCCAGTTTGAGCAGGACTAGTACATCTATTAGATAGGTTATTAGTAGTTAATAAAGCATTAACAGGTGTTCTTTCGGCGACTGTAGACAATTGAGTGGGTTGGCTCGTACGTTGAATAGAAGATACGATACTGTCATTAACAATACATAAATACATACATGTATGTACATGACGTGAAAGTATTTTGTATTTTGTATTTGAAATACGTGCAATTAATGGAAGTATTTTGTATTTTGTATTTTAAATACATACAGATTTTTAAGTATTTTGTATTTTGTATTTTAAATACATGATCAGCAAGTATTTTGTATTTTGTATTTTAAATACCGCAAACCATGTATTTTGCCCAACACTGGTACATACATACACAAATATAAATTTTTTTGCTGAAACAATATACATATGTACTTATTTTGATAAAATTTAAAATTTACATTCTTATACATACATATGTACATACATGTACATATGTATGTATCTAAGTAATATCAAGACTTGCGCTCACGGAGCTCACTTGCAGAGATCATTATCTTAAATGAAATGGCTTCCACTTGGAAGCACTAAAATGATAGGAAGCAAGATTCTTACAAATTTGAAATCCAATGCAATACATCCAGCTTCGCTGTCTTCGGTTTATTATCTGCTGCGATAAACTCCGAAATTATTTATTACTTGCGAAATTTATTTGCAGGTGTCTTTTTTTGCAACATTATGAGTACGTTTCATGTGTCCATTTAGTCCCACAAATTGGTGAAATTTCGCATCGCACAGTTTACAGGCAAACTTTTTAATTTCAGAATGTATCTGGCGATGGCGTATCAAAGAGTGGCAATTTGTGAAACCTTTACCACAGGTCTCGCATATTTTGTCGCGTATATTTAAATGTGTTTTTATGTGATCCTTTAGATCACCATTTTTGAGAAAATCCTTTGGGCACATGGTGCATTTAAATGCTCGTATTTTAGTGTGCATTCGCGTTACGTGAAGACCCAAGTTATTTCTTAACCGAAAGCCTTTGCCACATAATTCACAGACATGCGGTTTTTCAGCTGTGTGCACATACGTGTGTATCCTAAGTTCCGAGGGTATAGCGAATAATTTTCCACAAAACTCGCACGGATATTTCTTTTCACAGTGAACTCTTTGAGAATGACATTGTAAAGCGGATTTGGACACAAGTTTTTTTCCACATTGATCACATTGGAACGAGTAATCTCCGACTTGATGAATTTTCCATAAATGATATTTAAAATTATGTTCTGTATGAAAGTTTCTGTTGCAAATACTGCACACAATCTTCACTTTTAATCGCTTTTCCGGCAGAAACTTGCATAATTTCAAATAGTTGTTGTGGCATTTGCTAAGTTTGGATCCAGGATTCCTCTTAAGGCGTTTGGCCAAATAATACCAAGAATGCAATTGATCTATAGCAACGGAAAGCATGTCTTCATCAAATTCTATTTTATGTTTAGTTAGCAGAATGCTGCGCAAGTCTGACAAGGCCTTTTGCTTGTCTTCATATTTGCCGTATAATGGATGCTCTCCGTCATAGAGTAACGGAAATTCAGCATAAATTTCAATTAACTTACACGTCGTGTCGTCCCACTCGTCAAGTTTAAGTGGCTTCTGTGTTATATCAATGATAAAAAGAAAGCAATTAATTAGATGTATGAAGTTTTTGTTATTTACATATGTACATAAGTACATACATACATATGAATGTATGTATGTACTTATTTTAATAAAAAATAATTTAAAAGATTTACTTCAATAGCTCTGTTACTAATTAATAATTAATTAATAGCTCTGTTACCGTATTCTAAATGGGGTATACGAGGGATCACAATTTTACCAAAAACTTGGCCCAGACTTTTTCATTCGGGCATATTTTTTTTAAGGTCTATGCAAGGCGAATTGATTACAACAAAGACGAGAATACAATTTTCAAATTCCTTATTAAAAAAGGTGACGGTAATGCAACAACGATGTGTGTATCTCAAAAATTCAAATTTTTTAGTTATTGATGCAGAATTATACTTCAATATCCTCTTTATATGTATAAAAAAAAACCATAATCATATCTGAGCTAAACCGAAGTTATGTATATCAAAAAGAGTCTATATGGCCTTTATGGCTGATGATCGCCAGAAAGGCGAAAGGTACCTCTCATACAAAGCATTTTAAGTGACATCTTTCATACGGATTAATTTCGAATTATCCTATATCTGCCTGACTATAAGGCTGAGAGTCCTCAAAATTTACAGTTTCAGCCATCCTGCCACGTCTTTAAAGATCTTAGTAGGTATGAATATGCGATTATATAATTCTGTTGGTGGGAAGTAAACTACACTATCGTAAAGTCCACCATTTGCTGTCTTTTCAGAGAGAAAGAAGGGAAATTAGTATTCTTCCATAACCGCAAATTTATCTTTGATCCTATAGGAGAGTTAATTAGAATTTTTAAAATATAACGAGAAATAAATTTTTTTAATAAATTGATCAATAAAACATTTTTTTCAGAAGCGAAAACACCATCAGTCAGTCATTTTACAGGAGACCGAAAACATGTTGAAAATTATAAACTCAAAATATTTATTAACAACTAGCTGACCCGGGCAAACGTTGTTTTGCCTTCAAATTTTATTTTCACTGCAAGTCTGGTTTCGTTGCTTATCGCGCTAATCTCTGTCGGGCGAAACACAAAAAAAAACTAAATATTGGGCCATCTGTCGTACGAACTTCAAACTACACAGAAACACTCCTCACGCCCCATAGAGCATGTATGTATATAAAGTTTGGTCAAAATCGGTCCAGTAGTTCTTGAGTTACGGTGCAAAAACACAAAAAAAAAACAAATATTGCGCCATCTGTCGGACGAACTTCAAAATACACAGAAACACTCCTCACGCCCCATAGAGCATGCATATAAAATTTGGTCAAAATCGGTTCGGTAGTTTTTGAGTTTAGCGATCACGAACATACACGTAATTTTTATATACATATGTAGAGATTTGTCTTACTCTAAATACATATGTATACGAGTACTATATACATATGTATGTAAATCTAATATAATTTTTTTATATCCATCATATCCTTAATAAATGTTACGCTTCCTTATTAAAGAGGGCTTGGCGTTCTTTACCTAGTTTTGAGCAGTACCATTCCTATTCACTTAGTTCTCTATACCTCTAAACTCTTTGGTTCTTCATTTTTCTATCCAGATTCCAACAGTTTAAAAATAGGTATTTTGAAAATATGTGAAAAATGTGTTTACTTTCCAACCACAGGTTTATTTTAAACATTTTAGTGGCTATTTTCGAGACAGGTTGCATTTTTTACAAAAAGATTTTTTTATATTTTGTACCTTAATGCATACATTACTTAAAATCAGAGTGGGAATCATTGCCACCAGCAATATTAGCCAACTTTATAGAATTTATACCAAATGAATCTGCGGTGAAGAACTGAAATCTGTTTAAGTTTCATACATATTTACATGTACATACTTATGTATGTACATATATACACATGTAGTTAATTTTGTTTGCTTTTTTATTACAAGCCTTGGAAAACCAACAAAGCTTGTGTTGTTATCATTAGAGTAGTTACATACTAATATAAAAAATTTAATTTAATAAATCGATTGAGAGATATATAAGACTCAGATTAATTTATTAGATGAAGAAATATGTACATATAATATATACATATGTTTGTGTATAGTGCAACCGTGCTCAATGCAACTAAATATTCGCATGGTCAAATATCTTGATATTAAAACAGAAAAAAATTATTAATTTTATTCAAATAAGTTTTATTAAACCTATATAAAAATATACATATTAATTTAATTACATATAGAGTATCCTAGAAAAGCACTTTAGAAATATCAGAGTACACGCAGGCGCTGATCCACCTAAATATTTTAAACGGGAACTCTTTAAATGATACAGTAAAAAATTAATATTTTAGCAACGCAATATAAATCATAGATATTTTAATCGATTTGGAGCCGTTGTGGATAAATATCCTTTTTCCCTCCCCTGGTTCTGCACCTGAGTCAGCACACATGATGTTTCATCAAAAAAGTTTATCAAACTGTTAAAACATCATAAATGCGTGCCTTCGTTAGGTAAGTACGTTATTCTAATTGTGAGAATCTTTCTTTACTATATTATGAGTACGTTTCATATGACCGTTAAGTCCTACAAATTGATGGAATTTCGCATCGCATAGTTTACAGGCAAACTTCTTTACCTCCGAGTGTATCTGACGGTGACGTATCAAGGAGTGGCAGTTTGTGAAACCTTTGCCGCAGGTTTCGCATATTTTGTCGCGTATATTTAGATGTGTTTTCATATGATCTCTTAGATCAGTGTTTTTGAGAAAATCTTTGGGACACATTGTGCATTTAAATGCACGTATCTTGGTGTGCATTCGCGTGACATGAAGACCCAAAAGATTTCTTAATCTAAAGCATTTGCCACATAATTCGCAAACATGTGGCTTCTCTGCCGTGTGAACGCGAATGTGTACCTTCAGTTCAGCGGGTATCGCATATAATTTTCCACAAAATTCGCATGGGTATTTCTTTTCAGCATGAACTCTTAGATTATGATATTGTAAAGCTGTCTTCGAAACAAGTTTTTTTCCACATTGATCGCACTGAAACGAAAAATCTCCGATTTTGTGGTCCTTTGTTAAGTGATACTTCAAATTATGCTCCGTATAAAATACCTTCTCGCAAATGCTACACAGAATTTTCTCTTTGATTTTCTTTCCCGGTATAAATTTGCACATTTTCAAATATTTATCCTGACATTTGCTAAGTTTACCTTTTCGACGTTTTGTTTGAAAATACCAAGATTTTAATTGATCTACGGCCTTCGATACCATTCCTTCATTAAAATCAATGTTATGTTCGCCTACTAGGGTACTATGAATGTCCGATATCGCATTTTGCTTATCCTCTAATTTGCCATAGGACCCATGCTTCCTGTCATACAGTAATGGAAATTTAGCAAAAATTTCTATAAACTTGCACGTAGTGTCGTCCCATTGGTCAAGAGTGAGTGGTTTCTGTTTTGTTACAAGGAAATAAAGAAAATAATTATTAAAACGATTGTTCTCAACTAAGCAAAGAAATTTAAAAATTCCATTGAAAAATATAAAAAAAACCTATAATATGTACATACATACATACACGTATGTACATATACTCGTACATATTAATGTGTAATTTAAATACATACGCACATACATATTCGTATTACGGTTCCTTTTTCCATAAAAAAAAATACTTAAAATAAAAATTTTGTCATTTCCAAAAGTAGATGTAATAATAATTATTTTTTTACTATATACATATACATATGTATATGTATATAAATTTAGGCTTTAATCCTGACCATAATCTCTATCCGCGTACTAAATTTCATTTCAATCCGTTCAGCCGTTCACATTTATAATTTTAGTAGAATGATTTAAAACAATTTTTGATAAATTTCCGATATTATTGCATTTTGTCCTCTCTGGCACTGAGAAATCTGCGAAAAGGTTAATTTCAGAATTTATTAACATAGTTTTTTGTGATATATTTTAAAACCCATTGGACGACGCACGGTAGTTTTATAGATACAAATTCTATCAGATGTTTAAAAGGATAAGTGTCTTGGATTCGTACATAAATAATTAATATGACAACATAAGCCTTCTTTGTAATAAATTAATTTTACCCTAGAAACATATCTATAAATCTATAAAATTCTTGAAAAAGAGATTTAATGGTGTGCAGAAAAATATACATATGTATATTAATCAAAATATCAATTTTTAAAATTTTGGGTTGCCCAGGACACTACTTTTTAAAATTAAAAAATAAACTGAACAAATTTTTACAATAATACATTTCTCTACATGAATAACAATAAATAATAATAATAATATAATTTTTTTAATTCATATTTACCAGTCAGAACTAAATGAAATTTTTAATGACAATAACAATAAAGAACATAAATATTTTTCTAACTTAATAATATTAATAAGACAATTGTCAATTACAGTATAATTTTTATAAATTGTTCATTTATTATTTTTTTAATTACTTGTAACTTTGTACCATTTTACATTTATTTTTAAAGAATGTATGGGAAAATTGGAGAATCCCTTGCAGAGGAAATTCTTTGTTCCTTTTATAAAAAAGAGGACATATGGAACGTGTATATCCTTGCCGAGATCAAAGCAAAATGTGCAAGAACAAAAATTGCGAACATATAAAATCAAAAAAACTTCACCTTCCAGATAAAAATCGCAAAAAACTTAAAAAAATTCGATTTTTTAACATTAGCATGTTAACAACATTTTTGACAGCTTTGTTAATGTTAAAATGCTAATGTTAACATGCTAATGTTAAAAAATAGAATTTTTTTAAGTTTTTTGCGATTTTTATCTGGAAGGAGAAGTTTTTTTGATTTTATATGTTCGCAATTTTTGTTCTTTATGACAAGAGCTACAAGTTTGCCTCAGAGAGTTAATCGAAATTCGGAACGGTTTGCAAGATATGAGCCCGAGAAAATGATCACTTTTTTGCGAAAATGATACTGAGGCCCCAAATCTTTGGCGGCCAATAAAAAAAAAGTGCATGACTTTGGGAAAAATTGGGAGACACGGGTTTTTTTTAGTCTTTTATCACGTAGTGGTGTCCATATATGGTTATTTTGCCACGACTTAAAAAATTACACACAGTGTTATAGTCCTTGAGCAGATTTTTTTCTGAAACACGAAACTTTCCATAACTTTTTGTATCCTAAGTCCTCTCTATCTATTTTTCTATTTCAGTGCACTATGTACTCGTAATGTATAATTTTTTATAGATGCATAAATACGAGTATATCATACGCATATCAAATCAAATAGAAAACTACGGTTTCTAAAGTTTGTGTTGAAATTTAGAAACACTATTTTTGATTGAACATGAAAATTTAATTGTAGTGATTATTATAGCTTTGGATAATTCTAAAATTTTTCGACCCAGGTTGAACTCCGATATCCTTCGATCTTTTTAGGAATAAGCGCACATATTCTCATACAAATTAAAATAAATTGTTATCGTAGAAAACCGTTGCACAATATCGGTTTTTTTTACAAGTTTTTGAATGTTCGAAAGTGTTCCCATACGTGTGTGTGAATAATCAACTCTACAATTTTTATCCAATTTTAAGTTTTCATTGATTTCCCTTCTTTGTTGATTTAACTTTTTTTTGAGAATATTTTACTTCTTTATTGAATTTTATATTTCGCAACTACATATTTAATTCAATTACATTTGCACATACATACATATTAGGATTTATATACAATGGCAAAAATTGAGTTTGTTTCGGAAATCGAGTCACAATTTAAATAAATTTTTTTAGAAAAGCCACTTAACCAAAATCCTTAATTGGTCTAGCTTCGTCAGAAAGACGAAATATAGAAATTGGGACCAACTCCATAGTAATTAGTAAACGGGAAATATCATCCAACAGATATTTAATGATATTGCAATAAAAGAAAACGCTAAATACATGTTAAAACAATAATAAAAGTTATTTAAAAATGTGATTTTCCTGAGAAGGAATTGGATAAGAAAATAGATATTGGAAATAGTCTTGGAAGTTTAAAAAGATACGCTGAGAATAAACTATTTCTTTAGTGGTCATAATGAAAGAAATAGAAAGACAAGAGCATACAAAAGACAAGCTGAAACTTTTGCCTATTTGACCTTCACCCGAAAAACATCAGATATCCTATCCAGCACTTATTTTTCGCCTAGAGGCAGCCATCTGGACCCGTATCTACTTAGTATATTTTTGGTCATCTTTTCCATGTGCTGTTTAACATGTAGGAGTACATATTTCCCATTCAATTTACTATGACTGTTATGTAGTTACCGGTGCTCTGTTAACCGAAAAATGGGAAATGTTAAATGTTAAAGAAAATGGTTTGTGTCCCCGCTACTTAAATTTATTTTAGCGCACGTGTCAATAATTCCCATTTCTTTCTTCCGATTCTATTAACTACTTATTTCAGATTATGTTGCTGTTTTATATGAAAGACAAGTGGGGTCATTCAGCATAAATAATTTATTTTTTAAATAAGTTCGCTTATTTTAATATTGAATATTTAACATTGAATATATAACATCCTTCTTATTTAATTAAAACTTAATAAATATAATTGCAATAAAATATTTAATGAAAAATACGCATGTTGAAATTTCTGCATACTTTATGTATTTTTATTCAGGTTTAAAATCAAAAAAGACGGCTTTACTCAAATTCCTGATGAAGAAAACCGGTGGTGATCGAAATATTGAATAAAAAAACAAAATATAACATTTAATAAAACAATTAGTTTCACTTAAATTAATTATGACCTAGAGCCTGAATAAAAATACATAAATTACATACCATAAGGTCGATAAAATTAATAAATATATAATTTCTGCATACTGGTAACTTCAAACAAAAAGTTGCGTATTTAATTAAAAGTGTCGAAAGTTTTCGTTTTCGTTTAAGTTTTTTTTTTTTTTTTTTTTTTTTTGATGAAGTATTTTGTTGCACTACGAGAGAACCCTCATACATATTGTTATTCTCCTCCCCCATTGAATACAATATTAAATTTTGAAATTTAATTTTTGGAAAGAGCTAAATTAAAAGAAAAGCTCATTAGGACTGTTGCATCAATGCATTTTGAGCGGTGCGCTATCCAACTGGCTATGGCTTGTTGACATCATATCCTAATAGTTTACATTGACTGTCATCTTTGTTGTTAACTATCTCACAGTTTACGAACGACTCACTCCCGCTGCCTAACAGCAGAGCTTTTATGGTAATCAACTATGTTACTTGAAAGATGTCGAATATACAAGAAAGGGCCATTGATTGCAAATCTATACTTAATTGCTGTCTATTAATTGCACCGCTGATGTTTATGTTAATATTACAATAGAATTTTTTGCTATGCCATCGTTGTTATTTACTATGGCACAGCTTATGGTTGTATATACTTAGGTCACTATATGTACATATGTATCACTATGGCTTATTGTTGTTTCTTAGTAATTTTCTCCGGCATGTCTTGCGTGTTTTTCATTTACATAAAAATATGAAACTATATATTTTATGGCGTAAAGCATCAAACTGGTATACCTTACTAATTACAAGAAGAAGGCCTTGGTTTACATTTTAAACGTTCCCTCCAGCTTTTACGAACTCTCGTCAATTCCACATCAATCCGTCGCTTCCCTGGGGATTCCATTCGATTGCCTGCTTGGCAATATCATTATCATCTTTACGAAGTGTGAGACCTATCCACTTCCATTTGCGTTTACATATTTCTGTTTGTATTAGAATTTGTGGAGTTATTTTCTAAAGACGAGAAATGGAGCTTGAATTTGGCCAATATATTTTAAGAAGTCTGCGAAGACAGTTGTTGATAAAAGCTTGCATAGATTGATCGTCAGAGTTGGCGGCATTCAATGTTTTACATCTATATAGTAGAACTGACTTTACGTAGGAGTTAAAGATTTTGAGCTTCGTTCTTTGTGAAATATTGGACGATTTCCACACGTTAGTCAACAATCCAAATACTTGCCTTGCCTTTTTTATACGTGCCGAAATTGAAATAGTATAAAGCAATACAATAAAACAATGACAAGAATTTTTCCTCCCATATACAGAAAGGTCAAGTAAAAACATGGTATTAATTATCATATTTTGTTTATTTTTTATAGTGTAATATACAAGGGAATTTAACTTAATTATGAATCTTTTTTTACAATATTGTGTGTACGCTTCATATGACCGTTTAGACCAACAAATTGATGAAATTTGGCATCGCATAATTTACAGGCATAGCGCTTTACTTCAGAATGTATCTGGCGATGCCTTATTAATGAATGGCTATTTGAAAATCCTTTTCCACATGTTTCACATATCTTATCCCGTATATTTAAGTGCGTTTTAATGTGATCGGTTAAATCACGCTTTTTAAGGAAATCCTTTGGACACATGGTGCATTTGTAGGCTCGAATTTTTGTGTGTATTGCAGTAACATGGTAGCGTAATTGAGTTTTAATTCTAAAAGCTTTACCACACAATTCACAGACATGCGGTTTTTCAGCTGTATGTACCATGTTGTGAACTTTGAGTTCCGATTTTATTGCAAAAAGCTTTCCGCAGAAACCGCAAGGGAATTTTCTACTGACATGCATTCTTTGAATATGAGTTTGTAGTGTGGATTTCATTTCGAACCGTTTTCCACATTGATCACATTGAAAAGGTAAGTCTCCAATGTGATGAAATCTAAACAGGTGGCCCTTTAAGTTGTGTTCCACGTTGAAGTTCTTATTGCATATATGACAATAAAATCTCGTTTTCAGACGTTTTTCTGGCAAAAAGTGACATTTTCTGATATATTCCTCTTCATCCTTGTTCAATTTATTGAATTGTTTGCCTTTGCGCTGTTTGGCATCATAATACCAACAATGCAATTGATCTATTGCTGCCGACAAGCTTTCTTTAATATCTATATTATGATCACTTAATAGGGAATTTTTTAAATCTCGATGTGCCTTTTGTATTTCCTCAAAATTACCATATAATGGATGTTCTCCGTCGTATAAAAGGGGGAATTTTGCATAAGTATCGATGAATTTAGATGTAGTATCATCCCATTGTTTGAGCGTTAATGGTTTCTGTTTTGTTTAAACGAGAAATAAAGACAACAAAATAAAACAATTATTTATGATAATATTAAGCAAATAAGCGGCGATTTAATTAAATGAAATACTATTCGCTTTAAATGAACACCACAGTTCTCACATAATTCCTTTATTTAACGTAAATTCTTCCTTTTTTAATTTATAAAAAGATAAAAGCTTTCAAAGCTAAAGGAATTACATACTCAAAAACGACACCAAACCAATGGGATGAATAGAAAATCATTGATAAATTAGGTTTTTCATAGTTTATTTTGACTTATAAAGTCTTAGATGTATTTCTATACGTAATGCATTTATTTAACTAAAAAGTATCAATAACAGCTTAATTATAATTAAAAACTATGGATCTTTTTTGACAATATTGTGAGTACGTTTCATGTGTCCATTTAGACCAACAAATTGATGAAATTTTGCATCGCACAATTTGCATTCGTATTTTTTCACCTCCGAATGTATTTGACGGTGGCGTATCAATGAATGACAATTGGAAAATCCTTTTCCACACGTCTCACAAATTTTGTCTCGTATATTCAAGTGCGATTTAATATGATCGGTAAGATCACGCTTTTTGAGAAAGTCCTTAGGGCACATGGTACATTTAAAAGCGCGAATCTTTGTGTGAATTGCTGTAACATGATAGCCCAATTGAGTTTTCAGTCGGAATGATTTTCCACATTGCTCGCAAACGTGAGGCTTTTCAGCTGTATGTATCTTGACGTGAGTTTTCAATTCTGGCATAATGGCAAATTTTCTGCCACAATATTCACATGGGAACTGCTTGCCTACATGTACGCGTTGTACGTGAACCCTTAAATATAATTTTGAATCAAACTTTTTGCCACACTGGTCGCACTCAAACGGAAGTTCCCCTATTTGATGAGTTTTATAAAGGTGAAGCTTTAAATTATGTTCCGTATAAAAGAGGTTGTTACACAACTCACACACCATCCTTTGCCTAAGTTTCAATTGTTTCCTTGGCAAGAATTTGCACATTTTCAAATATTTGTCTTCCCAACTATTTGTAAGTTTATATCGGTGTCCTTTGCGCCGCTTTGTATTGTAATACCATGATTGCAATTGCTCAATGGCATTAGATAAGTCTTCTTTGCTAAAATCTATTTGATGTTGACTAAATAATGTCTGGCTTAATTCGGTTAAAGCATTGTTCCTCGCTTCAATACTATTAAATGATGGATTTTTTGTATCGTAGAGGACGGAAAATCTTGCATATGTATCGATGAACTTAGATGTATTATCATCCCATTGCTTGAATGTTAATGGACACTTTTTTGTTTTAAGAAAATAAAGAAAACAAAAAATAAAACAATTATTCTTCACTATTGAAATTGTTTGTTGCCGCAAACAACTATAAACATAATGGAGCGGTAAAATGAAATTACAAGTTGTTCTAATTATTTAAAATTGACTTAATTCATTTCATCAATCCAGCGCAATTTCGCGATTTTCTCAAACGAATCTCTTATCACTAGGATCATTGAAAAAAGCGTAATAGTGCTTATGTTGCAGTTATTTTGAATTGATTGTTGTAATGTTAAGTGTACGAAATTGAATTAAGGTACTTCTAACAAATTGTAATAGTACTTTGCCAAACTTTAACAAATTGCTTAAAAATATCGGTTTCAAATCATTAATTTTGATTAATAGTTTACTAAAAGAATTTGAGAAAAAAAATATGTATGTATTATATATATGTATATAAATATATATATATGTATATATATATATATATATATATATATATATATATATATATATATATATATATATATATATATCAAAACATCATTCTTATCTTAAAATTCAGATAAACAATTGGTCGTAATTTGCAATACTGGGTTAGTACATTTCTCTCATAAATGATCTATCATCTTATCTTCTATATCTCGTTAGTTTATGGACGTTAAAATATCATTTTCCTTATATGAACCACACTCCTACTCTCTTTAGATAACAAGCACTTACCATTTGTGGATGATTGATTTTATTTTTTAGCCTATTTATTCATTGCATTCAAATTAATTTACAAGACTGAGTTCTTGTTAATTAGGAGAGTTGGAAAATCGATTACACAGTAACGTGATCAATGAGAAATTGTGTTTACGTAAATATGCATTGGAAATCGATAAATATGTATATGTATTAATATTTTGTTAAATTTTGGCAAAATATTAATATTTTAATAAAAATTAAGTTACTTAATTTAATTTCTCTCACTATGCATTGAATTTTATCAGATGTTTTGCTTACATTTAGTTTGTCTCCTTCTGGATTTTCCTTTCTAGCTAGTAGGTCCTTGAGGAATTCACATTTTTCATAATAACCTTTTGCTATTGATGTAATCTTTTTGCTATCGCCGTTATCCATATCAGATTTTATAATAGCGCAATATTTGTGTACCCGATTTATTGCTGATTTTAAAGATGTTGGCTTTAGGAAAATATTAAATTTCTGCATTCCACTTATGATGGCTTCTTGTGCTTCCTTTTGTGCTTTTGGATTTTCAAATAAGGGATCACTGATGTTCCATAAAACCGACTGGCTTTTATACAATTCTATAAATTCATTAACAAATCGCTTTTTACGATAGAAAGTAGGCGTGAACTGAAAAATAACTCCAAAATTTATTTTTATTCAAAAATAAACAAAGTTATAACGCATACTTTGTCTGTGGAAATAGGAAGTTCATTTGCTTCAAAATCCGAATCTGCATCGTTATCGTCCTCGTCACGATAGTCCTCATCTTCAGAATCATCGTTATCCACTTCTTCTGCAAGGTAATCTTCATCTTTCACATCTGAATCTGGAACATCAAGCAAATCCGGTGCATCGGCACTGTCTTTCTCTTCTAAAGACAATATTGGATCGATAAATGGCTACATGAAAGAATTAAAGAAACTTAATTTCTTTCTAGCAAACAAATCTGGTTCAGCGAAATATTTCAAAGAAATACATAATATGTATTGAAATAACCATATTATGGTAATGAAATAACCATATTATGGTTATTTCCATAAAAAAATTTTTATAATGCTATTTAAAATGTCTTGGGCAGGATAGCTTTTATAGCCCACAGCAAATAACAATATATAGAAGCTATTCTGCTCAAGTCGAACAAATTTTGAAAGTCTGATGATGGTTTGGCATGAGCACTTGTCAAATGCAGTTCACAACAAAAAACACATTCCGAAAATATTTTTTCCGGTCTTATTCATGATTGGCAATATTCGTTCAACATTATCTTGCTGTAAATAATTTTAAAATGCCTTTCAATGTAAATATGAAAAGGCCTTTACACTGCAGAGATAGTTATATGAAATTGTTGATATGATCAATTCCCCGAGAAAAGCAGATTTCTTTTGCAAAGAAAAGAAGCCAAATTAAATTCTATTTACATATTTATCACAGGAACACAATTTTAGAGCTTTAAAAAAGTGTCTTAAAAGTTTAATCAAGTTATTGTTTCAACTTCTTTAGAAGTCAATAAAATATACTGGTGCTTTGGCAGCTAAGAAAATGTCATTGCTTAGGAATGATTTCCACCTTTCTGAAACTTTAAAGCATTGAACGGATTTTGTTTCATTTTTAATAACTTAAAAAGCTTTCAGAAATAATTTGAAAAATATCGCTAAACTAGATTTAAGGCTTTTCTGTTCCTTCACTGCTCACTTCAATTTCATGAACATCATATTTTATATCATCGGTGAACTGCTCCAGTGCATCAACGTCCATTTCATCCTTAATTTCAACTTCTGGCTTTGCTTCCTCATTTTCGTCATGACCATAATCGGCATCATCTTCACTATCGTCTTCATTCTTAATTTTCTTTGATATATGCTTTGGTGGTGTGGCTTCTTTTTTGTTAAGCTCTTTATGCTTCGCTTTAATGTGACTTGTAAAATCTGTGTAACGACGAGATTTTTTTTTGCAGAGAACACAGCATAAAAAAAATGTGTTTTGTAATTCATCCATAAATACATTTCCACAAAGAATCATTTTATTAGTTTAGTGACAATTTATTTTCCACAAAATATTTTCTTAAAATTTATGTACCACTATCCATAAACAAATATCTATAAGATGATTTTAGCTGTCAAAAAAAACGAAGCTATTTTGACATTGCTCATTAGTTGCGTCACTGCTCAGTGTTGCCAGCACAATTGTAACTTACAACAATGAATTCCGAAAATGTAAGAAAAAGAGTGGATTATCATGCTAGAGTTAATGTCGACGTCGTTGACGGCGTCTTAACGCCGAAACGAACAGAGAACACTATTTTGACTTTCTCTCCCGCATATACTTATCTCTCTCTTTCACCCCTCAACGCCGAAAAAGTTGAAACAGATTGAACTTTTTCGGCGTCAAATTTCTTACGTCGTTGAGATTAACTGCTCTCATATAATTTCATACGATTCAACTTTTTTTTGACATTTGACGTCTTCGACGACGTCGACATTAACTCCAGCATCAAACTCTATACATATATTCAATGACGTTTAATGAAAATTTAATGCACATCTACAACAATTTATTCCTTAACATTCGAAACTGTCAAACACTATACATGAAATATAACGGCTATGTTATTTCATATGGAATTTGACAATTTCACGATTGCGCAAGGGTGATAGCTAAGATGATGGTCAAACTCTGTATTTATATATATATATATATATATATATATATATATATATATATATATATATATATATATATATATATATATATATATATTTTAGCTCTGTATTCCACGATGTTCATTACATAGGGTAGCGACATATTCTTACAGTTAGTCCTGTTTCACACACATCAAGTTTTCTTGATCAAGTTTCAATTCAGCCGGGAGAGCGATAGGGAGAGTATGTATTCTTTTCTTTATCTTTATCTCAGCTGATTTGAAACTTGATCAAGAAAACTTGATGTGTGTGAAACAGGACTTAAGAATATAAAAATTTTCCAAATCTATTGCTAGTGAAGACCCAGTATAAGAAGAGAGCTAAACATATGTAAAATTAATACAAGACAATCTTAGTGCCATCACTAATTAATCATTAACAGAATTTTAAAAATATCCAATGGTTAATAAGTTCCCTAGTCATACATCACTGGTGCATTGTGCAACTTGACACAGTAAATGGTGTGGCAGCACCATTTGCTTTACGAATTGCCTTTGCTGCAGTATTTTTTTTTTTTCAAACTAATTGCTTGTTTTAAATTCACAATTCTATTCTCTGCCAAAATCAGGTGAAACGCCGCGTGCTTTGTTTGGACTTGTGTGTTCAAATTTTGATAATGTCTGTGGCAGCTTCCAATTCACAAAGCAAACAAATAAAATTTTATAATCCTTCAAGCTCTGCTAGCTCCGATAGGTAAAGTCCGTTTTTTTAATTAAAGTATATTGCATATAGTGATTGTTGTGTAAAAAAATTTTTATAATCATATGTTGTATTTACGTACTAACACCTTATGTATGTAAGTAAATGCATTGCAGATTATTTTTACATATGTATACTGGAATAATAAAATATGAACGCTGCATATGCAAATATGGGCACATACAAAGATAATTATATTTTTCTAACAAACACAAGCTCCGAAGCTCTAGTACACTGACCTCTAATTTACGGGAACACACAAATTTCAGATTACATCCATATTTCATAGTAAGATAGATTGTTTTCATTGTTTGTTTATCCCTGCCTGAAAAAAATGTTACTTATATGAATTTTTAGTTTGGCTCAAGTTCAAGCCCTGAATTTTGCAATTCAGGTTAAAATTTTTTTCATTAAGGATAGTCGTAACACCATCATCATCAACGTTTTTGTGTAGTGTTTTTTACCACTTAGTTGGCTTGCTTGTCATCTATTTTACAAACTTTTGTGTTGACACGAAATGTTTCTTGTATTTTAAGAACAATTTCAAATTGTCTTAGGACAAAATTGCAATGTATATATTATTCGAGTTCGTTTTCCTTAGTATTGCGATTTTCTTAATACTCAAACCGCAGTTTAGATGGTATTGTATTGTTTTTGTTTACTTTTTAAACAAAGTTTACAAACAAACTGGGAGCCTTGCCTGCAGTAACACACAGAGTCTACGACAAGAATCGAACCTGCAACGTTCGGACTACTTGCCCAGTACACTAGTCTACGAAGACTATTGGTTATAGTAATTTTACTTGTTGATTTCATTTCAATAAGCAACCAGGCTCTTTTATGTTACAGTAAAATAAAACTTTTGTATTCAGATAAAAATAAATCTGAAGATCGAGTAAAGTTTCAATAATTAAAGCTTCAGCAGAGTATCACACATGCCTTATAAATATTGACAAGACAATATAAACATTTATTTCATTCATATCTTTCATATTTCATTTGAAAACGGAATACATTTATATAATTAATTTTTCCTTGAAGATAAGATTAAATTAAAAACTTTAAATTAATATTATGAAAACGATTTAAATGATTTATATTTTTTAGCGATGACCGTTGCGATTTAACAGAACAACTGTACGTGGATCCAAACGTTTCCAATGTGGAATATTTTGGTTGTCCAGCTTCCCCAACGACTGTCCCAGCTAGGACACCTCAATGTTTGGATTCACCAGCTCGCGTAGGAGTACCCCGGAGACGACAGCGTACTACTTCTATGAATAATCAAACTACTACTGCTAATCCTTCAGAAAGTGTTATCCGTTCTAACAACAGAACAATATATACTGCAGGACGTCCACCTTGGTATAATTGCGCTGGGCAACAGGTCGAACCATTTGTTATTGGTGTGTTCCACAAAATTAAATAAATATTCTACAAACAAGATTGAAGACATTTTTTTTAGGCATTTGTGGTGGAAGCGCTTCTGGAAAAACGACAGTGGCACAAAAAATAATTGAATCTTTAGACGTGCCGTGGGTTACGTTGCTATCAATGGATTGCTTTTACAGAGTATGTAGTTCATACGCACATTCATATGTCATTATCTTTATTTTTTTTTATTATGCAGGTGCTCAATGAGAAGCAACATGAACAAGCTTTGCTTAATGAGTATAATTTTGATCACCCAGATGCTTTCGATATGGATTTGTTGTTAGAGGTATTGAAAAAGCTTAAAGAGGGGCGAAAAGTGGAAGTGCCAGTTTATAATTTCGTTACACATTCTCGCGAGACAAACACGGTAAATATGTTATTATTTCCAATGTCATCTGTATTATTATCCTTGTTATTGTTATAATAATATTGTAACAATATTTATCAAATTTGTTATTCGAGATATTCTCCAAAATAACTATTTTAATATTTTATTTTTGCAAATAGAAAAATATGGTTGAGTTCTGTTTGAATTCTCATATAGTATTTGTAGTCTGTGGCATAAGTATACGATGTTGAATGCTTTTCAATCATGATTTGTCTAAAAGGGTATTGATGATTTGGTTAGCGCCAATGAAATGCAGACATATATCTAGCTTAGCCAACAACAAACAATAAAATATTAAAATAATAATATTGTAATATAACTACAATTAAATCAGTGTTTATTCTGGCACCAGGCATTTTTCAATTAAAGAATCGTTTAATTTAACACCCTCCAACATTTCGCAATACCTTGAAGTGGCATCCTCAGGAAATAAAAAAAAAATCAATTTTTTAAATTAAAAAGTCATTGTGCTAGAATAAGCACTTATTTCATTAAAAGGTGGATAAAAATGCAGTGTATCAACAATATAATTACTAATCTAGTTTAGCGGAGTGGCTGGAAAAATTTGTCTAGGAGATAGAAAATTTAAATTTTGCAACAAAAAAACCCAGTACGAAAATTACCGATAACACATATTTTCGGAGTTATCAGGTCAATATTTGTATGATTTAAAAGCTTTTTCGTTTGTTTTTTTTTTTTTTATATAAAATTGCTTTGAAATTCATGATTTTAAAAAACTTTAGCTACTCCTAAAAGACATTTTCACAGGTTTTTATTTACATTATACCAATATTGACCTGATATGTTCAGAAATGAAGTGCACAGTTTTGTATGAAAAGTTCAGATGCCCATAACTCTGAAAATATGGATTTTCGCACCTTCTTTTTTTACACTTTTTTATTACCTTGGGTACTTTTTTATTTTGGCTCTTCGCTAAACTAGATGTAAGACATTAATTTTTTTACTATCATATAGATTCTGTGTTTTATTTTTTTTAGAAAACAATGTACGGAGCTAATGTTATAATATTTGAAGGTATTTTAGTGTTTCACAGTTTGGAAATTCTAAAACTATTGGACATGAAAATCTTTGTTGATACGGATCCTGATATACGTCTAGCAAGGCGCTTAAAAAGGTGATTATATTTGTAAATTACTCTTCTTCACTATGGTCAAGTTATCATATGCTGCTTATATTTATATATATGGTAGTTAGCCTGTCCCTTTGTGTTCCTAATTTTATAAATTATTTTATAACATATTCTTAACAAATAAAATTAAATATAAGCTGTAAAATGTGCTCAACAATCATACTTTATTACTATTATTAAAGAGATATTTCTCAACGAGGTCGTGATCTAAGCGGAGTATTGAAGCAATATTTGAATATGGTGAAACCATCTTATTCAAATTATATTGCTCCGACAATGGCTCATGCAGATATAATAGTACCACGCGGAGGGGAAAATAAAGTTGCTATACATCTTATTGTTCAACACGTTCATACACAGCTTCAATTGGTAAATTTATCCACATAAATGGAAAGCGTAATTTTATGGTTATTATTAATTTTGATTCCAGCGTGGTTTTAAATTACGAGAAGCACTTGCAAACTCATACAACGACCAACCAATGCCTGATTCTCTACATCTTTTACCAGCTACACCACAAATCAAAGGATTACATACTTTTATACGTTGCAAAAATACATCCAGAGATGAATTTATATTTTACTCAAAAAGACTTATTCGCTTGGTTATTGAGTACGCTCTTAGTTTATTTCCATTTAAGCTGATGACGGTGGAGACCCCCCAAGGTGTTTTGTATCGTGGGAAAAGAATGGCTACGCACAAAATTTGTGGTGTCTCAATATTAAGAGCTGGAGAGACAATGGAACAGGCCATTTGCGATGTTTGCAAGGACATTCGTATTGGCAAGATTCTCATACAAACTAATAAGGAAACCGAAGAACCGGAATTGTATTATTTGCGCTTGCCAAAAGATATTCGTGAGTACAAAGTTATTTTAATGGACGCCACAGTTGCTACAGGTGCAGCCGCTATGATGGCTTTACGTGTATTACTTGATCATGATGTTAAAGAGGAGAACATTATATTGGCATCATTGTTAATGGCTGAAATTGGAGTTCACAGTATAGCATATGCATTTCCAAAGGTAATTAAATATATACATGTGAATATATGCACATACGTACATATGTATACGTATATTTATTTTACTTTTAATTTTTATTGTTCGCAGGTTAAAATTGTAACCTCAGCTCTTGACCCCGAAATTAATGACAAATTTTACGTCATTCCTGGTATTGGAAACTTTGGTGATCGCTACTTTGGAACAGAGCCCTCAGAGGACTTTTATTAGTTTAAGAATATATTTATAGCTGCTGATTATGTATAATT
Organism: Germaria angustata; assembly: GCA_963681545.1. NCBI lineage: Eukaryota > Metazoa > Arthropoda > Insecta > Diptera > Tachinidae > Germaria > Germaria angustata. The sequence goes on from OY813002.1 coordinate 95,190,252, forward strand.
GTAAAAAATCGTATACTAATTTATCGTATTTGAAAATTAACAAAATTTTAAGAAAATAATAAAACTGTTCCTTTTTAATACATGTATATGTACAACAGTCACAATCAAATTATTAAAAAAATTAATATTTTAGATTTTTTTGTGGTATTTAGTGTGCGTTATATATTTTATTTTTTCATATATAAGCGTACTAGCATCTAGGAGCGGCCCCATCATGTCATTAATAAGGGTATAGATTTAATAATGTTATACACCACTTATTTTGCAGATTTATTGCTGTCAATATGTATCATTGGTGGCTGTCAAGGTTTTGCATTACAAGGTTTATAAGGGTATATAAACTTACCAAACAATAAATAAAACTATTATGGTTTAACTTTTTTATTTCAATAAAAATGTCTCCATATCCATTGTAACGCAAAGGCAACAAGTAGTGAAATTAAGGATATCCCGAGGTATTTTTGTAATATACCCTCTAAATTTGGAGAACGCAGTTTGCATCTATCTGTATTACTATTACGGACAATTTTTGTTGGTTGAGAGCATCTAGTCCACTCGTCTTCCGAGTCGAGAACTTCAGCATTCATGCTGAATTTAGTAGTAGAGGAAACGCGTACTCTAACCAAAGTGCCCAGTAGATTTTTCCGCATTGGCAATAAAATTTGCTCGTAACTTTTATTGTGAGCTACGTAATGTAGTTTATCATGAGATATTTCCGTTACAAGAACATTATAAACTTGACCTTCTCGACCAGCATAAGGACGATAGCTGTTAAAAAGATCTGTCAAACGTTTTGTACGCTTCTTCACTAAGTGGGCTGGTATCCTTGTCATTTTTGCCGCAGGTGTGCCCGGGCGTGGGAAAAATTGATTGATGAACAAACTAGGAAATTTATATTTTTCGCAAAGAGTTATCGTTTCCTCAAAATCTTCTTCTGTTTCAGTTGGAAATCCACAAATAATATCTGTAGCTATTGTTAAACCTGGCACTTTTTCTCGCAAAAAGTCTACCACATGTTCAAAATCTTTACGACAATACTCTCGCTTCATATCACCTAATACGGAATCACTTCCGCTCTGAACAGGAACATGCAGAAAGGAGTATACTCTCGGATGCTGGAGAATTTTTGCTATTTCCTCTAAGTGTTCTAAGATATATGGAGGATTTGTCATTCCCACGCGAAGCATACAGTTTTCTGGTATAACCTCAACAAGTTGCCAAAGTAATTCAGGCAATGACGTCCCAATGTCTCTTCCGTATGCCCCGGTATCTTCAGATGTAAGCCATATTTCACAGCAACCCTCATCAAACGCCTGTTTAGCTCTTTCCACTATTTCCTTAGGGGCGTAGCTTGCTAGATCTCCTCTCGCATGTTTTGTTTTACAGTATGTGCACTGATTGAGACATCCAGAATTTATAGGAATTATTTCAATTAGAGGATTTTTTCTAACTTTCGGCAGAGCCAACTTAGCTCCTGCCACTCTACGACCATTTTCTTTCTTATTTTGCAGTAATCGTACGCTATGTCCTTTTAAAGTTTCTTCCACCACCTCAACTACGCGGTCGATTTGCTGAACTCCAATAACTGATAAACCTTTTAAATAATCTGCTCTTGGAGCACCCTGAGGCACACATCCTGCTACAACTACATGTTTTCCATTAGTTATTCCATGCTCTATTTCATTTCGAAAAGTATCTTCAGACGGATTCTTCACTGTACAACTATTTAACAACCACAGGTCTGCATTTTCTTTGGATTCTGTAAGTTGGTAACCATATGCCGCCAATTGTCCAGCCATATATTCACTGTCCGAATTGTTATGAGCACAGCCCCATGTTTTCACATACACCTTTTGCGTGCCAGGTATAATACTTTCATATATAATTCTTTCCTTTTTAATATCTTCATCTTTGGCGTTTAATTTTTTCTTTACCCTCATGGTAACATTACTTTTATTTAAATACCGCTCCTTAGGTTTCACGTCATCTGGAGAAATTAAGTCCTCTATATCCTCTATGTTATTCTCGTCCATGTTAACCATTATTTACTTTTTTTCGGAACTTGCAAGATATGTTCGAACATGTGAATTAACCACAGAATAAATGCTAAATGCCCATGGAATTCAGCGAGAAAGCCGACATTTACTTTAGAAAACACAATGTAACCTCTACTCACGTTTAGCAATGAAAATATTATCCACTATAGGCTATCTACATTTCTGTTATCCACATAATCATGTGCACATAATATATAATGTTGACAATAACCCAACGTCTCCATTCACAATATATATTTACGAATGTAAGCAATAATGTCACATATGTTTATGTCCAAGCTTATATTTTCAGATGAAGAGCACGTACCGTCTATTGAACATAAATTTAAGAGATTTGCTGTAAATGGTTATGTTAGTATGCAAGCAGAATTACATATTTATTCTATGTATTTGGTATATATAAATATATATTTGTGCAATATTTTTCTTTTAAACAATGCCTTTTATATCTTATAAAAATGCTGCAATTTTTCTAAAGCAAATTTTCTGTCATTTAATTCGCGCAAGCAACATATGTATATAATAGAATGTCCATGATATTAGACAGTTTGTGTTCAACATTACTTGAAAATATGTTCCGCAATATATGAGTAATTTTATATTCCTGCTGTCCATACGAGGTCAATTGAATAGAACCTGAGTACATATATGTACCCAATTTTATTTTGCATGGAAACCTTAAGTAGGACAATAAGCCTTTAGAAACATATGGCGGTATCATTACTTATCTATCGGAGCATTTATTTACTATTGGGTCCACTACACAGAATACACAGAATACTCAACTTTGACGTATAAAAAGGTCCGAATCATATTTTGCATAAACTTTGTATAAATCATAAAGTTTGTGTGAAGAGATATCTATATAAAAACAACTAGATTAGCTCTCCCTTTCACACAAACTTTATGCACGTTTTCAAAGTTGACGGGTCTATGTTTAGTTTATGGTCCACTAGCCATCAACTTCATATAAGCATTGAACTTAACATATGTCCCATATGGATTTGACTCGTAGTTACGGCCCATGTTCACATTTCGTAAATTTTCTGTCATCGATGTACGAACATATGTTCGAACAACCATATTTGTTTTGTGGAAAAACTCTAACGACTGTATACGCATATTATAAAAGAAATCGCTGCACATATGCAACAATTCAAAGATATGTCTGAACATGAACATGACCACATTTTAATCACTTTCGGGAACATGAACATACTAAAACCGTTGTTGACATGTGCAAATAACATTTCCAAGTGATATATATATATATATATATATATATATATATATATATATATATATATATATATATATATATATATATATATATATATATATATATATATATATATATATATATATATTTATATATATATATATTTATATAAATACATATATAGTGTCACTGGTTGGGTACTATATACTGAATAACGGCCATGTTGTAGATTAGTAGCACCTTAAAGTTTCATGGAGTCAGTCATAAACTCTTCTGTGGTGTAAGCGCAGTACACGTATTAATCCGTTATCCAAGCAGCAACACTGCCCTCAAGACTTTACTGGTTACTTTAGTACCTAGTATTTAGTAGCTGGCATGATAAACCGGTTATTACGTATAACTTGCTTGTCGGCTTCGCTTCGTATGAATACATCTTTTCCTTGGGTACGTATAAAGACGTTCATGTGTGTATTAAAATAATATATACTTTTAAGAATTGTATTTGTTAATTCTGTTATTTCGTGGAGCTTTACTAAATAATTTTTTTGTCATATGTCGTGTTTCTAAAAGCTATATGCTCACAGTACACAACAGCATGTGTAGAAAATATGTACATAAGTATGTACATAAATTTTATGTACTTATGCAGGTATCTGCAGAAATTTTGCTAAAGGTTTCGGTTAAAGTATGTAATTACAAGAACATGACAAATTTGCATAGATTTCTTGATGTTAATTTAAATGTAGCTAGTCACTGTAGGCCGTTGTAATATGTATATTTTATATGCTTCCATGCATGCATACATACATACATACATAATACATACACGCATGCATGCACACAAGTGCACGTACACACACATATATATAAATAAATTTTATGCACTGATGTATACACATTTTTGTTAAATATCAACGTTTCATTTCAGATGCTCTTACATCTGGGTTTGCAAAATTTATTGCACATAAGAAAATTGAAAAAGGTAATAGCAAGCTGCTCATGAGCATAATTCGTGAAGCTGCTGAACTTGATCGTATTACAATTAAAATTCATAATATGAAACGTAGTGCTTCTCGTGATTCTCCTATTAGAACTAGCCATTCCTCACGTTCACGATCATCAGCTATGGGTCGAGGTGCATACGATAATGGAGGTGGTGTGCCAGGGGATTCGCCTGAACGCATATCGCCAGAAAGATTGAGACGAAGGGTTGGACGTTCCCCCAGTCCCCGAGCTCGTTACGGAGGTGGTACTTCTCCGCACCGTGATGATTACATTCGCGGGGTAGCACCGCCAGCGGAAAGGCCTTCATATAAGGTTTTATGCGTGAGTGCTTTACATCCAAAAGCGTCAGATGAATTTTTAAAGGAGACATTATACCGTGAATATAAGAAATTCGGCGACTTTAGTATTAGAATTTCGCATGATTTAGACGAGAGAGTAGCTTATGTATGTTTTCGTACTGCTGAAGATGCTCGAGAAGCCAAACATCATAAACCTCGTATTGTGCTTTACGATAAGGTAGCTTTAGTCGAGCCAGTCTATGAATCCTCTGGACGTACCGAACATAGGTGAGTCATATTTTGTCCGTTCTACAAAAATTTCGCTTGAGGTTCACATAAATCATAAACGTAATCAGATTCCATTTCAAACCTTTTTCGCAGCATCTTAAATTGTTCATCGTTAGAAATTACGGCTTACAATAAAATAGTAATACATAAAATATTTTCACACAAACTGTTGTTAAGTGTTCGGAAATTTTTAGTGAGGCAAATGAATAATTATTTTTTTTATTTTGTAGGTTAAACTAGTTTACTTAGTATTAAAATTTATCATTTCGGGACATTCTCCCCAACTAATGGTTAAAACAATTAGAGATTTTGCAAAATGCATTGTTTGTTGTGGCTTTAGCTAAACCAAATTGTCAGTGAACTTTAATCATTTTAACATTCAACGTCGGATGTTTATGCCACACAAGTCAAATACAATTTGAGAATTCAGTATTGTATACGAATAATAACAAAATACATAATCACAGTAGGCTTAGAATGCAAACAACAAACAGTTATATTCATCGTGAGTCTATTTTATTTTTCTTGCAACATGTATTCAGTCGGACAAAAATGATAAATAAAATCTTTATTTTAAATACGTAATTTAACAATAAATTTTACAATCATAATTGACCAACGGGCGTTTAATTGTATAGTATACATGTTGCAAGAAAAATAAAATACACTCACGTTGAGTACAATTGTTTGTATAAAAGCATTCTAATAGCGTAGACAGACGACAGCGTTAATTTGCATTATCAGTCTTAATTCAAATTAACTTGTGAATTATCCCCATCGCAATGTGTATTAGATTTGATATAAATGCACGAAATCAGACTGAATTTATACTGAATTTAGCTTTTTCAATATGGCAATGCTATTGCTACTCTCTTATCGAGTGGAATACAAAGCCTCATGTTGGTATCCAACCTCTCCATGTTTTGAACTTTTTCACAAACTTTCCCAAAAACTGCTTTTGTGGTCCTTTAAAAAAATGCCATATAAGAATTTTATCCTCCACGAAAATATTAAACCTACAAATTTCCACAATTGCCTTTCTCTTATTTCAGACTGTCCTCTTGCGATCCCAAGTTGTAGCAACACGTTCAGATTTATGGTTGCTAGTGCATGTACAATTCTTACATTATGGAGCAGTTTCAGCAAAAGTAATTTCAACTTTCTTTCAAATATATAGTGAGTTTTCACCAACAGCATAGCTGCTAATCGTACTTTTTGCCTTCTATCCATTTGATTTCGATGTAAATGCCAAAAAAAATTAGTTGACAAACAAACAGCTGTTTATTAAATGCAGAAACTGTCGTCTGTCAGCGTTAAATTTTAATTCACATTAGTGAGCTTCTAATGCAAATTAACGCTGTCGTCTGTCTACGCTATAAGCCTACTATGATTATGTATTTTGTTATGATTCATATACAATATTGAATTCTCATTTTGTATTTAATTCGTATGGCATAAACATCCGAGGTTGAACGCTTTCAAACTGCTTAAAGTTCACTGACGGTTTGGTTTAGCAACAAATGTCGTCATATGAGCAGCTAAAACCACAACAACTAATGCATTATACTAGTTTATATAAACAAATTACATCTATGTTATCATGACAGTAATATTAACTATTATTATTTTATTGAGTAATAGATTAATGTTTTATTTCCTAAAGCGCCTAACATTTCCGAGAAAACTAATTAAGCACGAAAAAACAGTTTCGTGAATAATTCACGGTTGGACTTAGGTGATTTCCCATTGAAACACAAATTTGCCTAAAATTCCGAAAAGTTCGAAAATAATGGACATGGTTGTTATAAGAATTCTTAATTAGCAGCAATTAAAAATAATAACCCAATTGCACTATAACAAGAACGAATCATATGAAAGAATATCTTATACATACCTTAATTAAGTAAATTTTTATGAAAATGTTGAACAATTTTAATTATTTTTTGTTGAATTTTTATTTACTAAAAAATAAAAATTTAACTGTTCTTTGCAATTGTAAAATTCATTTATTTATGTATTATGTTTCTATAAAACTCTCAATTACTTGTTTGTATGAACAGCCATGTCTTATACTATTATTGTAAGGAGAAGTTATGGCCCAAACTACGGTAGTGATTTTTGCCACAAATATATGGTTTCAAATGTATATCTTTACAGAGATGGATAAATGTGGTTCGATGTCTCAAGAGTAAGCCTTTCAAATTGCTAACAACATAAACATAACTCATGAAGTGACTTTCAAAAATATTTTGCATCGCTATTTAAGTCTTAACATTTTTAATCATAATTTAAATTTTTTATTTTTATTCAGGCTCTAGGTTATGTAATTTGAACATTAAAGTATTATATATTTTCATGGTTTTTCAATTTCATATAAAATTTTTCCAAGAAAATCAACATTTTGCATCTCCATCACCGATGTAAACCGATTTCTTACATATTACAAAATGTTTAAAAGGTGTTTGCAAACCATAGAAATGTAATTAAGCGTTCAGGGGAACGAGAAGTTATGAAAATATATAACGCTGAGCATCTAAAATTGTGGCCAGCTAACACTCATTTATCTACTCCAAAACTAAATAATTAGCTGAGAGGAACTTTAGGCGACGAAAGAGTCCGAAGAATGCAATGATTTTACAATACCGAGTAGTAAGAAAAGACTTCATCCGTAATAAATCGAAATAAGCGATAATATTTCGCTAATGAACACGTAAACAAATGTTTTCACTTTTAGAAGTCCGTAATTTTGAGGATTGAAAGCAAATACAACAGTTTCGGTCTGATAGCCGATTTATGGTTTGAAAGAAACCACATGAATTTCTAAATAAAAAAAAAAATTAAGCCAACAGTTAAGCATAGAGGAGGTACTGTTATTGCATGGGGCTGTATGAATGCCTTAGGATTTGGCAATCTATCCCATACAAACATGTATATCTATCCATTCTTAAAGAAAACACTCAATGCGAATGCTAATAAAATGTCTCGTCAAGCAAGAGGTTGTTAATTCCAACATGAAAATGATATAAAACACAATTTTAGATGTTAAACTGTGGATGTTGTACAATACCAAACATTTGCTAAAATCTCCTTAAAGGCCAGACTTGAATCCATTAGAAAACTTATGATCGTATTTGGATAATAGGTTTGGAAACTTCATGTTTCTTAGAAGAGTACAATGAAACAAGTTTTTCAAAAGAAATGGAAGAAAAGCCAATAAAAATTTGTTATATGGGGCAATCTTTTGTAGAATGTTTATCAGCATAACAATAGATGTGCCACAAAGTATTAATGTAGGCAACTAAAAAAATTAACTGCAAAATTTCTGTATAGAGTACAATAACCAAGATATTCTTATTTTTCCATGATTTAAATCTTCGTATTTTTCTTATCACCTTGCAATTATTAAAAAAATGTTAATTTTCCTGTATTAAAAATACTTTGAGACTCACTGTATTAAGAATTATTTGAAATCAAAATCAACTTTTCTAACAATGGCAACAATCACTCGTATATCGGCCAATGGGCGGATGACCGACCCCTAGTTCATAAATTTAGCATCAAGAGCTTTTGTGTAGCGAATTCGCCAACGATTTCAAATGTTTTGGTATTTCTGACTAAATATTTATTATATGCTCTTGACACTTAATAAGTTGTTGATACAACGGACAAGGTTTATGAACTGAACTATTTTATTACCTTTAGAGATAGATCATGAATCAAATATCCTTATTTAGACAAGCAAATGTTAACAATTTGATAATGGATTGGTACCATACTAACCGCATCAATAAAATTTTAGTTAACTACCACTTAGCACAGTAGAAGAATAATTATAAACACAGCTAAAACTATGATAGAAAAAAAAAACTAGCAATAAGTTATAAATAATTCAACATAAGAATGAATAAACTTAGAAACATACACGTATTAAGCCAATACGAGTATAAAGATAGAAGGAAAACAATACCAGAGTCAAAATATGTATGAATATAACCGAAAAGACACATGTACGGAATTGTATGAAAGATTATAAGAATTAACGACTTTTTAACATATATTTTTTATTTATAGGCCACGTGGACGTTCAATTAGTCCACCAGAATATGATCGTTATCATTATACTAGGGTGCCGGTTGCACCTCCCGGACCTCCAGAACATCGTAGACCTCCGTTGGATGCATACGAGCGTTATGGGCCTCCTCATATTCCCCCACATCCACATACACGCGAATATCGTCCTATTCATCACGAGTATCCGATGCCTCCAAGGGGTCCACCAATGCATCGTGGTCCACCACATTTACATGGACCGCCACCACCACACTATGGTGGGCCTCCTCGTCATATGGGACCGAGACCACATATTCCGTATGAGAAACCTGAAAATAAGAAAGATAAATTTCCGAATTATTTGCATCACGTTCAACCAGAGGATGACCCTCTATCAACACGCACATTATTCGCCGGTAATTTAGAAGTTACAATTTCTGATGATGAACTACGACGCATTTTTGGTAAATATGGTGTTGTGGATGATATTGACATTAAGAGGCCACCACCTGGAACTGGAAACGCATTTGCTTTTGTGAGATACCAAAACTTGGACATGGCTCACCGAGCTAAATGTGAACTTTCTGGACAATATATTGGAAAATTTCAATGTAAAATCGGTTACGGCAAGGTAACGCCCGCAACTCGAATTTGGATTGGAGGTTTGGGAGCATGGACATCTGTCACTCAATTAGAGAGAGAATTTGATCGCTTTGGTGCTATAAAAAAAATTGAGTACCAAAAGGGAGACACTTGCGCATACATTCAATATGAAACAATTGAAGCAGCTACGGCTGCTGTTAAAGAGATGCGAGGCTTTCCTTTAGGTGGACCTGAAAGACGTTTGCGTACCGATTTTTCAGAATTGCCAGGAGTAACGCCAACAGCAGCCCCATTTAAACCAAAAACTCCATATGATGAAGTAGCCAGTTCTTCGATTCCATCATCTGAATACAGACGTCCCGAATACGACTACCATTACGAAGAAACTCATCATCATCATCCTCCTCATCATCATTACGCACCACGTGGAGGTTATGCACCTTATCCACCTCGAGGCACATATCGTGGACGTGGTGGATACCGCGGCCGCGGTCGTGGCTCTTATCATTATCATAATGATGTCCATAGGCCTGCACATCCAGGTATATTATCAACTGCTCCTATTCCTCCACCTGCTGGGGTTGAGGATGAATGGCGCCGTCCTCCAGGCGAGCCTGGATTTGACAGAGGACGTTCTGCTTCCAGAGAACTAAGGTTGGATCGTTCTCGTTCGCGTTCTCCACATAAGAGAACCCATTCTCCAGGCTCAGATTCAGATACGTCTCAGCGTCGTAACGGTGGTTCATTAGGTTCTGCGCGCACTTTATCAGACGTTGCAAGAAAATGCACTATAATTTGGCAAGGAGCACTTATACTGAAAAGCTCTTTGTTTCCAGCTAAATTTCATCTCACGGATGGTGACGCTGACATTGTCGAATCCTTAATGCGTGATGAGGACGGCAAGCATAACTTGCGTATTACTCAACGTTTGCGCTTGGATCCTCCAAAATTAGAAGATGTACAGAAACGTATAAGTTCATCTTCTTCACATGCTATTTTTCTTGGCTTAGCTGGCTCAACATCAGCTTCTAACACTTCCGATGATAGTTCTGTTCAAACCAGACCCCTTCGGAACTTGGTTTCTTATCTTAAACAAAAGGAAGCTGCTGGTGTGATTTCTTTGTTGAACAAAGAAACCGAAGCTACCGGTGTATTATATGCATTCCCTCCTTGCGATTTTTCAGCCGATCTATTGAAACGAACATGCTCAACAGTAACTGAAGAGACACTCAAAGAGGATCATTTAGTGGTGGTTGTAGTCAGAGGTGGTACGGCTTAAATAAATCAATTACAACTTTATAAATTCATAAAACTAAAAAAACCGGAGCACAGTATGGAGGCGACATCATAAGATACACAATAACATCACACATTTGTAGAACTTGAATAGTCTTTGGTTCGTGAAACAGTCATAATCGTGTGTACCAATGTGTTACATTTACGGGATTTATTTAAGAAATATTAAATTAGTGTTCGCCAGTAGGCAAGAGGGCTAAAAAATATTTAATTACGCCTTGTGCCAATTGTTTAATTGAAAAGAACTTACAGAATTAAATCAACAGACATACATACATATGTACGTACATATAGACATATATAATAAACAAAATCTGAATGCATACATGATATCATTTGAAAGAAAGAAAAAAATGGTGTGCTTGTCCAGAACAAAGTGTATAAATATGAATTTAATAAAAAAAGTATAGATTTTTGTGTTCTAAATAGGAATTCCCATTATAAACAATGTATTAATCAAATATAAATTATTTGTTCAATTCTTTCAACAAATGTTTTCAATAATTTGGTGGTAAAATGTGAGATAAGAAATGGTGGTGCTTCTAAGTTATACGTTTTCAAATATTTTGATTTTTTGTGTTGTTTTATTTTTTAATATTTATTATTTGGTGAGAAAATGATTGTTATAATTTCTTTAAATGAGAATATCTTCTAATAAAAAATGTTCAAGTGAATTTAAAATTTTCATGCCTTAACAAAAGTTCTAAAAGTAATGTGTCCAATGATTTAAGTAACTTCACTGTTCCGCATAGTGCTAGTGTGGTCTACAAAATATAGCCCATGTTTAAAGTTCCATTGGGTTTTTATCATTTCTGGCAGTCTTTGTGTCAATAACATTAATTAATCCACATCTTCGGAACTGAAATAATGTCTGTTCGTAATACAAAAACATACGAATTCCGTTCTCAAAGTGATCACAAAGTGCTGTGTTAGTTTTATCTTATAACTTTTTCAAAGTATCACACAATTTGTAAAAAAAACCATTGTTTTCGACAGTTATATTGCATTCTTAAATATGATTGCTTCAATAATCAATCCATTCAAAAGTGAAGTGAAGGACAACTTTGATAGAGTTTTAGTATATTTGATAAGTGAGTTACATCCGCATAAAGCGTCTACTTCACAGTTGTACACGATAATTGGGAATTAATCTATTTCAAACGATTTAAGTGATTTATTTTGTGTCGGTGACAATTATCTGTGGACGGGATTTTAAGATGTCAGTAGTGATTTTGAAAATTGTTTTTCATTTGTTTTTGTCTAATTTCTGTTTGCACTTCCTTAGGAGACTAACTGTAGCATTTGTTTGAAAATTATATAAAATTAAAAAGGGTTTTACAAATGTTACATAGTTTTCTACAAGGTATGCCCACCAAAAAAAGGAAAAATAATAAATGGCGCCAAATTACTACGAAAAAGCAGTTTTCAATATTATAGTAAAAACTTGTGTAATAATATGAAAATACTACATTAATCAATCTTACATTGAATAACTTTTGATTACAAAAGATTAATTCACATTTTTAAAATAAACAATATAAGATATGTAACTCGATAAATATTTACATACATATGTACTCCTTAACAACAATAGAAAAATGTGTATTTTAATAAATGTGTTGTGTTTTATTAAATTTATTAGAAACTATATATTCGTATGTAACAATAAGTTTCAATCATAGTAGATGTAATAAAATGTTGCAATTGCGAAAAATTTCGGTGTATCTACAACGTAAGATAAGTAACCATCGTTGTCCGCGTCCCACAAGAAGTTGACGAGAGAAAATAAGCCCTGCATTAATTTTTCTCCAATGCTGACAACTACAATATAGCGATATCTGCAAAAGAAAGTTGAAATTAAAAATAGTGAATTTAATTTCAAGTGAAACTTGCATTTGTGCGCTTCTCGATTAAGTGGTAAGCGTTTGGTACTTAATTTGCTTGCAAAAACGTATTTCAATTATTTTATTATATTTCTTAGATAAATACGAAGGATTAAAAAATATCCGATTTAATATGTTTTTAATATACTTATGTATAACAGAATTTCAAGAACGAAAAAGACCACTAAAGTTGGCACATGACTGAAACGGTCTGTTTACAAACCAAATTTTATGTGGAATGATAAAAAAAGTTCAAAATTCAAACTCCGTCGGATGGAAAATACAATATTTAACAAAATATGTACTTTCATCTGGGCCAGAATGTAATTCGACAAATAACGCAAAATTTTATAAATTAGGGAACTTGTCAAATTATAATCCACGCTTTAAACCATAGGGCCGAAATGCTCATTCCTCATTCATGAGTATGAATGCTTTCGATTTCACTGATTACTCTCACTCATGTTTGAGAGGCTAAAAACCATTTTGTATTTGTCCATTCAAAAGTGAAAAAACAAGCAGATACACATACATACATACATATGTGTGACAGAACGAAAAAATCTATGAAAACATACGCGTACAAAAAGCATTAATGGAATTAAGCTACACCCTCTCATATGCATATCAAAGGTTTTATGTGTTAATCTTGCACGTTTAATCCTTGCAAACACTAGCATATACACACATACACTGAAAAGATCACGAATTGGAAAAATTGCTGCATTTGCTTCCATAAACGACAGGACGGAAAAGTAGAATACAAACATGCGCACACAATTTGTTTTTGATATCAGTTTTATATCTTGTTAAAAAGTTTTTAATTTGTAAGGGAGGGGTACCTTTCCCATAGTCTTGTCACTTATAGGTGAATATAGGATCCCTTTGGGACATAAAAAAATTATTTTCAAAATCATACAAAAAATCTATGCATAACACAAATGTTTTTTGTTGTCTCACTTGCATATGTATGTTTTTTTTTCATTTTTGAACATGAACAAAAATTTTTTTTGCTCATTTATGAGAATAATTCTGACAAAAATAAAACCTGATTTTAATACAAAGAGCGAATCGAAGAGATCTCAAAATTATGTGACCAAACTGCATGTTACCCGTTTCAAACAAAAAACAATTTTGAAAATCGGTTCATGAATGGAGTTATGCGATAATCAATATTTCCGGCGGGCAAATTGTCCGAATTGATAACCTGCTTCTTTTTTGAAATCAGTTATAAATGTCTTAAGAAATGTCAAAAATATTGATATTTTAACGCTTATTATTGAACCCTGAGTCAAAGTTAACAAACGTTTGTTAAGTAATCATGCAAAACACTGTCATGATTTAAAAAATTTTATTGCCAAAGCAATATCGTTCACCATGATGTAGAAAAACGAGTACAATTCCATTCGAGTAGACCATACATTTTCCAACAAACATCCAAAAATATAATGAATCAAGAATTTACAGAGTTTTTTTCTTCGAATGAGGAGAACATTCAATATAGACCTCCTCTGAATTTGTTTCGATTTTATCTACAACTCGGAAATTCATTTTTTCAATATTTATGTATAAACATTTGCGGTCGTATCCAAAAATAAAAAATTTGCAACAGCTTTACAAGCCATTGTTAGGAAAAATTGCATTCAAAGATAGACAATTACGGCCTTATTCATAAAAAATATTGTATGTTTATTAAAGGTTTATTTGACAAATATTCCATAGAAATTTGTCAAATAAGCCCATACCATCAAAACAAATATGCATAAAAAACCCTATCTATATTCAAATACTATAAATTTCGATAAAAATTAACTTGTTGAATTCTTCTTTATTCATAACACTTTTGTTGTTTTGTAATAATTTTCGATCGATTGAGTCAATTTGAAGCTTGTACGTATGTTGGAAAGAGCAAATCAAAGGATGACATAAACGGTCTAAAAGAATTTAAACATTTTTAAAGCAAAGCTAGTTAGTACATCAAAATTTTCTTCGAATAAATATTGTTTCGATAAAACCGATTTCCAGCATATACTTAAGTGTGTAAATGAATACATGTGTGTATGGTACATGCCCTTAAGCCATTTGCGCGTAATGTTTCAAATGTGGAATTTATCTGAAAGGGGTTTCTCGCCATCCACTATTGTGGATGACAATGCAAACAACTAATATCAGGAATTTCATTGTTGCAAGTGAACACGGGTGTCTTTAACTTTTATTTATGTACATACATACATATGTATGTATATGTATTATGAATGAAACAGTGCCTTATAGCAATCAGGCATCAGTCTCCGCGAACTGAAAAGTCATATGATGATATTTTAACTACAATAAAAATCTTGCAATTGAAAAAAAAAAAATAAAAACTGCGCACGGTACAGGTCTTAGTTGTTATCATTCAGTTGAAGGATTTGCCATCCCTACAAAAAGGTATCGTACAAATTTTAATACTCGTACTTACCGATCATAGTTTTGATTTTTTATGCGATTTTTTATTTCTTCGCTTACTTCGGCACACAGTTGCAATGCTGTTTTTGGGAAATACGTAAATTCTTCAAATGTCTCGTCCATAACAGCTTTAATGATCTTTTCACACGCCTCTTTGTTTAGGGGCCTAATTGGTTTCATGCGGTAAGTGGGCATAAAGCGCATTACTGGCTGTAAATAGAATTAAATGTAAGCGAAATTGCATTCACACACACACACCTCATATGAAATTGAATGAAATTTTAAATTTACCTTAGGTGTTGCAGACACAGTGAATTTTGTTTGTTGCAAGTTTCGTTTTCTCTATGAAATAAACAAATAATAAAAGTGTAATTCCTCAGATTTAGTTTGTTTTAGCGCTTAATTATATTTATATATTGTCTTTTTATAACTAAATATGATTTATGTAATTAATACCTTTTGTTTAGTGCCAAAGCAAAGTGCAATTGTTTTATATGACTGTTGTTAACATGGTAAACATAAATATTTACATGTGTAACCACATTCATCCCACACACATTATGTACATATGTACATACTTAAATGTAGATAGTTGCATGCTAGTACATACTTACATAAGTTTAGATATTAATAAGGCTAATTACGTTAGATATAAAAAGTGGAAAGTTCGGTGTCATTTTACTATTAAATCAATATTTTATAGATTCTATGGAAACTAGCACGTCCGTTTAAAAATATTGAATTAACTTATATTCTTGTTGTACATACATACATACATATATACCTATATATGAGTTATGCATATACATATGTACCTGCACTTCATTTGTATATGAAGTAGCCGCAACTTGTTCCTCAATGTTTGGTTCCTCCGACATTGACATTTTTTAATTATTTTCTATGTATGAATATTTTAAAATGAACTTGTATACACAAATAACAAATAGAATTTAAAAAAATATACTCATTAAGGTCTATGCTGTCATTTTGATAGTAGTGTCTGTAGGGTGATCGACTTGGCTTAAAACCCGGATTTTTCGACTGAGTTATTTAAATGACAATTTGTCGATTGTCGAATATAACCAATTTTCACAATACATATATATATATATATATATATATATATATATATATATATATATATATATATATATATATATACTGATTGAAAATAATTTTTCAGTGCAACTACTTGTATTTCCTAAATTAAATTAAATTTATTAAAAGAAAATACAATAAGTATTATATATATATATATATTCCCATCGATGCTATAAGGATCATCATTGCACCAAAAACTTATCAAAATATATGTTATATACCAGGTATATCAGAACGCTTAAAAAATCATGGATACTAGTACAATACAAAAACTAGATATGCTAAACGTTATATATGAAAGGGCTTGTGATGGAAACAACAGGAATAGTTGCAATAATTAAAAGCCAGAATTGCAGGACATAGGCCAGATCAGAAGAATAGGAACAAGAGTTCACAGAAAATATCATTGTTATAAATGTAATTATTATCCAAACTTTGAAAATGTTTTAATTTTAAATACTGAAACAAATCACAAGGGAAATGCTTCAAATCATAAAAATTAAAAAAACGCGGAGTTAATTTTAAAGTAAATACAGAAAATTTAGCCCACAATTAAAAACATTCAAGACACAAGAAAAACAGAGTGTATAAAAGTATGAACGGGGGGTGCGCGATAATTTCACATTTCATGTTTTTATATGTATTTTTTACTGAATCTTATTCTCCATGTTAAAATTTATGAAACCACTACTGATCAGTACTAGTTATGGTAACTCCTTTGAAATGACCATTTACATACTTATAAAGTTGTCAAACATTTCGGGGATAGAGTATTATAAAAAGATAGGTTGGAATAGGATACTGGATATGGAAGTATTACACAATGTTGAGTTTTGTAATACTTATCGATGGCATGAAAGAGGCTAATGCTGAATTTATTGTATCAAAAGGATACAATTGAAATATCAAAATTCAATCCAAATCAAACAGATATAATATCCAATATATGTACATACATACATATGTACATACATACAATCATCCATGCAATCCATGGATGAAATAAATACTGTGCACCAGACCAAAATTCAACATTTCCAGGTTTGTTACCTGAACAAATGAAAAATCCACTGCATTATAAATTATTTGTTTATGGTTTGCAATGTTCCTAAAAAAACGATTACACCACAACAACTATTCAATATAATATACACACATACATACATACATACATTATTATTGCTTTGATTTTAATTAAGTTTATTCGTTTTTGCAAAAGTTTTTTGAAGTGGACTTATTGGACTTTTATATCCCTTTATTAACCAGAAATTTAAATTAACCTGCAAAAATAAAATAATACTATTAAAGTTTTTATTCCATTCAATAATGTATTCTGATGCTCCAGTATGGGGAAATATGGCACGAATCCATTTTAAAACTTTACAAACATCACAAACCAAGTTGTTCATAATGATATACATACATACATACATACATACATATGTATGTACATACTTATGTATATATTTTTATACATAAGTATAATCCAAATAAAAGTATGTTTTTGAAAATTAGATAAAATGGATTAAACTTAAATTCTTTTGGTATATCATGGCATAATTGAAAATAGTAAATGATCCAATTATTTATAAAACTCGATTTCATTAATGTGACGACTGCCGCGGTTGCCTTCGCAGCATCTTGTAAGTTTAATTTCGAATGAGTTTTTTGACGGCTTCTATTTCCATCTCACGAATGATATAATACTTAAGTGTGGTTAAGTGATATTCAAGTCTTTTTAATTAAAATAATTATTTATTTATACTTAATTCTTTCGAATATTTCGCGGCATCGTCAGGATTTTTTTTATGCATATAATTAACCAATGCTGGTATACATACATACATACATACCAGAGACCTGCAACGGGTGATTAAAAAAAAATCAGATTAATCAAACACTCGAAAAACATGTCATTTTCGCTCAAACGTTCAAATATGCCTTTATCAACATTGTGTCTATTCTATTTTATGCTAAGCAAAATAAGGGTTGTTTGCGAACATGTAAATTTAATCTGTTGCCGCATGCCAGCTATTCAGTTTGAGTGTTTAAAAACTGTGTGTGCATGAATTTTTGGACAACTCTTCAAAGCACACATTTTTATTTAATCACATTCATGATCGAAATCAAAAACTTAGAGGCATTAATGCAAAAAGCATTAATGTGAAAAAGGCAAAAAATCAACAATTGTACATTTATGCACAAGGTGCTGTGTGTTTATAGAATGGTTAGGCAACACGGTTGCCAGACTTAACAGTTTAATAGCATTTTTACGACGATACGCTGAAACAGATAATTAATCAAGAAATATATTTTTAAAATTATCCCGATTTTTACAATTATCATTTTGTAATTATATAGACATGTGTGTATATGTGTATACATGAAGGAGGTTATATTATAAGCAATGCGTTTTGTATTCTTATTTTTTGTTAAATACAGTAAAGTATTTTAAGCACTTATATATTAAACACTCTCACTGTCGCTCACAAAAATATAAATTAGCCTAAATCTACCACAGCTACAACGGTGGTCGTGTAGCCATGTAGCCGTGTTGTCGTGAAAATAATCATTTTCATATAAACGTGTAAAAATTTTGCGCTGTTGAATAAAATAATGTTGAAACGGGTGTATTTTATTGTACAAAGATTTTTTTCTCACACTGAAACAAATAGATTTGTTGAATTTGCTTCGGTGCCGCCAAAAATTAAAAAAAGCACCGAAATTTTGAAAAAAGCGCACCGCGCTCAGAAAAATACACTTAAAGACCCTTCTTTTTAAGTAATCTATGTACCAAACCAATAAAGCGGTATTATTCTTGGGAGTTAAAAACGACTTTAATTTCAGTAAAATTCAATAAAACAAACAAATTTGGCAAGGTTGAAGTATTTCTTATAAAAATAACAAGTTTTTTTGAATGAGTAAAAAATAATCCGATCTTTAAACGATTTTAAACCGAAAATTGCGATTTTTAAAGTTTATTGTAAAACCGACGTTTTTTGGTAACTTCGTATGGCATCCTTATTTCTCAACCACAATGTTTAACAACATACATACCTACACACTCAAGATTATGTGCCAGCATATATCATTGCATGATTTTTCTTAATATTCTTTGCAAAGAAAAGGCATGTTGAATAAATGCCATTCGTTTTTGTGTTTAATCAATGCAAACGCTCAAAATAGCTTCTGTGTTAAAATCTTGCTTGAAAAATTCATATAGGCATTTTTGTATTTGCCTTCCTAATGATTAACACAAATAAAGATTATGAGCGTACGCGCATGCTTGCTTATGTGTTGGTGAATAATTGGACACAAAAAAGTTATGCATGAGTGAAGGCATAAAAAACGTGATTTTTGCCGGTCTCTGATACATACTTATAAAATAAATGATCTTTTTAATTGTATATCAACTGTTTCTTCCTTTTATTTTTTAATAGTGAAAAAAAGTGGAGAAACTTAATAAATTTTGCGAAATTTGTTCGATAATAAACTAAAAAAGTGGTGTCTGAACTAAATCGTCGCATCATATACATATGTACTTACATTTGTATGTATGTTAGTTACGCTAAGAATTTCAGGGCTAATCACAAACGATTTTCATGTCCATGTTTGCCTATAGTGCTTTTCGTTAAATTTCCCACTACAAAATCTATACATTGCTTCTGTAAGAATAATGAAATATTTAAAATAAAAGCGTGTTTTATTTTCATCTGGTAATGCATCTGACATACATAAATATGCCTTGCACCAGCAATTTTGGCATAGCAAAGATGTGTGTTATACTACATTTACACCTACGCAAAATCTAGTACTTATGAGATTTTGAGGGAAATCTAGCTCTTTTCTACCAGATTTCCCATACAAAACAAAATCTACTTACGAACTAGATTTTAGCAAAATCTCACAAAATCTTCAAATACTGAATGATGCAACTGTGTATTTTTTGGTATTATACTGAAATATACAGCGCTGAATAAGAAAATTTTGACAATTGTAAGGAAAAAAAGCGCGATAGAAACAAAAGATTTGCGGTAACAAATGCTTCTGTTTTTTCTTACGTAGCAATACCAGCTTCATTTGCATTTTTTTATATGTAGAGGTATAATATATTAAAATATTGTTTTTCCCTTCCATTTTTTGAACAAAATAAAATAAAAGTTTGGAGACAATTTTTTATTTATCTTTAGTCAGCTGTTTGTTATGAAAATGAAATCCAATAATACGTCAAAAAGCAGTGGTCTAAACGGCAGAGATTTTCTTCGAGATTTCAGCTGAAATCTATTAGATTTTGCGTAGGTGTAAATGTAGTATTAGTGAAAAAAACACACAAAAATAATATGAAAAAGTAACAGATGGGCTTTATAAATTTGTTACGGTTGATAAGAAATAACGAAATGAATTCTTCGTTTAAAACAAGGAGTAAAAAATAAGTAAATAAAAATAAAGTAAATACAGTTGTGTACAGAGATCATATTAAATGAAATTGCACAAAAAATATATGTAAATCGCCTGTAAATTGGGAAATTTGACAGACATGCGAAATTACATATGGGTCGTACACCTTAAAATTCAGATGTAAGAAACATCCCATCTATACGAACCATAAGATGTTATCGGATATGATTCAGAATATGTTTAGAGCATTCCCTTGACACGGTTTTCAGTTTTATGCAAAAAATTTTGTTTTTATTAAAGTTTTGGACAAATATGCATACAACATAAATATACAATGTTTCTTAATTACTGGAAAAGGTTTTTACAGGAGTAAATATTTTGGACATCATTAATATATAGTACACATCTATAAACATTAAGCTACATACATAAATATATACTTTACTATTATTTGTGGGAGCTATTGACTATTGTCTCGATTGTGGATAGCAATCGAAGTTCAGTTGGGTTGCCGTTCGGCAGTCAGAAATTTGTAGTTACCAGAAGCCATACACATACATTATCATTTTGAACATATTTAGTATAAATTTTGTGGTCTGCATTATCATTTTTATGATGAACTTCATTTTCATTTTTAGCACGGACAATATTTTGGGCAACTGACAACCGAACTGATGTTCGGTAGCCATCCATAATCGTTCCATATCTATGTATTGTGTCATGATTCAATTACGGACGCCAACGATTTTCAGGTCGGTTGCTAATTGAGAATCATGTGTCTCTGCTAATGTCTATGCTAAAAATGATAATGGAGAGCATTATTATTTATAGTGCAGATCATAAAAACAAATGTATAGAGCAGTCTTAAAAATTATAATGCAGAGAGTTTTTGTAGTTGTCTACAAAGTTTTGGTTGCCGAATGGCAACCCAACTGAAATTCGGTTGTCATTCATAATCAAGCCATTAATTTTGTGCTTTATAAAAATTTATATTTTTTAACTTAAAAAATAATATAAATAAAGCGTTTGTGCTATTATATAGCTTTTTTTGGTCCAACTCTTTGAAACAGTTTTAGCAAGGATATTTTGCTAATGCCACAGTAGTAAATTTTAGTGTTAGTCATTAGAACGAACTTTTCGTAAAGAGCCTCGATTAAATTTGCAAATAGATTCCAAAAGTGCAGATCTCTCATTTTCACTTTCGCATTCTGTGTATGATGGAATATTCGGTGACGATGATTGTCTTTCAACGCTACCCAAAGATGAAGTATGTCGCTGCTGTTCTGAAGTTCGATGACTGTGATAGTCAGCAGTTTTTTGAAGTTCAGATTTTGTATTTGGTGGAGCTTAATTAAATATAAAAGTATGAATTGAAATATGTAATTTTTTAATTATAGTAAACATAAAATTAAATATATTTTGTAATCATAAACATTAACATTTACTCTTATCGCAAGCTTTTAAAAACGCTACACAATTTTCCAACTTGTTACAATGCTATTTACAACGCTATGTAAAAAACTATTTGACTGTAACAGTTCACGTAAAGCAAGTCAGGAAGATTACACAGATCTACCTACAAAAATCTACTCTACCTAGGCAAAGATAACAGAATACCTTATTACATTCCCACAAACTTATCTGTTCTGGGTTAATTCTGGTGAAGGTGCTGCTTACAAAGTGTACAGGTGGTGATGACATATTTGATTATCAGTATCTATTCCACCAGATCAAGAGTTTGCGTAACTATACATACAGTTGCAAATGTGTAATTTAAACCAAAAATTTGAATGAAATGTAAATTTACTTATTTCCATTCTAATTCTTTACGATACACAATATTTTTTGATCACTTTTGCATGTGTATCATTAGAAAAACAAAAGGAAAACAGATACACACACATTCATGTTTATCATACTCAGAAAAATTTTTAGGTCATTTATGAGAATGAAACAGATACAAACAATTTTAGAAATCTCAGTTATGACATATATCAAAAATGTGGATATTTAACACTCATAATTGGAAATTTCATTCTATTTTATATGAACTTACATTTTACAGAAGTGGTAGCATCCTGTGAGAAATTACTAAGGTGCAAACTCTGAAGACGGCTCAAACTATTAGATGTTGCTTCAGGTGAATCTACTGTGTAATTGCCAGAGCTTGCAGTTGCTAACAAAATTTTGCTATTATTTTGTAAAGAACTTTGTTGTTTAAGTTTTGATTGCTTATAATCATGTTTCTGAAAAAAAAAATTATATATATATATATATATATATATATATATATATATATATATATATATATATATATATATATATATATATATATATATATATATAGTTTACTGAACTTCATACCGCTTTTTGTCTTAATTTTCTTTTTTCTTCTTCGGAACTCATCAGTTCTTGCACTCGAACAATGCGTTTTTGATTTTTAACAGACTTTTGTTCTTCCCTCAAACGATTTTCAGCTTTCTGTATCGCGTTTTTAATCATTTCTTTTGCGTTAGATGAAATTTTAAAATATGACATAACTTCATGACTTTCAAAATTTGTTGCATGTTCCTTAAAAAATTCGTGTTTTATTAGTTGCTCAAAAGTTGGCAGTCCAGTCTTGCAGGCATCTTTAGATAAAATGCTCTCCAGAAGATGTTCTATAATAAGTTTGGAGCTTTTTAGTGTATGAAATATAAATATGCAATTTATAAACAGAACTTACTTAAACTATTAGGACCATCAGTAATTTGTCTGACAACAGATTCTTGTAAGGGATAACCCATTGCCATTTCAAATAGTACATGTCCGAAGCAATATACATCAATTGCTTCTGGCTTGTGTATTTTACTATGTTGTACAAAAAATGGACGGTAGAAGGACGGCACACCAAGAATAAAATTTTCTATGTCCAGAAGTCTGATACAATCATGTTTTATTACAATATTACCCGAGTGCAAATGGCCTTAAATATATAAAGTATAAATAATTATTTGATA
The DNA here is from genome assembly GCA_963681545.1 of Germaria angustata. Taxonomy (NCBI): domain Eukaryota; kingdom Metazoa; phylum Arthropoda; class Insecta; order Diptera; family Tachinidae; genus Germaria; species Germaria angustata. Next base: position 95,213,877 of record OY813002.1, read on the forward strand.
TAATGCCTGATATTAAAATGTTTATTTTTTTTAATGTTTAGATTTTTATCAAATTTGTTATTCGAAATATTCTCAAAAATAACTATTTTTATATTTTATTGTTTGTTGTTGATTAGGTAGGTATATTGGCGCTAACCAAATCATCAGTACCCTTTTAGCCAAATCATGTTTGAAAAGCATTCAACCTCGGATACTTATGCCACAGACTACAAATACTATATGAGAATTCAAACTGAACTCAATCATATTTTTCTATTTGTAATCAACAAAAAAGCCTTTTAAGCCTTTGCACAATTAATCGCCTTTTGAGTGATAATGAAAGTATTTATAAGGCTTTTTCATATACTCAAAATACAAATTTGCAAAACTTCTCAACGATCGCTTTATGTTAAATTTTATAGTTTATATGCATACATATATGCATATATGTATATGTATATAAGTCTAAATTAAAAATAACAAGCGACAAGAAAACAATCATACTGCCTATTTGAAGTTCTATCATAATGTTATAATTAATCAATAAATTATGTACAAATAAAGTTTTAAAGTGAATATTACCATATGGAAATCCTTTAGAATGCAGAAAAATAAGAGTATCTAATAATTGTTTGCCATATGTAGCCACTTGTTTCAATGTCAATGCCGTACGGCCCTTCGGATTGCCATATTTACTAAGAAAAGGATTTTTAGGTGTAGCCATACATAGCATATCTTTGAGAGTACCGTGTTCATGAAATCTAAAAATTAGTAAGGAATTTACTAGCCTCAAGTTTTGTAAATAATTTCGAGTTTTTACTTTCTTATTATCAGGCAACCATTTTCATTATGTGCTGCATAAATAATTGATTCAATATACGGATGTTGCAGACTCGTTAAACTCTTCAAAATTCCAGTTAATTCTCTGTCCTCGATGTATTTGTCTGGACCAAACTCTAGCCATTCCATTACTACCTCATCACCGTCGCTATGTTGCCCACAATTTTTGACTGGATTGTTATAGTTGCTAGAGCTAGATGCGCCACTTGAATTCGAATGTTGCTTGCCTGACTGGCCATGTGATTGGGAACTACTTTTAACTAATAATTTATTACCAGATTTATTATCCGGTGGCTTTGGTAATGCTTTGAAGTAGTGTTTTCGAAGTCGCCAACCAATGCTTCCCATTGTTGAACCTAGTGTCCAGGAACTCTCATTGCGTAAACATAATAATGCGTTCTGAACTGCTTGATCTGAACATATATAATAAAAAACATATATGTATTTACAGAGAAACAAATAATGATTTTAATAAAATTACCATGAAATGATTGCGAATAACTATCCGGATCAACAAAGCGTTTAGCCGGTAGCGATGATGCTAATATTGGATTCATTAGTATTGTGTTGATATATACTTGCAATGCCTGTCTACGTTCAGCTATAAAGTTCGGTCGCATATTACCAAAGAATCTTTTACCTGGCATCGGTAGTTCAACTCCGGAAATTGAAAGACATTTATGCAGTTCCGCAAAGTCATTGTATCGTCTCAATATTTTCCAAGTTTGCTTTTTTATTATTCCACGTTGCAAGCACAAAATGTATTCCTTAAATTGTAATGGAATTAACAATACAATCATTACATTGCAAATGTACATGTATATGTACATATATATATATATATATATATATATATATATATATATATATATATATATATATATATATATATATATATTAACATGTCCAAAAGTATGTACATATGTGTGTACATACATACATACCTTAATATCATTCTATTACAATCATACTCATATTCACACAAATTTTCAGTTCTTGATTGAAATTATGAAACTATACTTAACCAAATCCATGTGTACATACATACTTACATTTATGTATTTGCATACTTGCTATGAACACCTTAGTTTAATAAGTACATAAGTATGTTCAAGGCAAATTCAAGAATATGCCTTGGATATGTACATGTACATAGCTACATATGTATGTATATTGATTATTTTGCGCATAGCGTAATGTATGTGATAGGTACATAAGTATGTACCTATGTATATAAAATAATCATAATTGTGTATGTGAATATTACTGTTTTTATTTACATCTGTCCATAAGTATGCATACAACATACATACATATTTACAAAGTTCACATATTTGTATACACGTACTTATGTATGCAGACACTTTCTGAATTGTACTTTCTATTTTAAGAAATTTCTTTTACTAATCACGGTTTCTTATTTCATTAAAAAATTACCGTATGTCCATTTATTTCTTGTGCTGTTTCAATAATACATTTAATTTCATGAGTGTCATCAATTTTTGTCAATTGGGGATCGAATCGACTCTCAAATATGGCCATTGATTTTTGGTATATACATTTTAAAGATTTAGAAGATTTGTCTCAAAAATGCTAATAATTTGTTTGTTTTTCAAATTGTTGATCGATTTTCAGTATATGCCACAGAATACACAGTATATGCGTATATTATGAGCACGAAGCCTGATGATTGTTGCTGCCGCCGACTTTTTATATTACACCATCGTCGTCGGATAAGTTCAACAATATATGACAACAAAATTGCAACGTTGTTGGCTCTTGCGAATATAACCCTTTATAGACAAACAACTTTTGATCTATTTCTTCTTTTTACTTATCCTCTCATTTTCTTTTATTATATTTATTGGTCTATACTCATCAGCAATTCGTTTGTTTAAAAAGAACTCGTACGTGTATAATAAAAAATATTTCAATTTTATTCCAAAATTTTACTTTGAATTATTTGCTTATTATAGATACTTCTCAGCAATGTTACTATCCTTTCATAAAATTATATATGTACATATGTATATTGTTTCTAGAGCAGAAAATGTACACAGCAAAATGAGAGTATTTGCCAAGCAACAACAATTTTGCCTTTAAGAACTTGTTCTGTTTAAAAACTTACAATAATTTTCACATCAGTTTTTAACTGTAACGTATTTTAAAATAGAAAAAAAACAATACATTCTCCATCACTTTTGCTTATGGCAAGGCGAATTGAAAAGTATTCAATTCGCCTTGGCTTATGGTTTCATGGCATAATATTTTTATGGCCGACTGCTTCTTAGCCGATCAAATGCCGGCGACACTCTAACGGTTGCAATATTGTTGACTTTTTCGATTATGATTTTACATATTGATTCACCAACTTTTTTATTTATTCATAGCGTAAACTAAACTGTATATTCTGTGTTCTATAGGCAAAACTTATTCTATGGTTAATTTAATTTTAAGAACGAGTGAATTATATATCTTTAACCAGAATTGCAGTCTGCGATAAAGAGAGTATTTTAAGTTAAACACGAAAAGCATCGTATTCCTTTCCCAATTAGGTTTGTTTACAAGTCGTTTTCCACCACTTGCCATAAGCCATTCATTAGCATACTGAAAATGGAATCTAAGTATAAGTGGTAAGTAATAAATGCATTTCAGTATAATAAATAGTATAATATCAAGGCCTATTTATTTATTATTTTAATCTTATGAATAAATTCTAAGATTAAATCGAAAAGTTTAACGAGCATACTCAGCTGCCGAGGCTATCAGCCCCCCTAATTATATACATATGTATGTACATAAGTATATACATATGTACATATATGCGTTGTTGACTGTTTTGTAAAAATTTAAAATACATTAGAACCCTATGCGCATATGAACCACTGGAGGTCATTTGAATTGAACACATGAAAATGGATATGTACGGATAAGCATAAATCTACTTACATACATATGTATGTACATACTTACATATAATGTATGTGTTTTATCATAAAACTTTTATGCGGAACGGATTACAGTGAAGTTCGGCTAAATTGAACTCCGCCGGTCGCACGATTTTGTTCTTTATAACCATAGTAATTATTATTTTCATCCAATATGTGTATTTTTGCATATCTTATACCTATTTTGATATGTTGATGCAATATATGTACATTTACAAATTTCATTTATCTCTTAATGCTTGTCAAATAATTATAATTGTGCTGTGGACTTAAAAAGAGTTCGTTATAACCGAAAATTTGCTGCAAATGAAATTCGTTGTTACGGCAATAATTTGAATGATATATTTGTATATAATTGTTGGGTCCTGATCCCTACAGTCGATAATTTCATATAACCGGTATATATTATAGCTGAACTCCAAATTCAGTTCAGTTTTCAAATTTTTTTTTACTGTTTTAACAACGTAATGTGATTATTCAAATTGCGGAATTCCTTGAAAAATAGAAAAAATTAACTTCCAAAGAAGCGAAAATTCGTATAATTTTCCAATGATTTTAGAATAGGATGGTAATTTCGAGATGTTCTTATTTTTTAATCCTATTAACTGGATTTGAAGACAATACTTCAAACGTTAATAGTGCCACAGTACATTAGACATTAATACGTAAATGAAAGCCATCTCCATTCACAAAATTTTATTTTTTACTGATTATTTTTTTACCACATCAGCCTCATTAACAAAAAGAACTCATTGAAATTCAGAAATTTTGATGCAGAAAAAGTGCGACCTTTGCACATTTCCAAATGACTTTAATGAAGGTTTTTGACTAAATTATATATAAGGTATTTTCAACATATAATAAACTGCTCTTGTCTAGCTGGGTAACTACCGCAAAAATGTTTTTTTCATCAGAGCCTTCTTTAGAAGGAAAAAATATCGTTTTTTCTTCACCTGAACATTTTGGGTTTTTTGTGACTTGTATTTAGTGCGCGATGTGTATATAAACTACATATGAATTGCTGCACAGTGTAAATAATAGTATTATTTTTTATATAGTTTAGTAGTTGGCGATGTTAAAGGTCGTTTCAAGCAATTATTTCAACGTGTTGATACCATTAACAAAAAAACTGGTCCTTTTGAAATTTTGTTGTGTGTTGGAGATTTTTTTTCAGAAGAAAGTGAACAAAACGAGGAACTGATCGCCTACAAAAATGGCCATAAACACAGTAAGTCAAAATTTCTTTTTTATTCGATTCTAGCAGTAAGCTCTCTTAAAGCCGTTTCACATTATTATACCATTCATTATATTTCCATTGGATTTTGTAAGAGAGAAATGAAAATTGTTAAGATTGTCAAAAAATCTATTATACTATCACAATTCAAGTGAAATAAAATATTAGAAAATACATAATAGCTTATAATTAAATTTTTTTAATAATATTATTATTAGAAGAGTATTAAATTATAATTTACTAATATAAGCAAAAGAGCACGACTTACACAGAATATCAGGTCTGTATGAAAATATAAAATAAAAAGCAAATTAAATATGAATGAAAAAATATATTGCTTGTTGTGACTAGCTCTTATGCCGACATTTTATTGGTTGCAAAAGTTCTAATTGTTTCTAACAATTAGTTGGGGAGAATATACCAAATAATAAATTTCAGTATTAAGTATTAAATTTAGTAATCAATTCACAATTCTAATTATAAAATGCTAGTCCGTAAGTTATGGTGTTACGTACACTCCGAAAGGATATGCTTAATACAGAGATCGCAGTCACACCCTGCTCATATAGGTATATATTCTCTTTTCACAAGAAAACCATGTTTTGCAAAACAGTGTCCCACCGTAACCGAGAGAAATCACTTCGGGGTCGTGATTAAGTTTATTACCTTTTACTGATATACATTTTATCGGGAGGAGCTTTAGTTTCTTAAGAAAGACTTTAGTCACTACATTGTAGTTTGTGTTATTTGTTATTGCAAAAAAGGATTTTATAAATGTGTCGAAATAGCAAATAGTTTAAACATTTGCTACATGTAATGTTATCATGCTGTTACATACATGCTTAGTTATTATTAATAATATTTTCTAATGCATTTTTAAATTTGCAGTTTCTGTACCTACCTATATATTAGGACCCAATCGTTCAACTCTAGTTAAGTACTATGAAAATATAAAAGATGGTGAAATTTGTACGAACTTAACATATTTGGGGAAAAGAGGGGTTTACACATTAACAAATTGCATAAAAATCGCATATTTAAGTGGCACGGAAAAGCCACCGGATGCGCCCGCTGAAGATTTTTATTTTCAAATGGATGACGTAGAAAGCGTACTCAATTCCTGTTTAGTAAATAAATCAATATCAAGCGAATATCGTGGAATTGACATTCTTCTGACGTCACAATGGCCACACGGTGTTGTGGATGATAACGTAAATATATACTAATTATAAGTTTTAAACATTGAAAAATTGTTTCTTATCTCTTATTAGACAAATACCTCCCAGCTAATATCGATGTTATGTCGAGATTTGAAGCCCAGATATCATTTTTGCGGCCTTAATAACACTCACTTTGAATCTCCACCATACAGGTAATATTAATAAAATTTTTAAAATACATGTTTGATAATTTTTAAGAATTTTATATAGGTTTTCTTCAGATCAAACAACACAATTAGAGCTGTGTACACGTTTCATATCATTGGCTGAGGTGGGGAATGCCAATAAAAAGAAATACATTTATGCTTTAAGCTTAACACCAGTCGATAAGATGCGCGTTCTGGATCTTATACAAAAGACTACGAATGAGATCAGATGTCCTTTTGAAATGATAAGTTCGACACATTTGAAAATGAAAGGATCTAATGTAAGAATACCGACACGGCATGTTTTTCCTAAAAATACTATAGGTCTCCACTCTTATTATATATTATTTGCTAGAAGTTTACTGCCAAATATTAACGTAATTTAATCGAATAGTTATGTACTTTCGGCATCGGTATGTTTCTAACATGTCATGAATTTTGTCTGTTAAATTATTTTGTGCGTAATATAATGACGACTCACATTTCGCTTAAGATATGCTTTATATTGTTTATAAACCACAGTTAAGTATTTCAAATCATTGTAACGAAAGCACACCTTTTCAAATCTAAATAGGCAAGTTTATCTATCTACATATCTGCCATTCACGTCTCTACATCGCCGTCTTTCATGCTAATTGAAAATTGTTCTGTTTTCAACAATTATGTGGGAAATGCAAGCTGAACGCATCCGCAATTCAAACAAATTCGCTGTGACTTAAAAATAAACAATTATAGCTTAAAAATTGTGTATGGTGGTTGTTGAATTCGCACATATATACAGCTATTAATACGACGCATGGGCAATTCAAACAAATTCGCTACGACTTAAAAATAACGATAATTTATTTGTATTAATTCCGCATTTTTTTGCAATCTATGTACTTTTAAAATAATAAGCAAATATGATGATCAAAATGTAAAATAATAAGGGTTATGTAATTAGTTCCAATGATCTAAATAACTACCTACATACATACATATGTATGTACATATATGTTTCTATAATCATTTATTTATGCTTGTATTTTTTAGTGTGAAAGTACACAATTTTTCTTTGATATGAAACCTAAAGACGCAGACGTAAATAGGAAACGGTCCAGCGGTGGTAGTGACTCACGGCCTAAAAAGTCGAAAATAGCTCACTGGGATCAAGGTGGGTTCATTTCAATAAAGATAAATGTAAGGATAAATATGTTATTTAAGACGTGTTTCTGTCTTTTCAGAGATTTGTTGGTTTTGTCTATCGTGCCCAAATGTGGAAAAACATTTGATTATTTCTATAGGCGATCATTTTTATTTAGCTCTTGCCAAAGGACCCATAAATGATTATCACATTTTAATACTATCTATCACGCATATCCCATGCGCTGCTCAACTGACAGATGATGATTGGAAAGAGTTAAACAAATTTAAAGAGGCTTTAAGAGATTTTTTTAAAAGCCAAAATCAAGTAGTTTGTTTTACGGAGAGGAACTATAAATCTTCTCATTTGCAAATCAATGTTTTCGCAGTTGATGAGGGATATGCTTGGAAAATTCCACACGCATTTGAAGACAAGGCCGAAGAATTTAACTTGCAGTTTGAAACAATACCGAACTTAAATTCCAAAAGGGAACTACCAACTCATGGACCCTATTTCGTAGCAGAACTTCCAAATGATACTACAATAATGACAAGGCAAATGAACCACTTTCCAATACACTTTGCAAGGTAATAATTCGAGTTCGATAGAAATTACAATAGTAATTTATTTAAAACATTCGTCTCAGCATCCATTCAAAGTTCTTGTTCTTTTAAGTTGACAGAACTGTTTACATATGAATATAAAAAATATAGATAATGGACCGTAATGAATTATTCGCAGAGATAAATTTTATCGAAATTTTATTCATTTTAGTAAAAGTCAAATACTGATTTTATCGTGAAAAAATCTATCATATTTTTAACGTGAATTAATTACAATTAACCAAAAAGATCGAAAAAATAAGAAAACTCACATGATTGACAATATCAATTTTGGCAACTCCATTCACAATAAGGATGAATAATAATTAATAATAATGATAATAGTACTGATTTTATAATAATGTATCTATATTTTTTGACCTTTTTTATAATAATTTTTTTTTTTAAAATTTTTAAGCTTAAGGTCTTTTATTTTTTAAACAATTTAATTAAAAAATAACAATCAATATTTCGATACTCATTGAGTATCATCTTCAGGACAAAAAAAAAGAGAGAATTGTCTTGAAGATGATACTCAATGAGTATCGAAATATTGATTGTTATTTTTTAATTAAATTGTTTAAAAAATAAAAGACCTTAAGCTTAAAAATTAAAAAAAAAAAAACAAAGTAATGATTTTATAATACAAATTAATTTTTTTTACAGAGATGTGTTCTGTTCCGAAAATCTTTTAAATTGTGACGAAAAAGTTGATTGGAAATCATGTAAATTGGATAAAGAAAGAGAGATTGAATTGGTTGAAAATTTTAGGAATAAATTTTCAAAGCACGACTTTACATTATAAATTCATGTTTAAGTAAATATGTATAGTTTCATTTATGAAAAAATAATTTATAAATAGATGTTTTTAAATAATTGAAATAAGTGTGTAGGCTTTTATTTGGGTTCTTGTTATATCTTTCCTACTTCATAAAACTACAACTTAGGAAACACGCTGATATATTTTGTTTAAAATCTGTAAGAAGATTTGATGGGGCACACTACGTGATGTGTGTTGTATATGAGTTTTAATCATATTGTATGATTCTTGTTCATAAATGGCATATGTGCTGGGTAAATCAAGTGTCTTATATAATTCTTTAACTCGAGCTGCCTTTTCTGGATCTAAAAAATATAAAAAATTGTTTCGTAATAGAAATGTTATGTAATATTAAAATTAAAAATACCATTTTTTCCATAGCAGTCTATCATTATTTGCTTTTGCTTTTCATTTGCTCTTTGCATGCAAACAACTGCCAGCCATGAGCATTTATTGTCCTGTATATCCGTGCCGATTTTGCCTGTGATAACAGGATTTCCAAAACAATCTAAAAAGTCATCTTGGACCTGAAAAAAGTGACCCATATCTAATAGAATATTTTTTGATTGACGAAAAGCTTCCTGGTCCTTTATACTGAAATTTTGGATGGAGTATATAAATAAGCTTGGTTAGCAAAATATTTATTTAAAAGTGTGAATTTTACCCAGCTAAGTGCATTGCCAATGCAAATGGCAAATAAAATGAATAATATGCTGTTTTGTTGGCAACAATTGCTTTATATTTGTCCATATCAAAAGAAGTTACACTCTTTGTGGCGTTAAGTAAATCTAAACTTTGGCCGCAGGTAGTAATGAAAGTAACTTCGTGAAATAGTTCCAAAAGATCAACATAACAATCCATTTGACTAAAATATTTTTTCAATAATATATAGATTGCATTTTCTATCATTAAGGAATCATTAAGAGCTATTAAGCCCACATCGTCCAACTTATGCCAGCATAATTGACCGCGTCTAGTTGAGCTATTATCCATAACATCGTCGTTTATAATAAAAAAACATTGTAGCTTAATAATAAAATATATGTAAAGTGTGAAAGATTTGTAAGCAAATATTATAAATTGTTCAGTTTTGTACATTAAATACCAGTTCAACACACCATCCCAAAATTTGCGCCAATTTTAAAGTTTCTTTCGTAATGTCTCTGGAATTGACTAGATTTTTGTATGTCAGGACGGTAAGAATACCCCGGGTCTTCTTACCTTTTGGTACATTGTATTGCAAAGCCTTAAAAAAAGTATTAAATACGTAAAATGAAAATTTCAATATTTGTCGTATATTTGTCTTACACGTGCAAACCAATTTGAAGCGTCGCCTGAATTGTATCTGTTAGCCGCTTCGATCAGATCGCACACAATATCTGTATTTTAAAATTGTTATTAAAAGAATTTAGTGAAATATTTAATGCTGTAATTAAATTTGCTTATTAATTATGTATTTTGGCTATAAACTAGAATAGGCATGTATGTAAAAACTTCTGTTCAGGTACATTTCAGAAATTTTCAATTAAACATTAATGGTATGAGTATTTAATAGCCTAGTTGCAATCAAATCTTACTTTGATCCCATTGAATTTATATTGACTTTTTAACGATATATTAAAGAAATTGGCAAAGGGTGCGGTAGTGATAGTCAGGGGGTCGCATGTTCGAAGCCCGCCATAGACTCTTTACTCTTCTGTTTCTAATTTTCCGTTCTCTTACTATTTCGGGTATAATAAAGGAACCAAATTGTGTACCCAAGTCAGCAAAAGCTGCCTGTTTATATTTATTGCATGTATCAGTTCTATAAACAGTTTTTATTTCCAATCCAACTTTTATATTACGAAGTATAACAATCGATAGGGCAGTAATTATACATGCCTCTCATTGTTACGCTGCTATTGTATAGAAATGAAAAATATGTTCATACTTGCAAATGTACAAATATCATATACATACATACTTATTTATTAACTTTTGATTTTGACAGATAAGCTTAACAATGACACGTCTATTACCATCATAATAAGCTAATTGTACAACTTTCTGTTGTTTTTTCATATTTATTTCAAGCGTCAATTTCAAAAACCTCAATATTTAGAAATTATTAGCATAACTTTTGTTACTTTCTAAAAGTAAATGTTTTTAAAAAAGCAATGTACACATACAATTCCTACACATTATATTCATACATATTATTATGTATGTACTTATATACATACATATGTATGTATGTATGTATATATTACACAACACAAAATTTTGACGAATTTGCAATATTAATAAAAACATTAATGCAACATTAATAAAAAGTATGGACTAAAATTTCAATTTAATAATAAAGATATATAACGATAAAAATAGGTATTGTATAATTTCTTTTAAAAGAAAAAAGTTATTGGGAGTCGCAGAATAGTTCTACATTTTCTGACTTTATCCCTTGCGATAGAAACAATAGTTATCAAAAAATTTCTAATTAAATTACCCTGCTCTGCTACAAGTTTGATGTCCGAACCGTAGATTTTTTAGGCCAGAAAAAACCTTCAGGTGAAATCCACACAACCAAGAAGGGCGACACATAACTTTGATCAGTTTAAATCTCGAAATGGGTGATGCAATTATAGTTCATCTCCAGAGAAATATGAATTATTTCACACGTTGAATTCATTACAAATATAGGGGGAACAAAAAGGGCATCTATGTACATGGACTTGCACTCACTTGAGAGAGAATCCGTAAGTAGAGTAAAGTTTATAACTTAATACCTAAATTTGTTTATAACTGAATAAATTTTCAATCTTTACAAATTTTTGATTTTTTAAATAAAAACTATATACATACATACATATGTAGTTCGATAATAAATAATAGATACGAAAAGGAAAGCTTAAAAATAATAAATATAAACAACTCAATCATGGGTATAAAATAAATGTTTAACAAAATTCAAACCTAATTAATATATATTAATGTTACTAAATTTTAACTTACCAGGAAATAGGGTCGTGAAATTATGACTTTCTTCTTTAGAAACACTTAGCATAGACGCACTTGGCACGGAATGATTTTCTAGTGTTGATAATGTTCTATAAACATATTTTTTACAATAAAATATCAGAAAGTGTTATTAAAGTTCTTTTATGAATTCTTTTTTAAAATATTAATGGCAATTTTTCATAATGTCTTGTAAGTTTTGTTCTGTCGATTCGGATTACTAAAGGATTTCATGATAAAAGTGAAAACCTATACAAGTGTATGAAATGAAAGTGTTTATGCATATCCTCATTATATGTAGATTCAATGCCTGTAGCATTTGCGTTCTCACGGTTACCCAGCTTACTTAATATTAAGAAATTTGAATTCGTAACAAGAAAGACTGACATTAAAAAATTTATATTTCATAATAATATAACCATATAGTACATATGTATAGTATATATGCATACATATTATATCTTAATCGCTAGTAAAGCTTAACCAACAAATATTAAATATTACAGATGTATTCTTAGTTATTCTTGCTTTGAATATAATTAACGATATATATATATATATATATATATATATATATATATATATATATATATATATATATATATATATATATATATATGTATATATACATATAGGATTTACATGACTTACGAGTATATACGTAATAATATTAGTTTTAATGAGTTCCGGTAATATATCTTATGTTTATATGGGTTAAGTTTTTTTTCTATTATGAAAAACTGATTAATACAGTAAATTTATTTTAAAACAACTAACAACTATCGGCAGGAACCTGATATCATTTTCAGCAGATTTTTATTGCACATCTGTTTTGGTAACATGCAGAAATTTGATAACTTCAAGCAATTTTCCAGAAGCGAAAGGGGTTTTAAAATAGTGCAACATTTTGTTGACCAATTTATAAAAATATGTTTACGGCTCTAATTAAAATAAAAATTATTTACCTTAAAAATTATCTTTATTAATAAAAAATTAAAATTGCTTTTGCTGAAAATGCAGTTTCCATAAGGTTACAAATTGAATATATTTATTTTTTACAGTAAGAAAATTAAGTTTTTTTTAATAAAAAGAGTATATTATCCATTTATCTAATTGGGTACTACGAGATCTCGAAGAAACATAAATTAAAATTTCTTGATGTATTTTCGTTAAAAACTGGATAGACGTCAAGGAGAAAACTGCTGGCCAATTCATTTGAAAACAGGTGCATATATCTACGTAAATTTTTATCGGTATGGTAAATTTTTGAAATTAACACAATTTAAATGGCTTATAATTTTCTAATAAGTATGTAATAGGTAGGCTTCTTCTAAAATATACTTTTGTGACTGCTGAAATCTTTGGTTTCTGGTAACTGCATTTAGTATAAAAATTAATAATTATAATAACTTAATGAGATTATAAAAATTATCTTTCTTAATTATCGAGCTTTCTATTATTGTAAACATGGAACTTATATTTCTTTCATCATATCCCATTAGGTATTTACATATGTATGTACATGCATACTTATGTACATGTGTATGTGTACATGCATAAATTAAAATCCAAATATATGTATATACATATGTATGTATGTTTGGTCCCAACTTCTTACAAGGTTATTATTAATTAAATTCCCATTGTTATTTCCTAACTTTTTCTCACCTTGAAGTTGTTCTATTTTTTTGTGGATTTACGAAATCTTTAGGCAATCCACCAATCCGTCTTTCTTCGCTTGAAATGTTTTCCGAAGTTCGAACATTTTGACTAGTTGCTAAAAAACACTTTGATATTGTAGATCCAAATGTGTTAGAGGATCTATTTGCTAAATATCCGTTTCTTAATAAACTCAACATTTTAAAAATAATGCCTTTCTGCCGATTTCTCTTACTACCGGGGTGTTACTTTCCTTTTGGAAGCAAAACAACAAACAATAAAAATACCAGCATTCATTTAGCGTAGCAAAATCACCTCACAGCTGCTTGTTATTTTCTGTTGTAATCAGTGTTACCAGACTTAGGGGTTTGAACCATTTGCGATCGTGGAGGGTTTAGGTGATTTCGGAAAGAATTTGTAGAACAAATAGTTTTCCGAAATGTTAAAAAAATTCAAAATTAGCCTAAAATTGCAACAAATTAAAAACTAAGAAAATAATAAAGTCGTAATATTTTCTAATGTATTCCGTAACTGGTAAATTTTGTAAAGGCGTTTACCAATCAAGAGCCGACACATTATTCAGTTTTTTTATATCGATATAATTCCAATGTATATTAATATAAACATGTAAATATATGTAATAAAATCATTAACAATATGGCGAAAACCGGCTTTGCATACTAAAGATATCCCGCATGCTATGTATGTATGCACCAAAATATGCCATCGACTCTTAATGTGCCCCGAGATTTTGAAACATTTTAGTACATCAAAGATATGTTTCATAGCTTTTGAACGAGGTCAGTATTGACCTGATTGATTGATTTCGTTTGATTCGAGGTCTGTTAAAATTGATGTGACTTGAGTTGAAGGTTCATTCAGTCGTGCCATACCATAATGCTATAGCCACAACCATTGTCATAATCATAAATATATATTCTTCACTAATTAGTGTTGCCATAGCCATAAACTGCTGATAATGTTTTCATTTCATTTGTTTTCTCATTTGTAAGCACAAAACCAAAACAATAAATATGTACATAGAATCAGCAAGGAGCTGTTTATGGTTATGGCGAAAAACCAAAATTCAATTAATTTCTATGGTTATGGTATGGCTTTATGGCGAGTCACCTATAATCAATTACAGTTTGGTCGGAACAGCTGTTTTGTATGGTTATGGTTATGTCACTTTTAATTGAACCTTGAATGGGTCACTTTTGAAATGTCACCACTGAGAAATTATAAAGAAAGAAGTAAATTAATAACAGCTGTTGAGGTTTTTGAGTTTCACATTTTGATTTGTGCACATGTGTATTTAAAGTTCCTGCTGTTGTGTGCACGTGTTTTATTTTGTTTTGCATTTGTTAACATTAATAAAAATAAATGCTAGTTCATAGACATATTTCTATTCAACTAATTTAAAAACTTATGGAAATGGAATTTAATGTTAAAAAATTAAGAACAAATGTTCAGATACTTTTGACGTTTATTCAAGCGCCAAATAAAAAACTACCTATTTTGTTTGACTTTTTGGAAAAAGAGGTAATTATTAAAACCTCATTAAATTCACAATAAGCACAAATGAATATAGAAGATTAATATAAAAAATATCGTTATTTCTATAAAACTTATTTATGTTGGAAAATATTCTCGATTGGAATGCATGTCGTCAATAAAAGTTAAAAAATCTCGAACTCCGAGTAAACTTCGGTCAAACAAATCCTACATTATTATATGCGTTACCTACAGTGATCCTTCAAGCCGGCCCTAAGATGAATATCAACTAAATTTTACATCTAGTTGTCAAATTTCTTTTCGCCTTCAGTGGGTAATGCATATAATACTATATTTTGAACTTTTTAGAGGCCATACTTGATGTCGGTGGAATTTTTTATTAACGATATTTTAGAGACTAGTATTGAAGTCAGCATGAAAGGTAACCTTCCGTTGCTTTCATACATTGGTCAACACACGATCTCATCTGGAGCATGCCGACCTTAAACACTTACTATTGCATTTCACTTTGTATGGGAGGTAAACATTTGGAGATTACCAATAAAAAAATTTTCAAAATCGATATAGAAATGACGAACTAATTCTCCTAAATGAAAAAATAAACTATTGAATGTATCTCGTTTTTTCGTATATATTCTCTTTACATGAAAAAGTGCATCTTTCATTTACGATGAGAATGATTATTTTTAACACTTCCGATATTAGATCATTCATTGTATTATGTATAATTATCTTAAAGAATTACAGCAGCTCTGATATCGAACTATTGCTCCAATATGTAAGCAAATCGTTGCTTGACGAGGCGCTGACAATACCAATTGCTACGGCATTTGAGGATTGCTTACTGCTGCTTATTACAAATGCACTTGAAGATACGGATCCTGAAAATGACAATAAGTATGAATGGAAATGTATAGCTTTAGCAAAACTTATACATTTGTCCCCATGCGCTAAACGGTGAGATATTACTTCTTATATTCCAGGTTCAATTTAACAATATTTTATTTTTAGTTATGCATTGTCGTACTTCTTGAACAAGCCGCCACCTTTTTCAACCTCTCGTCATGAAACACTGTCAAAAAAGTGTAAAACTTTTTCAAATAAACGTCCTAATAAATTGGATCTAGTTAAATGCTGTTTTTATCTGTTAAAATCGGATACGAGTTTTTTCAAGGAACTTTGGAATTGGTCCGAATTTTTTATTTCTTACGTTGATCGGTCCAATAACGAAACTACAATTTTGGATGTGTATACTAATCATATTATTGCGATGCTAACTAACATGAATGCTACATCAATACAGAAGCTAAATGCAAATATATCAGAAGAGCTACTTATTGAGTTTTATGAGGACCAAGACTCTTTGAGGCTTTTGAGTTTACCCAGCTTGATTGAAAGTGATCTTAAACCATTAGCAGAGGATAACATAAGTATAAGCGGAAATTCGGCAATGTTTGTTACAAATATTGAAGGGGTGTTTTTACCCATTTTTAACAGAGAAAATTATGAATTATTTCGCAAATCAGAGGATGCCCAAAATAATATAATTCGTGTTGAATCAACCAGAAGGAACTTGCGAAGTATTGCACTTGGTGTTACATCGGGTAGAGCTGTATGCCTCTCAGGACCAGTAGGTTGTGGTAAAACCACATTGGTTGAGTTCTTAGCGTTTATGACCGGAAGAATTGGATTGAAAAAGCAAGATGTCAGAAATGATTTAAGTCTTGAACTTGACCAAGTACATGCGAACATAACTGAAAAAGATAATACACAAAAATTGTGTAGTAAACGAAAAATTTTGATCAATGACGACAAAAAAATTATGCCAGATAATGGATTCTTGCGAATACAATTGGGTGATCAAACTGATAGTAAAATGTTACTCGGCCAATATCATTGCACCGATGTGCCCGGAGAATTTATATGGCTACCAGGTGTTCTAACACAAGTAAGTTTTGTGTTTTCATTTAAAACGCACGTAAATAAATCTTAAAATTCTTGAAATGTAGGCTGTCACGAGTGGTTACTGGTTGCTTTTGGAGGATTTAGACTGCGCTACTACGGATACTTTTATTGTATTGAGTAATCTGCTCGAAAATAATTACCTAAGTGTACCAGGATTCCGTGATTGTGTTAAAGTTACACCGGGATTTCAGCTGTTTGTTACTGTAAGGTAAATAAAGTAGTTATTTTTGTATGGATCAATTGGTTTTTTTTTTATATTAAACCCTTACATATCGTAAAATGTTTACAAATTATATTATTTTGATAACTATTACTGCCTGTCCCACGATGTCACTCGACATCGATCGCTCACTTAAATACGTTTGAAACAGCAACAAATTTTAAAATGTTGTTTTTGTTTTGAATGTATTTATGCGAGCGATCGATGTCGAATGACATCGTGGGACAAACAGTTAATTTGATAACATTTTGTTTTTTTTTTAAATAACTCAACTTAAAAAATAATAAATTAACAAAATGTGTGGTAAATGCAGTAGTAACAAGTTTTACGACTTAAATCATATTATGTGTAGGGAAGTAAATGGATCCACAAAGAATTATAAGCACGTTTCTTTGAAACCATATGTCTAAAATTGATTTGGAGCTTGCGGAAATTGCAAAACATGTTTTAAGTAGTGCTTTACTGCAGTGTCTGTGTAAAATTTGCGTTGATAGATTAATAAATATGGACTTTGCAGATGGAAGTCTTCATTGGCTTTCTTTATTGAAAGAAAGGCTTAATATTAAAAAATGAACCTAAAAATTAATATATATGTATATTAACAGTATAAAATCCTGTTAGCTTTCAAGTCGAGAAATTTTTCTTCGACTATCATCAGTCAGACTCATAACTGCATCATGTTTTTTGTGATAAGTCTTCGAAAAGTTGCAAGCAAAAAGTTTCTTGTATATGGTATAGAATTTGGAAGTTAAGCTCTTCATACTCGTACCCCAAGTGAGTTTTTAAATAATCGTACCAATAGAACCATAGTAACCCAAAATGTGACCAATTGTATTAAACTTATGAGAAAAATAAAATAGATGCGGATCGAATATAAGTTGTTTGTTCTGGTGTTTGTACCAAAGTTTTCTTAGCTTCTTTTGGTTACCGAAAAAAAAGCATCAAACAATAACATAATTGTATATACTTATTTGAAAATATTTATCAATTTTTCACGGTCTCTTTTTTAGGACACACAAAACGTCATCCTCAAACTGGTCGCAGAAAGCATTGTTTACTTTACTTGAGAAACATTTGTATCCCATTAATGTGCTGCCATTAGCAAGAAATGAACTTTGTGAAGTCATTAGTCAAAAATATCCTAAACTGACGACGGTAGCTAATCGCATGGTAGATGTTTTCCTTACATTTTCTAGTGGAGCTCACAATATAGCCGACAATCTTCGTCAGCAAGAGGTCGGTGTTGATGCAAATGCTTCAGACTCGTTCCTACGAATGACCTATGAAGAAGTTAGTTCGACATCAGTTGTAAATTCCGGTCGATTAGTTTCAACGCGTGACCTTATTAAACTTTGCCAAAGATCAAGTCCCACATTTTCTGTTACCAGTACGGAATGTGCATATTTTGTTTTTCAAAATGCAGTTGATATATTTTGTTCCTATTTGCCTAACAGCAAGGAAAAAACAAAATTAATAATTGGCGTTGGAGCGAATTTGGGAATTATACCGTCTCGCTGTGAGTATTTGGCAGATGAGTTGAAGCCTGAAATTTGTGCGGATAATGAACGTATTAAGGTTGGAAGAGCTACACTTTACAAACGTTCGATTTCTGTATTTGATGAAGATAATATGACATCAGTGAAAAAGCTATCAACAGAAGAGCAATCTTCAAAGAGACTTAAGTTGTCAAACGGGGGAGCAAAAGAGATACTCAATTTTTCTTCAAAACGTTTTATGTCATCAGCGACATTTTCATTTACACGTCTGGCCTCTTGTTTATTGGAACGCATTGCAGTATGCATAGCTAATGCAGAGCCAGTTTTATTAGTTGGTGAAACCGGTGTTGGAAAGACATCCTCTGTTCAGTATCTGGCCTCAAAAACTAAACACAAGTTAGTTGTTGTTAATATGAATAATCAATCTGACGTTTCCGATTTAGTGGGCGGTTTCAAACCAGTGGATCTTGCATATGTAGTGGGTCCTATAAGAACAGAATTTGAATTGTTGTTCAGAAGTACTTTTAACCAAGCAAAGAATGAATCATTCCTTACAAAATTTTGCATTTGTTACAATCAAGGCAAATTTTCAGTCGTTATAAAACTGATGATTAAAATAGTTTCTACTGTCTTTGAAAGACACGAACGTAATGAACTAAGAGAAAAAGACATACTCTTACTACCCCGCTGGATGACGTTAAAAATTAAATTACAAAAACTCAATAGACAATTAAATAAATCGATTAACATATCCTTTGCCTTCATACCTGGTTCATTGGTAAATTGTATTAAAAATGGTGATTGGCTTTTGCTAGATGAAATAAATTTGGCTTCAGCCGAAACTTTGGAGTGTTTATCCACAATTTTGGAGCCGGATGGTTCAGTTGTGTTGCTAGAAAAAGGCGACTTTACACCCGTTAAAAGACATTGTGGGTTTCGAATATTTTCTTGCATGAACCCAAATACGGATATTGGAAAGAAAGACTTACCGGTTGGTATTCGCAACAGGTTTACAGAGTTTTTTGTAGATGAAGCCGAGACAGACGCGGATTTAAGTTTGCTTGTATCCGACTATTTGAATGCTACAGGCATACAAAGGAAAAGTGTAATGAACATCGTTAAACTGTATAAACGACTGAAATCATTAGCTAAGCTAGAACTAAATGATGGCCTCGGAAATAGACCTGTTTATTCTCTTCGTACACTTTGTAGGTCTTTAACGATTTGTGCTAAGAACTTATGCGGATCAATCGAAAGAAACCTTTATGAATCATTCTGTTTGAGTTTTTTAACACAACTTGATCCACAATCGCATAATGTAGTTCAGCACTTGATAAAGGAGGCATTGCTTAGCAATGCAAAAGCAGTTTTGCAGCAGGCAATACCAAAACCTGGAGAAAATTATTTAAATTTTCAAGGTTATTGGATTGAGAGGGGGCCAAAAGAACTACAGGATTGTAGCAGTTACATTTTAACAGACACTGTGAAGGAAAATTTAAAAGACTTAGCACGTATTATATCAATTGGGAAACTTCCTATACTTTTGCAAGGCCCAACATCGGCAGGTAAAACAAGTCTGATTGATTATGTGGCAAGACGAAGTGGCAATTATTGCCTGCGTATAAATAACCATGAGCATACCGATCTGCAGGAATATATTGGTACCTATACTACCGACACTACTGGTAAGTTGGTCTTCAAAGAGGGCATATTGGTTCAAGCGATGCGTCACGGTTATTGGATAATTTTGGATGAACTTAATTTGGCATCAACAGAAATATTAGAAGCTCTTAATCGCGTGTTAGACGATAATCGCGAAATTTTTATACCAGAAACGCAAACTCTCGTAAAAGCGCACGGCAACTTTATGTTGTTTGCTACGCAGAATCCTCCCGGTTTATATGGAGGTAGAAAAACACTATCTAGAGCCTTTAAAAACCGTTTTATCGAACTACATTTCTCCGATATCCCTCGCAACGAACTGGAAGTTATTTTAGAAAAGAAGTGTAATATCCCCGCATCATATTCCCGTAAAATGGTTGCTTGTATGGTTGATTTGCAGAAGAATAGAAAATCTACGTCAAAGAACACTTTTACATTACGTGATCTCTTTAGATGGGGAATTCGTTATACATTGGCGGACAAAAAACTTTTGGATGACCACAAATATGATTGGAATCAACATTTAGTCGAAGAAGGTTATTTAGTACTATCAGCTAGGATTCGTACGGAGATTGAGTTGGAAGTTATTCATGAAACATTGTATAAAAATTTCAGAAAACAAGTAAACTTAAGCAGATTATTTGACATGAGTGAAGATGAAGAAAAATCACTCGTTACTAAATATATACTTGACGAAATACAAAACTTCAAAGCTCGAGAGGATATCGTGTGGACTCGTAATATGACGCGCATGGCGGTGTTGACAGCGAAAGCGTTACAATTTGATGAACCAGTTTTATTAGTTGGTCCAACTGGATGCGGTAAAACGACAGTGTGCCAATTATTAGCATCTGTCCGTGGGGTGGGTCTACGAATTTTAAACTGCCACATGCATACTGAAGGTGCAGACTTTTTAGGCGGCCTGAGACCATGTCGCAAAAGTGAAAGTAATGAAGCTTCTAAAAATATTTTCGAATGGGCAGATGGACCCTTGATTCAATGCATGCAAGAAGGTTCTTATTTTATGGCCGATGAAATATCTTTAGCCGAAGACTCAGTGCTCGAACGTTTAAATTGTATTTTGGAACCAGAACGTACAGTCTTATTAGCAGAAAAATGTGGCATTATTTCCGAAAACCTGCTTTCAGAGGGAATCCCGAGTGAATTTGTATTTCAGGCAAGACCAGGATTTCAATTTTTGGCTACTATGAATCCTGGTGGCGATTTTGGAAAAAAAGAACTTTCTCCTGCATTAAGAAATCGCTTCACCGAAATTTGGTGTCAACCCTCGAACTCAAGAGACGATCTAATAGCAATTGCAAACAATTGTATTATTAAGAATTTATCAACTATAAACTTAGCACTAGACAAAACCAAAATATTCAAAATGGCTACGTATATAGTAGATATTGTTTTTTTCATTAAACATACAATTGATAAGTTCCAATTTTCTATAAGAGATATTTTAGCAATGGCAAATTACATTGTGACAAACACAGATATAAGTTTTTCTGAAAAAGCTATTTTTGGTCTTGAAACAATATTTTTGGACGCATTAGAAATGTCATGGCCCGAATCTTTCGATAAACTAAAAACCGTTAAGTCTCAAATAACTGAATACGCAATTCATCAAGCCGGCAAAATATTAAACGAGAAATTCACTTTATCTGATGTTATAAATAAGAAAGGGACCACGGTGGAGCTTACCGCAGACAATACTTTTGGTATTAAACCTTTTTATATTAACACCAATATTGGAAATAATAAGCCAGTGTTAATCAGCGGGCAACATTTTCTATTTGAAGCACCTACTACCAAACAGAATCTCTTTCGACTACTGTCGGCTTTGTCTTTAAATAAACCAATTTTGTTAGAGGGTCCGCCAGGTGTTGGAAAAACGTCAATTGTCGAAAGTTTAGCACAAGTAATTGGTTATAATATTGTCCGTATTAACCTTTGTGAGCATACTGACTTGGCAGATTTATTTGGAACTGATTTACCAGCTGAGGATAATATATCAAGTTTGAAGTCGGAGGAAGATAGTAAAAATGAAAACTTACAAATTGGTTCATTTCAATGGCGTGATGGCCCTCTACTAGCAGCGCTAAAATCTAGTAATACTTGGATACTGTTAGATGAATTAAATTTGGCTCCACAGTCAGTGTTGGAAGGTCTTAATGCTATTCTTGATCATCGTGGCGAAGTATTTATACCAGAACTAAATAAAACATTTGCGCTTAATAAGCAAACACGAGTGTTTGCTAGTCAGAATCCGTTGAAACAAGGAGGAGGCCGCAAAGGCTTACCACAGTCGTTCCTCAATAGATTCACAAAGGTGTATATAAGAAAATTAACTACTGACGATTTATTATATGTTGTTGAGGGCAAATATAAAACTCATTTCGATGAACTGAAAAAGACTTTTATTAAACTGATACCCCCACAAGAGCGAAGATCTAATAATCTCTTCGACATACACAGATCGATTAAACAAAATGAAGAAGCGATTTCTGACGAGCGCGCACTAAAAAATCTTAATGACACAGCACTGCCGGAATTCGATTTATCGTTAAGATTAGTTCGTTTTTCTGAATTGCTCGACAATGGTACATCTGCGATGGAATTCGGTTATAAAGGTGGACCATTTGAAATAAATTTGAGAGACATTCTCTTATGGTGTGATTTATTAATAAGCCCCAAAACTGGATTCGTTTTCAAGAATTGTGGATTTACAAAAAATTTTGATAACTTTTTGCTGACACTTTACGAACGGATGAAACTAGTGTATTACCATCGGATGCGCAGTGATCCAGATAAAAAGTTTATACGGAATGCATTCCAATCAATCTTTCAATGCGATGCGGATTGGTTAAATTTTATTTCCGAAGATATTGCCCTTTATTGGACAAATGAGAAGATATACCTTAATGATATAGTCCTAAATCGTAATACCCAACCTTTGCACTTTGAAAAACCTCTGGAATGCTCTACCTTATTACTGGAATCGCAACGTGAAACCTTGAAAAGTCTAATTGAGTGTGTCCATATAGAGAAGCCTGTCCTTTTGTGTGGTTCCACTGATACGGGCAAAACGAAAATCGTAGATTCTTTGTGCTGCATGTCAAATCAGAAATGTAACTTGGACAACATCGACGATTCTGTCACCGGAAGTTTTCAGCAGGTATAAATAACTATTTAATACATATATAAAAATTAACTTCATACAACAGAACTATTATTTGTTACAAAAAAATTGTAAATCATTTGTATAAGATCACATTTTTTTACGTTTTAGTCTGTATAACGAAAAAATTTTTAATTTCTTTTTTTTTGGTCAGATCGATCTAAATCGTCATCTTGAGGAAATTTCTTTTCAAGTTGAGTGCATATATCTGCAGTTTATTCAGAAGGCAATTCTGGATGGTTCACGCACAATTGAAGTGATTTCTACATTGATAGACTCTTGGAATTCGTACAGTGTTTTACGAAAGTATAAATGTGGTAAGTGGTGAAAATGAAGTTTAACTAACACAAATTTAATTCTTATTCACTTTTCTTTAGAATTGAAAAGCAAATCTCTTGTCTCTGAAGAACTTATGAATTATCGACGACGAATTAGTAAATTAATTAACGTCATTACACTTCTCCAACAATACGAAGAGTGTTCTAATGAAAAATACGCCGAAGAATTGAAATTTATGCGAAATAAGCTAAATCTTTTAGAATTTCATGTAAAAAAAACGAATTCATTAAATACTGGCGGTTACTTTGAATGGGTAGATTCGAAGATAGTGAAATCTTTAAAAGATGGCGAATACATTTTACTCGAATATGTAAATCTTTGCTCCTCCGCAGTATTGGACCGTCTAAATCCAGTCTTCGAGCCCAATGGTTCAATGATGTTGTCAGAAAAGGGTGTCACTGAAAATGAAAAGACGCAAATTATAAAAAAGGCGGAAAATTTTAGAGCTTTTCTTACACTAGATCCCAAAAATGGTGACCTATCTAGAGCCATGCGTAACCGTTGTGTTGAAATTTATATGAACAACCGTACCCCTTCTGTGGATGATAAAAGGGCAATAGTTTTTAATCAAGGATTACGTGACATAAACGTCATAAACTGCATTATTAGTATACATGACAGCATTTCTAAACTCACTGAAGTGAATACCATCAGTTTGTCGCATCTTACGCAGACAGCATTTTTATGTGCATCGTATAAGCGAATTGGATACCTAATGGAAAGAGCTATATATGTCAGCGCTATGGAAGTGTATGTATATTCTGCGTCTACCGATTTGCTGGGACATGGATTAGACTTTTACCAAAATAAGTTGAGAGAAATAGTCATAATGGAATCTGCAAAATTTAGTAGCTTAAAAAATATTTCGCCAAAAGTCTACTTAAAATATACCGTGTTAAATTGCAGCACTCTTTCAGAAATTCCCTTGGTGAATTTGCAAATTCTTCCATTAAAAATAGTTTTAAACAACCTGCTAGAGCCAAGCCAAACTCAAGAAGCATTGTCATCCATATTTTCAGACTTTCGAAATGTAAATATGGAAAACATTAACTTTAAGGAACTTTCTAAGTACTTAATTTATGTAATATATGAAAACAGTTCCTTGAATGATCTCCGTTTCCGTTACCTGAAGTTAGAAAAGTGCCTTAAATGCGATAATGAGTTATTAGAACTTTCTAAAGCATTATACCGCTGCATAGCATCCTTTAATAATGAAGGTACTGAACCATCTTTGCCTTGGAATACTAAAATGTTTCCTCGAATACGTGACTACAAGATGGAAACTTCAGAAAAACACAATTTTTGTTTAAGTACTTCGCTGATTATAACTATGTTACTGGCAGAAATACCCGAAGAAGTTATAACAAAAATGAGTACCATAAATGTTTTGGCTTATTCGCAAGCCATGGCCAAGCAAGCAATAAACGATAAATTAAATAATACTTTCTTAGAAAATTTCTCTGAGTTTTTGCTTTATCTTCGAAAAACACTGGAATGTAATATGAATTCGGCTCAATTGGACATGGAATCATATATCCAATTAATCACTGCAATACAATGGTTTAATCGCATACTAAATGTGTCAAAATCGAATCTCTTTATAAATAAGAATATTATTAATTCCGATTTGATTGATAAACTTGTGTTACATTTTAAATGGCTGGATAAGTATCTAATGAGGCCTATTGATAAATTAATGCCTATAAATGTGACGATTTCACCAGAAATGCACAACTACCACAAGAAACTCTTGGCTTATGTTACGACTATCAAGCAGCCGCTAAATATTCGGCGTAAATTCTATGCAAAGCGATTGCTCGAATTTCAGCCCTTCCATCAAGACCAACAGGTAAGTTCGTCTAATAATTATTATTTTAGACAATGAATTCTTGGTTTTTTATACATTTTGTCGTGTATTTTAAATCGAAAGTCCCCTTGCATATAAATCATAACAAAATACATAATCATAGTAGGTTTAGAATGCTTTTAACGATTTTGTAATAATTTATATACATACACTACTGAATTCTCATACTGTATTTGATTTTTTTTTTTTTTGGCATAAACATATAAAGTCGAATGTTTTTTTTTAACTGCTTGAAGTTCACTGACGATTTGGTTTAGCGACCAATGAAATGACGGCATATGAACAGCTAAAGCCACAACAAACAAAATATTTAATAAAATTAATTTTTGTGCAAAATTTCAAGGATGTAATGCATTTAAAAGGTTATATTTTATCTTATTTATCTTATTTTAGGTGAATATTTTCACAAAAATGCAAGAACTTGACCAACTACTTCGGATAATTCCTTTGTACGGTCATTTTGCTCCAAAAGATGTAATTAAGAAGTTCATTGTACGAAAAACTGTTAACATACGCAACGTGTACAACATAATTTTAAAATACCATACAGCAATTGACTTTACAAAAATTTGTGACATCACTTTGAATCGAGACCATGAGGAGATCATACCGGAAGAACTAAAACTTAAATTGCAAGAGTTTTTGAACAGCTTAATGGAAAATGCTAACAAAAATGTGCAGGTCGCTCATGAAGAAATGGATATTATGGAATTTGAGTTCAACAAAATTGCTCACATGCTTAGTATTTCATCTTCGCCGGAAAGAATTGATGACAAAACAGCCATGCTACATGAAGTTGAATTAAGTACTTTGGCTGTGAATGAGTATTTTTTGATTAAACATCTTGTGGCCAATGTGGAAAATGCAGCCTTAAAGGATGAACTTGTTAATTTTGAATATCAAACAGAAATATCATTTTTGAATAGCAATATTATTTCCTTGCTAAATACTTGTAAAATGCCGTACTATGCAAAATATCGCGATTTTTTGCTAAATCTCTACGACTATATTGAACGCATAGATTCTCTAAAAGAGTTTGAGGAACTCGTTCTGTATTTGGGTGGAGGCTATAAACACTTATCAGCCTTAAGTAAATTAATTTCAAATTCTGTCCAAAGACTGTATCTTGAAAGTTTGAATGCTCATCCTGAGTGTGCACGAATTCTGTTCTGCAAAGATAATATTCAAAGTCAAAGCACGTATGAAGGGCCGGCTTTTACAAATATAATAAATAATTTATTGACAGTTGGCGAAAGTGGTGCCTTTAAGGCAGTACCTCTTTGTGATGTGGATATATGGAGAAATTCGTTAAGCCAGTTATGCAAGGTGTTGTGGAACAAGTCTATGCTAGTTACTCCTACATATAACATACAAAGGAATAATTATATAAGGTCATTGCGAAATGCAAAAAGACTATTAATGGAAGTAAAATACATAGAGTTTCACTGTTCGAATGAAGCTGATGACAGTTTGGCAAACTATACAAAATGTTTCCACAATTTGATCTCAAAATTAGAAGACCATATTGCAAAATCCAGCAAAAAAATTGAGAAAAATTCGGACGCGATAACAAATCAATTGGTACTTTATAAGTCTTCCCTAACTAATGCTTTAATTGGTTGCATTGAATTGTGTCTCATTCCCTTTACACCGTTAATAGATCCTGTTGAAAAGAATCGGTTAAAGAACAAGTATGTGGCAGATGATATTCATTGCTTTAATAATTTAAAATCTGCCTATGATTTTCTGAGAATTGCAATGAAATATAAGAACTTGGGCCAGGAAATATATGAAGCACTGCATACAAGTCTAAAATTATTGATTGAAAAACAAAATAAGCTGAAGGAAAAGGTGGCATTACGACCAGATAAATGTTTATACAGCAGTTTGGTTAAAGATATAACACACTTTTTAACTATTACCTGTAATCCTGAAGCTCTGCTTAAATTAATAAATAACATCGAGTTAACATGGAACATCTTGTTCCGAAATACCAAATCCGGCTGCTCCACTGACGCTTTGGAAAGGTGCGAAGAAGTTGTAAATAAAATGAATTTATGGGTAGCCAACTCCCAAAGTTTTGTTCATCACACATTAAAACCGTATTCACTTTATTACCAGGATTTTTTGCAGCCTCTGCAATGTTCCATACAGGGATTGCATTTTGGCTTCGAAGGCCTAAAACATGTTCTAGTTCAGCTCGCGAGCAGCATGATTAAAGAGGACGATGGATCGTATAACAACGTTAATGATAACAACAAACTACATAGTGTTTTAAAAAATATTGCAGAATTTCCAAGTAACAATATGCTAAATATATTTAACGTCACCTCGTCTAGAGATATTTTAAAAAATCGTTGTCCGGTTTTTAGTATACTTAATAAAATACCTGACTCTGAGTCGGATTATTTTCAGTTGTTGAAAGCAAAAGTCGTTGAGTTAAAAAACCGTGTTGGCATCAGCGAATGTATCAATCAAGAGTTGTTTGCTGAATTCGATTTTGCATTCAACGTAATGAATCAGGTTTGGCAAAAAGAGGAGGAAATAAGGCGGCAAAAGCAAAAAGAGGACGAAAGCCTTTATCTTACAAAAACAAAATGTGCAGAAGAGGATGATGAAGTACAGGAACTAAATGAAATTGATGAAATATTTCCAACTGCAATACGTGAAGATTTTGGTGACTTTATTCAAGAAGATACATTAGAAAGAGTAATTAAATTAGACAAAAGGAACCAACAGAAAACAAAGAAGGAATCTGTTATTGTCCAAGAAAATGATTACGCCTTTATAGCCAAGAATTTTATAAACTTTTTGGAGAAAAACTCTGAAACGTATTATTATCAAAAACCTAGATCTCCCGATCACAATGATCAATTAGAGTTTGTTGATTGCTTTATGCAGCGCTTCCAAGTATTCATTAGAATCTATAACAAATATAAATCTTCCGTAAATGACTGGTTAGACGAAGAATGCTTTAGTACTTTTTACTTCGGCATTGCTATCCAAAAGTATATGATAAATGATAATACAACGCCTAGTTTTAATCAAAGAAAAGCATATAATTTTTATAAGGACCCAAACATCGAAGAAATTCTAACATGTACGGATGTAATGAACAGCATCGAGCAAAGAGTTCAAGAACAACTTGAATTGTATCCTGAACATGCAACATTGATTGACATAAAAAAAATAATTCAACGTATAAGGTCGTTACCAATAACAGCACCTGTAGTCCGTTTTAATACCGGCTTTCAAATATTACGACAGAATGTCGCCCTTTGGAATGAAGTTGCTCATAAAAACAATAACCTGAAAAACGAGGAACAAGAGGTTGCACAGTTTGTTCAAAAGTGGACTCGTCTAGAACTTCAATTTTGGCGCAACTGCTTAAACATCACTGGTGAAAAGGTGGAGACAACTGCTTATAAATACTGGTTTTTTATTTACAACCTTATCCACGAATTTATTGCTGAACGAGAAATTGACTTTTCTCTGGCTGACATCAACTGCACCATAAAGAGATTTGAGGAACACGAAGTGGTCGAACCTGCTAGTGCTGACGCTAAAAAATTTGCGGTAAAAACTAAAGATGTAATAAATATTTTAAGGCAATTCGTAGAATCGTCAACCTACGGCGACTTTCGTGTAAGAATGCAACTGCTTTTAGCTTTTGAATTTTATTTGCACAATTTTGTTAAATACTCTATGAAGTACACCAACGACTCCTCCTCTTGCACTGAAATTACGGATTTAATATCTGGCCTTCGAAATTTGCAGTTGTATTTTGAACAATTTTCTTTCGAAATTGAGGAGCATAAGAAGTTTATAAAAACGCCAATTGAAAAGAAACTCAAGGAATTGGTCAAAATAGAAAGTTACAATAAAGATTTGTCTTATATAAGCATGCGAAACAATGTTGCTCGCGTTCATCGAAATCTTAACAAGTTTCTTAAGCAATTCGAACAGGGACTGAGGGAAAAAATTACCCCAATTTTTCAACCAAAGGATTCCACAAGCAAAGATTATAATTTTGGTAACGACAAAGGAAAAGACGTGAAATACTGTATGGTAAACGCCAAATATTTTGTTTTGCCGACAAATCATAGAAATGATGCTCCGGAGATGGC
This sequence comes from Germaria angustata, assembly GCA_963681545.1. Taxonomy (NCBI): domain Eukaryota; kingdom Metazoa; phylum Arthropoda; class Insecta; order Diptera; family Tachinidae; genus Germaria; species Germaria angustata. Next base: position 95,243,817 of record OY813002.1, read on the forward strand.
AAGCAATAGTTTTGCAACAGATTCATACACTTTGCTTTCAAAGGCACAGCGCTTATTTAATACATCTCGCAATGTGGTTAAGGAAACTTTGTCAAACGTTGAATATCCGAAGCTTATAATTGCGTTGGATACTTTATTGTCCCAACAGTTAGAGAGATGTGAACACCTACGAAATTTAACGGTTGATAGAACCAAAGAGCGCAATAAACAAAAGTTGGAAGCAAAACAAATACTGCAACAAAAACGCAAAGCGTTGACGGATCTCTTTAAAGCCTTGTCAACGCTAGGTGTTAATTATAAAACTGGCCTAATGGAATTGTCAATGAATGATGAACTCGAAGACACATTTATGATGCCATTCTGCATCAAGAGCCTCATTTCGAATTTTAATGAAAAACGCATTCTACCAATAATACTGCATCTGAATGAAAACTTAGATATATACTTTAATAAATGTGTATTTAAGTTGAAATTATTACGAAATATAATGCTCACACCTTTGTCTGAACTGGGGCCACCTAATATTGAGCGTATAAAAGGTTATGCGGTCGACTTGTTCCTTTTGGTACAAAACCAACGCAGACTCTTAGCATCCACTACTAAAAGCATAAATGATTACGGAGTTATGTTACAACAGATAAGAGACTTGGAAGACATAAACTCGAAAAGTCATCTGGATGAAAGCTATATGTATTTTTCCCAATTCCACGATCAACGTTCTGTTTTAAAAGCAGCTGTTGCGCATATACGGTATGTCATTGAACAATTTAAATTATATCTTCTTCACGTTCCATCGCCAGCAGCATGCGAAGTTGACGATAAATATACAGTTGACTCATGTGCACTTATGTCAGATTGTGAAAAAATATTATCATTATCTAAATCTACGCTAAATAATTTAAATAGCGACAGCAGTGAATTCATTTCTAAAGATCGTTTGAGTCAGTATAGACATTCTTACGACAAATTGTATACTTTAATTGAAAATATTTTGGAAAAGTTTAAGGTTTATAATGAGGAATACTTGCCAATAGCTAAACCTCTTGTCGATCTTTCAACATTTCTTAATGATAACCTTGCAAGGGTATTCGTGGATACAAAAAGTAAAAGCTCCGATTGCAGTTTGGACAATATGGATTTGGAATATGAAGCTATAATTCATTCTTTACTTTTTTCTCTACAAAAACTCTATAAAAAATATCAGACAAAAAGCCAATCGGATGAGGAAGATAAACTTCAAACGAAAAGTAAACAAAAGTCGTCGAGAGATGGCAAGGAAGAACTTGAGGATCAGCATCTGAAAAAGAAGATTTATGGTGCTCTTAAGGAGGACTGGATTTTGATGGATATTGAAAAAATTAATAAGCAATTGATGAACATTCTACTGACAATCAAACTGTCTCCACCGTCCGTTGAGAAAGTCGGACACATTCAGAAACTCCTGAGCATTCAACCCCTACTTGAACAATTTAAATTAATGGCTGAGTACCTTATATACCAACAATTGGGAGCGCACAAAGTGTCAGTCAAAATGCTGTCGATAATTTTGACCGTATTTGTAGAAATTGGCACTAAAGGCTTTTGCGTACCTCAAGATCTTTTGCAAGACGAAGTAGGTGATACTAGGAAAGATCAAAAAGAGGGGGAGGGCTTTGGTTTGGAAGATGGAACTGGAGAAAAAGATGCTTCTGATAAAATTGAATCAGAAGACCAGTTGGACGACGCAAAACGTCCTGAGGAGCGGAAGGAAGAGAACGGTAAGAACGAGTCAAATGATTGCCCAGAAGAAAAAGGAATTGAAATGAGTGATAATTTCGAAGGGGATATGCAGGATATTGAAAAACAAAATGATGAAGAAGATGATAGTGAACAATCCGAAGATGAAGAAAATATGAGTAAAGAAATGGGTGAAACCGAAGAAGGCGCGGACAAATTAGATGATCAAATATGGGGTGATGATGAAACCCCCGAAGATCCAGAACAAGATAAGGAAATGGATGACGAAGAGAACGGAAAAGGGAACAATGAAGAACAAGATGCTCACAATGACATGAATTCGAAGAATGACTCCTCAAAAGATGATGATGGTAAAGATAACTTGGAAAAGGATGGTTTGGACGCCACAAATGAGCCGAACGATGAAGATAAGAGAAAACCAAAAGACAAAGATATAGATAATATTTTGGATGAAGAATGTGAGCAGGATCAGGCTAACCCTTATCATAATGAATTGGAAGAACCACAGGAGCCGGAAGATTTCAATTTAGAAGATCTTAATGTAAATGAAGACGATGACAAGGAAGAGACAAATCAAAACGAAAGTGATCCTTTCGATATTGATACTATGAAAGAAAATATGCAAGATGTCGATGATGAAACACAAGAAAATCAAAATGAAGAAACCGAAGGGCATAAATTTGATGAAAGCGATGATGATGATGATATTAGTGGTGACAGTGATTTAAATGACGATGACAAGAGTGAGCCACAAAACGACAGAAACATTGACGATGAGGAAAAACCAAAGGAAGAGGAAAGTAAGGACAATTCAAATGGTTCTGATGAGCAAAAAAGAGATCACAACGTAGACGAAAATTCGGGAGAAGAAGAAAATGAAAATAGAAGTGAAAAACACGAACATTACGAACAATCTAAAGATCAACCCATGAAAGAAGAAAGTATTCAATCAACTCCCCACACCGAATTTGTTGGCTCGAAAGATCAGGTAGAAAACGAAAAAGTCGAAAACGACGTACAGCAAGATCAAAATATGGACGAACAGGACACAGGTGAAGAAAAAGAAGGAGTTGGCCAAGCACAAAGCGAGGTATAATTTATTATATTTACTTTTTTTTTTTGAGTGTCTAGATCAAAATTAAATATATTAAAACATGTTTTAGAAAAGCGATGGGGGCCATCAAGGCATAGCTGAAACAAAGGAACCTACTTCGTCAGAAGATAACGAAAACGATGTACATACTAAAGAAAAGAGAAAACAAGGACAAACTGATGAAGACAGATCGATGGGTAAGATGATTGATTTTTATTCGGTATCATTAAAAACGAGAAATCATTTACACTTTAGGAAAAGCTGATCAAAATAAAATCAAACGACTCAAAACTATTGACAAACTTAATGAAGACGATACATTACAAGAAGAAGATCAGGAACCAGTTAATAATGAAATGGATGTAGATGAATATCAACATGTTAAAGAACCAAAGACAAGCGATAAACTTACTTTAGATAATGCAACTGAAGAACAATCTAAAAAAAGACAACATCAAGCCGAAGAAGAGGCAATAAATGAAAATGACGATGAAATCCTTGATGAAAATCAGTCGGAATTGAATGAAGAATCAAAAGATCAAGAAGAAAATCAAAAAGATAATCTTGATCTTCAACAAATACAAGCAGAAAAATTGGACACAAAATCTGAAAAGCCCTCAAAATCGGAGCAAAAAAGTGAAAATTCAATGATTCAAGAGCAATTTGAAGTGGAAGGTGAAATTGTTGCAACTAGTACAACATCACGAAACGATGATACTACTGCACACTGCAAGTAAGTGTTCCACAATTCCTAGTATTAGAAAAAACACCGAGGTAAACTTTTTGAAAAAATCTAAACAAATCGGCAGTTTTTAAACTATTGAGGCAATTTTGATTAAAGTGAGAAACTGTAAAACTTAGTTTTTATACCTTTCTAGATTATCGTCTTTTAGATAGCTTGGCATATTTTTCACCACGCCACCATACAAGTTCTCGTCCCACAAATTTTCAATGTATTGTGGGCTGGTTGTTGCAACTATTATATATTTTAAATAGAGCTACCTACTTTCCAACATCTAACAATATTTTTATTTTTTGTATCCGCTAATTTTTAATGCATATCTCGCAAACTTTAATATAAACTTTAAATATGTACATACATACGAGTATGTGTAGGAATGTTTATTTTAAATATATGTCTGCCAGAAGACTTGTGGCGCCATTTTTTTTAACAACATGGGGTCACTTCTGAAGACATGTAGAATTTCATCAAAATCGTTGGAAAACCGCTGATTTATTTACAATATTTTTCAAAATCTCCTTCTCTTTCTGGGACATTTCAAATTCAATTTTTCTAACAAATCTTTGTAGTACGCAATTACTTGCAGATAAGAGCGGAAATGTTGACGAACTAAGTGGAGATAAGGTACTGGAGTTAAGAAGAATGTACCAGGATCAAGTTTCGCATCAACAACCTGTAAGTTACAGCAACATATTGTTTATTTTTCGACATGCTTTTTTCTATCGTTTTTTTTTAAAGATTTTTCCTCAAAATGGTGACCACGAAACATGGCATGCTATATCGAATCGCATGGCTCAAAATGCTCGTGAGCTTTGCGAACAGTTGAGACTTATCTTAGAACCGACGAAATGTACAAGATTGAGGGGTGACTACCGTACTGGTCGTCGCATAAACATGAAAAAAATTATACCATACATTGCTTCTCAATTCCGCAAAGACAAAATCTGGCTGCGAAGAACAAAGCCAGCTCAGCGAGATTACAAAATTACTATAGCTATCGATGATTCGAAATCCATGCATCATAACAATTCCAAAGTGTTAACTCTGGAAGCTATATCTTTAGTATCGCAAGCATTAACTTTACTTGAAAGTGGCCGTTTAAGCGTTATATCGTTTGGCGAAAAACCTCAAATACTCCTAAATCATAGTGAGCAGTTTGATGGACCAAAACTGGTCAGCTCATTGCAGTTTTCACAGGATAAAACAAAAATTGCAGAACTACTTGATTTTGTTCGGACTGCGAACACAGAGGAAGGCTTATTAGGATCCGAGAATGGAATTTTTGAAAACCTGCTACTAATTTTGAGTGATGGTCGAAATATATTTGGCGAAGGCAAATCTAATGTGTGTATTATATATTAATTCCTTTTTATATACTGTTTCTTAGACTCACATCCTACTTCTTTCAGGTGAAAAATTCTATTAAATTAGCTAGACTTCAGCGAATTTTCATGGTGTACATTATTATCGATAATCCAGAGAATAAGGACTCTATACTCGACATACAAACTTTGGAAATGTTGCCAAATAATTCCATTAACATAAAATCTTATTTAGAAGATTTTCCTTTTCCTTATTACGTAATTGTAAGAGATTTGAATCAATTACCCATAGTTTTAAGTGAAGCTATGCGGCAGTGGTTTGAATTAGTTAATAGCGAACAATAGAATATATTTTGTATGTATATTCATAATGATATAAACGTACATACTTACAAAATTATTATTTATTTATTTATTTAATCTACGAATATAATTCTAAGATTAAATTTAATTAGAGAGTACTAGCAACGCTGGCCATCAGCTCTGGTTTAATATGAATGTGGTTACGATCATATAGATAATATGATATAAATATGTATATAAAATGGTATTTACAATGTTGACATTAAATTACATTTTATGTTTTGTTTGCTTGATAAAGCGGAAAATTTAATGTTCTCTGTGGATGGAACACAAAAAGATTCGAATGTGTAATAAGCAATATATTACGTTTTAAAGAACGGGACAGGGCGACATAACTTATGAATAAATATTAAGATTATTCACAATTGCATGCGGCAGCAACACGCTAGGTGTTAGTCAGTTTAATATGTCTTTAATAAACTAAAAATTTATTACTAAATAATACTAAGGTCGATACTAGTGGAAAATTAAAAGATGTTATATCATTGTTCTCCATTATACCAGTGGATCTTGTAAATATTATGGATGAAAAATGGAATAGCAGGAATGAGAATAAAGATTTGTTTTTGCGCATTATTAGATTTTGTATGATAATAGATATTTTCAGTTTAATAGAAGATATAGTACATATGTACTTATGTACATATATACAACGCACAGTACTTCCAATGTGCTCTCCAGCATAATCATTTGTGACTGATATTTTAATGAAGGAATTTCTAGGCAAATTTATTGAAAAACTATTAAACCTTGACTAAATAAATACATTAGACCATTACAAGCAACAAAATAACTATAAAGATCCATTGTATACTAGAAATGTTTAGAGTATAAAACTGGCTCAAAACGAGGGTGATCGGCAAAACATCAACATATTTGATATTTCTAATAAATGGGATTTCTCAAATTATTTACACCTTCTTCATTCTCACAAATGAGCACCAAAAAATTTTCCGCTTTTAATTCTCATTCCCATTTATATATTAATATTGTGTACCATGTTTTTATGGTGTTTTTTGTTTGTTCTGACGTTAATTATGGCAATTGTGGAAATGTTGCCAAATCCGTTACCTACAGTTTAATACCCACCCCACACACTCCTGATAAGTGAATTCGCTGGGTTAAGAATGTTTTCAAAGAAGAGGTGAAATATTGAATTAAAGTTGTTTTGAAAAAGAAAGACCTAAAACTAATAAATACTTAATATTGAAATTTATTTTTTGGGATATTGTCCCCAACTAATCGTTAGAAACAATTAGAGCTTTTGCAAAATGCATTGAAAATATGAATGTTTTCAAACTGCTTAAACTTCACTGACAATTTGGTTTTAGCAACCAATGCAATGTCGGCATATGAAGAGCTAAAGCCACAACAAACAATACATTTTTTCACTGTAATAAATATTTAAAAAAGAAAATAAATGAAAAAGCCTTGTACATACATACTTATGTACATATTGATAAAAAATAATTTCAACGGCTATGCTGATTGGTGCCTGTTATGGTGATTTTACACGCCATATTCTTTACATCTGATTTTCAAGATGTACGCCTCAAATGTAATTTCGTATGTCTATTAAAATGTCTTATTTACAGGAGATTTGTAATTTTTTTGTCAAATATGCATACATGTACAATTACATCTGACATAACATGTGAGTGTTAACAACCGTTTATTTTACGCACAATTTGTTCTTTTTGTATACAATAAAGAATTCATTTACGCATTTCTTATCATCTATAATAAATTCATAGGGCCATCTGTTACTTTTTAATGTTATTTTTTATGTTTTTTTCACTAACGGACAATTTTGCTACGCTAAAACAGCTGAGTTTAAATGAAAATAGAACATGTTCTAATTGAAAATTTGTCATCTGACTTACAGCAGCAACAATGATTTCACACGACATGTACATACATATGTATGCATGTATAGCTTTTGCAGTGGTAAATTTGACAAGTTAAACACACCATTTAAAACTATCATAAACAAACTACATAAGTATGTCAAAACAGCTGTTCTTAGGATTCCACCTGATACAGTTAGTTCCATAGGCTATATTCTGTGGTTAGTTCCCTTAGGAAATACATACATATTTACATACATAAGTATGTACTTCGTGTAAAAGCAAATAATGATGTTCTTAAATGTTGTAAGTTTTGTTTTAGAGTTCAATATCATTTATAATTTAATAATTGAACTTATGAATGTATAACTTTCAGTTAGAAGACTTTAGGAAATTGTGTTCAAATCGAAAAAGTGAATGCGCTTTGGCATGCCGGGTTTATATGGATATGATATCAGGTAAATAAAGATTATGGTTTATTTACCAATAAATTAAATATTCCCCCTTATTATGGTTGTCGACGTCGACGTCACATCAAGTCGACAGTAAAAAGACAGCAGTTCCTGAACTCCTTGTAGGCAATAATTAACTAGTATTGATGGCCAATTGTAATTTTTTAAGCCACAGTAGTAGTAATATCCTATCAATAATATTTAATAGTTCTCGATAACTATCCCACAATTGCCAATATATTGATGTCGACTTGGTGTGCCGTCGACGTCGACAACCATAATAAGGGGGATTGTTTGTAAATACATATACTTACGTACATAAGTATATACATATGTATGTATATACATAAGTGTGTATGTCATGTAATTTTTAATGTTAGGTGGATTTTTATTTTAATGAAATATGTATGTATGTATGTTTGTATGCACATACATACATACATATGTATGTATGCGCTGTTCATAAAACTGTTACAATAACAACTTCATATGAAGTTAAAATAACTACACCAATAGCTTCAGCAACGTCTATCCGCCCTACATACATATGGTTACTTTTGTATACGAAGAAGGAAGTGTAGAGACGTACTTCCAGGTTTCACTAAGGGTCATCATCAAAAAATTCATTCCGCGAAAGTAGTTAAAGGACACGATACATAAACCATAAAATATTCCACGGAATATAAATTAATGAAAAATCCAGATATGACATAAGTATGTATGTAAATAAGTACATATCAACATAAAACTTAGATATCTATGTACACATGACATACATATACATACATATATGTAAGTATATACTTACATATCAGCACAAATACATACATACATACATACATATGTACATGTATACATATGTATGTATATGGATTTACACACACACACACACACACACACACACACACATATATATATATATATATATATATATATATATATATATATATATATATATATATATATATATATATATTATATGTATGTATTTATGTGTGTGTATGCCTTGCGCAAATTGTACTACATTCTCATTCCCAGTAAACAGGGCTTGATTTCAAATTAATAATGCTACAAAAGGCATTCAAAGAAGTTTTGAAAATGTTGAGATTAGGATTGGGACCATTTAACATTCGATTGTTATTGGGGGATGTATTCTTTTTTTTCATTATGTTAAAAAAAAACAAACTTTGTCTTAAGAAAATAATTTTATATTAAATTAAAAGAACAATTGCGTCACCCGTTTCGCAATCTGCGCTTTTTTTTGACGAACAAATCATAAGTGTATGGCTGTATGTACATAGGTAATGTCTTCCATTTGTTCTTATGAATGTGAGGTCTGTTCAATACAGAGCTGTAAAAACTGCAATCAATTGGCATTGAAATCAAAGTGATTTCAACCAAACTGATTTCAGATTTCAAAATGAAATCTTCGCAAAATTGCAATATTTTGTGATTGCAATAATTTTGAAATAATTTTTTTAGAAATCATTGATTGCAATTAATTTAATTGCAATCAATTCGATTGCAATCAAATTTTTGTTGAAATCATGCGATTTCAATGAATTGCCCTGAAATCACAACTAAAGTGAAAGTTCTACGAAATAATATACACTTGGAATCTAGAATCTAGCGGTTCCCACCAGAATATGGTAGAAACCTCAAATTTTTGGTTGAAACCACCAGATTTTAGTGAAATCCACTAAGTTTTAGTATAAAACAAAAGATTCTAGTAAAAACTTCCACTTATATTTAACCAGAAAAATAAAAGTCAAAAAATATTTATTAATTTTGTGAATTTATTAAAAAAAGTCAGAACAAATATAATATGAAAAAACAAACAATATAAAAAAATTATGTTTACCAATTTTACAAAACATTAAACTTCAAACAAAAATTTACATTCTTGGTAATTCGAAATTATCAGAGTCATCTTTGTTTCTAGAAGAAGGAGTTTTATTTGAAGAGAACGTAGATTTTGATTTTGATTCTGATTTAATTTTGATTGCAATTACTGGATTTGATTGCAATTAAAGTAATTGCAATCAATTCGATTGCAATCAAATTTGATTGCAATCAATTAATATATAAATTAATTTCAAAAAATTGATTCAATCATTTTTGTCGTATTGATTTCATGATTTCGAATTGAAATCATGAAATCAATTTAGGATTTTGAATGCAATCAAAAAATTAGCAATCATTAACGAGAAATCTTGTGATTGCAATGGAATCGATTGCAATCGTTTACAGCTCTGGTCCAATAGAAAAGGTGAATTTAAAATTTTCTAAAAAAATATTTATTTATTCATTAATTTCTATTTTGTACCCTTCAAAGTATTTCCCCTTAGATATAATAACACTTCTGGCAGCTTTTTTCCAGTCCTCGAATCAGTTCTGATATTCATTTCTTGGTATGACCTTGAGCTCTTCCATTGGGACGATTAGACCTTAGTTTCGATGTCATAACCATATACCCATTATTCGTTACCAGTTAAGACCCTTTTAAGCAAATCTTTATCTTCTCTAATAGTGATTCGACGATTCTTCATAACAATTTTCTTCACTTTCTCAACACTTTCATCGCTTTTTAATGTGATGGAACTTCCAAGACGAGCGTCGTTATTCACATTTCCTCGGCATTCTTTGAAAAGCTTGTATCACTTGTAAATATTTCGCTGACTCAGAATACAATCACCATATGCCACTCTCAACATTTCAAGTGCTTTTGAGCACTTAATTCCATTTTTTACACAAAATTTGATGCAAATTCTTTGATCCATTTTTTTCGACAGCAGGAAAGAAATTACGGAAACAAAAATTCCAACTTTACACGCCGACTTATCAAATTATATATAAAAGCGAAAATTTCTTATCGATATTTTTGAGAAACTATTATATTCTTGTATGAGAAAGGGTTCTGACTCGAAATCCTTTTTGATCTTGTTCATAATGAATTTTGTAAATTCGAAGAGGAATTTGAAAAAAAATTTAAAGCATACGGTTAACAATAAAGTTTTCCTTTCAGTCTGTAATCCTTTTTTATTTTGATTTTAGATAAGAAGTACGTATCTGTAAATAAATGCTACGACAGTTCGCTGAATATTTTTTATCTAAAGGCAGAAAGCTGGGATCAAAAGAAGTTAATAATATTACCAATTCTGATTAGTCAAGATTTGGACTTAAATATAGTTCTTAAATTGCAGAGCGAAGAATATGGAAGCAAGTACGTATATATATATATATATATATATATATATATATATATATATATATATATATATATATATATATATATATATATATATATATATATATATATATATATATGCATAGATGAATATATTTATTTTTATTAACTTTTGCATCTTTTAGATTTCTTTTAGCCTTGTGTGACACTTCTTCGAATATATTATATTATCAAAAACTCGAAGAAGATTAAGCAAGAAATCAACTATATTTTTTCTTTCTAATGCTTAAATTATTTTTCCATATAATTTTCACTGAAATAAATCATAAACTATTTATTGTATAGTGCATAAAAACTATTGTGATGCGAATCAGCAACTTACAAGAAACAGTGCATCGACCTTTAGTGACCGCTATTTATTCGTTTAATCATTTCTCTAGAGATTATTAGTACCGGTCACATGGACGTGCTTTTTCGTGATTAATGTGATCATGACCCAAAAAGAGGAGCAATGTTGTTCAAGTCAGTTTTCTCATCAGTGTACATTATCATGAGCCGAAAGTCACCGATTCATATCACCATTACTTTTTACTACGAATAAACTTCAAGAAAAAGCCAATTATAATCAAATCTGAATAATGGGTTCTCAAGATGCCGAATTATTGTCTAGAGTCCAGCAGAAACTGATCCTAATATTTAAAATTTAAAGCCATAAAGGACCAATTTTTAATCGTAATAAAATTGAACAGAGATGTTTATTATATTTTATATTTAATTTAAAACAAAATTAAACTTACTGTAAAAATAAATAATAATTATTTATTATAATGTCAACATTATTTTAATTGTAATATAGATGTTTAAATAATTATCTTAATAAATAATAAACTTTAGTACAATAATGCTGATAGAGAAAACAATTTAATAATATAGGGTGGTCTAGAAGGTTCGTTAAACAAGATGATGGACAAAATAAAATATTCTTATTCAACTATAGAAGTTAAACAATTAAATTTATAATTGTTAAAAAAATTACATTTTAGCCAACTGGAAGAATAATAAACCGATACATATATTTACTTAAATGAAGTGACTAATATTTTTTTTAGAATACGCTACTTACATTATTAATTTGTATGTAAATATGAACGTCTTAGTAAAGTAACCGCTTAAGCCTCTTCACTTAAGAAGTACATTTTACCTGCCTGTTCTACGAGAATACATTCATACATTTTTATAGACAGATCTTGCACAGACTTTAGTTTTCTAGCAAATACGTGTCATACTATTTGCATTTCTTCCGATCGATTTAACAAATGTTTTGATTTTGTAGCTTAAGCAGCCACTGAACGAAAGACTTCATATACATAAAGAGATAAATATATATATATATATATATATATATATATATATATATATATATATATATATATATATATATATATATATAGTTGTGGACGTGGAAATAGCACACCCTTTATTATAGTGTAGAATGTGTATCTGTAACGATGCTAAATCATTTTTCCATAAATCAGTTACTTTACTTCAGTTCTGACAAAAAAATCACAACAGGTAAGAATTCTACATAAGTATGTATGTATGTATGTATGTATGTATGTATGTATGTATGTATGTATGTCAGTACGTTTGTTATAAATTTTGGACACGAAAATAGTGGAATTTTTTTAGTAAACGAATTATTCACATCAACACGACATTCTATCATTTTGTCCAAATTAATTTCGTCCTTAGAATAGATTTAATTAGCAGATTTGCAGCAATAGGTTTCGCATTTAAATCAGTGACTTATAGTTTGTGTAGCAAACTTAAAGTATGCCTGTGTCTATATATGTACTTTAAATGCTTATTACAAAAGAAACACCATGTAATTGGTTAGAGTATACGAAGTGTTGTTCTAATAATTATTTATAAAATTTAAATTACATTTCAAATGATAATTTTCCATTCTTGAGCGGAGACACATAATTTCCTAAACATTTTCGTGACTAAAAGCCATGAATCAGATTATGAAATTTAGTGCAAATATCAAGATAGTTTTTTTTTAACAAAATATTCTTTAAAGGAAATCTCATCCGGGGATTTCCAGCCGATCTAACTCAAAACTTAATGATATTTTTTAAATAAGCATTGTCGAAGTAAAAAAAATTGCGTCTATATATGTATGTATGTTTGTATGTTTTTTGAAGCAGCTGAAAATTGCCAGTAACAAATGAGGCACTTAATTTATAAACTTTATTACTTTTCAATTATAAATATGTATATTAAGGTTTGTATGTATATATCTACGTATTTATGTATGTATGTATATAGTATATAAAATAAAGAAATGAGTGTTGGCATTAAGACCAGTCCGCGGTGTATGTGAAATCATGGAAGAATAGTTGTTCCTCATCAGTCAGGACACGTGGTTCTTTTGGCGGTGTTAATTGTGGTTTCTCAGACGTAAATTCCTCATCAAAATTTGACACATCCTCTAAATGATTCTGAAGAACATTATAAGGGAATTTTTGCATTATTTTCTGAAAGTTAAAGGGATTTGCTAAAAACTCACTATAGTTGGTACAAAAGGCGGTTTCACTTTTCGAAGTAATAAGTCGTCCCATACAATCGTACGGAAAAATGCTTGTTTCTTAACATCTTCGGCATCTCTCTCTGATGAACCCAAACGTCTTTCAGGATTTTTTCGTAAAAGCTTTGCAATGAAATATATTTATTTAACAAAATGTTTTTAGAAATATACAGTAAAGTTCAGCTTATTTACCCGGCGCATTATTGCTATAGCTTCTAGAGACAAAAATCGTGGATAACGAACTTCGTCGTTTACAATAGAATCAAAAACTTCCTCCTCGTCGTCTCCAGGGAAGGGCGACTGCAAGAAAATGGTAATGTATGACATAAATTGATTTTAATTTTTAGCCAAATATCCTCTCACCTCTCCCACCAGCATTTCGAATATTAACACACCTAAGCCCCACCAATCTACTGCTCTGGTATACGAGGTTTCTGTTAACACTTCAGGCGCTAAGAATTCTGGCGTTCCGCAGAAAGTGCCAGTACGATCACCGAATCCCATTCCTTCCTTACATAAACCGAAATCAGCAATTTTCACATAACCTAGTAATTTGAATCATAATTACACATACGTATTTGGATATATACATCTATGTACATATGTACATAGATGTAAATATTTGGTTTATGCAAAATGAGAGACGAAAAATAAATAAAACCTAAACATTTTCAAATGTAGCAGAAATCACTTAAATTCACAAATTGAAGACCTCAGAACATTCTAAATTTTTTGATTAGCTTTTTTTCAAGTTAAATATCGCGCTTTAACCGCCAAAAAAAGCTCAAGCGAGGATAAACACAAACTTTTACCAGCGAATTGTTTTTACTAACTGCCTCCTGTGGTGTCATATCTAACGATTTAGTTTTATAATCGTTGGAAGTGGCATCAGATTTTGTTTTAGTATCCGTAAATAATCGATCGAGATGAAGAAGAGGAAATCAAAAACGACGTTGCTTAAGCTTTTTATCGCGAATAGGGAACGATATGTACATGTATTTAATTACACTCACGCGGTAAAAAAATAAAGATGTATGAGTGTATATGTGTAATATAATGGCATTTGAAAAACTAAAAACCAAATTAAGCAAAAACATTTTGCGAAGTTAAGGGATTCAATAAATAAGGAATTTCTTAATTTTTAATTGCGTTGCGTTAGTTAGTCCCTCAGTGGATTTTAAATTACATATGTATTAATTACCATCTGTGTCCAACAATAAATTATCCAGTTTCAAATCGCGATAAATAATTTTATTTTCATGCAAATACTGTAAACCGAGAACCACACATGCCGCATAGAAGACAGCGCGTGGTTCTGTAAACACATCTGTGTGGATATGCATCATTAAGTCACCACCTGCAGCATATTCCATTACAAAACAGACGTGTTGCTGAAAAAAATAAAATTTAAATAAATATACATATAAAATTTTAAAAATGTTATTCATAAATTTTATTTCAGTGATTGCGCGATTAATCGAACGATTATGAATCAGTTTGAATCAGTTTTTTTCTAATTCTATATTAAAAAAGTAAATTTACTCGTACAAACTAAATTAAAAAAACTGCAAATAATTAATTTATTTTACTTATGAAAAAAATTCAACCGATTAATCGGTTATTTATTTGTAATAAATTGCAAATAATATATTCTCACTTCGATTAATCGTGTGATTAATTAATCGATAATGATTTTTTGTTTGCCATCACTAATTATAACTTACCTCAGTTTGAAAGCAAGCAAACAGATTAACCAAAAACGGATGACGCATTGCATTGGCCACCTCGAATATACGTTTTTCACTCAACAACGATTCAACTTCGTCTCTAGCTATGATGTCGCCTTTTTTCAATGCTTTAATTGCATAGTACTGGTTGTTCGTACGAAGTTGGCAGAGTATAACTTTACCGAAATGGCCCCGACCCAATACGCTCAGCATACGGAAGTTGTCCATGGAGAGGATGCCTGGCGACGCGACGAGGTTTTGCGATTGACGCCTTGATTCATATGCAGAATCACGGTACTGTAAGCCTCTAGCTACATTGCGACGAGCGTTTTGTTGTTGGCCTACGTTTGGATTTTGCAATTCGAATTGGTTTTGATAAATTGGTTGTTGCTGATAGGACGATGATGCTATTTGAGGTTGTTGTGGATAATTTGGTCTCTGCGTTGGTTGGGGAAATTGTGGTCCAGAAGTCTCGCTTGCTGATACATGGCCTCCAAAAACAATAGGCGTTGGAGGTTCTTGTATTATTGGAGATGATTGCGATTGATGTAAATAGTGTTGCTGTTGCAAATTGTTGTTGCTTATAGAAACGTTGCTAAATTGCGGTATTATCTAATATGTAGCAAAAACGTTTGATTAGTTTTCTATTAAAAAGTAATTAATGCCACTTATTAATATTATGTTTACATAAGTATGTATATATTTACATAAGTACAAGAGTTAATTAATATTTCCCACCGATTCTTGAAAATAAAAAGATTTCATTTAGTAAGACGGTAAAATCGCGAACGAATGATAACATTTAGAAAATATTGTATTGTATTCTTGCCTAAGACCTTCTTATTCAGGACGGTTCTTCCTTTTTAAGAGCGATTTTGAATTACTAAATTTGTGTTCTGCACTCAAGAAGTTTCGAAAATTGTGTTACTTTCGGATCGGTTACCGCACTGGATTATATACTCGTACATACAAGGGTGGCCTCAATAAATTCGTGATTTTTTTAACCTCCCGCCTCTTAACCGAAAGTATAGCACTGTCCCTGTCAACGGGCATCTATCATATGACTCCTGTCAAAATTTCAGCAAGCTGCGTCATTGAGTTTGTGTTTGACAGCCATTGATAGCATACTACTGGGTGATATGAGGAGAAAATGGAAAGAAGTGAATTTCGTGTACTCATTAAGCATTCTTTTTTGCGGAAAAAACCATCACAAACAAAGGCTAAGCTTGATAAATACTATGGGAATTCTGCACCATCAATATTGTGTTGGCCGATCGAAAACTGAAAGCGCCAGAGATTGTGGAAGCCATAGGCATTTCACAAGGCTCAGTGGTTTCAATTTTTAATATTTAATTGGATATGAACTGACCTTCGTAGACTAGTAGGTAGACTCGTAGTGCGAAGGTCCCAGGTTCGAATCCTGCCACAGAACTCAGCAGTTGTGTTTGATAATTAAAGGGAGCGCACAACAAGCCTTCACTGGCTTAAGCGTATGTTGTATGACATGGGCTATCACACCCCTCCAATCAACCTAACCTAATCTAACCTAATTGAATATGAAATGATTTAAATTTTATTAATACAAACTGATATGATTTAAGGGCAAACGGATATCAGTCATTTAAAGAGGAAAAGTTAATGATGATTTAAATAACAATCATAGATTATTAAAGTGTCCTGAGGAAAACAGGGATTTTCAAAGATAAAATTGAGCATAAAGCAACTTGTAAACTTATTCACTAACATTTTCGTTGCGCTTTAGGAAGTGTTCTTCATCTCTTGCCTGTAATTATACGTGCTGAACTATAGAGCCGGTTCAGCGAAGGCTTTTTGTAAAAATTTCCCACATGCACCTCCTCTTTAAATGGTGTCAAGTTACTATGGACGAATGTGGCGTTCACCAATACATGCAAATGATGACATTGTTTTATCAAAATCCGTGTTTTGTTCGGCAATGTTTCGTGCACTTCGCCCATTTTATGGTCGTCATAATCGTCTTCTATTTCTGGATGAATGGCTACGTAAACAAACATAAATGTCAAATTCGGGACGATACCAACCCACATGAGATCCAAGAGCGTGCAATGCACTTCGAAAAGGACACTTTTTGGTGTGTAATTTGGCTGGCGGCGTCATCGGTCCATATTTGTTTGAAAACGACGTTGGCGAGGAAATCACCGTCAACAGCGAGCGCTATAGGTGGATGATAGCCAACATATCTTGGAATGATTTATGCGGCAGTCATGCAAAATTGCACATTTCGGACATTTGATGCTATAAAGCATCTCCTCTTACTTCTTTTTAAGTAGGGTCAGTTACCTAACTAAAGTTTTCTTTGTCAGTACTGCAATTACGAACATGTCCTGTCGTTGGAACGGAACGCGTCTCAAAAGTTGTGTTTATATACTTGAGACAGAGTTTCAAAATACAAGAAACTTGTTTATAAACATTGTAAGCCACATTAACTTCATATTTTTTACCTTTTCAATAACGACGTTTTTCAGTTAATATTAGGGTGCAACATAGATAGGTATACTTACATATTATAAAACCAACCCACCATTTTTCCTTACCTATTCCAATTTTGAAAAAATTT
Organism: Germaria angustata; assembly: GCA_963681545.1. Taxonomy (NCBI): domain Eukaryota; kingdom Metazoa; phylum Arthropoda; class Insecta; order Diptera; family Tachinidae; genus Germaria; species Germaria angustata. Next base: position 95,261,473 of record OY813002.1, read on the forward strand.
CATTTTATAATACTTGAATGTTATATTTTACTTATCATTTACCATTTTTCGAGAAAATTAGATGCGAATATATAAATACATCTACTTTATATTTAGTATGTACGACTATCATATTTTGTATTTTCGGTTCAAAGGACAATTTTCGAGCTCCTTAGTTCGTTTAAGCGACACATGTTTTCTCTTATACGAAAATCTTGTAAAAAACACCCGCTGAAACTTTGCATTTTCATTTATCCGAATTCGATTGTACTCGTACACCCATTGAAAAAAAAATGGAAATCATTCTTAAGCAATGACACCTTTTTACACAATCCATCAGGTCGCCTTGAGTAAACGATGTATAAAGAAATCCATAAAAAACTTAAGACCTTTCATCTATCGCTTCCAAAGCATACATCAGTGCATTTTTTCGAATTCTTAGTAAGACATAATCTTGATTATAGGTTTAAATTTCTTACCTGTAAAATTCTTTATTAAAAAATGCTTACTTGTCTAACTTTACATGAAAAAGAAAATTATTTTTCATGTAAATTTAGACAAGTAACCATTTTTTAAATAAAAATTTTTTTTTAAGTAAAACAGAATTTTACGGGTAAGCAATTTAAACCTATAATCAGTATTCGAGACCAATACTTTAAAAAAAGTGAAAAAAATTGTCGATTAATGTTACTGTTATTGTTATTTTAAGACACTATTCTCAACATATTTAAGATGGCTTCCACTTCATTGAATGGACATTAGATGTATGTAGGAGGCATTTGGCACACACTCAAATTTTAACTTACTGTATAGTGTAGCCAATTGGATAATCGAGTTGCGTATGGAAGGGGTACCGACTCGTCCATACACAATAGTCTGAGTTACTAATAGAAAGGAATATGTATTTGTTTTCATTTAAATTTAAATAAACAAATAAAAATTTTTATAAGAAAAGCCACCTTCTAAAACCACAACACGGTTACAAATCTCGAATATTTTTTTTTTTAGCTAGATGTTGTTAATTTGCTCATTAAGAAGTCGAAAAAGGGCATTAGTTAGTGCTCTGGAAGCGATGAAAAGGAAGTTTTTTTTAAAGGGGCTTAAATTGGAGTCTTATTAATGTAATTTGCAGGAACTACTACGTTTTACGAAAGTAACGATTAGTTGGGAAATGCAGTTACGTTAACCACCAGAAACACTTAAATCAAAGTGACTAAATTACTCATGACCAACCGAGAACTACAACATAAAGGAAGCACGTTAGTGTAAATACAGTAAATTTGTGAAAACTTGCGTGATCAGCTGTCAAATCCATTTACAGATGTTCAGTAATTGCTAAGCATAAACATATGACAAGTTTGAAAAAATTTAATTGAAAATTTAGGCGATAAAAGTAAAAATTTATATTACGAAAACTATCAAAAATATTTAATTTTGTTGCACCTACTCAAAACCTTTCTATTTGATTTTGTAGATATTTAATTCATATGCGCTTTGTTTCCGCCAAAGCAAAATAAAAAGTTCGAGTCACAAATTATTGCAACATAAATGTTAAATGTTGTGCTAGTTGCAACATTTTTATATAAGCATTGTATAAATAAGACTTTTAACATCAAAAGTGCTGTAGAGTTTATTACAGATATTGCATTTACGAACGCACAACTTCAAAGGTGCTGCAGTTTTGCACAATTATCCACAATTTCTGTATCACCCATTAAAATTCTAGCAATTTTTTAATTGGAACTAAATCAATTTACTGAATAGATTAAAATCCAAGTCCTAGTTTACCATGATTTAGAAGTAGTTTATTGACTATATTAAGAAAAAGAAAAAAATCATGGATTGTAAAGCATTTGAAAGTTTGTGAAACATTTAAATTTGAAAATCACTTCTTTTTATATAAAAAAGTTTGAAGCATTCCGTACAAAGAATCCTCTATAATGAAATTGTTCTAAATTCTACCAGTTCCGGAGGGGTCTAAGGCAAAATTTATATAAAATAGGAAAAACTCCAATTGAATCTGACGAGTTTAAAGCGGCAAAAATTTAACTTCGTTTCACATTTGCTTTGAACGAAGGCATAAAATAAGTCTTTTATTACCTTTATATCTTCAAAAATATTTTGCTCGTCTTCAACACTTCCAATCATATATCCCACCATACTGTTAAATGTACTTGATCTCTTAGAAGGGACTTTTGAAATTGGTAGTGATTCTGTTGGTGTTTCTCCTTGATATCTTAAGGCCGAATCTGAGTTTTTAGCTGCGAAATTCATTGGTAAGTGTACATGTGTAGTTGGTTCAATTGTGATATGAACAACGTTAATATGAGCCTGAAAGAGTTTTTATTTTCATTTGCAAATTGACTACATTTGAATGTGTTTATTTCCGTTCCCCACTTTTTTATATTGTGAATTTTTTTTAAATAAGGGACATGTAAACAGACAAATGTTATTAAATACGATGGAGAGTACGAGTATATGAATTATTGTATTTCTTGAGATGATGAGTGGCTATTATGGAAAAATAGTGGTACCATTATTTTCCTTATCTCTATTGATGATAATATCAACCTAATCAATATTATTCATAAAAAATCTAAATTAAAAGAAAAACTAATAAATTTCGTTAATTTTTTTTAAAGAAGAGCTGCGTGAACATCATCTCGCATTACGTTTCATGATGGAAATAATTTCGAATTGTAGGCGTTTTCTTTTTCTTATATATAATTTAATTTAATTAGAACAATTCTACGTGTATAACTTATTTTGGAGTTTACTTTGTTTAATATTTTCGTAAAATTCTATACGCAATGACACCTGCGGAGTTTGAGATATAAAAAGCATTTTATTTTAAGTAGACTTAATTAGTATTTGTTTGAAACGATGTAGGCTTTACATTACATGGGTATTTACTTGTTACGCTTTTTCGTTATTTCTTGCCCACGGCTGTGCTTAAAAAATTTCTTGTATCCATATAAATATAAATATGTATATATATGTATATATGTATGTATATATGTTTAAACAATTATTTCAATATCCCTTCTATCAGCGAATAAAAGATGCAAAAGATGCATTCAATAAATTTTATGAACTCCATTTGATACACTGTTTACATAAGTTTCCCTTGGGTAAATATCGGTTCAGCTCACACGAAAGGTCATCACTGTACATAACAAACTGAGTAACAAATCATTTTTTGATCTTCATACGATGAGAGAGATGATAAGGGAAATTAAAAATGTTTCAATTAAATTGTAAATTGAATTTAGAGGAAGTATAATATTATGACCTTCGATATGTGTTGAAATTTCTATTGAAAATGTACAATATGAAGGGAATTGTATTGAAAGTTAGATCCATGTTGAATATTCGCATCGTAAATTGAGTCTGCATTTGAGCTTAAAGGCATTATAGTGGACCTAGAAACTATGTTTTTTGAGTCGTTCTGAATGGTTAAAAGAACATCTATCTATTCCAAGTATTGTATCGAGTGGATGTGCCAAAGCTTTATGAAATTGTTCTAAAAATTATGTAAAGAAATGTAAAGAATATAATATGCAACTGATGCAAGCCCTAATTAAAAATTATTCAATGAACTAATAACTAGTTATGGGCTAATAGGTTTATATATATGCGCTACGTTGTGTTAAAATTAGGGAAAGTGAATCTTTTATAAGTTTTAATAACTTGAATTTGAATTATGAATGTATGATTTTTTCACAAAAACTCTATAAAAAACAAACATTGCAACACGAATTTGTAAATTTATTAAGCATAAGACACACAAACAAATACACGGTACTATAAAAATGTTAAGAATCATAAAACAAAAAGTAAAATAAAATAGAACGTTATTTTCCTTAAAAAGTGAACAAAAGCTTATAAAAATGGGAATAAATGCTGAGAAAAGAATCAAAGTAAATAATTTAATTTGCAACAAATATGTGAATTGATAATTTGTGATGGCGCCAATAAAAGTTGCCGATATTTTCTTTAAAAAATTAACAACAAAGAACATACAGAGTGTCAGTGTCATATCAGGGCAGATCATTTTGAAACTGATTTAAGTCCTATTATAAAAAATATAATCTGTGTGAAAACATTATTTCTCTATTTTACATTATTATTCTATTTCAAAATGCGTCTATTATGGAAGCACTCTTATGAATTGTTCCGAGTTATAATTTTATTTATTTCACGTCAATATGTGCAAGATTATCGAATACTTGTTACGAAAAATATCTTTCAATTACAGAAACTCTTTGGATATTATTATGTTCAGGGAAGAAGGTACGAATTAGTTTCGGTTCTATGGCTGTCAATGGAGTGGGAGCCATTTACAATTATTTCTAAATAGAAAAGAATTACTTGTGCAGAGACATGGTGGCACGATAAAGTAACATTTGCCCAACGATTAATTTCAAGCAGTCGTGTTGATAACTGATCACCATGACAATGGGATTTAGAGATCTGCAATAATTGAGCACTTGGAAGCTAACATTCAACAAAATACAAACTGAATCACTGCAAGAAATGTGTGAACGTTGGACCAGTGAATTACGGTATATGCGAGGAGTACACGTCAATCGCGTCTACAAAATCACGAAGATTACATTAAAAAATTTTCGACGAAGTATATTGATTGAAGCTCTCTCCAAGGGGAATTAACTTTATAAGGTGTTGTTAATAGCACATCCGACTATAGCTTCTTTGGAAGCTGTACAATCCAGCTGAGAGTCTAAAGGGGGCGTTCTCGCCTCAGCGAATTTCACGCATTCTACGCTTTTCCGGATTTTAAGTTAGATGTGACGCTTTATGTAGCATTGAAAATAAAATAAGTTGTCATCCTTGGCTGACCTGTTCATACGCCGCTTAAGAAGTTTAGAAAAGTAAAAAGTATAACTACTTTTCGCGTTCTACGCGTCAAGGATTCCTGCTGTTTTGTGCTGTGTAACTTTCAACGTACATCTACTCTGAATCTACCTTTCTGACTGATGCGTATAAGGAGTGATTTTGATTTTAGCTTCATTTTATAATTCATTGTTGGCCTACCAGCAGCTATAAAACATAAATGAAAGCGAATTTAATTCGCCCATGACACCAACTTATATTAATGAGCCTTGGCTCTGTACCTCTCATTCTTTCTCTAATTCTATCTTACTATCACATACTTTCTCTATCTCTCTCCCTATTGAAAACAGCTTTGAGAAAAAATGTTAGATGAAAATAGAAGTTTCACTTCTTCCGCCAGGACCATCCAAATCTCACCAATTTTTTTAAAGAAAAATTCCAACTTCAGTAAAAGTAAAAGTAAATTTTCCGGACAGTTTTTGCCATTTCACGACTTCCGGTATTGAAGCAAGAAAAAATAAATATTTACGCTCTGCAGTACTGATGTCAATAAACCACAAAGTATATAAAGTAATCAACAAACAAATCCTAAATAGTAATTTTGAAAAATAAACATCAAAAAAATTTTTTTTAATGACAAAAAATCACCCTGCCTTTATTCTAAATCCTTTTACCTCAAGAATGGGAAAATTTATTATATTAAATAGAAACATTTTTCATCAAAAATATAAAGATGAATAATTGAAATGGAACATTAATAAAATTATTTAATGAATTATAATTTTAAGCAGTTTGGCCATAATAAAAATAGTGCTAAATTAAAAACGAAAAGATTGGAATGTTTATGTTTTGTCACGACGAAAGGAATTTGGTCAATTTCAAAATAATCACCCCACTGCGCATATAAGTATTATAGAACATATTTATGTATATATGTATATAATTTAAGAAGAATAAGCATGCTGCTCTTAATGAAATTTAAAAAATTAAAAAAAAAATCGGCAACAAATTATTAGTCATAATAAAAACACAAAAGTACATAATCGAACATAAAATAAACATTACGCAAAACAATTTTTAGTCTAGATATTATCGTTCCAATTAAGAAAATCTAACAATAATTTTGAAATCATTATCATCTTAACATTTTTTAAGATTCCAAATCAACATACAAACAGTCGTAGTCATATTTAATTCCCCATGTTTTCAAATCGTATAAAAAGGAACGTTAAGAAAATATTAATATAAACATCCAAGGCACAATCCATTGTCGACATCATATCAAGCCGACAGCAAAAAAATTGGGTATTCGCTATCGATAGGGAGCTTAGGGCTTCTAACTATTCTTTAAGGCCTAAGAGGACAAACGATACGGAAGTGACATCGATAATAACTTATATAATAAGCGACTTATATATAAAGGGACCATCACAGAATTGGTGAGTAGTGTTTGGAGGATCTCTTACAGATAAAATATATCAAACCATGACATTTTATATAAAAAATGTCAAAAGCCATTCAGTTTAGAAACGGCATAACTTTTTAGTGTGATTAAGTTCCGTGCCATAGAGAATTGAACGATGATCAAAAACAACGTATTAAAGTCAATTTGGGTAAAAGGACCGCTCACGATACATAATGCTCGGAAACGTAAAGAAGCAGTTGAAAAAAGATTTAAAAAAATGCATGGCGAATGATATACATTTGATATACTGGATATACATTTTTAAATATTTCTTTTGAATGCAACAAATCTGTAGATACATATGTATATCTAAATTCGAAAGCTCATCTGAGGATTTCTTTTGTAATTTGTTCCTCAAGGCAATAAAGCTTGGGCTATTTTAAAGTAAATGTGACTACGACTGTATGATAAACGAGTGCCCAGTAGGAAACTTTTTTGAAAATTCCAAAATAAATTTTTGCATAATATTTTTTAATCTATATGGTTAATAAAAATAACAAAAACAAAATAGTAGCTTCGAACCTCTACTTGGAAACCATCGGCGGCGCCTATACTATATTGATGACAAATGCTGTTATCCTCCTCCTCCGGATATTCAACAATTGGGGCTGGGGAGGGTGGCATTTCAATAATTGGACTACTCTTGTCATGACTTTGGTCACCGCCCATTAAGACAACAGGTGGCATGGTTAGCACTGGTCGATGATAGTAATCGTTTATAACAAAAGGACTGGCTGCTGGTGACGAATGTTGCTGCTGCGTCTGTGTTTGGGGCTGTTGAATATTTAAGTTAAGATTGTTTTGAGATGCCGTTTTCATAACAAAATGACAACTATTATCGTTAATGCGTTCGCTGTTGTTACTAATATTGTTATTGTTAGAAATATGTGTTATTTGATTTGCTGGCGTGGCAACAGCAGCGGAAAATGATACGTTTGATGATAAAGGAGGTACTGAAGGACTTTCTGAAGCTTGAGTGGCGTATGACTCTGACGCTGATGCGGATAACGATGACTGATGATAAACAAACAGGGGTAACTGAGACTGGTTGGGAAGGGCATTTTGATATTGTGTAACTTGATGTTTAGCCGATCCAATATAGCCCTGTTGGAGTTTTTGTGTGGTATGCAATACAGATGCTTGAGGCGGCTGCTGCTGCAATTGTAGCTGTTGGCGTTCTTGGGGACGCTGTAAAGTATTAGGTTGCGAATCCAATTGATTTAAAAAGTCAAACTCACTCAAGACACTTTGTAACTGTTGTTGTGCCGACAATTGCAAACGGACGAAAAATTTCAAATATGTAGGTATATAATATATAAAGGATCAAGAAAGAAGAAAAATAATAGAACAAGCAAAACATAGTACATAAATTCGCTGAAGTAAAACAAATGCAAAATATAAAGCAGATATACTTATAAGTAAATAAGGAAGGAAGAAAAGCTTTCTACTCTACTTTCTATCATACATGTAGCAAATAAGTACGTACGCACATACACATGTACGAGTATGTATGTAAGTATGTCCTTAAGTAACTGGCGAATTAAATAGTAGCGGTATTCATTCTCAGCGATATACATACGACTACATATTTATTTATAATACTAGCTGCTTATGTTTCATATCATTAATTATTTTTTGTTTATTTGTCCAAAAAGACGTGAGATAGTCGGGGTATTTTGGGTAACATTTGAGCAAATTAAGAGCGGAATAAGGTAAATAAGAAAAGGCTCCAATGGCAAAATTATGGTTGAAATTATCAAGGAGGCACATATTACAGATTTTGTATCAGCAGCATTTTGTAGTGCGATAAAGTCGAACTTCCTGTTCTAGAGAGCTATGGTGACTATGATTCAATAAAAGAAGTTGAAAATCCGATATTGAAGATTCGTGCCAAACGCAAGAAACACTTCTTGTATTCTTATAGTATATGGACTGAAGCCGAGAAAGGTTAATCACTGAATTGTAACTTATAAAATACTTCTTTCCAATCAACTAATTATGAAAAATCGATGGAGGGTACTATTATTTGAACCATGTAATAAAGTTTTAATATCGACAACCAAGCAGAAAATGCTTTGGATACGAAACTCGTATGCATATTTAATGGGATCGTGCATATCCAAACGAAAATGTTTCAGAGGTTCAATCCCTATCGATGAAATTGAGCTGCTGTCTTTACTAGTTCAAGTCCGACATAAGTAGTGGCTAACAATGCGCAATACTTTAAACATACAAAAGCCACCGTTTTCACTCAATTAAGTATATTAACTTATTTGTACTCTTAAATAAAGTTTTACATATATTCCTTTACATTTTACATGTAAACAAAATCTATAATTTTGCTTGAACATCAAGATTGAAAACCGCTAATATTTTGGAGTCCACCTTAACTTTTTTCATATTTTTATTCATTTATTGTTATTTTATACCAGTCACCATACTACCGATCTAAAGATAGTATCAAATGAAATACAATATATTTTATAAAAAATCCTATTCTAGCTGATCTAAATGATTTCTATCTACATACGTACGTGCTACTTTTCTCATACAAAACGGACTTCAGATACATTGTCATATCTTATACACTTATGAAATTATTACAAATTCTCTGTCCTCTAATAAGATTTGTTCGTTTTCTATCGTTTTACATACGTGTACACACAGCGAAAGAAAGTTTTCCATTAATTTTAAAAAGAGAAACACACAAAATTCAACCCGCAGTTCCCTCTAGTGCATTAAAAAATTTATTCTTTTGAATTGTTTATAAAAAACAGTTTCATATATGTATTGTAATATTGCATGTAAATACATTCATACACGTACTTATGTACTCGTATATGCAAGTATGTACTTAAGATTATAAATAAACAACGTCATAAATCAAATAAAATAAACTTGTCATTTCATTTGACTCGATTTCGATCATTGAACGAATTTACATATTCCCTGTGAACAGGGCATATTTATAAGTGCAGAAACCCACTACTACATTTACTTTATGGACGAAAAGGGGCGCGCCTTTTCAACCAGTTAAAAAGAATTCTTGTGATGGAAGCCGAAACTGACAAATGTAACATTTCAAATTTCAGCACATGGTGGCAAATTGCTAATCATTGATAAGAAATCGAATATTTAAATAGAGAAATAAATCTTTATACAGCATTAAAACTTCTATACAGAGATTTTTGCATGAGCAACAAATTCTGCTGCCAATGAATACAGAGAAAATCATGATCATCTTTGGTTTTGTATGTAGTAATTCCGAAGAGGACTTTGGTCCTCTTTCAATTTTAAATATCCGTGTAAGAACTTTTTCTATAATAAATTAATACGATATCACGAAAATTTAAAATGCTTTCTTTATCATACTTCATGTATAAATAATTTTGGCAAAAATTATTTTCAAAAGCTTCATTTAGCGGAAAATTCCAGGGATAGCCTACAAAGTTAATAATATATATATATATATATATATATATATATATATATATATATATATATATATATATATATATATATATATATATATATATATATATACATATATGTATATATGTATATAGGGTTATCAACCCATGAAAAGTTTAGTTTAATAGACTCAAGACCTTTAGAAATGACAAGTTTAATTTATAAATTATTCAGCAGATCCAACAATTGAAGTTTTATTATTCTTACTTCTTTAATGCGATTAATCAATAAGTTAACATATGAATATAATTTTTCCGCACCGTGAGGTCTATTGTTGAGTACTGATATATGTACTTATGTATATGAACTATCTCCGGCTTTCTTGATAAACTGTAATAATATGTCAAATAATTAACTTTAACAACAGCACTAGCACTGAAATGTTCTTTGGAAATGCAAATTAGCAGATTATATCACTGCAACAGATTTTCAAATGGCCAACAAAAAAAATCTGCAAAATTATGAAATGAATTTCAAATTAAACAAACTTATTTTCGAATTCATAAGGTACACTTATGAGTGCTTTCGGATTTACCGTGATACTCCTGCATGTTTATGCCATCTTCAAATGTAATACAGCTGCTCTTTTCCTGCGTTCATATTGTGAATTTTATGTTAATAATATTTTTCTCTATTGAAGATAATTTGCACGTGGGTTTTCGAAATTATTATTTAGCTAAATCCGACAAACCGGTTTATCTCGATACACGGAGCCAATATTATCAAAAGCCAGCATTATCACATGCATCTTTACAAATTTACTTGTTACCATGTGCAATTCAACAATCAAATATTTAAGTATATAAATACATATTTATGTATGTACTTATATCCTCAATTCATAGATTATTCCCTACAAATCTATCAATACTTTCTTTCGATTAAAGCAAATAGTATAAAGACTGCGTCTTATTAATAAGTATATTCAATATCAAATCACTGTGTAGGAGGGCTATTAATCTTACCGAGCTACTTTTGCTAATATGATGTTTGATTACTTTTTTAAAGTTAATATGCATACGAGGGAGCACTTAATAATGTTTAATATGAAGGCAAGTGGATAGAGAGTAAGATATGTTAAAAGACATGCGCTGTTATTGATTTTATATAAATATCTATATATAATATATATAAATATGCATATATATAATATATATATATATATATATATATATATATATATATATATATATATATATATATATATATATATATATATATATATATATATATATATATATATATATATATATATATATATATATATATATATATATGTATATATATTATATGTAAGTATAGAATTAAAAAACTTACCTCTTGATCTAATTTGGGAGGCAAGGACGCCGGTAGCTGTGGTGGTAGGACATCGGTTGGAGTACTCTGTTTGGAGCCGCCTGTTGGAGGTTTTGGTATTGGGTTAGGTTGTGAATGTTTGCCCACTATGTTCAAGTGAAGATTATTGTTAGCAGCAGCAGTTGCATTTTGCTGTTTTTGGACATTTTGTTGTGGTGGGGAGACAATTTCTGGAGGCAAAGCAGCAATTCCTTGCATAGAGAGGGGACGTTTACCACTTAAGCCAGAAACTGAAGGATCGGGGCATTCGCCAGGAGTTTCGACATGCTCAAGAATTGGCACTTCAGGATCGCATTGCATGTTTTGAGCTAATACTCCAGGAGAATATGGTTCTGGCTCTTGGTTTAAAGTGCCTGAGGAAGGAGTTCGGGATATGGGCGATTCGCTCTCTCTTGCAGAAGTTGATATCTTCCCTCCAGCTAAATTCGAATTGGATGGAGCGTTTCTTTTAAGCAAGCGACCCCACGTTGCAACATTTATATTCATTTGTTTGGCACGTGGAATATTTTTAACCTGTTGCTTGTTAAATATCATGCGCTGACGTTGCAATTTCGGCTTTTGTGAAATCATTGGATTTAAGAATTTTATCTCGGCGAACAGCAGCCCTTGTGGTTCTAATTGTAGTGCCATACCATGCCGCACGTCGTCGATGAACTCTTCTAAACGTAAAAATTTTACAGCACATAGGGAACGCCAATCACGCCAGTAAACACCAATTTCCAGCTCACGAGAGCGATCTAGATCAATGGAGAATCGTTGATCCCAAGCCTGTTGTGAACAAGGTTTCCATGACGTTTGGGCAACTGTCATGTTGTCCAATTTTATAACAGCCATTATTTCTGACGAAGTTTCGTCTTTGACCGAATAGCTTTTGGAACTGCTGCGAGATGTTACTCCCTTAACAAAACTTCGCAAATCTCCTGGACTAGAGTTGTTATCTTTATCACGTCGTGATCTACCGGGTACGTCTTCCAAAAGTCCTTGGCAACCCATTAAGCGCACTTCAAGTTTTCCAGTAACACTTGCACACCGACCTAGAGTGGACACCTGTTGATACGGTTTGCCACCCAATAAACCGCCGTGGAAAGGTTGCAGGGAGGTGTAATTGAATGGAACGGGGGAGGAGGCTTGTTGAACTGATTGCAGTTCGCATTTTAGTTGTTGAGCTGCTGTGGAATCAGCTGGCAGCTCAAGACGTCGCAAGTCCAAGGAATGTCGTAATAGATCCAATTTTCGAGAAGATTCCGACAAACGGACATGGGCCTTCAAATATTAATTAAAGAATTAGAAATGAACTTGTATTTTTAAATCATTTATATACTCTTGGTTTTCTTTTTCGTTTCTATAAATATTTTTACATCATATGGGAGAATTTTTATTAAAAAATTATATTTGAAACTCTTTCATAAATAAATAAAAATACATAAATATGTATGTACTTACCTCACACATTTGACACAAATATTAATAATGATCCCTCCAAATAATATTAATAATGATCACTACGTTAATAATATTTTTAAAAACATTTATCTATTTTTGTTAGTGTTACAAATTTTTAATTGTAATATACATGAAGTAATTGTTAATATAAAGATAAAAAAATGCACAAGAGAAATTGTGATTGGCAGTTCAATTTAAATAAATTTGATATACATTAATGCAGGTGCAGTTTTATGAGGGCCTTTTTAAAACTGGCAGTTCACCCAATGAGAAAACACGTGCACGTATTTGAAAACGTTCTGCGAGCCATCTTTGGCAACTTTCGCATGAGCAATTGGGGTTTTTGGTAGGACCGACGTGGTGACCGGGTTTACGTGCAAATACAACTTTACCAAACATCTTGGCCTTATCAAGATATTCCAGTGAATATCCAAAAGGTGGGGGTTGTGTTGTTGACGCCTCGCTGATAGCAGGACTAGAACGATGATACATATCAAAACGTCTAATTGGCGTAGGTGTCATTGAGTGAGAAACCGGGGCATTTGCAGTATTTATAGGCGTTTCACTACCACTACGTTGAAAGTTTTTATTATCTGAAGGGGACGTTTGACTAGGTAGAGGAGGTTGCCTGCTAAAGTCAGAATGTTTTAACACTTGTGTGTCATAAGTCGGTAAATTATCGCGCGTCTCGCTTTTCCAGCGTTGTACACCGGCTTCATAATTTGGAAGCTGCAATGTTGAATCATTCTGCGGTACATTTGGAGATTGTGGTTGTTTGTCAACAGATTTTTCATCTATGGGATGCTCCAAGTGGGGCCCAAAAAATTGTAGGAAGCCCGGTTTGTTGCGAGAAAAATGGGACATTTGTTGGAATTTATAATTTGCTACATTATCTTTTGCAGGAACAGGTTGTGATGAATGATATTTTTCATTTGAATAACAGGAACTGTGCTCTGTTTCAGAAACAACTTCTAATTGAGACGTCACACTTTCTTTTTGAATATCTGCCAAGGCATTCGGAGATTTTCTTTGGGAAGATGTCTCTGAAATGCTCTTTAAAATATTACTTCCTTGTTGAATTTTATTAGAATCCTCGTTTGAATGACTACGAGACCATAAGCGCTCCATTTGTCTTATTCTCAAGCGATCCAAAGCATTTTCGTATTCAAAACTATCGGATTTAGCTAGAGAATATGAAAGTTCATCTGCATCTCCAGATTCTTTACATGACGTTTCAGCTACGTCCTGTCCAGCCAACAAACTGGATATACTGCTGCATGTATTATCCCGAACAGTTGACCTGGATGAATTTGGATAACCAAAACTTAAAGTATCATCTGATGATTGGCGTAGATATTTTTGTCGAAGGTTCTGAAGTTTAACCGCCCTTTGGTCGCCCACATGTTTACGAAAAAGAAGTTGTTTTGATTCTTGAATCTCTTCGGCTGTGCTAGATTTTGTTAAAGCATGTCCTACTTTCATATCCTTAGATTCATCTGAAACTTGTTTAGAAGCCACTGTGGATTTATTATCCATTAATCTACGTGGAAGAGAACTTTTGGGTTTACGCTGATGCCTTAAGCGCATTTGTTCATTTTCCAAAACAGTTTGAAATGTCGAGTTCGATTCTTGATCAAGTATTTTATCATCGTTATCAGAGTCCGAACTAAATTCTGCATCCGCTTGATCGTCATCTTCAGAACCAGTGCAATAGACATCGATGTGAACGGTACGCGGCTTCTTTTGTGTATCGGAATGGGGAGGAAAACAACTTTCATCTATATTAGCACCCCTGCTTTCCCCAATCATTGAAGCAACGCGAGGTGCTGGAGATGACTTGGACGTTTGAATAGTTGAAGGTATCTGAGAAGGCTAAGTGAAGAGAAAAAAAAATTCGGTAACATTTAATTTCATTTGTACATTTTCTATTTTACCACAAATGACTTTTCCTCGTTAGCACGTCTTCTAAAACTCGTCTTCTCTAGCAAATCATCCGCTGTAGCTCTTCTATAGTCATGCGATCTACGAGAATCTCGCCTTTCCAAAGTACTTCGCTTACGATCATTTGGACAAAAATTCTTCGCTTCAATATCACTTGTCTGACAAACAGCATCACATAAATTTAAGTGTTTTCTTCCTTCCGAGTAAGAAGACTGTTTAAAAAATTAATTTAAATACAAATAATTACGTTTTTTGTAAGCGCACAGGCTGGCCCAATTATCGGATGGACTTATTTTAATCCAGATTAATTAATTTTAGTTAATGTTTATAAAACTTTTTATTAAGAAAGAATGAAACACAATGTAATTTTCCAAGGTGATCAATAAAAATTAAACGTTTAATTTGAACATACATGGCTGAATTTAACAACGTTGTTTTGCTTTCGGACAACGCTACATGTCCTCATTAGTATTTCAACACTTTTTAGTCGGAGCATAAAAAACCAAACGAGAATCTTTATTGTTCCAGCATATACAAAGTTCTCACATAATTTGAAAAGTTGGAAATTAAAGTTAAATTGTTCTTTTTATTATTGGAATATTAACTTGTGGTTAATTCTTTCTTTATTAAAAATTTGCTTAATATTATAGCAACGTTTTGTAATTAAGAAAGAATTAACCAAAGAATTAACAATTAATGACCTAAAGTCAACAAGAAGAATTCGAATTTAAATCCAACACACACAACATAACGCTGTTTTTAGAGGCTGCCACATCCCCTCTTCTGTGCTCATGTATATTTTCGCCCATTTTTAGATAACAATGGTTGCATGTAAATTAATTAAACTTAGTGAAAAACGATAAAAAAAATTTTTACACTATTTTGATTATCCTTAAATTACCCAAGTCAAACACCAGCGACATTGCCAAACAATTTTTATTTTCTTAACCTTTTGTTTTCTGCTTATGTACGTTAAACTTGCTTGTTTTGATTTTTTGTTCTTAAGAAGGTGTGTGTGTGTGTGTGCGTGCGTGAGAGACCATATCAAAGTACTCCGTAAAATTTTTGAGAATTCTGTGGTGAATATATTTAGTTTCACTAGCCATGAGGGCTAGTAGAAATTTCAATTGATGAATTAAATAAAACCTAAACGGTCAATTATATAATAACACACAGCAAAACATAAAAAGCTTACACATCATATATTTTGGAACTAATTATTTTATATTACAAATTAAAAAAATAAAATCATATGAAAATATTATGTTTGCTAATGCATATTTTGCGCAAACATCGAAAAATACATAATTTCACACAGCAGAAACAAAATGTTTATGAGAACGTTCGAATCAAATCAATTGAAATTGTGTTTTTTATTAAAAATAAACAATAAAGAAGAAATATTAGCAAAGTAAGATGCCAAAATATTTTTTTATTCCAATAATTGTGCCGGCCTTACTATATCAGATTGTTTAAATTGCGAACTTTCGTATTTATAATGCGAAAACACCTGAAATCATGTTTTGTCAGTTGGGTTGCGAATATTTATAAATATGTAGTTCATACATATCTATGTTTGTATGTGTGTACGAGTATGTACATACATACATACATACATATATGCAAAGCATGCATACGTACTTATGACGAAGAAAATTCATTTTCAAAATTTTCTAACTGATAATAAAACGTATGTATGTATGTATGTACATATGTACGTATGTATGTATATATGTATATATGTACACACAAACTTCAAACATTCTTTAGGTATTTCTAAATTTATCAAATTAATATTTTATTTCACAAAAATGCAGATTAATGCTATTTGTGAACTGCAAAACCGATTTGTGTACGATACAGCAACTCCAAGCAATGACTTCAGGCGGCATTAAATTATTAGAATGGACTCGTATGTACATACCTTTTCGGGTTGTACAGTGTAACATGCTGTGGTGTTGAACACAAATGGTTTTGCATCATTCTCTTGACTCTCAGCTGTGACATTATCCAGAGCACGGATGTCGGTTGGTGATAGAAAATCGGCTACAGCAGTAACTACTATATTACACGTACTGCGACATCTCGTACCGTAAAAATTCTTTTCTAAATTTTTATCTTCATCGGTCACAGTGTCCTTCTGTTGTTTATTTGAATTGTTGGAACTGCTGAATGCGGAATCGGCTCCGCCAACATCACCACATGTTAAAGACGATATTGTTGAACGGAAACTGCCATCCTTTTGTACGTCTGATAGTTTTGTGCTCTTAAATAGGTAAATACACAAAGAAAGAACAATAAGTATTACAGCTCAGAAAATTTTCAGTTGTTATCTTTTCTGTGAATCTCACCTTTATTGGATCTTGTGAACACGCTTCATGTTCGTATTGAGGACCGCTGGCTGTTGCATTGCCATCTACAGTGTTCCATTTATATAAAACACGTACAGGATTTACTGTATCATTTGTACTAAATTTCTTCTCGACTGTCTCCCCAGCTCGAGCAAATTTCAATTGTGCTTTAACTGTCCATTCTGCCATCAACTCATGCGGCAAAGGCGGTCTTTGCGATGAATGATTTTGTCGAAAATCTTGTGTGGTAAAGCAATCGCGCACTGCTTCTACCCCCTCAGCAGCATAAGGAGGTGTTTGCTGATCGCGATTACTCATTTTGAATTATTAAATGCCTGCAATTTCACCTGGCAGTTTATCATTTTTTTTATATCACTAATTGCTTTTTGTTTCGATAGGAACTTTTTCGTTTAAGATCTTTTTATATTTTTGTGTTGTTTTTTCAAATCACTTCTCCCCACACAAAACACACTTTTATTTCTTTTTATAATCTTCATGTTCTGTCTTGGCCACTTGATTTTTAAATTGTTTCATTGTGTCTTTATGAAAAGACACTAAATTAAAGTAGGCCGTTTCTTAAAAAAAAAATAACACGAGGAATACCTCGCAGTGATAATCAGCATGTTTTCCAATCATTTTAATCACGTGTATGTGTATGTATAACAGAGTTTATTTTAAAAGATTTTTAATTAATTTTTTATTTCAATGGTATCATTTAAAGGAGAGGGGTTCATTACCACTATTGGTTGCTAGAAGAGTTGTTGTCCTTAATCAGGCAAGTATTTAAATTAAAATTTCGCATTACACACTTTATCAATTTGCACTTCACATCATTTATTTGTTATAACAAAATGAAAATACATACATAAGTATATGCACATATTTTCTTTATTATATATATGAAGCAAAAAGTAAAAACTTTAATTAAAAATGAGTATATCTCTGATGAGAAGAAGCACACTGGCTGGTAAAATTAGAGGAGCAATAAAGTAAACATTTTGACATTAATATCTCTTAATAGACAGATCTGCATTGTGGCAAATTGTCTAAAATACAGAAAGGGGAATACAAATGGTTATACACTTTCCACTCCCTCTTTCTCCTACCAAAAACGTTAGTCTTAGGTGCAAGAAATTTTATCTAATACAGACTTGATCTAAGATTAAAAAAAGAAAAAATAGAGGCGAGTAAGAATTGTCAGTGTTGCAGCAAACTCTACCTACTTTTATGTTTTATTTTTATCCTCAAAATATTAAAGACTCATACAGAGGTGTTTTAAGTTAATCTGTTAAAAGAATATTACTAACATTGGTGTAAAAAGACCGTCCCGAGAAGATCATGACGATATCGTTCATATAATTTAAATCTACAAATCTTGCTTCTTGGTCCAATTTTTAATTTTATCAATTTGGAATTGCTATTTACCTTTGGCTCCCATTTTACATATTTCTTATACAATAGAAAAATTAATTAAGGGTATCCGATCTTAATATAAACTCTTTAAAATAAGCGATACACGTACCAGCTACTACTACTTCCCCAAGATGGGTTGGGAATTACCACAAATTCAAATTGTATAGTATCAGGGGCCGACAAAATAGCACACACGCTAGTTTTCTCTTAGAAGAGAAGAGCAAATCAAAATATCTTGCAGTTCATATGAGAAGGCTACGCAATCTTTTGCCACACTAAAAGAAATACTTTTATTCAAAATAGGATTGTGCTTTTTTATTTGTCAAATAGCCGTAGCTTGGTGCTACATCCTATATAGATTTCGTCCTGGTAACACTCATTTATTTTGCCGTTGTGTAACTGTTGTTAAATTCTCTCAGTACAGTGAAAGAAAATTTCATGTATTAGAGCCTTCTTGCCCTAACTGCCCGATTTAAAATTTCCGATAAAATAAGAGGTGTATTATAAGTTTAACGGGTGAGCCAAATTTTATTAAGTTTTTTTTTTTTACTTTTTGTTAAGCCACGTCTAAAATGCGGGGCACAAACACATACGTATTGGGAACATTCAAAACTAATTTTTTTGCTTGTGTCTGCGTGTCTATTTAGTCAATGTGTGAGTACGAGTATATGAGCGAAAAGAAAAATGTGCCGTACCCATGCTCTGCTGACAGGAACGCCAATTTATCATTTTAGCACTAAAAATAGGAGTTTTCTTTCAGAACCATATCAAAGTCTAAACTGTCGATTTTTACATGTTCTGATCTTGCCGAAAACGATGCAGTAGTGGTCGAAACTTGTTTTGAACAGGGAAACTTTAAAGTCGTTGGCTTTTTGTAAGGCCATGTAAATTAAAACAAAAGAATTTTGCCTGAGATAAAAATTTTTAAAAACAATACAGTGTCTTTAATATGAAACTATAGTAAAAAAGTGCTAGCCTTATTCAAGAAATATTCTAAATTGTTCTTTTCGATGTATTGAAATTGAAAAAGCCTTCAAATATTTCGGTAAAACTATTTCCGATTTCATATCTGTTTTCATACTTTTAGATAAAGGACAATTTTCAGTCAATGACACTTCCGCAATCTGGATTTCATCCTCGTGCTTTTCTTTTGATACTTTTCAAGACACGGTATTAGCATTATATTCATAAAAATAAATCTTTCGTCAAACAATAAATATCCGCAACGCGTCGTAGTGCACACAGACCCACTGTAAAGTTCCTCTTGGATTTCCATCTCGAGGAAAATTTACGCATTTGAACCTCGTTCGGGGTTGTTGATTGCTCATTATTTCTACACATTTATAAAACTGTGATTTCTATAGGTCTGAAATATATAAGTATGTATTTACTCTCTCATTAATGCCCAATTAATTTCTTTTTATTCATGCACAATTTTAAACAACTTCCTTGCATTCGAAATTCATAATTCATATTCGCTTGCTTTTATTGAATGATATTACAACATTTATTCGCAATATTCATTGAATTGAAAATAACAGTTAAAAATATTACCAACATCTAGACTTTTTTGTTACCCTAATTGCGTCCACCTGTGTGTTCCGTAGCCAATAAAAATTTATATTTTCACAGTGACCCACTATACACTTTGCACAAACAACGAACATGCACATGTAAGAGTACGTACGTCCATGTGTACATATGTATGTGTACATATGTATGTGTCTCGGAAAAGCGTATGTACATACATATGTATATAAAGCATACCATACGAGTATATGCAAACTTTTGCGTACATTTTTAAAAATAATATTTAGAGCTTTTCATTTTTCGGGGACATTAGGCATGGGGTTTTTAATTTTTTATTTCTCAACATTTAAGTGGTGATTTTTTTAATTTGGAATGTAATTCTTTTCATAACTACCGGTAGACATTATGCAATGATCTTTTTTAATTTATATTTTTGAACTATTTAAATAAATTTCATTTAGATTTAATATTAATCAAATGCCTATATATATATATATATATATATATATATATATATATATATATATATATATATATATATATATATATATATATATATATGCGTGTGTTTGCACTAAAAATTCTGTCTTTCACGTTAAAAAGTAAAAAAAGTAATCAGTTTTACAGCTCATCAAACAATTTAATTTAGAAGAAAAACGAAAGTGAAAATATTGCAAACGTTTCGAACAACACCACGTCTCTCGTACAACTGATTTGAAATTGGCTGAAAAAATTGGTGTGGAAACATGTTTTTGAATTTTCTTTTTGCTCCCAAAACTAATAAAATATATGTATGTATGTATATTTATTATGCATACGCACACATGTAAGTGTGTGTATGTATGTACATATATAACGTACATCGATTGTATATATTTTTGGTTTTGATATTTCGAAACAAGAGCATAAATGCCGGAAAATGTTGCGACTTCTAACCGAACCAGGAAATTTAATTTAATGATAAAAAACGATTATTTTCTGTTTTGTATGGAGTTCAAATTGAGTGCTCAAGGAACTGTCTTTTTGCAAAGCAAGTTTTGGTTAAACCAAGAACAAGAGCATTTCATATTTGTCATATGAAAATTGTCTGATTAACGATGGAAATAATTAATTGAAATAATAAATAAGAGCGATATGTGCAAGTAGTTGACAGCAATAATCGTACATATGTATGTACATATATCGATCAATGATATCGGTTATTGGTAACTTTAATTTTTTGTGAAGTAGTAAAAAGGACAGATTTCATTTATAAGGTAGTTTTTGATTTGTGCCTTAAAAACTAAAATATTTCGTATGCATTTTTTACACAACATAAAAATATCTATATAAAATAGTTAACTTATCTTTAAAATTAGTTAACAAACACGTTAAGGGCTAGTTTATCAGTCATAAGTTAAATTTCTTGTTTAAATCCTATAAGAATATGGCAACATTTTAAAGCTTCCAAAAATGGCATACCGACATATAAAGATATATTTCAAAAGACGATTATAATTTAGGGAGATATTAAAATGATCAAAATAAACATTTTAAAAAGCAAAAAAGCTTTGAGAAATATTTTTATAATTTTATTTGTTCTCTATTATTATAAAATTTAATATTTAAGTTTATTTATATGAATGTGTCGATGGCCGCATTTTTTTGGTCTACCAAACGAAAAGAAGTCATCAGAACCATATGGTCGATCAATGTGTTTAACTTAAATAAGTGTTATTTAAGTGCCATTTAGAGTTGTACTACAGAGTACACAAGTTGTACTGAAAAAATGAATTTCGTATTTAAATAGAACTTAAGGCTAAATGCCATTTAAATACGAAATGATAAACTGATCTTTCAGAATTACTACTTTCATTATTTAAGAAGTTTTACTGGCAATACCACCCATCTTACAAACCGCTTTGTAGTTTATGATATGCTTTACTTTAAATAAGTGCAACAAAAATATGATATATAAATACTAATTTAAAAAAATTCTCTTTTTAAGAATGAGTAGAGTCTTTGAATATCGCCTTTTTTGTCTCAGTAGGTGATGCATATTTTAGTTATTTAAAAATTTTTAAGCATATATCTGGAGTTTAGTTAAATTTTTGTTAAAAAGATTTTATTTAAAACTTTTCAGAGGTTGGTACGGGATTTGACCACCACCTCTGGAACATATCGAATTTGAGAACTCTTACTATTATAATCAGTCAGATATAAGTGATTTAAATAAAACTTGCAAGGGGGATTGCCACTGCCATTGTACCCACATACGATAATTGGGTATTATTTTTATTGGAGATACCACTCCCCTTGCTCCTATCCAGTCAGGCTTTCTTGAGTGGAGGTATCCTTCTTCCTGGTCCTATCACACATTGGTCAAAATGGGACTACTTCTACTGAAAGTAGTAGTGCTTAACAATTGCAGGTTTACCTAACAATGGAATGCAGGTTTATCTAAGCTACAAAGAAATTATATATTTTTTAATTGTCGTTAAAAAAGGCTAAAACTTAGAAAAAAATCCTACAAAATGGTTGAAAAACTTTCTTAATTTAAATAAAATTTTCCTAAAACTAAGAAAACCAAACTCAAATCAACTGGAAATTTTCTTGGAAAAACCTTGCTGAATTTTTAGTATAAGTTTAAATTAAATATAAAAATGTATAGTCATATAAGGAAAACATATTTCTTGTACATTGATTAACTCCCTTTCACGCGTAATACAGGAGCACGCGATATAAGTTCACTCTCAGTTGGGACAGCATTGTTGTTATATTATATATGTATTTATTAGCTAAAACAATTCTATGACGCTTCCGTAAGTGTTCAATAAACGTGAATAACAAGGAATCGCCCATAAACAAAAGATTTTTAACTATCGACCGCCAAATTATTTCAACAAAAAATTTATAAATAAAATATGTACATGAATTTATAAATGATATGCATAAGCATATCCAGAAAATATAGCGAAATGCACAGCAAATTCGTAAAATGCAATTTTGCATCATTGCAGAAGTTCGTTCGAAATTTTCGTACACATGAACAAATACTAATTCGATTGAAAATATTTTTTTTATTTTTTATGATCTCTTTTATTTTAATTTTTTTAATGGAATTAGAATTAATAAATATATCTTTTATTTACTAAAAAATAGCGTTAAATAATTAATGAATATATAAATAAATTTGCGCGTTATTTTTTTAAACACTAAGTAAAAAAAGTATTTGAAAAATAAAAACCAAGAGTTGAATTTATATAAATGAAATTTTTACTCACCTCTTGTAAAGCCTTCTTGTCCGGTACTTTCCTATTTTGTAATATACGTATTACATTTTTCGCTCCGTCTACCACCGCCGCCTCGATACGTAAACGGTGTCTTAGTTCCTCAATGCGTTCTTCGAGTGATATTTCTAAGCGCTGCGGGGACACGTAGCCAGCTACGGAACCATTTTCGTTGGCATTTGCTGTTGCGATTTGCTGTGAGAGCTTTTGAGCATGTTCCTTGTTTTGTTTAACTTTAAGTATGCGCAAGCGTAAAAACTCAATTTTCGCTTTTGAATCTGTTAACATTTGCTGAGCTTCCGCTAACAATTTTTTATCTCTGCCATAATGGCCACTTTGGAGCGATTGTATCATATTTTCAGCTCCATTTTTTACTTTCATTTCAATGTTGAGCTGTTTCTCTAAAGAAATAAGAAGCTTGTCATTCGCACTGAGTTGCTCATGACCACTCGAAATTAAGCCGCCAACAGTTGCATCGTTTGTAAATTGGGAATTACCGCTTAATATACTATTACCGCTCGTTGATAGAATGTCTTAAATAAAATTAAAAAAAAAAAATAGTTACGGATATTACACACACATCTAACACATTTCGATTTGAATGGATTTAATTGCGTACTTGCATTTCTGACCGTGTATGAAGTTTACGAAGCAAATATTTACTTTAGTTTAAATTAGCTTACAGAAATGACTTTGTGAATTATAATTTTGTAATAGCAAAAATCCAGTCTTGAGAAGAAGAAATTTACGAAATTAAAGCCACTTTCAATTGGAATGGTGCTCACTATTACGGGATCGAATATAGAGTAATATTTCGTAATAAACCATTTGCGGTATATAATTTCTCTTAACTAATATTCGAAACGGCCCTATGCTCGTTGTAGGAGTAAAAAGGATCAAATATTAATTCTTTTATACAATATTTGAAACTCTAACTGGTATTTAAGAAATAGAAGCAAAGAGGGAACACTATTGATAAATAACTACAATCATTGCTTACAATCATTTTGTGTTCATTGCTGCCATTGTACATATGTTTGGGACAATAAAGTTATTCTACAAACTAAACCATTTTATTGCATGATTTTATATCGTTTTATGTGATCATTACAACTAAAATGTTTAACATAATAGTTTCGATTTTTATATATAAACTTTTTTGCTAAGAAAGCGGTTTATGTTTCATTTACATTTGAATGTGTCGCAAAAATAGTTATAAAAACTTATTTAGATTAAGAAAAAAAAAAAACAATTAATACGTAAAGAAACATGGATTTTATCTTCAGAAATGTACGTGTACGTGTGTACATATTTGTTGAAATCATTGTATAAACCCTGAAGGAAACATGGGGCCAAGTGTACCCAAGTCACCAGTTTTGTCGACTATTTTGGTGACTCATATGTAGACACCATCAAGGGAGTTGTCAACAATTTTTTGTTTGATGAGCAGAGAAATTTCTGAGAGCACGCTTATGCCTCTTCATTTTTTAATTGTGTTTATTTGTTCTATGGTGAACCTTTAATCATTTATTTTAACTAAAACTGTAGGAATATATATAGGTATATGTATATCAAAAATTGTTTACATGGACCCATTAGAACGACCTCTTCAGTAGTTGGTTTTCAATGATAAGTCCATTTTAAATTTCAATGGAAAGAAGTATTGTGTAAGGTATGTCAATAATACTGGTGACAATGTCTACAGGGAAACACTAGTTCTACGGTCGTCATATGGTCACATTGGAACTACATCGTCACTAGTTCCAACGTCAGTAGTGGATTTTCAATGACAAGTGCATGTTAAATGTCAACAGAAAAAAGCATTGGCTGGGGTATAATTTGTCACTAGTACTGGTGACTTTGTCAATAGTGAATCACTAGTGACATTTCCTTCAGGGTACTTATGTACTTACATGTGTATGTATATTTAAAAATTAGTTTTCCTTTTGAACACAGTAATATTTTTCGTATAACATTTCCCATAGTTGTAACAAACATCGAAAGATGTTCAAGCAAACATTCATAAAATAAAGTTAAGCTAGCGATTTATCTTTGGAACTTCCGGCTTCAATTAAATTTGAAGAGCTTTCCTAGTAATTAAGAAACACTGTTTTCGATCAATTAACGAAGTTTAATAGGCTCATCTAAATGGGTAAAAAAATTTCAGAATACCATCATAATCGCGAAAAGTTAGTACAGCTTCTTAGGAGCTGGAAGCGCCGAGATATGATGAAAGCTCAATTTGCGGAAATCGGCTGAAAAGCAGTAACTTTCCATATTTCAATAGCGAGAAGGTAAAATAAACATAACAAAACAATAGCTTTTTATAGAAAATCATATACTCGTAAGTCTTTTAAAAAATTATCCATTAAACAATCTCAAAACTCAGTATTCGGTCGCGACGAGCGTCTTAAATAACAACTTTTCGAACTTATCGCAGTTTTAAATTCCACTTACCTCGATCATTATGCGTCAGAGTATTTCCTTGTGTTAGTAATATTTGTGATTCCAGCTCTTGCAACTCTGATTTTAGTTCAGCTATTTTACTGTTACTCTTTTTAACGATCGCCGCAACATCATTCAACGATCGACGATCTTTAGCCACTTCTCTCAGTTTTTCTGCACCTTCTTTAATTTTTAACTCTTTTCGTATCTCTCGACGTATAGCTTCTTTGATTTCCTCCAAGCGGCTGGGTAAGGCGCTTTCTGGCAAATTGTCTGTGAAACCATATTTGTAGCTAAGCTCATATAGTACAGGGTGTTTTATATACTCTCCCTAAAATGGATAATATTATAAATACATATGAATTAATAAATGATCGTTTATCAGATAAAACACAATTAAATTTTTGGTCTTTCATAAAAAATATTTAATTGGATGTGTTCGTAATTTACATATGCATGTATGAGTGTATGTAGTACTTTAATCACAGGGAGCGATTTCACAAAATGATTTTAAAATGATCAAATAAACGACAACAGTAATAAAATTCAATGTTTCCCGGTGAAACAAACAATAAAGATATAATCCTTAACACTTCATTATAATTTTTATTTTTATATAAAAACTATGTTATAAAAAGTTGTAAAAAAAATTAATCACGATGACGTGAACTCTTTCAATATGGTCCCTTTGCAGTAGGTTCCCATTGAAAAACCAATCCGATTCTTAAACAAATGCTGTTGGCTTGTCTTATTTATTTGTTGTTATGGAAGAAACTACCAATGTTTTAAATGTGGCTTTTCCGAACGTCAGATGATGTGGTCCGGCGAATATTCTGTCGAGAATGGCGAATTTGAATACGAGCACTATGAAGTTTTTGTAGAAAATAATTATAAACTGTTTAGGTTTGTCATTTAATATACATACATATTGAAAATAATATATGTATATCAATCAGTGATGTATTCGTGTTCTCGATTATTCTCCTATTTCATGACATTCGTATTCGCCAAATTCAGGCGAATATTTGTGGAATATTTTCGCACAAAAAAATACATAAAGAAAATGACATAAAATACACGTATATTAATTTTGAATTATCTTCTATATAAAATAATTAGTCGCTAAATTTGCTGTTAAGCGAAAAATCGGAAACGGCTAAACCAATTTAGAGACTTTGCCTGAAGTCCGAGGAAGGTTGTCATGTAGAGAAAAACTGGATTAAAGCTCGTAAACAAACAAAATATTCCAATTTAGACAAAAAATATTGACGTGAAATACAGAAATCAACTATAACCATTTGAATTTAAAGGACTGCAGTCTCCAATGCGGCTTTCTTTCGCTATGATCATTAATAAGTCCCAAAAACAGTCATTGAGTGTCTTAAAAACCCACGTTTCTGTCATCGCTACTTGAATGTTGTCTGCTCCCATATTAGAAAATCATCAGATTTGTTTGTTTACGTGCCAGGTAGTCAAACTAAAAACATCGTGTACCATAAAGCATTATAATGAAAATAAATAAAACTTATGTTTTCATTCTAATTTTAGGTTAAAATTACACGATTTTAAATTATCACAAACGTGTCTGTTCCGCTGGATGTTATCACCACATGTACACTTTACAAGCGGCGCCATCACCAAAATTGAACCAGAACAGCCAAGTTTGTGGCGCTGTAATAATGTTATTTTGTCTAGATACATTAGATTTTTGTGGGTAGTTCTGTTCCCTTGCGTTATTTTTCTTATACAGGCCAGCACCGATGAAATGCAGGCATTTAATAATTATTTTACAGAATATCTCGAATAATGTATTTCCTTATATTATTAAATATTTAAAGATGACAATACAAGAATTAAAAAAGAAATTTGATTCTATATTAAAATGTTATTGCACTCCTCACTATGTTTAATTTTTACACTCCTCAATATTTTTTTAACTTTATTGAGCTGGACAATTGCATGTGCGCGTCAACGCGCATGCGTCCTATTAAATTCGAACTTTGTTCTGGTGTTATATTTGCCCATTATGTGCCCATTATGATGCTATTCAAAATCATCATAATACATCTACGATGATTTCGAATAGAATTGTTTGCAGCACTTCAATTGTTTGCAGCACATCAAAGATTTTCAATTTAAGAAACTTTGAATAAGTGTAAACGAACGCCAATGAAACAATAAGACAGAAGCATTTCTTAGTTATTAAAATTGGTTGCACCTTTCACTCTCTATCTCTCGTTCCTTATTTGTATAAATTGAATGTCCTTGCATATGCCAGCCAGAATGTAACGATATCGGTTACGGTTATTGCCTGAAGTTAAGATCCAGGGACCAAGTGAAGATATACACTTAACACACGTGAGCAATTTTCGGGTAAACCCAAACTGGAAACATTGGAAGGTCATCAAAAACCCATAATCGGCGCGCTATATGACTGCGGAAGAAATCTACGGATTTGGCCGATATCGATAAAAAAGTCGTATCTTACTTATATCATCGAGAAGAGGAGGTGAGTCTAGTAAAAGAATGTTCTGTTGAACTTTTTTTTTTAAATTGTACTTTCCAAACAGGGAGCATCGAAGGTACGAGTACATTTACATATTTATGTTGTACCTTACTACATACTGAAAATTAAGATTTAGTTTGGAAACTTTTTTGCTATTGTTTTAAATTCTGAACAACGTAAGTACTTGATTGTAATTTTTTTTAGGGGGTTTCTGAAATCTTCAGGTATGGCCCGTACTGCGCTTAAACTGAGATTAAACTTGATGTCTTCACGTTGTGAATCAACTGTCAAGGATTTAGAGCAGAGGAACAGTGTAAGGTATCACGTTTACTTAACAACACGGAAATTGCTAAATGTGATTTCGAAAACAAAAAAGTTGCCTACGATGTTGAAGTACAAATGAAAAAGGCCGAAGTTGAGATGTAATAATCTAAATATAATTTAATTGTTCCAATTGCAAAAATTAACACCAAACGACCGTAATGACATCGAAAACAAAGTCCAATCGTCCCAATAGAAGAACCAAGGAAAGCCAAGACTAAAAAAACACGACCAGTTCGATCAAATATCAAGGTTTTGCTCACTGTTTTCTTTGATTACAGTGCATCATGTGTTCTTGCAACATAGTCGCATGGTTAATAAGGATTATTATCTTGAAGTTAAGCGCCACTTGCGAGAAACAATGCGAAAAAAACGTATAAAAGCAATTCATGGCTTTTGCATCACGATAATGCACAATCTCACTCGTCATTGCTTGTTCCTAATTCTTTGGCCAAAAAGAATACCGTAATCATGCCTCAGCCACCGTATTCACCAGATATGGCCCCTGCGAGTTTGCGTATGTGTGTTATATATATGTATACAGATATAAACCAAAATATCAAGTTATTTATTCCACGTTTTTGAAATAAATTTTACAAAATATGTGGTTTTGCATTTTTTGTGTTATTTTTGCCTGGAGTTTCATTTTATGAACTTTTTATCTCGCGTTTCATGTTTTAATTTCTCAATCAAATCTATATCCTGGATTCATTATCAGACTCTTGTTAGCAAATTAAGAGTATTATAATGTTGCATTTTTCCGGCAAATAAATTTGTGTGCAAAGTTGCTTAAGAGGCAAAGAAAATATGCATTTTAAAAGTGCAGTAGTTTGTCCACCCGTTAAACAAAAAAGAGACTGCAGATTGGGGAAAGCAGTGGATAAAGCTGACTTATGAATTCCAAGTTCCAACTTCCTAAAATTGCGACCGATATAAACGCGTAAAATATTCGAGAGAATTGTAATATTAAAACAAATGTTGTCAGCAAACATATGCAAACTTTCATACATTGTTGTTTCCAAAGTTATATGGAAATAAAAAGTCGAAATCCTTTAAAAAATTAATTTTTGTTGTCACTATTTATTATGCATTAAATTAATTGTATATGAATGATTTTCAATGTATTCCTCTAGCCACATGAAAACAAAGAATGGACCTATTAACAGACACACACATAAAATACAGTGGTTGGTTTCAACATACACATGGATTAATGAATAGGAATGATTTTTCTAAGACGATGCGATCGATCTACACACAAAAATAATAGTATGTATGTACATTGATAGATTTATTAGAAATGAAACTTCATTGAATTGAACTTTGATTACCTCCGTATCAGTGTCATAAAACACAGATGATGCATGCGTGCTCACTGTAACGCATACTGATCCCCGTCTCAAGGACTTTAGTGATCCTTTCGAAATTTTACGTGCTCTTATTGACTTCAAAGATTTTGAGCGTTGCAATTCCATATCTGGAGCGGAATGGTGTCTAATACGCGAATGGATTTGATGATGTTTGTTGTGGTTTGGTGTACACGGTGGAGACGTGCTTTGTGTGGTTAAGGCACTTAATTGGTTTTTAATGCGCACATATAAGTTATGCATTAGAAGTGGGAGAGCTTTTCCTCTTATTTTTTCATTAGATATTCACTCACACTTTGTGGACTTTTATGCAGATGGTAGCGAAACATTACATATTGTCATTTGGACATTTTACACAAGAATAAAATCTATTGCGAAAAGATACAGAAGATTATACGAGCTTTATATCGCAAGTTTTTGCAAAACTCTTTCTTAAATATAGTAAACATTTTTTATACAAAACTGATCGTTTTGATTTCATAATCAAATACATTTTCCCCATGCCTGATTTCTTTGGAATGTTTGAATTTTTTTTTTCTACTATTTCCCTCATCGGCTGTCAGTCATTTTACATAATTTTCTATTTTTGCATTCGTACCAAAGTTATCAGATATTCCATAAATATGTATGTATGTACCTCTATGGAAAAGGATTGGCAGTTGTAGCGCCCTCTGCTCTACCCCATCAATACCAGCCAGCCAGCTCATACAATTTTAATACTGCATAAAAGAGAAGAATTTGGTGTGTCCTTCATAACGTTTAACTGAACTAAGTCACTGTAAATTTAGCGATAATCTTAGTATAAGGAAGAAAATAAAGTTTTAGTGCAAAACGGCGTGCGATAGAAATTCGGAATTATTAAAAGAAACATTTGACGAATGCGATAACGGCACGAAAGTGATCTTTAATTAGACTGCCATCAGCGATGATGCTTATACAGTGGAATTCGGATAAAAGAAAATGGAAAATTTTAACAGTTCTTTTTCGTTTAAACGGAATTCGTATAAAAGAACCCCGAAATTTATTAATTTGGGATATTCTCCCCAACTAATTGTTAAAACAATAATAGTTTTTGCAAAATGCATTGTTTGTTGTAGATTTAGCTTTTCACATGCCGACATTTCATTGGTCGCTAAACGAAATCGTCAGTGAACTTCAAGCAGTTTGAAAGCATTCAACCTCATGTCTTTATGCCAAATAAATCAAATACAATATGAGAAATCTCTATCGTATATATTTATTATAATACATAATCAATCTGCTTAAAGTTCACTGACGACTTATGAACAGCTAAAGCTACAACAAACAATAATTTTTTTAAATTCCGTTTTAACGATTAGTTGGGAAAATATTCCAAATAATAAATTTTAATATTAAAAATAATTTTTTTAAGGTGTGAGCATAAATTTCAAACATTTTTTTATTTGAAAGATACGAATCCTCCCTTTTAACAAGAATATTCATGAATTTTCGTTAATATTTAATCGAGTTACGATCGATTGATTTGAAAAAAATGCATTAATTTGAATTTGTCAAGTTAAGATTTTTCAAATTATTTTTATTAAGAAAGGGATAAAAGAGAACCATCATCATCACTGACGTCTTTCATGTGTGTGTTTTTTGCCGCTTTTTAGATGGATGCTAAATTTTTTTGAAATATCAACTATTTAACACACTTGGGTACAGAAGAAAACAATAATACCAAAATTATTACTAAATTCTAAATGGAGCGAAAGTCAATGAGTTTATAGTCCTCCGTATAGCGAATTTGAAAATTTAATAAAAATCTTTGCTTGCAATACAATTGGGAAAATTAAGGGAATTTTGGAACATTTTTTTCTAAAAATTCAAAAATGTTCCTAAATTTAAGTATATTTTTTTAAAAGAATTTTTAGATACTAGCAGCGAGGAAAATTTTTCCTGAATAGTACTAAAAACGTCTTCAATGACATACGCAATTACTTTATATGAAAATAGAACAAAAATCGATTTATTCAATTCTATATGGATATTTTTTATTCATTAAACGATCCTTGTAAGGACAGGGATAAACATTCATATGTACTTATATGTATGTATGTAAGTATACGTGCATAAGTAAATACACACATAGAATAAATCGATTAAGCGACTAAAATAAATGGGTTAATATATGTATTAAGTATGGGTGTATGTATGGGTGTATGTATGTACATACCTATAATTTATCTAAAATTTAAAGAAAATACTACAATCACTTGTCATTATATTTATGTACATTTCACTCATAGATTTATTTGGTCATGAAGAGGAGTACTCATACACATTTATATATGTACATAGATACAAACACGTACATACATACATACATAGATATTTATGTATGTGCTATAAATATATATGTAGAAATTTAAATTGAACCTTATCACAATATAAATACAACAGCTCAAGCACACTCACACACACACGCAAACTTACGCCAAATATTAAATATTACGGCGACACCAAAAATAGGCCTGCCATTTTTATCCGAGAGCAACAAAAAACAATTAAAAAATGTTATGTACTACTACATTTTTCTTGATAAATTTGTAAATGTCACCACTTTAAAATAGCGACCTACTCGTATAAATAAATTATAGAGGAAATGCATATCGATCTGAAGTTTCGTTTAATTTTGCTTTGTGAATTTTTACTCTCTGCAAGCTGTGAAGCAGAGCGCTTACTTAGTTCGTGGGGTCTAATAACTTTGAATAAGTATTAAAGGTTATCGTACGTACGAGTACACCTACAACCACGGCTGTCAGATGTGAAGATTTTTACGTTCCTTTAGCGATCGAATTTTCTGTTTGGCGACATGGAGAGCCAAAATATTTGACCAATTATTGTTCTCATTGAATGAACTTGTTGCTTGTCTTATGAGACTGTTATTAAAAGCATATGGGCAGTGGTTGGATCTTAAATACTATTTTTCGTTAATATCAACCGCTGAAAATGATAATAATGCTCAAAACATTTAAAATGAATTATGTGACGAAAAAATCACGAAATAATAATTTTTTAAGCCTTTATATTCGAATGGTTTGGAAATATAGACAACTGGTTAATCATATTATGCTTAATTATAGATATATCGGAACTATAGCATATATAAATATATTATGGAAGTGAGATTAAAAATTAAATTAGAAAATTTAGATCTAACCTCAGATCACATAACAATTTTGAAAATTGTCTAAATAAATGTAAATAACATTTGCTGCAATTCGTTTGAGCCGATAATATGTCAAAAAATTTAATTCAAATACTATAACTGTATTTACACCAGACATTTTTGCATGAAATTTGTTGCATGAAACTTTATTTATTTGCCAATATAAGGCAGAATGCAAGCAATTTTTGGTGACTTTTTGCGATTTGCTATTACCGTTTTGATCGATTGAGGCATTCAATATTTAAAACTACATACACACATATGTATATGTATTTATTTGCATAGATGTGTGTACATATGTTATTTTGGTAGCAGCGGTCCTAGCAGATACAGACCTATTGCATGCGAATAGACAGACAGAGGACTCAAATACAGTTTGAGTGAAAGTTTAAATATATGTATATACATATGTATATATATATATATATATATATATATATATATATATATATATATATATATATATATATATATACATATATATATATATAAATAAATATATATATATATATATATATATATATATATATATATATATATATATACATATGTATATATATATATATATATATATATATATATATATATATATATATATATATATATATGTATATATATATATATATATATATATATATATATATATATATACATATGTATATATATATATATATATATATATATATATATATATATATATATATATATATATATATATATATATATATATATATATATATATATATATATATATATATATATATATATACATATATATATATATATATATATATATATATATATATATATATATATATATATATATATATATACATTTTTTCATTCTTAAAATTAATTTCTTGAGTCTATAAGTCTGATATTTCGGTTGGATAGAGGTTTACGGATGAGCTGGCATAAGCAAATAAATTTATCACTTTAATTAATTTAAGCACTTTTTTCTAGAGCTCCTTCAGCTCATGGCAACACTCGTTTTGTTCAACTTTTGTATTTACATATGCATGCACATATGTACGTATGTTTAAGTAATTAATAAGTCTGTTATTAATCTCGCTTTCATTTATAAAAAAGTCATTTTCGGAGATGCAATTTGTTAATAACTTCACTATGACTTTGTTCTTAATTCCATCGAACTTTCATATGTTTATTTATACCTTTCAATCTGCCCTTTTATCCTTAATTGGTTTAAAACTATTGCAATTACTCCAAAGGTACACAGATTGTTTTTAATATTTCTATGTACACACACATGCATACACACATACATACATAAATTCATCTGCAATTTTAATTAGATTATTTATTTTTTTGTTTTTGTCACAAACGCGTTTGCACAAAAGACGTAGAGAACGGAATGTACGATTTTAAAAATAGCGCATCACGAGTTGAACGCTTCACTTCAAATTTGTAGTAATCACTGACTGAGTCACTGCTAAAGAGAAATGAACACGTTGTGGACAACCATTATAATTAAAAAAGCTTACGAAACATGCACACAGAGCACACACAGCACATACGTAGATAACGTTCTCATGGAAAAAATAACAGAAATAAAAGAAAAACAGTAAAAATTTAATGGCATAAGCTTTTCAGGTCTATTCCACCGTTTTCCAACTGTGAAAAAATAATAATAATAAAGTGAAGGAAGGTGAAGCTTCGAGCGAATGCAATATTTTGTTCGTGTATGTGTATTGAAAAATATAGTGTATAACAGATATAAAAAAATGAAAGCAAATTATTTATTGCATGCGATTTTTTCTTCTTTTAAGCAATTATTACGAATATTCTTTATAAAAATGTGTGCAAATGCATACTACAGGCCATCACTAAAGTCGTCACGTTATACAGCCATACAAACACATGCACATAGTATATGTACATGCATACATGTACAGGAATCTGTTCCGTCAGTAGGTTGGCATTACAGGACACCATAATTGCGGATACACGCGAGCTATAGTAGTTGATATTTCGCTCTACACTTGCTGATAGTAGACTCTACCAGCGGGATATACTTAAGAGGAAGCTGAGGCTAATTTTTCTAATATTGCTGTAGAGTGGATTTATGGTTTATTTTGGCATTTTCTGCACTAAACTTAATATTGATGATCAAAAATTTGCGATAGGTGACAGTAGGGCCAACGCAATTGTTAATTGCGATTTATTGGATCGTAGCACGTGCGATGTACAGCAGAGTTAAGAGAGGACTGCTATGGACGATCACTGCTTGGAAGGAAATGTTAGAAGAGTTTTAGTGTACTCGGCCAAATTTTTTACATTACATTCTCTTAACAATTTTGTGATTCGGTTATCGCAACTTTCCATATTTGATCTCCGATTATCTTTATTAAATATCCGAAGAAGTGAATGATTGCATTTTAGCAGGACACAGATATATTTTGCAACAAAAGCTGAAATCACATCGGAAGATACGAGTGGTGAAGGCGATGATGTAGAAGTTCTTCATAGTGAATTTCACTTTCACAAATATATTTCTTGTGATTTGACTTCATTTCAATCTATATATGTACCTTTTTCTATGACGTCGTCGTTCACCTTTTTATACGTAAGTCCTTGGGAATGGAAAACAAGAGTTTTTTTTTTAATTAAAGAAATAAATTCAATGTTTTATTCCATAAAATATTTACTGTATATTATTTATTCCAAATACGTTGTTAAAAAAAACTGGAAATGTGTAGAAATTTCGATCGATATCGAATGCTGCCCCAGCATCATTTGTTCAATTTACAATCTTTGTATTGCTGCATTAATTACATTATTACATTAATGCAACAAGTGTAAGCAACAAAACATATAATGCTCACAGTGCCAAATTTTTTTCATATTCCAAAAGGGGCTGCATTAAAAGAAACTTCAACCTTTTTAAAAGTTTATGTTTCAAACCATTTTTCTATTTCACATTTTTTTTTAAATCTTTTAGTGATTTTCATGCGAATGTGAGTTCTTGAGTTTTAGCGATTTTTAACCAATTTCAAAGATTTTCTACGAGTTTTTGCCCGTTTTTTAATTATTATTATTTCTTTCTTTTTCTTGAAAATTTATAAGAATCAAAATATAAAAAGTAGTTGTTAAATATCATTCAAGGGTCAGCAAGTTATCCTGACACAAACTCGAATGATATATGTAATTATGCACATATGCATATAATTTAATAACAATTTCAAATTGGGCAGGAAATACAAAGATTTAATAACGATAATTTTTTGGCCTGAATTCTATTCATTGCACATCTACGATTAAGTGCAATGGAAACGACGTATGATATACATACTTAAGAAAGATATTTTCAGTAAAAGTCTAAATTTCTTAGCAACTATTATTAGCGGGCTTGTTAATCATACAGAAATATACTTAGACATTCACATACATTTATATACCCACTAATGCGTGTTTTAAGGTCCTTTAAAAATATCACATTCATAGCGAAAGATGTCATGATGATTACTTCAACTTTGTTTCGTCAGTATAATTAATCATTATCAATACTCGAATTTTTTTTTAAAAGAATACAAAACAAACCTGCAAAAAAAGGAAGAATTCGTTATTTATTTATTATTAATTTCAGTATAGAGCATTTTTAGTACTAAATCAAACTACAAAAACGAGAATTTAGTTAAATTTGTATCTTGGTATTACCCAATTAACATTCTGAAACCAGTTGTATGAAAGTATTTTGTTGGTAGGATTGCCAATTGGTTTCATAATCGTAATGGGAATTAAGAAAAAAAACTTAAAAATAATCGATTTGAAAATAAAAATAAAAAAATCAGAGTCCAAAAGTCTAAAATTAAATAAAATCGGTTTCATATATGTAAGTCAATTACGAGTACACGTCTTCTCAAAAACATAATTATTTAATATATATCAAATTTGTTATTCGAGATATTCTCCAACATAATTATTTAATATTTTATTGTTTGCAGTTGGCTTTGCTGAGTATATGCCTGCATTTCAATGGCGCTAACGAAATCATCAGCACCCTTTAGCCAAATCATGTTTGAAAAGCATTCAAACTCATATACTAATACCAAAATTACAAACACTATATGAGAATCCAAACAGAACTCAAATATATTTTTCTATTTGTAATTTACAAAATATATACTTATGTAAGTATAATAGCTTTTGAAAGCTTTTGTACAAACACAACACAACAAACAATTTGGGTGATAATGAAAGTCTTTAGAAGGCAAAATGTAAAACAACAATACAATTTATCAAATTTGTATAAATACATGAGTTTGAATGCTTTTCAAACATGATTTGGCTAAAGGGTACTGATGATTTGGTAAGCGCCAATGAAAGGCAGGCATATACTCAGCAAAGCCAACTGCAAACAATAAAATATTAAATAATTATTTAATACCTCAATGTGAGTGGAATAGTATTTGAATACGAATACTAGCAGGTTGACATGAACGTGTAGTTTTTGTCTAAACGCAATCAGTTGATTCTACTTTATTATTTTTTGTGGGAAACCAACCAAACAAGCACCCGATAATGTGAACTAAAAGAAAGTAAAAGCGATCATATTTTCGATTACAGAAAATATAACAATCTTTTCGCCTAACACTAATTATAAACTAACTAACACTAACTATTTCATTCTATTTGCAGTCACATATGAAATTTTTCGCAAATTCTCGCTTGCCAACCCCACAACAAATTTAGTGTCCATTGGATCTTTTCCTCTTTATGCAATTAAAAATATGACACAACTTTCCTCATCGTCAAAAATATTTCTTTAGTTACGACTACGATTATACTCGCATATCAATATATATGTTGACTTTAAAGTTATGTTTAGACAACCCAATGGGAATTTCTCCAAAAAAAAAAATTACTTTTTATAAAAATTCTTAAGACGAGTTGACTGCCTGGTTTATGAACATAAGCCATTCATTAAATAATTTCAATGGGATTTGAGTAATCCGCAATGAACAAATTCACAACCTACAAATTAGTTCGTTGTTTTATTGTAAAACAAAAGGCAATTGCAACACAATTATTTTAGTGGGAATAATTGAAGAGACAATATCTTTGTAAACCTTAAATAAAAACTAATGAATTATTACGTTTTATAGCCAGAGGAGTATAAACACGAATATGAATACATATTGTGAATATTACTATACACTGAACGAAATTTGATCTATCATTAAGACGATTTATTAATTTTATTAAAAATAAAACAATCCGTCAGAGCTTAGAAAATGTTAGAGTCAATACAAAAAATATATTGAAAAACACATTCAATATGAGCAACAGAAGCAAACAAGGGGCTGCGTCGAATCTCGAATGCCTTTCACCTAAATATGAAGAGGAAATAAATATTGGCTAAAGATGTGATTTTAACGTTCCTGACAAAAGTTTTCAAAGATAGAGTATTATTTTGAAGTACTATGAAATTTTAGCCAGCATTGGATTTGAATTTTAGGTTAGGTTAGGTTAGGTTGATTGGAGGGGTGTGATAGCCCATGTCGTACACTTAAGCCAGTGAAGGCTTGTTGTGCGCTCCCTTTAATCAGATACAAACTGCCAGAGTTCTGCGGCAGGATTCGAACCTGGGACCGACCTTCGCACTACGAGTCTAGTACACTACCTACTAGTCTACGAAGGTCAGGATTTGAATTTTTAGTGATCTTTAAGTTGTTGGCGACCTCTCGATTTTCAGCAAAAACCAAAGCAACGTTAAGAAAGTTTTTTTATATTAATTAAAGTTAGATAAACCTCGAAAAGGATCAAGTACCTAAATAAATGCTTCTTCACTTCAAAATCAGCAATGGCGAAAGAGCTCATGGCGTTTTACTTTATAAAAAGTGTAAGATTTTGTTGATCAATTTGTGAAATTTACGTTTATTCTATGAAAGGGCGAAAAATTTAATATTTTTTTTTAGAAAAGAAGTTCCATTAGGAAAATGGAAAGACAAATGATTTTTTTATTATTAATTGATTAATCAGTTCCATAAGATATTCTTATTAGTATCATTTTACATTACCATAGTCTATTATTTAACTTCTTTCTCAGTAGATCTAAACAATTTTGCCAAATAGATTTTATATATTTTATCATTTTTCGAATATTGGAAAACCATGCCACTGTGCCAAAAATCGTATAAAAACTGCCCAAAATGTAGACTCGGATGCTGGTGATGTGTAAGGCGAAATAGAAAATGTGCGCATGATCTTCCAGCTAGTCCGCAAATTTATTTTTCCCGCCATTTCTAATGATGCATAACGAGAGATATCGTTGTCGACAAATATAGAAATTAAGAACTTGTAACTCAGAAAATTCTTATCAAACGGGGTTTTACAAATCGTAACTTTTTGGATTTTTGTAATAGCGTCGAATGTCATCCAATAGGTTAACAAATAGGTTCAAAAAATATTATTAAATATTAGTTGCAAGTGCCGGGAATGGCCTGCAGGATCAACCCTAATTTTTTATTTAATTTATTATGGTAAATTCTATTTATAGTTTAATCTCCATTTTCTATATCTTGGTAGTGGAATTTTTTTTATTCTACCACTATAACTAAGCATTCTAACTATGTTTGATAATACATAATATCGATATTCTCCGAAACTAATTAGAATTAGAAATTTACAAAATGTATTGTTTGTTGTGCCTTTAGCTGTTCATATGCCGACATTTTATTGGTCACTAAGCCAAGAAAAAATAAAATAGACTCATGTTGACTGTAATTGTTTGTTGTGTTATTTGGATAAAAGCATTCTAAACCTATTATGCTTATGTATTTTGTATTAATCATATAAGACAGAGATTTCTCATATTATATTAGATTTGTTTGGCATAAGTATACGAGGTTGGTTTTCAAACTGCTTAAAGTTTACTGACGATTTGGTTTAGCGACGAATGGCATGTCGACATATGAACAACTAAAGGCACGACAAACAATACAATTGTGCTGATGATGTACATGGAGTCATTCTAAGTCCATTTCTTGCTGTCTTTTATACATTTTACAATTTAATTAAAACCATTAAGTTTCTAATAAAGAATTTTATAAATGGAGCGACAGAGTGTGATTAAAAAAATGTGTGTGAAGATAAATTTAACCAATTTCGTAATTTAAGGAAATTTGAAAAATTTAGGATGTGGGAGCATAGCCATTTTAAACAAGATATGGAAAAGCTACTCTAAAGTATACGTGATATATGTAAAATAAAAGGAATTGCAAATAACGTTTTAAACAGTGCAATAAAACAATAATGAAAATAGGCTTTTTCTCGGAAAGTTTAGTGACTATTATGGAAAAATAGTGAATTATACGTATATCCCAACATTTACAAATAGTACTCCATGGGCTCCTCTAAGGAGCAAATAAGGTTGTGTTTCAGGAAAAATTTTCAAACTTTGGATAAATAAATTTGACGTCATATTTTTGAAAAATTTCTCATGAAGATTAGTAGCCATTATGGAAAAATAGTGATAAAGAGGTATATCCCAGTAATATGGGTGTGAAGATAAATTTTAAAATTTGTAACCCTAGACAACAACCTTTGCGTTTAACAGAGTGATGTTATTACGTTAACATAGCTCTGTTAAACATTCAAAAACTTGATTAATGCACAAAAAGTTGAATAAAAACCAAATTTTTTAAAAAAATTTATTTAAAAACGTTTTTTTATGTTACTTATATCAAACTCTTTCGTAAAAAATCAGAAATAGGGGGGAAAAATTATTGCACCGCTTCGAAAATTTAACTTTTAATACACATAGTTTCTGTGAAGGATTTTGGCCATAGTGGCCAAACGGGTAGGTGGCACGCAATGCCACTATATTTATAGCATAAAGTGGACTACTCACTATTAGAAACCATAAGTGGAGATATCAAATTGAATTTGTGAGATTGGCAATAAGTCATGTAATATCAAATTTACACATGTATGGTTTCTGTGAAGGATTTTGGCCATAGTGGCCAAGCGGGTAGGTGGCACGCAATGCCACTATATTTATAGCATAAAGTGGACTACTCACTATTAGAAACCATAAGTGGAGATATCAAATTGAATTTGTGAGATTGGCAATAAGTCATGTAATATCAACTTTATATATACATGGTTTCTGTGAAGGATTTTGTCCATAGTGGCCAAACGGGTAGGTGGCACGCAATGCCACTATATACATAGCATAAAGTGGACTACTCACTATTAGAAACCATAAGTGGAGATATCAAATTGAATTTGTGAGATTGGCAATAAGTCATGTAATATCAAATTTACACATGTATGGTTTCTGTGAAGGATTTTGGCCATAGTGGCCAAACGGGTAGGTGGCACGCAATGCCACTATATTTATAGCATAAAGTGGACTACTCACTATTAGAAACCATAAGTGGAGATATCAAATTGAATTTGTG
Source organism: Germaria angustata (assembly GCA_963681545.1). Lineage (NCBI taxonomy): Eukaryota > Metazoa > Arthropoda > Insecta > Diptera > Tachinidae > Germaria > Germaria angustata. The sequence goes on from OY813002.1 coordinate 95,302,800, forward strand.
AGATTGGCAATAAGTCATGTAATATCAACTTTATATATACATGGTTTCTGTGAAGGATTTTGTCCATAGTGGCCAAACGGGTAGGTGGCACGCAATGCCACTATATACATAGCATAAAGTGGACTACTCACTATTAGAAACCATAAGTGGAAATATAAAATTGAATTTGTGAGGTTGGCAATAAGTCCTGTAATATCAAATTTACACATGTATGGTTTCTGTGAAGGATTTTGGCCATAGTGGCCAAACGGGTAGGTGGCACGCAATGCCACTATATTTATAGCATAAAGTGGACTACTCACTATTAGAAACCATAAGTGGAGATATCAAATTGAATTTGTGAGATTGGCAATAAGTCATGTAATATCAAATTTACACATGTATGGTTTCTGTGAAGGATTTTGGCCATAGTGGCCAAGCGGGTAGGTGGCACGCAATGCCACTATATTTATAGCATAAAGTGGACTACTCACTATTAGAAACCATAAGTGGAGATATCAAATTGAATTTGTGAGATTGGCAATAAGTCATGTAATATCAACTTTATATATACATGGTTTCTGTGAAGGATTTTGTCCATAGTGGCCAAACGGGTAGGTGGCACGCAATGCCACTATATACATAGCATAAAGTGGACTACTCACTATTAGAAACCATAAGTGGAGATATCAAATTGAATTTGTGAGATTGGCAATAAGTCATGTAATATCAAATTTACACATGTATGGTTTCTGTGAAGGATTTTGGCCATAGTGGCCAAACGGGTAGGTGGCACGCAATGCCACTATATTTATAGCATAAAGTGGACTACTCACTATTAGAAACCATAAGTGGAGATATCAAATTGAATTTGTGAGATTGGCAATAAGTCATGTAATATCAACTTTATATATACATGGTTTCTGTGAAGGATTTTGTCCATAGTGGCCAAACGGGTAGGTGGCACGCAATGCCACTATATACATAGCATAAAGTGGACTACTCACTATTAGAAACCATAAGTGGAAATATAAAATTGAATTTGTGAGGTTGGCAATAAGTCCTGTAATATCAAATTTACACATGTATGGTTTCTGTGAAGGATTTTGGCCATAGTGGCCAAACGGGTAGGTGGCACGCAATGCCACTATATTTATAGTATAAAGTGGACTACTCACTATTAGAAACCATAAGTGGAGATATCAAATTGAATTTGTGAGATTGGCAATAAGTCATGTAATATCAACTTTATATATACATGGTTTCTGTGAAGGATTTTGGCCATAGTGGCCAAACGGGTAGGTGGCACGCAATGCCACTATATACATAGCATAAAGTGGACTACTCACTATTAGAAACCATAAGTGGAGATATCAAATTGAATTTGTGAGATTGGCAATAAGTCATGTAATATCAAATTTACACATGTATGGTTTCTGTGAAGGATTTTGGCCATAGTGGCCAAACGGGTAGGTGGCACGCAATGCCACTATATTTATAGCATAAAGTGGACTACTCACTATTAGAAACCATAAGTGGAGATATCAAATTGAATTTGTGAGATTGGCAATAAGTCATGTAATATCAACTTTATATATACATGGTTTCTGTGAAGGATTTTGTCCATAGTGGCCAAACGGGTAGGTGGCACGCAATGCCACTATATACATAGCATAAAGTGGACTACTCACTATTAGAAACCATAAGTGGAAATATAAAATTGAATTTGTGAGGTTGGCAATAAGTCCTGTAATATCAAATTTACACATGTATGGTTTCTGTGAAGGATTTTGGCCATAGTGGCCAAACGGGTAGGTGGCACGCAATGCCACTATATTTATAGCATAAAGTGGACTACTCACTATTAGAAACCATAAGTGGAGATATCAAATTGAATTTGTGAGATTGGCAATAAGTCATGTAATATCAAATTTACACATGTATGGTTTCTGTGAAGGATTTTGGCCATAGTGGCCAAGCGGGTAGGTGGCACGCAATGCCACTATATTTATAGCATAAAGTGGACTACTCACTATTAGAAACCATAAGTGGAGATATCAAATTGAATTTGTGAGATTGGCAATAAGTCATGTAATATCAACTTTATATATACATGGTTTCTGTGAAGGATTTTGTCCATAGTGGCCAAACGGGTAGGTGGCACGCAATGCCACTATATACATAGCATAAAGTGGACTACTCACTATTAGAAACCATAAGTGGAAATATAAAATTGAATTTGTGAGGTTGGCAATAAGTCCTGTAATATCAAATTTACACATGTATGGTTTCTGTGAAGGATTTTGGCCATAGTGGCCAAACGGGTAGGTGGCACGCAATGCCACTATATTTATAGCATAAAGTGGACTACTCACTATTAGAAACCATAAGTGGAGATATCAAATATAGTGAGGAGATATAAATATAGTGGCATTGCGTGCCACCTACCCGCTTGGCCACTATGGCCAAAATCCTTCACAGAAACCATACATGTGTAAATTTGATATTACATGACTTATTGCCAATCTCACAAATTCAATTTGATATCTCCACTTATGGTTTCTAATAGTGAGTAGTCCACTTTATGCTATAAATATAGTGGCATTGCGTGCCACCTACCCGTTTGGCCACTATGGCCAAAATCCTTCACAGAAACCATACATGTGTAAATTTGATATTACAGGACTTATTGCCAACCTCACAAATTCAATTTTATATTTCCACTTATGGTTTCTAATAGTGAGTAGTCCACTTTATGCTATGTATATAGTGGCATTGCGTGCCACCTACCCGTTTGGCCACTATGGACAAAATCCTTCACAGAAACCATGTATATATAAAGTTGATATTACATGACTTATTGCCAATCTCACAAATTCAATTTGATATCTCCACTTATGGTTTCTAATAGTGAGTAGTCCACTTTATGCTATAAATATAGTGGCATTGCGTGCCACCTACCCGTTTGGCCACTATGGCCAAAATCCTTCACAGAAACCATACATGTGTAAATTTGATATTACATGACTTATTGCCAATCTCACAAATTCAATTTGATATCTCCACTTATGGTTTCTAATAGTGAGTAGTCCACTTTATGCTATGTATATAGTGGCATTGCGTGCCACCTACCCGTTTGGCCACTATGGACAAAATCCTTCACAGAAACCATGTATATATAAAGTTGATATTACATGACTTATTGCCAATCTCACAAATTCAATTTGATATCTCCACTTATGGTTTCTAATAGTGAGTAGTCCACTTTATGCTATAAATATAGTGGCATTGCGTGCCACCTACCCGTTTGGCCACTATGGCCAAAATCCTTCACAGAAACCATACATGTGTAAATTTGATATTACAGGACTTATTGCCAACCTCACAAATTCAATTTGATATCTCCACTTATGGTTTCTAATAGTGAGTAGTCCACTTTATGCTATGTATATAGTGGCATTGCGTGCCACCTACCCGTTTGGCCACTATGGCCAAAATCCTTCACAGAAACCATACATGTGTAAATTTGATATTACAGGACTTATTGCCAACCTCACAAATTCAATTTGATATCTCCACTTATGGTTTCTAATAGTGAGTAGTCCACTTTATGCTATAAATATAGTGGCATTGCGTGCCACCTACCCGTTTGGCCACTATGGCCAAAATCCTTCACAGAAACCATACATGTGTAAATTTGATATTACATGCCTTATTGCCAATCTCACAAATTCAATTTGATATCTCCACTTATGGTTTCTAATAGTGAGTAGTCCACTTTGTGCTATAAATATAGTGGCATTGCGTGCCACCTACCCGTTTGGCCACTATGGCCAAAATCCTTCACAGAAACCATGTATATATAAAGTTGATATTACATGACTTATTGCTAATCTCACAAATTCAATTTGATATTTCCACTTATGGTTTCTAATAGTGAGTAGTGCACTTTATGCTATGTATATAGTGGCATTGCGTGCCACCTACCCGTTTGGCCACTATGGCCAAAATCCTTCACAGAAACCATGTATATATAAAGTTGATATTACATGACTTATTGCCAATCTCACAAATTCAATTTGATATCTCCACTTATGGTTTCTAATAGTGAGTAGTCCACTTTATGCTATAAATATAGTGGCATTGCGTGCCACCTACCCGTTTGGCCACTATGGCCAAAATCCTTCACAGAAACCATGTATATATAAAGTTGATATTACATGACTTATTGCCAATCTCACAAATTCAATTTGATATCTCCACTTATGGTTTCTAATAGTGAGTAGTCCACTTTATGCTATAAATATAGTGGCATTGCGTGCCACCTACCCGTTTGGCCACTATGGCCAAAATCCTTCACAGAAACCATACATGTGTAAATTTGATATTACAGGACTTATTGCCAACCTCACAAATTCAATTTTATATTTCCACTTATGGTTTCTAATAGTGAGTAGTCCACTTTATGCTATGTATATAGTGGCATTGCGTGCCACCTACCCGTTTGGCCACTATGGACAAAATCCTTCACAGAAACCATGTATATATAAAGTTGATATTACATGACTTATTGCCAATCTCACAAATTCAATTTGATATCTCCACTTATGGTTTCTAATAGTGAGTAGTCCACTTTATGCTATAAATATAGTGGCATTGCGTGCCACCTACCCGCTTGGCCACTATGGCCAAAATCCTTCACAGAAACCATACATGTGTAAATTTGATATTACATGACTTATTGCCAATCTCACAAATTCAATTTGATATCTCCACTTATGGTTTCTAATAGTGAGTAGTCCACTTTATGCTATAAATATAGTGGCATTGCGTGCCACCTACCCGTTTGGCCACTATGGCCAAAATCCTTCACAGAAACCATACATGTGTAAATTTGATATTACAGGACTTATTGCCAACCTCACAAATTCAATTTTATATTTCCACTTATGGTTTCTAATAGTGAGTAGTCCACTTTATGCTATGTATATAGTGGCATTGCGTGCCACCTACCCGTTTGGCCACTATGGACAAAATCCTTCACAGAAACCATGTATATATAAAGTTGATATTACATGACTTATTGCCAATCTCACAAATTCAATTTGATATCTCCACTTATGGTTTCTAATAGTGAGTAGTCCACTTTATGCTATAAATATAGTGGCATTGCGTGCCACCTACCCGTTTGGCCACTATGGCCAAAATCCTTCACAGAAACCATACATGTGTAAATTTGATATTACATGACTTATTGCCAATCTCACAAATTCAATTTGATATCTCCACTTATGGTTTCTAATAGTGAGTAGTCCACTTTATGCTATGTATATAGTGGCATTGCGTGCCACCTACCCGTTTGGCCACTATGGACAAAATCCTTCACAGAAACCATGTATATATAAAGTTGATATTACATGACTTATTGCCAATCTCACAAATTCAATTTGATATCTCCACTTATGGTTTCTAATAGTGAGTAGTCCACTTTATGCTATGTATATAGTGGCATTGCGTGCCACCTACCCGTTTGGCCACTATGGACAAAATCCTTCACAGAAACCATGTATATATAAAGTTGATATTACATGACTTATTGCCAATCTCACAAATTCAATTTGATATCTCCACTTATGGTTTCTAATAGTGAGTAGTCCACTTTATGCTATAAATATAGTGGCATTGCGTGCCACCTACCCGTTTGGCCACTATGGCCAAAATCCTTCACAGAAACCATACATGTGTAAATTTGATATTACATGACTTATTGCCAATCTCACAAATTCAATTTGATATCTCCACTTATGGTTTCTAATAGTGAGTAGTCCACTTTATGCTATGTATATAGTGGCATTGCGTGCCACCTACCCATTTGGCCACTATGACCAAAATCCTTCACAGAAACTATGTATATATAAAGTTGATATTACATGACTTATTGCCAATCTCACAAATTCAATTTGATATCTCCACTTATGGTTTCTAATAGTGAGTAGTGCACTTTATGCTATGTATATAGTGGCATTGCGTGCCACCTACCCGTTTGGCCACTATGGCCAAAATCCTTCACAGAAACCATGTATATATAAAGTTGATATTACATGACTTATTGCCAATCTCACAAATTCAATTTGATATCTCCACTTATGGTTTCTAATAGTGAGTAGTCCACTTTATGCTATAAATATAGTGGCATTGCGTGCCACCTACCCGTTTGGCCACTATGGCCAAAATCCTTCACAGAAACCATACATGTGTAAATTTGATATTACAGGACTTATTGCCAACCTCACAAATTCAATTTTATATTTCCACTTATGGTTTCTAATAGTGAGTAGTCCACTTTATGCTATGTATATAGTGGCATTGCGTGCCACCTACCCGTTTGGCCACTATGGACAAAATCCTTCACAGAAACCATGTATATATAAAGTTGATATTACATGACTTATTGCCAATCTCACAAATTCAATTTGATATCTCCACTTATGGTTTCTAATAGTGAGTAGTCCACTTTATGCTATAAATATAGTGGCATTGCGTGCCACCTACCCGTTTGGCCACTATGGCCAAAATCCTTCACAGAAACCATACATGTGTAAATTTGATATTACATGACTTATTGCCAATCTCACAAATTCAATTTGATATCTCCACTTATGGTTTCTAATAGTGAGTAGTCCACTTTATGCTATGTATATAGTGGCATTGCGTGCCACCTACCCGTTTGGCCACTATGGACAAAATCCTTCACAGAAACCATGTATATATAAAGTTGATATTACATGACTTATTGCCAATCTCACAAATTCAATTTGATATCTCCACTTATGGTTTCTAATAGTGAGTAGTCCACTTTATGCTATAAATATAGTGGCATTGCGTGCCACCTACCCGCTTGGCCACTATGGCCAAAATCCTTCACAGAAACCATACATGTGTAAATTTGATATTACATGACTTATTGCCAATCTCACAAATTCAATTTGATATCTCCACTTATGGTTTCTAATAGTGAGTAGTCCACTTTATGCTATAAATATAGTGGCATTGCGTGCCACCTACCCGTTTGGCCACTATGGCCAAAATCCTTCACAGAAACTATGTGTATTAAAAGTTAAATTTTCGAAGCTGTGCAATAATTTTTCCCCCCTATTTCTGATTTTTTACGAAAGAGTTTGATATAAGTAACATAAAAAAACGTTTTTAAATAAATTTTTTTAAAAAATTTGGTTTTTATTCAACTTTTTGTGCATTAATCAAGTTTTTGAATGTTTAACAGAGCTATGTTAACGTAATAACATCACTCTGTTAAACGCAAAGGTTGTTGTCTAGGGTTACAAATTTTAAAATTTATCTTCACACCCATCCCAGTAATTAGGTGGTACAAAATCTTCAAATAAAATATGACTTTTCTTATAAGTATAAGTAGTCACGTAAATACACGTATATATTTATAAGGAAAACGAAAACGATATTGTACAATATCGCCGACACATTGGTTAGCATTTGCACTTCTGGCTGTGCAATGAAAATCAAGTTTTTATTGGGCCGCCTTCCTGTATAACATACACAAAGGCGTCATATTACACAGTATGAAAAATTGCACAATCATATTGCAAGTGTATGAGTATAAGGGCCGCTTAAGGGTTATGAGTTCGACTATCACCAGCACTACCACCGGTTTATAAATATTTATTTCATTTTCAGAACACTGAAAACAAACTTTTAAGCAAACATACTCGTATAACCAAATCCAAAAGAATTAATGAACTCTTTGAGTCTTCAAAGTCAATTTTCGGTTTTTTTTGCGAAATGTTATCTTTTTTGTTTAATAAGAAGAGATGCATTGTATAAAATGTATTTTTTATAAATATTTTTTTTTAAATTTGACAGGTCCAATACAATCTTTGTTTTTCCTGACGATGCTAACCAAAGGTTAGCGAAATATTAAAATTTAAATTATTATTTGTTATATTATTATTAAAGGTTTATTTATAACTTAAGGGTAGATCGGAAAAGTTTGTCATCTTATTAACACGAGTACATAGTTTTTTCTCTTTCGATTACTAATCCAAATAGAAATTCGAGACTAAATCTTAATGGCCAACAACTGATGAATAATGAACAAATTTGTCACATTTTCTTTATTATTTTTTTAATGAAATTTTTAATGTCACACAGTTTATCATCAGTTTTTAAGCAAATCACACTTAAATCACTTTCATTTATTCTTCTCTTTTTTCCACCTATAGAGCTTCAGTGCGATTAAAGAATATTAATTTGTCCACTTTGGGCCATTTAATACTGCAACAAAAAACAATAAAATTTTTTGCATTTAGAAATATTATCACTTTTTGGGCAGTCACAAAAAACAAAAAATAATTTAAAAAATTATGGTCTTGTGACCTTTGTAGGATTGAAGGGAAATAAATAATATAGAAATATGTATGTATATACATATAACGTTTTAAAACGAATGTCATCATCGAATTGAGCAAATATTTGATGCAATAAGTGCCACAACGTATACAAAATACATGTAGTCGTGTTTATTTTTTATTTCTTATTTATTGCTTCCAAGGTCGTTTGCTTTAACAAGTCTATTGTGGAAAATTAAATTAAATTAGTAATTTTTGAGGGTCAAGTTAATTTTTTGATTCTCTATTAAGAATGAAATTCCTATCGCTTGTTGTGTTGATTTCTTTACAGAGGAAGATAAGAAACTTAGATTATAATTTCACCATGGTGGAAATGCCGTCCCATCACGCAGCGTCTAGTAGAAATGGGATTATAAATAAATAACTGCCCACATGTGTACATTCACGTAAATTCACTCGCCATATATTTTACAAACTGCCGCATTCATAAAAATACTTTCATAGAAATACTTTGTCTTATAAACCTTTGGCAAGCCAAACGAACGCACTCCTGATTTTTTAATATGACAGAAGAAAAACCGTTTAGCTGAACACATATAAAATAAACGTTGCTAGAAAAAGTTCCAACCCCATATTTCCATCGAATTTTGCAATTTATATATAAATCAATGATGACTTATTTGCAATATATTTTACAATAACAAACAAACATGATGACTTTAAGAAATAACAATTTGATCAGTTCAATGATGCTATTTTGAAGTTCCTTTTGAAACATTATGTATGTATATAAATATATTTTTTTTCTTCCAATCCTATAAAGATAGCAATAAATTAAATTATATACATATATGAATTAGGGATAGACTAATTTCGAAATCCGTCCCAAAAATTCCGGGATTTGTCGGGATGAACAAGTTCCGTGTATATTATTAAATTATATTATATTAAATCTTATATCTTGAATGAAAAACACAATTCATGATGACTTCAAAGACTGAGACTCTATTACATTAGTTTTTATGCATGTAAACATTTTTATGCATTTAAATATTCTTCTTTAAAAAGAAGGCTTTTTTATTGCCACAAATCTTAAAATAAGATTAAATACCCAAGTATTATGAATCCAGTTTATATGTAGCAAAAAAAATTTATGAACTTTTTATATATAAGTATATATATTTAAGCCAAGTTCACAATCTTGTGGAAAAGGACTTGTGACATAACATAAGATTAAATTGTATATCGAATGTTTTGACTTGACGCCCATATTACCTTTCCAAGTAAGCCGTCTGTCTTAATTAAAACCCAAATACTTCACACTATTAACGCTAGTAACTATAGTGCCATAGAGGATGGACAACTGTCTATCCTGATCTTAAAAATAGCCTTGGTAGTGTTGTATGATTATAGAAGTAATGTGTGTGTGAGGATAAATTCTAATTTAACTAGCAGAGACGAAAACCATAATTTTTAGCAGAGCCTATTTTCAAGTTAACAGTGCACTGTTAAACAGCTAACAGCAATCGCAGATTGGACAAAAAGGAAAAAAATCAGTCTTATGCACCAAAATATACTCTCATAAAATAAAACATTAAGTTTAAACAATTTTAAAAAGTCCGGTCCTTCGAGTTTTGGTGGAATTAGTAAAGTGTACGAGTATGGACTCTAAGCGAGAATCTTCTTCCACTCGTCCTTCGTTGTGAGCTTAAGTATTGCCTTACTATTATCTTAATCTCTGACAATGCCCATAGCTGCTCTATTAGGTTCATGTCTGGAGATTGTGTAATCTAGGCAGCTTTTTCGATAGATTTTAAAACAGGCATGCTTAACGACCTTAAAGGTGTGCTTTGTTTCGTTATCAAGTTGAAAATATAAAGCGATAGACAAATCCAAATTTTTAGCGCTGCGTTTCTCTGAATAGACAAAACTGTTCATTGTTTACTCTATAAATTCAGAATTGACTACTACTTCCGCAAGTTTTCACACTCGGAATAAATGAAAGCAAAATTATAAGGAGGAAATGCAAAGCAAATTTGCTTCTAAATTCTCTAATCTTCGTACCGTTTTCAAAAATTATTACAAGAAACAAAATTTTAAGCAGCTAACATTGACATTTTCTTTGAAAATAAAAATATTAAATGTTACAAAACTATTGGGCACTTACCTTAATATCATAAGTATAATATAAGACTAGCTTAAAAAAGGGAATTGCAGGAGATTTTAAAAAATAAGAATATAATATACAGATTTTGTGCAATCAAGTCAAATGTGCTCTTAAACAAAAGGCAGAAAACTCAAAATTCTTGTATTAATACAATTACATATCTATATTTTTTCTAATAGATATTATGATATTATCTTACGTTTCAGTAATTCTAGTCCTCTGGACTTTTTAATTTTTTTTTTTTGGTCAAATTGCGCGCACTATGGTCAAGTTATCAAGCGCCTTTCTGTTCCATATTTTGTATACGAGTATTTACTTTAAAAATATTTTTCAATAAATAAAATGTTCGTACAATTTTTTATTTGTTTAGCTTGGAAGTGACTCTATTTCATCGTACATCAGCGTATGTACATACAAACTTGCATGTCTCCTTATTAGGGTTTGGCATATTTCGGACTTTTTGACTACTCAGGAAACGGGGGAAAAATCACATTCCCGCGAAAATATCAATTCCAAAAAAAGTTTATCATGCAAAACATATACAAAAATGCGTTCTTTTATTCAAACATAAACAATAAACAATATATTATTGAAGAATTTATTTTTTACACAAATTTTATTTTTTTAAATTCTACAATGAATTTTAATGTTTTTTTTCTTTGCAGAACAAATGCATTTCTATATACATATTTATGTATGTATGTACATGTATACTTAAGTATATTGATTAAGGTTAAGAAAACAGTGCTGAATTTTTTGTTGATGTTTTTCTAAATGTTTTAGTACTGCAAACTAGTGTCAACTACAACACTCGTACATAAAGTAAATTTGGAAAAGTTTTTGAGAACAAATTTATTAATTAGTGAAAAGGCAATATTTTTAAATAAGCTGATGTATTGCAGTTTTAAATTAAATAATTATATTATTTGTTATTGCATAGAAAATGACAAATTCTAATATAAAATGCAATAAATAAGAATAATTGAGTGTGCCTCTTCCCGGAAATTCCCGTTTCCCAAGCCCTAATCCTTATACTTATATGCGGAGAATAATTGCTTGTTGTAGGTATTTCATTTGCTTTTAAACTTGTACTGGAGTATTTAAAAGACAGTGGACGCAATATGTAACTAACTAAATTCATATGTATGTATGTACATACAAACATATGTATTTGGTAAGACGGCACGAATGCATTAGTAGTAATAGATGTCAACAACTCATATTGTTAAAATGAAAATAATTTTGTTTATTATTAATAATTGCCCAACATAATGGAATGCTAAAAATCGCATACATTGTTCTGGCGTTTGCAAAGATTTCAACGATAAGCACTGGATCAGAAATTCACTTGTACAAAAAGGCGTATGTATGTATATATAAGTATGTATGCATGTGTGTATGTATGCATGCACATATGCATGCGTTCGTGCAAGTCAATGTGAATATGTATCGCAACCTCTTTCGATTAATCGTCATTGCCGATGAACGAAAAAGAGAAATTAAAACAAGTAGACGTTGGGTTCAATACGATTCAATGCGACAACTTTCACGACGGCCAAGAAACACTTTACGAGAACTAAAATGGGTATGTTCATATGTATGTGTGCGTGGGTATTTATGCATGTATAGTAAGTACACTTGTAGGTATGTTTTATCAAATCATCCACACATATGTAAACATGTACATATTTTAAGCTTTTTATACACTTTTAAACACGAAACATATGTACATACACACGTGTAAAGCCAAAGCTTCGGCACAACAACACGACCGGCTCCATGCAAAGTTTATACACAACTAAACTGAAGTCAACAAACACAATATATTAACAAAATAAAATAAAATAAAATAAATATATTTACATACTTATATGTATGTATGTATGTACACATACTTATATGATTATTATATGTAGTGACTTTGGGTGTACAAAGAAGGAAATAATGGAAAGAAGTCAAAGAAGAACTAAAGGGAAATGCATTACAATAAGAGACATGGAAAAATAGCGGACGTTTATTTTACCATTTCGTCTTTTGTTTAAACCAGATACGAATTAAGAAACACAGAAGAACGAAAGTCTTAAAACACTCTGCACACCGCAAACAGCGAAGAAGATAAAACAGTGTTTAGTAATGTATCTAATATTAACAATATACGTACATACATATGTATGTACACAACCTAGACGTACATATGTATGCATCTACCGAGTATGTACCTATTTTTATACACAAATGCAATCCCGTGGGTTGTTATCTGAAGAGCATTAACTGTAACAGCTGATTTGTATATATTAGACGAAATACATATGTATGTACGTATGTACATGCATATACATACTTATGTCAAATTACGTATACTATATATTTCTTTGTTGTCTTTTGCTTTTCTACGGGGTGTACACCTGTAAAACCCTCTATTAAACAATATTACACCAATTCCATTTGTGTTTCAGAATTGAATGAATGAATAATTTATTACTTATTTTATTTTGTAGTACTAAGAAAAAATTATAATATTGAATATTGCGATTTCGTAATTGACAATCAGTCAATTTTAAAAGAACATACTGAATACATTTGTAAAAAAATCGTGGTAAAATCGGGCTTTCGATATTCACTTTTCGGTATGGCCTTGAGCTGTCGCAGCGATTCGGTTTTTATCTCCTCAATCGTCATAAAACGCCGTCCTTTTATGTGTCTCTTCAATTTCGGGAACATGCAAAAGTCGCAGGCGGCCAAATCTGGTGAATCCGGTGGCTGAGGCATGAGAACGGTATTCTTTTCGGCCAAAAACTTACGAACAAGCAATGACGAGTAAGCAGGTACATTATAGTTTCCTGAAGTTTCTTTCGTATTGCTTCTCGCAATCGGCGCATAACTTCAAGATAATACAAGGAGTATTAATCGTACGATCATGAGACAAGAACTACTAATGCACTACGCCATGGTAATCGATGAAAACAGTGAGCAAAACCTTGACATTTTATCGAAATTGGTTTGTTTTTTGTCTTGTTGCATAGATCAAAAAATATTTACAATGCCTAATGCTGTGAGAGTGCAACCGATCTACGTCAATAAAATTTATGCCAGATGTACTGACGTGGCTAAATATTCCCCAAAGACTACAATTTAATAAAATAAACTTTATTTACAAAATGAAGATGGGAGACGCTCAGGATCGTTTGACTCTAGATTTTATAGTCCAAAAAGCAAATACAAGTGCAATTGAGAAATCATTATTTATCACAGTGCCAAATTATTTAAAGAATGAATAGTGTTAAAGTTTTTCGAAAAAAATCATAAATTTTATTAGAAATGTTAATCACCCTTGTCATTTATTATAAGAAATATTTTTTCGTAAAGTATTACAAATACTACTTAATAAATAAATAAAAAAATACGTTATAAATCAAAAGGCCTGCATTTAAACGTTAAACCAAAATTATGCTTCTCTGATTTAGAAATCATAGAATTAACCCCACTCTAACCAACAACTTGCGAATAGAGTTCATGATAACATGAGAAAGAATACATTTTTCGTATGGTTTTAGGTTTTAAATATCCTAAGTAAACTGATCGCTAGCAGACGCTTTCTTATCTCTGATGTAGTAAAGAATTGATAACAAGTGTAAAGTACAGTATACACATTTACGTGCAGTTATTAATACTAAATGTAATATTTCAATTTGTTATGACATGGTTTTTATCTGACTTGAAAATTGTCCTAAGTTAAACAATGTGTTATATAACATGCAGAACAATATTTAAGCCATGAATAATTGAAATTATAGTTTAGAGTCTTACAGACATTCAAACAGTAAAATTATTCTTAAAATATATTTATTTTTTACAAACAATCTGCCTTTTTGTCTGAAAGAACATCGCCAAAAACTATTGTGTAGATTTGCAATCGGCTATAGGAATCATATCAGACTTTTGTAACCAAATATTTTTCAGATGCAATTTTAAATCTATATATATATATATATATATATATATATATATATATATATATATATATATATATAAATAAGTCCGTATATGTACGTCGCCGAACTAATCATAAACGCGTCGAGCGATTTCAACAAAACTTATACACTACGTAGGCAGTGGCCCATATATGGTTTATATGAAGTTTGGTTCCGATAACGCATGTGTGTGCGGTGCGTATGTGAAGTGAGTGTGTTTTTGGGAACAAAACCAACTTTATTAAAAACAAGTGTGTTTCTTTTCTTATTTTGTTTTGCCGTGCGAAGCAGGCAACGGGCCCGCTAGTTTATTATAAAACTATACAAACACGTTCCCAAAATATTATGTCTATAACATTTGAGAACTCTATTTCAATCGATACTGTTGTTTTGCTGCTTATAAGTAAATCAAGGAAATAATTTTAAAAAATAGATTTTTTACAAAATAATGGCGATTTTCTAGATGTGTTTCTACAGCTTAATTGGACAAGGATATGCCCTATCTCAGTTCTTGTTTAAAATAATTTGTCTACACAATACTTGAATTACGAGACGGAAAAACTAGCGCTGACAAAAGTCCTTTAGCTTTTCTGTTTGTCGTCAGAATTTCTTAATTTTGTTAACATATGTGTTCTTAATACATATCTTTTCACATTATCTTTTATGTTAAATGTACGGCTTCATTTAAACATATTTGTTATTTTTTGTCAATAGGTTTTTGTTAGAAGGGTTAAGCTGATTACTTACGAAAATAAAAGAGAACAAAACTTATCATGTCGAAAATAGTTAGTTGACCCCATACAAAGATATTTTAAGGCCTATTGTTGTAGCAATAAAAATGTGTTAGTAATTTTGTACGTTTTAATGAGGAACATAATTAATTTGACATGATAAATATTTTATATTAGATAAAAATTGAATCCATATAGAATTAAAATCTTTGTAGATGCATTTTATTATAACCTTAATATTAAAATTTTTTATACATATCTTGATATTCTCCCCATCTAATTGTTAAAATAATTTTAGTTTTTACAAAATGTACTGTTCCTTGTGGCTTTAGCTGTTCATATGCCGACATTTCATTGGTCGCTAAACAAATCGTTAGTGAACTTTAAGGAGTTAGAAAACATTTAACTTCATGTCTTACAATATGAGAATTCTTTATTGTATATATTTAATACAAAATATGTAATCATATTTGGCTTAGAATGCTTTTATACAAACAACACAACAAACAATTATACTAAAGAAAAATAAAATAGACTCATGCTGATTACAAAATGATTATAAGTATTTTGTAATAATTTTATACAATATATAATTCTCATATTGTATTTGCTTTCTTTGGCATAAGTATACGAAATGTCGGCATATGAACAGCTAAAGCCACAACAAACAATACATTTTATTATAACCTTGAGGGTAAAAGTAAAAAATATGTAAAATATTTTGATGTTAGATATCAAACTGGAAATGATATAAAATCCAAATAGTAAAAATTTAGTTTAGTTTTAAAAGAGTTTTTGAAATAAAATACACCCAACAAAAATTTTGTCATTAAACATTGTCCGTGTCAACAGTAAATAAAGCGGAATACAAGTAACTTTAATTTATTTCGCTAATTAAATTTCACAAGTATTTAAACGAGTTACAGCAATTAGTGAATCATAAAAACAATCAAGAAATTTAAGGACTTTTTCCATTATTTCATAAAAGCCCACGCATTTTTGCTTATGAAAACGTTTTCCTCCCTAAATGCACTTTGGTTTCAATATCATTCCAGTCGATTATGATTTTTAAGCGTTAAATACGAGTGTATATATATATATATATATATATATATATATATATATATATATATATATATATATATATATATATATATATATATATATATACATATGTATATATATATATATTTATACATATAGAATTATTTTTATCTTTTTTCAAGTCTGATAAATTTAAAGGAATTTTAATTTCACGTATGCATATACATATGCATGTATGTATATGTACATACGTACGATTTACGTACTTCGGTATCGATAAAGATAAAAAATAACAAAACCAAACCATAAAAATAAATTTAGATCATTGCAAAAATAGAAATACCAAACAGAATTTTCAAATACAAATATATTCTAATTGATTTTATATTTGGGATCATTTAAATACATATCGCAAATAAGATAACGAACGAAAAAGATAAAGAGTGCGAGAAGTTCACACCGAATATACAGTTGCGTTCACAATAAAAGAATGAGTAACTCAAATGATTTCTGAAAGCCCAAACTTTTTGTTAAAAATCTCCTTTCTTCCTGATGCTATATGCGTCTTTGTATTATCAAATACCTAAATTACAATGGCAACATGTCGTACAGTGATGACTCATTAATAATATTAGAACGAATAAGTTGAATAAAATTTCAAATGGTTCTAATGTGGAATCTTGCGACTGCACTCAATCTCCTGTAGGGACTTTTATACGATTATTAAGATAACATTTTGGTATTTATCAAATTCGTTATTCGATATATTCTCCAAAATAACCATTTTAATATTATATTGTTTGTTGTTGGCTTAGCTAGGTATATGCCTGCATTTCATTGGCGCTAACCAAATCATCAGTACCCTTTAGCCAAATCATGAATACTTTCATTATCACCCAACGGGCGATTAATTGTATAAAGGCGTAAAGAGAAAAAACAAAAAGACGCAAGTCAATTATAATTGTTTGTTGTGTTGTGATTGTACAAAAGCATTCTAAAGCTATTTATACTTTTGTGTTTTTGTTGATTACAAATAGAAAAATATGATTGAGTTCTTTTTGAATTCTCATATAGTGTTTGTAGTCTGTGGCTTAAGTATACGAGCTTTGAATGCTTTCAATCATGATTTGGCTAAAGGGTACTGATGATTTGGTTAGCGCCAATGAAATGCAGGCATATACCTAGCTAAGCCAACAACAAACAATATAATATTATAACATTTTGGTTGTAAATTTTCTATCAGCAAGACTTTTCAAATATAAAAAAACGTGTGGCAATTGCATAATTAAAAATGTATAAAAAGTTTATGAAAGTTCTCTTTATAAGCCCTTGATAATATCAATTTACAGGGGGAAAACCCACAGATGAGATGTGTGGAACGAATGCAAGATGCTATTTTAAAAGCAACTTTCTTTTAGAGAAAATTATATGTTTGTGCTGTTTCAAGATGAATTAATTTTACAAGGCGGCTGCCCCACAGCAGCACCACATCAAAGAAAAAAAAATAGTTGCATGTACATAGTGAGCGAGTTGGATGTTCTTTTTTCGTCCTTTTTGAATGAAAGAAATAAAATAGATTCACGTTGAGTATTATTGTTTGTTGTGTTGTTAGTATAAAAGATTTCTAAGCCAACTATGATTATGTATTTAGTTATGATTCATATACAATATTGAATATTTTCAAACTGCTTAAACTTCACTGACGATTTGATTTAGCGACCAATTAAATGTCGGCATATGAAGAGCTAAAGCCACAACAAACAATGCATTTTTTTAAAACTTTATTTCCATAAATTTTACTTATGTATGTGTTAAAAATATGTTTGCTTTTGCCCAAAATCCCAATAGGCCAAAGAAATAAGGATATTATATTCAATTCAGTAAATAGTACTCATCAGAGTACTTTGCTACCAAGTCACATGCGTCCAGAAGACATATGTATGTACATTCCAATGTACACCACAATTTTAAAACACTATGAATAATACGAGTATGTGCTATGCTGCGTTCATTCCAAAATATTATTTTTCCTTAATCGTAAGAAATAATTGGTATTAAAATCAATTATAAAATTGATTGTTAAAAATTAAATCTACGCAAGAATCTTTATGATATACTTCTCTTGTTTCACTTATGAAACGTAATCACACATATAAGTACGTATCGAAAATATTGTTGTTTGTAAATATATGAACTCACCTGGTAATATGAATCAGCCATAGTGACAATTTGATGTAAAATTTCGTTAAAATAATGCACTCTTTGATTTTGACTTTTTGGTTGTTTTTTATTGTTCAATTATCACTTTTTCACAATTTATTTTATTCACTTTTATTGAAGATCAAACTAATTGATGAAATTCTTTTGAATTACACAAACAACATTTTACTGCGGCAATTCATTCAACTTCTAAAATATTAAATACATACATACATATATTTAGCAATGCTTATGTGTGTGTATTTATTTATTTATTTCTTATAAATTCATTAGATTTCATATTTTCATTTAAAAGCCAAGACGAACCTGACGTGACAGACAAATACAAACATACATATATCATCATTGTCTGCGATTGCTATTGAAGTGCTATTGCAGTTCCACATAATTTAATTTAAGATAAACATACATATGTATGTATATAGTTCGACGTGGCTAATTAAATCAATCAAAAATAAGAAAAATCGGTATTTAAAATTAACTTTACTTGAAATTACTGGTTAATTAAAAATATACAATGTCTGCAGTTGGTAGTATGTATGTACATACATACATGTTGGTCCTGCAAAGACGAAAGGTTCTTCATGTAAGTATATCTTTTTTAACGTTCAACTCATCTAATTATTTCCGTTGACTGACAAATTCCAAAATCAAATATTACAGCTTTAAAATGTATAATTTATCTAGCAAGAATAGAGAAAATATAAATTGTGTACATTTTTTCACCCTCTTTTATGCAAATTAATTAATTGGTTCAAATTTAAAAGGTGAATATACAAACATACTATACACATGAATATGTATGTATGTATGTATGTATGCATATAGAACTTAAATTTTTCAAATTATATATAAGATATAGATATTAACGTAAGAGTAAGTAAAATTTCCTTTATATATACATATATATTTTAATTTCTTGACTTTTTGTAATTCCTTCTGTTGTGAATTTTATTACTTGACTTTTATTTCACATTTTTACGACGTTTTGTTTTCATATTCCATCCATCAATAATTGTTGCTGTTTTTGCATATTCTATTTACGTATAAAGAATTAACACATACACATTTCAACACACACTTATATATAGATATAGAACAAAACGACCGACCAAACACCTTTTTTTCAATAAATGGATGTATACTATCATCATCGAAAGAATATGATGTTCCCAAAAAATGGGAAAACAGTGTAATACGCTTATGGTATAAATTTACGGAAACATAATATAATCAATCAAATATACAAAAGTATTTCTTTCAATTAGATATTTTATAAGCGACAAATTATTGTTTATAATCGCTCATTGGTTTGCAATTTTTACTTCCCAATTTCATTATTTAAATTTTTTAATACACAACTTGTTTCCTTCACGTAACGCTTTTATATAAAAGTAAATGTGTAGTACGTTTTGAACGATTTCTGCAATCAAGAACTTTAAATAACAATATTCCACAGCAAAAAACCAAAAATTGAGAAAATAAAATGAAACAGAAACACATCAGCAAAAAATTAAGAAGGAAGAAGAGAACAATTAACAGCAGGCAACAGGCTGCCAGACTGTTAAGGCAGCATGAATTTGTCATGGTTGCATGTAAAAAGTATTAAATAACTCATTCAACGATGGAAGCATTTACACATCGATTTTATCAAAAACACAGGAGGGCCAGCGTATACATCGTTCAAAAACGAAATGATTACGAGAATATATAAATTAATTTGGACCATCTGAGAGTAACGTTAAAGGATGACATAAACATTATTTAATTAACAATGTCCATATCATACGCTATTTATAAAACAATTGCAGCTCAAAATCTTTTTACTATATTTTATTAACACTGTCAATAACTGTAAAAAAAACTACAAATAATATATTTTGGTAGAAAATTATTTGATACCCTTTCCCACATTTTTAAATTGTAGCGCAGTACCCAATTTTATATATATATATATATATATATATATATATATATATATATATATATATATATATATATATATATATATATATATATATATATATATATATATATATATATATATATATATATATATATATATATATATCTATATATATATATATAAAATAGGATGTGTGTATGTATGTATGGCTCCAAGACGGCTGGGCCGATTTTGACGAAATTTTCAGGGAACCTTCAGAATACTCGGGCGGGTGACACTGTGAAGTCCGATTTTCTGTTTTCCGTCTGTGGGCGAAGGGGCGTCCAAAATGCAATAATTCATAAAATGAGAACGGCTTGGCCGATTTCTGTAAAACTTTTTGTCAGTTGTTCGTATTTTCGAGAAGAAGGTTTTTGTGGAAGAAAATTCCTCCGGAAAAGTCGGAAAATTGGAAAATCGAGTTTTTGTATGAAATTTTGTTTGAGATTATTCCTTAATGGCTTTTCAAATTAAAAAATTGAAAGTTTGTCTGAAGGCTTAAAATTGGGGCGAGGCGAAGTTCGCCTGGTCCGCTAGTATATATATATATATATATATATATATATATATATATATATATATATATATATATGTGTGTGTGTGTGTGTGTGTGTGTGTGTGTAGGTAGACAACGTTAAAACATCAAGATGTGTATTTAACATATTGCGTTCTTTATATTACGCTTTGTGCTTTAATTATAAACACATACATATATTTTTGTTAGTTTATAAATATTTTTATTAGAAATTATAACATTTCCGTTTTTGAAATTTAAAACATTTTGTCCAAAGTCAACATCAGATTTGTGGCTATTAGATAAGAATTAGGCGCTAGGTTTTTTAGGTAATGATCCAAAGGCAGAAATCACCGTTCCTTTAGTTCCTGTAACAGTGGTCGTAAGCGTAGGTGGCACAGGCTTAACTATTGTTGCAGGCTGATCCCATTTAGATTTTCTTTGAATATTAATAATGATTTTAATATGTGAACGTATATGTATGTATGTATACATTCAAACTATATTTACCTCTTTTTTGCTTCCTCCTCAACTTTGCGTGCCAAGGCTGAAACTTGCTCGATCTTGTCGTTATCCTTCTTATCCTTTTGCCTTTTAACCATTTCATTCTTTTGAACACGTGCCAACTCTTCGTAGAAACTTTCTGGACCCCATTGCAGTGGGTCATATATTTCAGGAGGATAATTTGTACCGAATTCATTTATATCACAAAATTGTATAAGTTTTTCGTAAATGCTAGGATTACGAAATTCTTTGCGTTGTTGAATAATTCTGTTCATGTTCATATTATTTGTTTCCATTTTTTCATATAGTTGTTGAATTTTTTCTGATAATTCTGGTAATGGTTTGCCTTTCGGTTCCGGCGGTAGTGTGAAATTGTAATGGGCGTATTTCGCAAATTTGTCATGTTTGTTATGAGAACTGACTTTTTGCGAAGGATCAAATGATTCATCGTCTACTACCACAGGAGAGTCATGGCGCTTTTGGGGTGTTTTCTTCACGTCTAAGCTGTTTCGTTTTTCACGTTCTTCTTCAGATCCTGATGGTTCTCGCTCACGGTCTTCATCATATTCATTCTCTTCCTCTTCTTCACCATCTGCTTCATCGGAAATTATAGTGTCGTCTTGATAACTTACCAAGCGCTTTACAACCTTTTTAGATTTTCTTTTCCTACTGTGCCTGGTTTCTTTGAAATCTATTTCATATCTTTTTTGACGGTTCTCGGGAGTTTGCTCTGTACTACGTCTACGCAGAGGTGGCTGCAGCAAAAGATAGTTGTGCAAAACAAATAAAATGTATGTATATCTATGAACAAATACCTGCGATGCTTGTGAAGACTGTGAATCTGGAGATTCTTGCTGATCTTCATTTTCTGAATCGGTATACTGAGCGGTTAGGCTGGCTAAAGCAGAATTACTCATTTTTCTCTTCAAATAAATATTACGAACTATTCAGAATTTAATTTGTCAAACAAATAACTTTCCCTTGAGCAGTATTCATGTAAGACGGCAATTTTTTTAAACCACAGTAGTAGTTTATGTAGTTTATGTTTTAAACAAATAAAGACCAGCTGAAAACAGTTTCGTACTTTTACTTTTGGAGTTTGACACATTGATTGTGTATATGGTGAAAATTAGTTATTTCACCATATCTGTATGCTTTGTGATAAAATTTATACTAACAGTGCTGTCGGACTTATTTTGATTTTTCACCAGATTCTATGTCGAAAACTAACAAAACTACCAAAGTGCTTCTTATTTTCGTTTTTGCCAATCATATTGTCATTTTATTAGTATAAATTGTATATTCTGTGGTATAAATAAATAAACATTTATAGTTTGATCCGAATGGCCATATTTGCATATATAAAAAAAATTAAGATATATGCTTAATATTGAAATTTATTATTCGGGAGAATATCCCGACCAATCGTTAGAAACAATTAGTTTTTTTGCAAAATGCATTGAAAAAATGTTTGTTGTGACTTTAGCTCTTCATATGCCGACATTTCATTGGTTGCTAAAACCAAATCGTCAGTGAAGTTTAAGCAGTTTGATAACATTCAACCTCGTATCTTTATGCCATACAAAACAAATACAATATGAGAATTTCAATACTGCATATGAATTATAACAAATACATAATCATAGTAGGCTTAGAATGTTTCTATACAAACAACACAACAAACAATTATACTCAAAATGACTCTATTTTATTTTTCTCTCAAAATTAAGATATATGTATATAAGTATATACTGCTTAACTTTTATTTCAAATAAGACCAAAATAAATGGTGAAGAAATAACACAAATTTTTTTAAGAAGCAAGATATAATCTTACATAAATATATACCCACTTACATGTGTACATTCCTTCAATGTGTTAACAGGCAAGGATAGGAGCTCCAAGACTATTAAGTTGATATTAAAAAAAATTTAACTGAACTATATTTCACGAATTATCAATTTCTTAATTTTTCATATGGACTTCATGGCCAACAAAATCGCCAACTATTTTATAAATGGCTGTCGGCAAAAAAAATTAAGGCAAAATATCGCCACATCTGGTAGCACTGAAACTAAGATGACTGTGGCAATAAGACCACTTAGTCGGTTAATTATTTTTGACGGTGTCTTATAATCTGCTTAAATCATAACGCAAGTGAAAAGTTAAATTCGTTGTGTAGAACAAAATACGTATAAATTAATACTATTCGTTATTGAAAGAAAGTACGAAAGACTTTCATACAGACAATTCTTTAAAGCAATAACATAATAAATTAATTAACAATTGTAATTGGTAATCTGACGAATAACTCCTATGTGGGTCTGAAGCAAGGAAGCAAAGTTGGAACAGCTGCTTTCCATTTACTTCGTTACGCCACGTTACTTATCTTGTGCCAACCAATTTAATATCATTTATACTTACATACTTATATCCTTAATTAAACGTTCTTATTGTCTATTCTGAAGAGAACTGCAACAAAGCACATACACATTCATATGTATTGTGGCTCTGCATTGGATACGTGTTAATTTTTGGTGGCTTTTTATTTTGGAGCATGGATGAGTATGATGGAGGACGTTTGCAAAAACGTATCGATAAGATACTGGAGACTCGTTTAGATACTGAAAAGGTAAAAAGTAAAATATATGTACATATGTATATGCTATGTACATATGGATGTATGTATACATATATACATATAGATATGTTTGTTTTGTTCAAAATAGGAAACGCTAGAGGCTTTAAAGGATACATCGAATTTTTTTGTGGAAAATAGCCTGCAAAACAGACGTAATTTGCGAAGCCAAATAGAAAAACGATCCGTCAGTATAAATGAAAACTTTCTAAAATCGTTTCGTAAAGTTAAAGAAAGTCTTGATGCTGTTTGTGATGATCTGGATATACTGAGTACATCTGTGCAAGCAATGAAAAATGATTTGGAGTCATCTAAAGCCCTAACGCATAACCTCATAGAGCAAACAAATGACTTGCAAGAACAGAGAGATCGTTTGCAAGTGCACAAACAAGTTGCTGAAGCATTTTTGGCACGTTTTCAGTTAAGTGTACCAGAACATCAAATATTATATGGCACGACGAAAGATTCACCCATAACTTCAGAGTTTTTTGATGTGTTAGACCGGGTGCAAAATATACATGCAGATTGTCGTATTTTGATGCAATGCGAGTATCAGACATGTGCTGAAGATATTATGGAAGAAATGACTTTACATCAAGAAGGTGCATTAGAAAGACTTTACAGATGGACTCAAAATCATTGCAGGAACTTGGAGAACAACGAAATTGGTTCCTTAGTCATAAGAGCGATGGGGAGATTGCAAGATCGACCAGTACTATTTAAGTGTGCATATTTTGTATATCTTTGCATTGAACCACATATATATCTAGTGACTGCATCCATTTTTGCTTTAATTTAGGTATGTCATCGACGAATACGCTATTGCTCGCAGAGCTGTATTAGTTCGACTTTTTATTGATGCTTTAACTGAAGGTGGGCCTGGAGGCAACCCTAAGCCGATAGAAATGCATGCTCATGACCCAAAACGCTACATAGGCGACATGTTTGCTTGGCTTCATCAAGCAATACCTATAGAAAAAGAGAATTCTGCGTTGCTCTTTAAGTTGTGTCGTAAGAATGGTGTGTATGCTTAAATACCGAGAGATGTATCTATCATAATTGTTTTCTCTTAAAGATATTTCAGAGCAAATGCAAAATGCGTTGGCTTACATAGCAGACGGTGTTGTTCATCCCTTGAAAGTACGCGTTGAAACTATTCTCAATTCTGAAAAGGATACCATTGTACTGTTTGCCATATCAAATTTACTGAGGTTTTATCAACAAATTATGAAACAAGTTGTCCAAGGTGGTAGCCTAGAGCAATGCCTGGCAGAATTGCAAAAGTCCAGTGAAGAGATTTATCTCAACTCTTTGTCAAATCAGGTGCGGCAAATTTTGCAGAAAAACGCTATTTCGGGGACAGGTTTGGAAACCCCTCAAAGGGATCTTGTGCCACCTACAAGTCTCGGTCGCTTGCTTAATTTATTGAAAGAGATACTATCTGTTGCAACTATGGTTGATGGTCGACAGTCAGATATAACGAAAATAATTTCGTGTATAATTGATCCGTTGCTTCAATCAGTGCAAGAGTCTGCTTCTCACTTACCCACAGTAGATATGGCTGTATACCTTCTTAACTGCTTATACCACATGCAAAGTACTTTAGCAGTATACGAATACATGGATGAACGCCTTGAACGCTTACAGGCACAATCTGAGGCACAAATTGATACTTTAACCTCAGAGCAAGCCTCCTCATTAGTGTCTAATTTACAGCTAGGCCCTATTTATACCATCCTACAAACAAATCAGTCAAAAATCGAGTCAAATCTGTTAAAGATTTTCATGAATAAAATGGAGGCATTTTTAGAAATGCCTGAAGTATTGCTATTGCCACAAATACAATTAATCATGTCTAGTTCTCATCGTATGGCTGTACAAAGGAGAGCCTTTAATGTCATTGTAGCAATTTATAAACAAATTTATGAACGAGTTCACGATCATGAAAATGGTTTCGAAGATCCTGAATCAATATTTACGAAAACTCCTGAGCAAGTGGCCAAGATATTAGCTTTATAATTTGTATGCGAAAAATGTTGTTTTGCGTTACCTTAACATGGCAATGTTAATGTGGGATAATAATAAATCTTATGTACCTTTCTGTAAACAATGAAAAATTAGTCTCCTAATTGATTAAGATATGACGTCAAACTCTTTTCCGAATTCCAAATGTGTGTGATTTGTAGAAATGAGTTCACTCCAAAAATTTGAATATAATTAAAGTTAATTTGTTGCATTAAGCAGCATTATTAAATTATTAATTATTTCATAGTGTTTGTTTGTTCTGCATATGCATATATATACAAAAACTTCATTCACTCGCGAAACAATCGTCACATCGACTCACAAGACCATCATTTGGAAGAGCAAAGAATAGTTCTACTTCAATAATCGTCTGGATGATTAAAATACGAATCGCGAAATGATCGCGCTCGTCATACAATCTTCCAAATGCTAGCTGGATATGTAATATATGTTTGTATATATGTATATTAGACACACACACACACACACACACACACACACACACACACACACACACACACATATATATATATATATATATATATATATATATATATATTACATTACGCTTTTACATATAAGACACTCATCTTCACCAGATATATTCAAAGAAATTACAATTAAAATCAGTCACGCACGAGATGTGAGTTTTGAACATAAAAAGCTACTAAATAAAATAATTGCTCTCACGAGTTGTTAACTTTAATATTCGTGTGGAATAATTGCAAATAGCCTTGTATTACTAATAATGAAAGGATATTGCTGACTTAGAGCCAATAAAATTATTAAAACCATCCTTGATCTATATTCAAAAAAAGATTTTCGTCGACTAAATAATGTGTTTTAATAAATCCCTTGCATTTTGTGGTAGACTAAGAATTCAAAAGTTTTAAAGTTGAGAAATTTTTAAATAAATGTGTTTTTTATTATAAAATATGAAATATAGATCAATTTAATAACTAAACTTTGACGGTATATACGAATGCGAGCTTCCAGCATGTAAAATACTTATAGATATTGAATATAATGTAATTGTTATATTTATGTTGACATGCTTGAACAGACCTTAATTTCCAAGAGAACGTTACAATTATCTAGGATATCGTTATTGTTGTCTTTTGAAACAGGTCTAATGTAAGGGCACTCAGAAATGCCGGAAGAGATTTATTTCCCACCAATTGAGTTTCTATTAGTGGCTTCAAAGTTGCCGAATACGGTGTCTCCAGCATATCCAACACATTGGACTCATTTAATCGAAAGTTTAGATAATGATCTGGGCTTTCTGCATACATACTCGATATTCTGGAAGTGTTGGTTAGTCAAAAGTTAACATTACACATATACGAACTAATTAATGAAAAATAAAATGCAATGCTTACTTGTAATTTGTGTTGGCTCCAATGCGATCTATGCGATATCCAAACAGCATGTAAACTACCTCTCGAAACTCCATGCTAGCAGACTTATAGCATTCTTTAATTTTTTTCATTTTAGAATTCATTGACTCCAGTTCAGCTCGTAGTTGATTCATTTCTTTTATATTCATAGTCATATTAGCAGACTCATTAAAACGAGCTTGTGTAACTTCATTGTCTTCTTCAAGTTTCTTATTCTTTCTTTTTAGGCGTTCAATCTGATGGAATAAAAAATTACACCATGTGCTCACATTAAACAAAAGGATATTGAGTTATATAAATGAGTGTAATCTCTTATACATATAATTTCCTATTAATCTTACCTCCGCTTGTAATTTTTCAATAATATTTTCAGCATTTTCATAAGCTTGAGAAGCAGGGTTAAGTTTCAAATGCACAACTTTGTATTTGTCCATATCGAAGTCACCCTTTAAGCAACGATGTTCCAACTCCAGTTCTAGTTCTTCTTTGCGTCTTCTTAAGCGTTCATTTTCCACTCGCAACACATCAAGTTCCTTTTTAAAATGATCATATCCAGCTGTTGAATCAATGTTCCCATTAGAAATTTCTTCTACAACTTGATCAGAATTGGCCGAAGCTTTAGCAAGCGTTAATTCTTTTTCTAAGCTTGAGCACATATCTTTATAACCCATTAAGGTTTTTTCTAACATTTCAACTCTCATTTTAAGCTGGTTTTCTGCTGAAGAAATGTCTGAGCTCCCAGATGGATTCGAAATTGTTAGATCCTTTTCGAAATTTTCTAATAACTGCTTATAGCAATCCCTTTCCTTAGATACTAGCAATAGTTTCTTTTGCACTCGAACTTTAAAACCCTTATAGCGTTTAAGTTCCGCATTTAGTTCCTCAAGATTTTTAACATATATTTCACATTTTTGTTTACAGTCTAATAATTCTCCTTCAAGAGTTTTCGTTTCTGAAACTTTTGAATTCTTTTCAGATACCATAAGAACATCATGTTGCAAAAGTTCTTCAATGCGTGCTCTTAATGCCATTGGACTAACAAATGTATTCTGAGGGCAATGATCTTGACCAACTTTTATCCACTCATTAAGATCATCTTGAGCATGTTTTAATTGGACTTGCATTGCCACGGCCTCGGATCGAGCTCCTTCTTCCTTCTCCAAACGAGAACGCAAATCGTATACTTGTTCCTCCAGCAACAACTTGTTGCCTAGCAGCTCTTGTAGGTGCTTATTATTTGAACGTAATCGTTCTATTTCTTTATCCATGTCCGGAATACTTAGTAAGCGGTCCTGAGAGTTCTGTAATATATAGGAAAGTTATTTACCCATTCGTTTTACATATTTTGATATATATAATCACTTTTGTAATTTCCTTCCAATCATTGTACGATGCTATTTCGAATTCTAATTCTTTAATGCGTTGATTAGCATACTCCAAATCTTGATTGACTTTCTCATGTTGCAATTTTAAATCATCAAAGCCGTAAACCTTGTCTTTAATATCATCCAGCTGGTTTTTAGCGGATTCTAACTCATCAGAGGTCAATTCTAGCTCCTACAAAATTTATATTTATAACAATATAATTAACGGATGTTAATTCCACGCATACACAACTTACCAATTCCAATTTTTCAGAATGTCTTTTATATTCGCTCAACTCATTTGCCATACTATTTTGAATGATTCGGGCATTCTCTTCCACTTCGTGCTTGGTTCTCTCAAGCTTTAAGATAATGTCTTCGTATGCATGTTTCTGTTGTTGGACTTCATTTTGAGCCTTTAAAAATTCTTGCTTCGCTGTATATTCACGTTTCCTCAATACTTGCATATGTTTCTCCAAATCTTGTATTTTTCGTGACGAATAGTCACATTGCTTTTTTAGTTCAGAAACTCGATTTTCGTTTAGAATTTCGGATTCTTGTCGCAATTTATGCAAACGTTCTATTTCTTGTCTGAGTTTCGTATTCTATTGTATAGTAAAAATTAATTCAGTATTGTACAAAATATATCGGCTCGTACCATCATATTCAACTATCGAATGTAAAAAATTAATTTTTTTTACTTCATACACGCTTTAACAAAAACCCGGGAAGTATCTTTGATCAAGTACCGAATAATAAGTTTTTTATTTCAAATTGTGTATTGTGAAAGTATCGAATATATGTTTGCTCTTTTGCATTAAGTATTATGAAGAAGAAATTGAAATCGAAAAGAAAAATTTATTTGTCTGCATATTGAAGGAATGGGCACAAATTATCAGATGTACTTGCACCAAGCCCAGTCCATGTGACAATAAGCTGACACGACCCGCAGTGTGTCATAACATAATATTACTTTTCATATTCGGATAAAACTCACTCTAATTTGGAATTGAATTTTCGCATGTACACAGCGGAACTTGTGATGGCATTATGAATTTTTCAAGGACAAATAAATCTCCTTCAGTGGTGCTGATACTGCTGGCCGAGTATGTTAAACATTAAACAAATCTATATACGCTCGGATTTTCCCATTCGACAATTGGATATGGTAGGGACGATATGTTTACATGTATCACATACCCTGGTTTTTGCTTCAATTAAATCAGCTTTCATGCGCCTAGTCTCCCAAGGACTGGGGGGCACGGTAATACTAGAGTTTGCCGACAAATTGCTAGGGTTGTGGCTAACATTCGATGAGTTATCATCAAAACTTTGCGAGAAACGTCGTTTTTTTGGCACTGGAAAGGATTTTTGGAAACAAATAGCCATTTATTGACAAGATAATTATAAAAACACAAACAGGCATCATGTAGAAGGAATTTAATGATAGAAACCAACTCACATGTACCGGAGTCATTGAAAGAATCATCTAGGTGTTCAAAGCTCAACTTTTTTGGAGCAGAATGTGTTACACTGTCATTGAATTTCGCCAAAATTTTATCCAAACTTGTTTTTATATCTTCCATTTTATGTTTGCTTTACAGACAGATCTATAAATTTGATTTTACGCACGCCAATAAACAACACGAACTACAAACAACCAGGCCATACATACTTAACGTATGTATATACAAAATTGTCAAAATATACAAAATGCACAGTTGTATGTGGTACAGTAGCTTTTATATAGAACGACCACGAAAATTTTCATATCAATTATATTCCCCCTTATCGTGTTTGGCGATTTTCGACTGCTAATTCGAGTGTTTGTAATAGACTAAAGATACCGAGCAACATTTTTCTTTAATCTAGTACAAACTGTCGAATTTGCAGTCGAAAATCGCTAAACACGATAAGGGGGAATATAAAAATTTTTCTCTGGCGCAAAATATAAAAAGAAAGGAATTAATTTTGTGCCAGAATATTGATAAAAATAAAAAAGGAAAAGTAAATAAAAACCTTAAAAAGTGATTGAAATAAATGTAAGGCCTAGAATGTGCAAAGCATAATCTAGGCAATATTCTGTGGTTTCTATAATAAAACCCATCTGCTATCTCGTTAAACTGTCAATTTATATAATAGAGTGTGACAGTGTCACGATAGAGCACATGTAGTCAGTTGTTAGTTTATATTGAACATATTTGATAGACCTTGATATAGTGCAACAATTTGGTTCCTAAGACAAACTTGCTTGTGTTTTTGAAAATGATACTGATATGAATGTCTGCATTCATGTTAGAGTTAAAAGATCTACCGACTATTTTTTAAAGTCGAATAATTGATAATCTGCGTCGTTAGAACACTAATTTTTTAATCGTGTTTCAATCACAGAATATACACAGAATACCCAACTTTGACGTATAAAAAGGGTCCGAATCATATTTTGCATAAACTGTGTATAACGTGCATAAAGTTTGTGTGAAGAGATATCTATATAAAAACAAATAGCTTTGTTATCTCTTTTACACAAAGTTTATGCACGTTTTCAAAGTTGTCGGGTCTAGGTAGTTTATGGTTTCAATAGTCTTCTTTACACAATGTCAGATGATTGTGAACCAAGCAATGACGAAATTAATAAACTTCTCAAGGAAATACAATGTTTGGAAAAAGCAAAGGAAGCAAAGCAAAAGAGGTTGGTGGAATTGCAAAAGCAACAAAATGCGATCGCATCTGAATATGGAAGTCAATTAAGTTGCGGAGACATTGAACGATATAGTCGTCAGCTGATTTTGCCGAATTTCGGTGTAAAAGGTCAAATTAAGTTGAAAGAGTCATCTTTCCTTATAGTTGGATTGGGAGGCTTGGGATGTCCGTCTTCGCAATACTTGCTAGCAGCCGGTTGTGGACGTTTGGGCTTGGTCGACTATGATGTAGTGGAACGAAGCAACTTTCATAGACAAACGTTACACACTGAAAGTAGAGTCGGCATGTACAAAGTAGATTCAGCGAAGGCAGCTTTGTTAGAAATAAATCCTCATTGTCAAATAGATTGTCATTGTATATTGCTAAATAGTGAAAATGCTCTAGAAATATTGAGAGACTACGACGTCATATTGGATTGCACGGACAATGTGGCAACGAGATATTTGTTAAACGATGCATGCGTGCTGTTGAACCGGCCGTTGGTGTCTGGAAGTGCACTGCAGTTGGATGGCCAACTGACTGTTTATAATTACGGTGAAAGCGGACCATGTTATAGATGTCTTTTCCCTGTACCACCGCCTCCCGAGACTGTCACAAATTGTGGGGATGGGGGAGTGTTGGGAGCTGTTACTGGAGTCATTGGTTCCTTACAAGCATTAGAGGCAATAAAGGTTGCATTAGGTGGTTACGACAATGAGGTCCTATCTGGTCGCTTGCTTCTCTTTGAGGGAACCCGTTGTATATTTCGCAATATACGACTTCGTACGAAACGATCAGATTGCGACATTTGTTCTCCGCAGCCGTTGATAAATCATCTAATTGATTACGAGCAGTTCTGTGGCATGCATGCATCAGATAAAAATGTCCAATTGAAGTTATTACCAATTCAACAACGTTTGAGTGTCGAAGAGTATCGAGACAAAGTGAAAAATATTCCACACATTTTAATTGATGTCAGGCAGCCGGCCGAGTTTGAAATTTGTCATTTACCAAAATCGCGAAATATTCCCCTAAAAACTATACTGGATGACTCATTTTTGAACAGTGACGATGCTTTGAAAACTTCGGATCAGCCCATTGTTTTCTTGTGCAGACGTGGGAACGACTCCCAAATAGCTGCTCAACACTTCATACGGACATATCCACACCGCACGATATTTGATATTAAAGGTGGTCTATATTCATGGCATTATAATATCGATAACAAATTTCCGATTTATTAAAAGTGAAAAGTTTTAGTTTTAGACACATTTATAAAAAAAGTTTCCTTCAATAAAATAAGGTAAATTTTATTGATTCTTTTATTATTATTTTTTTTTTTAAAGGATACAAAAAGAAAACGAAAACTTAGAACAAAAATGTATTATTCTAATAAAAATTATAAAGATTTATTAAAAGTAACCAACTTCAATTAATATGTAACAATTATTTTAATACAAAATTAAATTAAATAGATGCGCCATTGCTCCCGGGGCTAGATATGGATTGCTTAAAACTAGCTTACAAACTTAAAATAAAAATACAAAAACTACGTAAGACTAAATCGAACTAACCTCGTGTGTGCCATCTACATTTCGTGAAAAAAATAATAAAAACAAAACGCTATTTTAGATTTTCAAAGCCTAAAAAGGAAACTACTTTTAACTCCCAACTCCATTTAATATTTTAAATTAGAGCGATAAAGCTTTTTTAAATAAAATTTTCAACAAAATGTTGCTCTTTATTCAGTAACGAAAACGCGTTAGGTGATTTACATATGAAAGTACATACAATTAATTTTCATACAATCATTGTTTCCCAAAAACTGGCGACAAGCATGAAATACACATGGGCGGCATCCGAACAGCATTGTAATGTCCTGCTGGTATCACAGGTTGAACTTTCCGTTTGATTTGGGAATAGTACATCATGTCAACTACTTCTTAATCGAAGAACGTTACGAAAATTCGCCTCTAAAATGCTTTATTATACCTACGAAATTTACCTCTTACTTTCACAAATCGCACGTCGGTTTTTTATTTATTGAGTGGTTGATGGTTTTTAACACATCCGACCAGAATGAAATAAAATTTCTTATTGCCTGTTTTTTGGGAAAACAACATGTGTACATACACACATACATTAAGTTTCATTGGGGCGAAATGGGAAATTTGATGATTAATTTTTTGTACTTTCCCGCATTCATAACAATGTTGTTGTAACGTACACAATTCTCTTTTTTGAAGTTGTTTTAAGTCAATTGATAGTGGGTGTTTGCCATTCGGGTTTTCATACAAAATTTCCAAAACAGAAACTTCAATATTTATTCATTTACCATGTTCAAGTTAATTTTGTCAAAGTATACGAATACAGTTAGAACAGTTTATATAGAACCACAAACGTGTCTACATCCTTGTAGAGCATTCCCGGTTAAATTTGATTAATTTTTTTGTAGTGGAAATTTAAAAATAATGAAATTTTTAAAATCAGTTTGATTCTAAAAATTCAGTAAAATATTTAAATAAATGAACACCAGAACAAATGTTGGTATTTTTTTTTCTATTTCAATACCGAAATGTCTGAAAACTGAATTAAAAGAAGTGATTAGTGATTTTCTATGAGATGTAGTTTGGTAGACTTTCTTGAAAAGACTAGTTTCACAGGACATGTCAATTAAAATTTGTTTAATAAACATAAATGTCAAAATGTTAGTTATGAGTGGTGCATTAAATAAAATTAATACAGAATTCAAAAAACTAAAGCAAGTTAACATTGTGTGTGTAATATTTCCGTATAGTATAAAAAAGCATACTCCCAAAAAATCTTCCAAAAATCCAATAGTGTGTTTTTCCAACTTCCTACAAAGTCAAGTTGAAAAAGCCAAATATGAAATATGTACTTCTACCATTCTGTGAAAATAGATTAAACTATTTTTTTCAATCAAAATAATATCTAATTTCTTTCACATAAAGAAAAAGAATTCGTGAACACTGTATAATTTGTACGCCTCGCATATGTGAAGTGTATTCCTAGTGGTAAAAGAAGAATCGTAATTTAATATACAATTATTTATTTTCTTTGCAAAAACACATATAAATTGCAAATTTTTCTAATATAATGAAGACAAAAAAGAGAACATCCTACAATGACATTCATATGTTAAAATCAGTGGAAATAATCGGAACTTACACTACTGGAGCCTAGTATCAGGACTTCCAAGACTATTTGGAAACTATTTTTATTGGATGCTTAATAAATACATAAGTACATATATTTATATAATTTGCCTTTGTTTATTTAAATAATTTTACCGAAATGTGTAGATATATCATTTTTTTTGATATATAATTATGGAAGGAACGACATTTAAAAGCCGACACGATTTACATGATTTTAACAATCATTTTCAATGATTTTAACACACTCCTGTCATTGCAAGACTTTCTCTTTTTAATTTTATTTTGAATTATTTTATATTGAATTACAAGAACTGAAAAGAACTCAAAATAGTAAATGGTCACACTATGTTTTTCCTTGTGTAAAAGTATCGTGGAAGTAGTGATTGTGGAGCCTGATCGAAAAGAAATGCAGTCTGAAGCAGATTAAAAACTATATTTTTCTATATAGGGTAAAAATTTAAGTAAACAACATCATAACTCAAAAAATTCGGATTTTTAGCTAATCTTGCGATAATAATCGTCATACCGCTCTTATCCTGTGTACAGAATGGATATATATATATATATATATATATATATATATATATATATATATATATATATATATATATATATATATATATATATATATATATATATATATATATTGTCAACTCATCTCTTGAGACAAGATTATTATTTAATATTATGTGTGTAAATTGAAATCTTTGATCTTGTTTTCTGCAATCCTAGTTTTTTTAGTTATGACGTTATTTGAACAAATGAGCGAAATGTATATACACATGTACGTGTAAGTACATTTGCCTTTATTTGCATCTATGAAAGATTTTAATTTATTGTATTATTTTCAAAAAGATTAGTTTTTAGCTTTTATCACTTGCTTAATTGTGCAAAAAATAAACATTTACAGCTTTCCTGTTTGTGTACATTTTTATGGCACAAATACACACTTTACGTACTATTAATTTTAAAAAGAAAAGCCGACTTCAAAAATAGCCTACAAATTTTTTTTATATAAGTACATACGTATATAAAATATTATTAATAAACTATTTCAATATTTTATTCTTTGATGTTGGCTTAGCTAGGTATATGCCTGCATTTCATTGGCGCTAACCAAATCATCAGTACCCTTTAGCCAAATCATGATTGAAAGCATTCAAAGCTCGTATACTTAAGCCACAGACTACAAACACTATATGAGAATTCAAACAGAACTCAATCATGTTTTTCGATTTGTAATCAACAAAAACACAAAAGTATAATAGCTTTAGAAAGCTTTTGTGCAATCACAAACAAGGTACAATAATTGAACTACATAATTAAAATTTTTATAGAAGGCCGGAAAAAAAGAAAAACATTGTTTAATTGTAATTAAACAAAATAATTTTATTCATTTTAATGACATAAAAATAATTATTAATGCAGAATAGGATTTTTAATATTTATTTTATGTTTGTCCAACTTGATATTAAAAAAATACAAGCTTTTTCAGGTTCCTAGTCCTGATCACTGGCTTAGAAAACACTGCTTTGTAAATTATAAATTAGAGACATATGTATGTATGTATATAACAAACTAGTTTATCATATTGTGAATTTTAATACGATACGTTTCAGCAAGTTGCATTCGTATAATTTTCGCCTTACAAACCATCTGAGTGGTGGCTGAGTTGGTGGGGAAAACAAAAAAAAAATTATTAATTTTATATGGTTGATAATAACTTAGTAATTGAACTATTTATTGTAACCAAAAAGAAAACATTGTGTGTAAAATCTGATGTTTTAAACACTCAGAGATAATTTCAGGTGTTTTCACGCATGTATGTTTGAAAAAAATTAAATTACGACTGAAATGGTTCGTACAGTTATAAAGAACATGTCGTCTAAAAACAGCATAAACAACCCTTAAACAGGCTGATTATAAAGGATAGAGAAAACTTTAAATAATGTGATATTTTTTTTTTTTTTTTTTTTTTTTTTTTTTTTTTTTTCACGCTAATATATGTTTATTGTATCTTCAAATAATTGAACTAACAATAAGTGTTCAAATCTTAAATATATAAATAATTATTAGGCCCAACCAGTGTCGGACATAAACTTAGTGATAATAATTAATAATACATAAAATTCATGTTACGCACAAAAAATATTTTCAAAGAATTTCATCTGGAGAGTTGCGTATTAATGCCGTAGTGTCCCTCTTTTTTAAGCGGATGTGTCCAGGAAAGTTCAAGATGTTACGAGCAAGGGGATTAGGATGGAACTCGAGTTTTGTTAAATATTTTCCAGCATATTTTGCAATTTCAGCGGTCACAAGTGGCATATTTAAATCACGATGTAAAATAGAATTTTTCAAGTACCATGGAGCCGTAGTTATTAACCTTAATATTTTGTTTTGCATTCGTTGGATTCTCTCTACATTGGAAGCTGAAGCAGTGCCCCATAGCTGAATTCCGTAACACCATATCGGCTTCAAAAGCGACTTGTATATTAAAAGTTTACAATCTAGACTGAGGGTACAATTTCTACCAATCAGCCAATGTATCTGGGTTAATTTAAGCTTCATTTGTGTCAGCTTAGAGTCAATGTGGTGTTTCCATGTAAGCCGTCGGTCGAGGTGAATACCAAGATATTTCACATGTGAATGTTGAGGAACAACTTGATTGTTGATTTGAATGGGGGAACAAGTGTCTCTTCGTAGGGTAAATGTAACATGAACACACTTTTGTTCATTTACTTTTATTCTCCATAAGTTCAACCACAATTCCAACAGGTTAATATGTTGCTGAAGGTAACGGGATGCCTCGTGAGGGTTTTCATGCATACTAAGGCAGGCTGTATCATCGGCAAATGTAGAGGTGAGGATATTACTGCTCAAAGGCATATCACAGGTATAAATCAAATACAAAACTGGCCCCAGTATACTCCCCTGAGGCACCCCAGATGAAATGATTTCGGGCACGCTCATGAAGTCTCCTTCCACGACAGTGAACTTCCGGGCAATAATGTAACTTTCCAAAAGATTTACAATGTTTATTGGTAGATATGTCTTCAATTTTAGAATTAGGCCTTCATGCCACACTTTATCAAATGCCTGAGAGACATCAATAAATAGGGAAGAACAATACTTTCTTTCTTCAAATGTTCTTCTTATGAAATGAACCAATCTATGACATTGTTCAATGGTGCTGTGCTGACTTCTAAAACCAAATTGATGGTCCGGTATGCATCCATTATCAGCTAGAATTGGGGACAATTTTGTCATGAGAAGTTTTTCGAAGAGCTTCGAAATTGTTGACAGCAAACTTATTGGCCTATATGACTCAGCCTTAGTAAGATCTTTACCCGCCTTTGGAATCATTTTGACCATGGCAAGTTTCCAGCTGTGTGGGTAATACTCCAGTCGTAAAATGCCATTAAAAATAAATAACAGGATTCTAATAGCAATACGAGGCAACTGCATCAGCATCTTGTTACTAATTCCATCAATACCCGGGGCCTTCTTTGAAATAATGTGATATGAAAAAAAGAAAAAAAAAAAATACCGGTGATTGCAGTTTAAGGTATTGAATCAATTTAAAGCTGATTGTAGTGAAAATTAAGGAAAAAGCCATCGATGTACATGTATTTATGTACAAAGTACTTACGTGCGCATATATTTTTGTTTATTAGACGATTTTCTTTGAATATTCATATATGCATTTGTATGTCTGTATGTGTTTATTTATAAACTGCATATCAACGGATTCAATTGATAAGTCAAACATGTACAAGTTTGAAATCAACATGCCAAACACATCCTAAAATAAAATAACATCTAAATGTGTACTTATGAAGCTCATACGTAAGTATGTTTGTGCACGCATTCATACGTGCATAATATTGGAATACCCTTGGTTATAATGCAAGCATAAATTTCCCAAAATCCAAAAACATATGTACTATATACGAGTATGTAAATAATAACATGCATAACTATATAAGTACATATGTACATACACACGTGTATATGTATGTATGTGTGCATATATCAAGAGATAAGGTACAAGGACTCACTGGTATCTAATGCAAACAAGTGGTATAACGGCTGCACAAAATCAAGAGCGTAACCAGGGATGAAAAATGAGATAATGAAAATTTTATTGGCCCTCTAAACACTTTATAAATAAAAAAAAATTGAATTTTTAAAACTTAAGAAATGCTTTCAGAAATTTGTTGTGAAAAATTCGTCTATATTGATTGGTCGCTTTTGAAAAATGTATTTAATGGAATTGGATATGTATGTATGTATGTACATACATGCCTATTTATTTACATGTATTCGCATGTACTTATGTATGTACGTATATGTAAAGTTTTGCCAAGTTAGTTAAATGTTTAAAGTAAACTGACATTTTTCTAATAAAATATTCACTTCATGGACCAATGTTTGCATTAGTCTTTGTATGACAATTGTTATAATTTCTAATTCTTATTGCCCATTCTCCAAACCTGTCGCGATTTGGTCCAAAACAAAAAGGAAATTCTAAAGAGATAAACATAACATACATACATACATACATATATTTATATACATTGAGTTCTCTTTCAAGAGTAAATAATTTTATACTCACCACATTCACTTGCCTGGTAAATGTTGATAAACATTATGCGTCTTCGTAATTTTTATTGTTGCCAATTCGGAGATTTTTTAACATCTTTAATAAAGACATCTCGTTTGAAAATTGTCGTCGACTAACGCAAAGAATGCTTTATTTAAATTTCTTTATTTACTAACCAATATTTTTACTCACTGATGAATGAGAAAAAAATATGGTTGAGGTGACTAAAATCTAAAAACAACGTATTATGACAACATATTATAATTAACTGCCTGGCCCACGATGTCGAACGACATCGTTCGCTTGCATAAATACTTTTGAAACAGCAAAAAAATTTTAAAATGTTGTTTTTGGTTTGAATGTATTTAAGCACGCGAACGATGTCGTTCGACATCGTGGGCCAGGCAGTAAGTTAATAACATATTACTATACTATATACCCATGATATGGTTAATAAATATAAAATATTGTTAAACACAGGAAAAAGCTTTGGCTATAGAAAAACCATATTGCCAGTATTTCCAGAATTCCTTCACCAATAATGGATAAATGTAGAAAAATTGGCAAAAATTTTGCTAAATATTTAACAAAAAAATTTGGGCAGTTTTTTAATAAATAATTTGGTTTTAGTTAATCAACAACAAAACACAAATATGTATGCAAACTCGTACGTATCAAAAAACAATTGTTCATATGAGTTCTTCGCAACAACAACAACAACAACGGGGTCTTTTCAACCCCAACCTACAAAAATAACATATTAGATGGAGTTTGTGTTTTACTTTAGACTTAACAAGATTAATTTGATTGAAAACTCTGCCGACTTTGTGGAAGAGATGTCAGCTTTAAAGCAAAATCATACATTTCTTTAAATTTTCTATTTCCACTAGGTTCTATGTATTCAAAAAGTTCCGCCCAAACAGCAGTTATGTTGTTGTTGTTACTCCATAGCATATATTGAATATTATAACACCTACATATCTTGTATTTTAGAAACTGTATGAAAATTAGGCTAAAAATTAGCTAAATTAAAAGAAAAGTGGCTAATAGCCATATTTTGGCATCTCGTGTATACATTTCTTGATTAAATTGTAACCGTCACGTAAGACGTCTACTTCTGCGATAGTTAAACAAAGGAAGAGAATCAATCTATGGTGAGTACATACTATGTTATTTTATTGTACTTTTACATTCCCCCCGGGGGGCACGGATTATACATCATGTCTTGATGGCTTGTTATTGAGCTTCCTGGGGTATAGGGTTATCAGGTTTCCGGACCTAGGCCTTTATGCTGATAACCCCTAAAAACTTGTATGTTGCTACCCAATCCCTGAATTAACAGGGTAACGGGCGCGCATGCAAGTGAATTAAAGGTAAAAGTGGGTTCGCACGCTCGTCCGGATGGGTAACATGGTCTTTCCAGAACTTGACCTTTGGCCAGTTACCCATGGAACTTAATATGTTACTACCCAATCCCTGAAATAACAGGGTAACGGACATGCATATAAGTATTTAAGGTGGTAGCTTCGCCTATGCTTGTCTGGGTAGAGGTGCTACCGATACCTCACGTTTGCACGGGACCTAAAATCGGAGGTGTTTTTAAAACAATGCCGAACAGAGATCCTATCTGGTACCACGAAAACCAGTGGCCCCTAGGATTTGTCCTAGACTGGTAATTGCTGAGGCCCCTTTGGGGATCACGTGGTGGCTGTGGTTAAAACCAAAAGATACGCGGGAAGATTTATGGGTTGCAATATGGTGCTAGTGATCCCTTTGCGCTCTTCAGGCCATATATCTCTATGTGCTGTTGCTATTCGACAAAGGGGCCCTGACGGTTGCGGTTGGTGAGTGGTCCATTTTGGTGGTAGGAGGTTAGATAGGTCAGCACTTTACCAAGGTGTCTGTACATGGTTCTGCAGCCTATACAGAATTTGCTATCATGTCGTCCCTATCAAGGACACATGTGGATCCGCACCCCGTGTGTGCTTCTGGAAGGAGCGACGGGGACGGTGGTGAACGGCATTATTCCCCCAAGTGCGAAGAGCACCGTCAGGTTAGGTCTTTGACATACATACATATGTGTACTTTTACATAACGTTCATACGTTGCAAGAACGTCATAAGTCAATTTCAAAAGAACTGTCGTTATTTGCAATGTGCACAAAATTCACGCAAATATCTTGTGCTCTCACCTATTGAACTCATTTTGTGTAAAACTAGTTTTTCCAGTTATAACGTCCTTGTAGCACATGAGCGATAAACGTTTATACGTAGATAAGTATCAGCGTGGAGTCAGTAATAGTGAAATTTTCAATCAATTTCCAATTATTGTACATTAGTGCCATTTTTCTAATTTCTAATTAATAGTTCTTATATTGAGCTCGCACTGATATGAAGACAACACACATTTCCATAATTCGAAGATATTGATACCAGTGTTGGACAGATGTTCCACTTGCGATTTATTCAATTTAACAAGAAATACATATTTACATAAATATACATGTCGTTCCTTTAATGCAACGTAATCGCATTTCTAAAAAATCGAATTTTCCCAGTACAACTTCGGCTTAGCTTTAGATGTAATCCTTATTTTTTTCTGCATATAAACTGGATATTGAAAAGCACTTTTTACCCAGTAACTTGAAATTTCCATTTTTTCGGGATATATGTAACTGTGTTGCATTTTTGTGAAAAATAAACACAGAAAACATCACAAACTTGAAACCGGATTCAAATACGATTATTATCATTGGAAAGCTTTTTCTTATATGTATATAATTCGCGAACAAACGCGAAGAAGAGAATTTTCTACAATTGAGTTTTAAATAGTTCATTTTGCAGACGTATAAATCGAGAGGTAGATTGATATAGATGTAGGCGAATATTGCTTTAAATATTCGTATTCCCGAAAACTGACTTTGGTGACATCATTAAGCATTTGTAAGATGAATTTGCTAAAAATCATCCAAATGAAATTTTTTGGCCTCTTTTGATGATTAAAAACTGATTAATCACTAACGCGATTAAAAAAGGTTTCGAAAATGATTCCCATAAATGATTGAAAAGTGACTTGTTTAAAAAACAAAATGTATATATTGATCATCCAGAGTAAGTAGACTAGAGTAGAGAGCGAGTAGACTAGACAGCAACAGAAGGTTGCTGGTTCAAGCCCATCATGGAGTACTCTCCGTGATTATCGTATTATGTGTACATAAAAAATAAATAATAAAACATTTATTCGATTATAGAAAAATATTGATGAAATTTTTTTGGAGAGTGAGATTTTAAAAATCAAATGTAACCCTCTCTCGCAAATGTTAGAAAATAGGACTTAGAGTCATTCGTAGGGTACAATTTACTCTCGACGAAAGCATCACTTTCGAATATGAGCGCATAAATGATTGTTCTTGATGGCGCAGAAGAGTCATAAGAGTTCTCGAATAGGATCAATAATTTTATAAAATGCTGACTACCTTGTTGTGGGCTTAACTGAATATACATACATACATATGTATGTATGTAGGAGTATGTGTGTCTTATACATATTTCAAATGCAAGGTGTTTCTCGTTTGTTTTCAAGCCTACTATGAATATATGTTTTTGTAATTTTCATATATGATTGAATTTTATGAAATTCGCATATTTTAAAGTTTATATACAACAAGCATACGAGGTTGAATGTTTTTTGAACATCTTGGTTGAAGTCTACTGACAGTTGGTCAAGACATAAACAGCTAAGTCCATAACAAATAACAATTATTTGAATAATTAATAGGAGTATAAGTTAAAACTGAATTCCAGGACATGGTTGTAAGTTTGCAAAGATTCGATTATCTAGAACTCTTAAAAGTTTCAGAAATCTCTGCACATCCTAACTGCTCACTGATCAAAAACAAAAAAGGTTCCGTCTGGATCTAAAGAGCTGGCAGTATCGTAAGTGGGCAAACACTAATTTTGAAAT
Source organism: Germaria angustata (assembly GCA_963681545.1). Taxonomy (NCBI): domain Eukaryota; kingdom Metazoa; phylum Arthropoda; class Insecta; order Diptera; family Tachinidae; genus Germaria; species Germaria angustata. The sequence goes on from OY813002.1 coordinate 95,346,107, forward strand.
GGAGTCAAACATACTCAGAATATTTTGCGAATTGATTAAAAAAACAACAAGTGGAAGGAACTCGCGTTTATACGATTTTTCAAAAGTCGTGGCAGAAATAGTGCAAAATATTAACTTTTATTAACGATTTGGCACCGGCCGCGGCATTAGACAAAAACATTGGCAACAGTGAAAGTTTATAAGCGATGGAGAACAGAATATTTTCTCAACATTTTGAGTCCAAAATTAACATTCATACACACGCACACACGTATACACTTGTATGTACATGTAGTACGAAGATATTAGGAACGTTGAATACTATTCCTGTAGTAAAAACCAACGACAACGTAAAATCAGTTGCAGTGCGTAGGCGGTTGTCGTGGACATCGTTTGTTGATGAGCAACACGTGCTTACAATTGTAAATATTTTGTACCAGTGCAATGTCAAGGCACGTCGGAGGAAACTATTTTATACTGCTCACAATGTTCATATCTAGTATATAATAAAAAGTGTAATAAATTTACAAATCAAATAAATAAGTTTAAACATTTAAGACATGCACATTTAATACAGAAATTACTTAAAATTTAGTACTTATGCGATGTGAAGGAATTAAAATTCCACATAAATTTAAATATTTCGCCAGATCACAAACGGTGCAAAACAGAAATCGATATACAGAAAATAATAATATAATGTGAATTTTTATAAAAAAAAAATTGGTTTTTAGAATTTTTATTTTTATTGCACTTGGTTATTTGCACCATGTTAAAAAATTTATATGTAAATTAACTTAATTATATGACAATAATGTCGAAAAAAGAAACCTCAGTATTATAAAAAGGTAAATTATGTAAAAAAAAACTTCAAATAAAAATCGACTAGAACAAATGTATGTATCTGACGGCACACAAACACACACGTCAAATATACATATGTACATAGATACGTAACTACCCAGTAAAAAATATATGGATTAATCCATAATCGAGCAATAAAGGAGTAATGACTTGGTCATCCATTTGGAGTAACAAGCGAGCTATCGAAACTTTTTGTTTGTTTTGTTGTTTATGCCTCGCTTAATACTCCAAATGGATCAATGAGGGATGTATCAGTTCGTTTTTTGTTTTTTTTTCTTTGACATAACTGTTAATTGTTGACGTTTTCGTTTTGTTTTTCAATTTAGTCGGTTTAGTTTTAAAAAGTGAAAGATTTAAAAAAGCGAAAGCTACGGGTATAGTAACAAATTGTTAAAAATGTGCAAAATTTATTAATTATTTGTTTTCTATTTTAATATATTTCAGATTTGGTACATTAAATAAATAACCAAATTTGTATTTTATATGAATGTTTACTCCCTTTATGCTCTTTTAGGAGACAAAAACGATTACTCCCTTTATGCTCTTTTAGGAGACAAAAACGATTACTCCCTCTGTCGTCATTTTCAAGATCAAAGGGAGTACTCCATAAGGAGCTTAAAAGGAGTACTCGTGTCTGCGGACATGTTGTGTTAAAAATCCAATGAGGTCCGGAGTTTTATGGAGTAATCCATTACTCGCAAAGGAGCGCTCCAAGATTACTCTTTGGATGATCCTATTTTTTACTGGGTATGTATGTACACGAGCAGGTACATACATACATACGTGTGAAATGGATATACAAAGTCTGTAAAAATTCCGTAAATAAGAAGAAATTTTCTTATAGTGGACGGATACATACATACGTACACTCTTACATACATATGTTCATATACATATGTATATGTATATAAATTTGTTAATTATTTCATAATGCAAAACAAATTAATAAATACGTAAAATATTTTTAATGTGTACAATTCGCATATTGTGTGTAAAGTACTTACAATATATGCACATATGTAAGTATGTAGCCACATACATACATATATGTACACATATGTACGTATGTACATAAAACATAATTAAAAAAAGAAGCGTCTGCAGTCAAAAACATTCTTATAACGTTATTCTCACGGAATGTCAATTCCAATAGGAAAACGAATGCATAGAAGCAAGTAAATACAATCATATACATACATATATAAGCAAACATACATACGTATGCACATAAATAAACAAACAAACAAATGTGTACAATTTGTTGTCCTTTCTAATATAAATACAAAATATCGTCTCAACAATATTTTCAGTAAAAAGTGAGAGATTACAAAAAATCAAAAGGAAGGTAAATTGCAAAGGAAGTGTAAAAAAGGCAACAATAATACAGTGAAAATTGTAGCAAAAAAAATATATATATATAAAAACAACAAAGTAGCGAAGGGAAGCAAAGAGGAGTCCAAGTAGACATACACATACACGAGTAACAGCAGCTTTTCAGAAGAAGGGACATTTAGCCTGAACTGACAGCCGCCATAGTTTATAGAGCACAGCATTAAGGTATGAAAGTATTTTTGTTGTTATTTGTTTTTTTTTTATTTCGAAATATGTAAGTTATTACCAGGGTTGCGTAGTTGTTTCGGTTGAACTAAAAATTAACCCATATATATAATATATATTTGTTTTATTTAAAAATATCTCCAAGAACATCTGATTTTATGCAAATTAGACCAGGAAAAATTTGATTCTACAAAGTACGCCAAAAATCGGATACTGCCCGATCTCATCGTAATCACAAGGCACGTTAGACGCCGCAAATAGAAACGCAGATCGAATATTTTAAATACATGAAAACATAAAATAAAAGGGTGCGGATAAGTTATTTTCATTAGATGCACAAATGGAATTAATCATACGTCGTTGAAATACATACATACTCTTACTAATGTATCGTATGTGCATATAATGAACATTTCATGACAAACAATACTTTTATTTGTTGGATATTTTTACATACGATTTTGCAAGAGTTTTATTTCTGCACTTAAGTTAAATTAGCTGTTGAATATGAAGCTGGAACACAGGCATTTTATCTGACAATTGGTGCGGGTTGAATGTCTTCAGTTGCTTGTTTATCAAAACGAGCACAACTAGTCATGCTAAAGATGAAATTCATGTCATACTTCATACTAAGTACTAGAATAACCCACTGCCAGCTTTGTGGCCTGTGAATTCAAAAAAAAAAAAATGATTTGAAATGTTCGGAAAATTTAATCATTTTATTGCAATTTGAAATTAATTTTATATTGATTTGATTAATAAAAATAGTTTTACAATTATTAATAATGAAAAAAGCAAAATGGTTTTCGATTATTAATAATCAAAAAACATTTTTGAAATTGAATAACTGTTTATTCAAGTACCAGGTCCTTTAATTAAAAGATTTGTTTATTTAAATTTAATTCTTTCCAATATTTTACTTCAAGAAATTTTTTTTATATTATTAACCAATAAAAATCGATATATCATTTTGGTGAATCTCTCACATGTTTTTCAGAATAATTGTGATTTCTAGGTACATTTCCTTAGCGTTTAAAATAAGTTTTTAGTAGATGGATAACCCAGCCCCTGCTTATAAATAGTTACGCGTTTATCGCGCATGCAGCTTTTATTTTATAACACGCTCTCATATGTGATTGATTTTTGATGCAATCACAACTGCGTGTAGCACGAAGAAATTATGACTTTAACTATAAACAAAAAAGTAAAACCAAAAAAATCAATTTAGTTTGGAAACCACTATTCGGCCAAAGCAACAACTGCGATATTAATTTAACATTTTCCGCCTTCTTCTGGTCTTCTCTGTTGCGTTGCACGCTTTTGTCTTATTTTTCACAAATACGATTCTTTTAACAGCAGGAGTTTAGTTGATACTCGTACAAACAAAATAGACGAAGTATGTATGTATGTGTGTAATAATAAAATTGATTTTTTTTAAGTACAGAGTTATCCTTTTTTCAGTTTCAAAAGCAAAGTTAAATAAAACACACACTTAGGTATGATTTTGATGACATTAATTTCATTATAAGTCTTAGGCCTTGCCATTATGTTCGAAGCACAATGTCATTTAAAGGACGTAGTCTAGATTGATTTCCGCTGTGGATCCTTTTGAGGTAGTTTTCGACCACTTTTTCGCTCATTTCGGCGGTATCTCGGTGATAACTTGAAGAATGTTGGTTTTCAAATGCTCCAACGTTAGGGGATTATATGCATAGATGCGGTCTTTGACGTAACCTCACTTGCAATAAGGCGAAATTCGGTCGTGTTTTGTTGAAACCACATATCGTTCAGTTGATAATCTTCAGTTGTAGGTAAAAAAAAGTCGGTTAAGACATGGCCAGATTGCTCTGAATTGACGGAACGGTTCTCCCTTGTCGTTTTCTCCAAGCCTTATATGAGACAGTTTTGTCTGTTGACTTAACCACCGAGTGAGAGATTAGCGTCAACGCTGAAGAAAATTTTATTCGAAAGATCAGCATTGAAAGCCTGTTGTTGTGGCAACCAATTAGCATATCAATGGCGTTGTGAATGGTCAGCGTAAGTTGGACTTCATATGGATGGAGGTGTAAATCCAAATATAAAATATGCCATAATGAGCCCTAAGATATACTCAATTGCAGAGAACGCACTTTCACTAACATATGTGATTTATATAGATATTTTCTGCAGTGCGCATATTGCGATGATGCACAGGCCTGACCACATCCATTTTCTTAAAATTTCTTTATAATTTTGTCAATTTTTTCACACTATGTCGAAAAATTAACAGCTGACAGCCTTGCCGGACAGGCGGCTTTAAAACCACTAAATGGATAATAACCCGATATAAGAATGACAGTTTGTTATTTAAAGATGTTCCATGAGTTGAAATTTCTAGCGACAGTTATTAAAGTAGAAGATAATTGAGGACAAGTAAGAGTTTGTTGCTGCCAGGAAATTGGCAGTAAATATTTTAAACTTTTTTTAAATTATTTTTTCTATCAACCAAACTTCATACGTATAAAACAAATTAAACAAACAGTTTCAAGAATTTAGCAACACTTGATATAGGATTTGAATCAAAATGATTCCTTTGTTCCTATTATATTTGAACAGGGTAAAAAATGTTTAAAGATTTTTATTTGAAGTTTCGCTGGTGCTTATGTGAGCTTATCAGCTTAACAAAGTTGTATGTTTATACGAATGTATATATGTATATGTAAAGACGAACATCAATGCGGAAATTTACCCAATTTATTTACTCAAATTTATTCAATATTCTCATAATCAGTCCCGGCTGATGGAGACACTCTGCATTGAGGGAATAGCCCTTGCATAAATCATTCCCCTCTATGCCTTTGTAGGCTAATAGCTAGTGTACTAGACTAGTATACTGAAGGTCCCAGGTTCGATTCTCGCCGTAGATTCTGGGTGTTACTGCAGACAAGCGAAGCCAAGCGTCGCAGTTTGTCTTTGTTGAAATTAGCATTTTAATTATTTTGAGAGCCTTACTATTGTCGATTTGTACAGTTCCGCTTTGTATAGTTAAGATACAAAAATGTGGGGTTTTTACATAAATATATCAATTTGAATGCTTTTCAAATATGATCAGGCTAAAGTGTACTGCTGATTTATGTTAGCGCCAGGCCAGGCATGTGCACAACTCAGCCCCCAACCATATTCCGAGAATTTTTAATGAGCAATTTAGTCCTATTTTATCTAAATTCCAATACTTTTCTTAATTGGACAAATAAAAGATTAATTCAAAAAAACAATTTTCCTTACTAAAATTGTCAATACAAATTAATGAAAATTTAATTCAAATAAATTTAAAACCCAAGTAATACTTTTTAATAGTTGTTTTTAACATTTAACTAAAAGCCAATTCAATGAATTGAAGTATAAATATTTTACTTGTGCTTTTAATTTGTTCACTGGCGTAAATTTAAATATTTTTATGCTTGATGGCACAATTTTCTTAACTGAAATTAGTTTTAATTTTTTCTCTGTGCAGTTAGATAATGTCCTCGATATGGAATAATAGTTGCTGATACCAACAAAGTGTGAAAACTAGAAACTCCTTTGCATTAGAACTATAAATAATTAAAGCCTATTGCATTTATAAGTTTTTGTTCATCATGATATTAATTGATTATCAAAGAAAACACATATTTACTTATTTATCCACTGACCTTCGTAGACTAGTAGGTAGTGTACTAGACTCGTAGTGCGAAGGTCCCAGGTTCGAATCCTGCCGCAGAACGCTGGCAGTTTGTGTTTGAATATTAAAGGGAGCGCACAACAAGCCTTCACTGGCTTAAGTGTATGTCGTATGACATGGGCTATCACACCCCTCCAATCAACCTAACCTAACCTAACCTACTTATTCATCTAATAGTTTTGACCGTTTTCCAAGCACAATTTTTTTAAGTATGGGATATATTAGATTTAAATAATAAATTCCTTGTTCGTTTCTTTTTCTTTTCAGATAATAAAGGAAATTTATAAATGACGATTCTTACAAATATGGCGCTTTTAACAATCGACAAACAGTGTTTGAATGCCAATGACAGTAAATATCTTGACGATAAACAGAAGCAGCGGTAAGTGTGTACTTATCAATTAATTTTGGACCATTAATCTTGCAATTCTTGAACTAAATAAAATTGTTTTCGAAAAATAGTAAAGCGAACGATATCGCTCTTGAATTTTCAATCTAATTATGTGAATTGTGAACAAAATGCACAACTTTTACATACAGAAAGCAAATTTAGTAGATTAATTAAAGCAATCAATATTTTAATTAAATCGCTGGATTGTTTTAATTAAAGCAAAATAAAGAAATTGTTTGCGCTCCTATTTCTTCTAGGGTATTTAGATCATTGGACGGCATTAATAGTCCTTTACTGTATGAGCAACTTTGTCTCTTTTCACATAAACAATACGACCGTCAATAAAGTACACAAATAAATAATTCCATTATTTCTTCCAACAAGTTAATGTTGGTATTTCTTAACTGGAACTCATCCATTAGTATAGGATTGAATTTTATTGTTATTCTATTGCGACAACGGACCTATACACCCCAGAGGACTAAAAGGAACATATATATTGTGACAATGTACAAATAAATAATGGGGTAAATTAAAAAAATGGCCCAGTAAAAATGTTGTTGCAATAAAAATTCTTAATTTCTAGAAAACGTTCCCTAATTGTACTGAAATTATTATTTTTTTTATTAATTGGTGAAATTTTTCAACACTTTTCTCGATTATAACTTATGCAAAAATTCAGTTACGCATTCCAAAACTTAGAGGTAGAAAGAATGCAACTCGGGAATAATATTGTCTATGATTTTTTTTCAGTTTACACACACACAGATACTATATAATTTTAAGGAATTAAACTTGCAACCTCTTGTTTGATAGTTTGACACTCAAGCCACTTGAAACAACTTAATTAAAAGGCGTAGCTTGGGCCAGTGTAAAGTTCAACTATTTCCAGTAAAAGAGCTTCCAAAAAAGTCATGGCAATGCAGAAATAATGCATATTCCGATCATTTCCAATGATCTTACTATGAAAGCTGTATTCAATAGGTTGAAAAAAAATAAATTTTTATATCACTTTTACAAAGAAAATAATTTTATATTGAACTGCGTAATATATTTACCGCTGGGAATATACTTTACGTGATATCATTAAAAAAATAATTATTAAATTGTATTTATCATTTCACAGTTCCGAGCGCGCTTCAAGCTTAGCCTTGCCCCATAATTCTTTATTAGACTTTTACGATAAACAACAAGAGCAGTGTAACTCGGTTGCACTGTTACCAGTTAGTGCTAACATCGCAGTTAGACGCCACTCATCTCATTGCTACCCAATGTTAGAAAATGAAAACCAAGAGGAGCAGCAACAACAGCAGCAAAGCCAATGTGTTTCACAGCCCGAGTCATTACAGCCCTATCAGGCTTTTGTTGGTATTAAAAATATTTCCAAAACGGATCCCGGTCATGCTCCGAGTAACATAGAAAATTCAAACGGCTTTATTCCATCTACGAATGACGTGAATGGCGAATTGAGAGGAGGCAAAACTCAACATTTTCAGCCGTTACTTCCACCAACATCCCCAAAAATATCAGTATCATTTGTGTCCCAACATCAGCAACATCGGCGCTTGCCACAGCAGGTAAGTGTCGTGTAAATACTATTGTTATTACGTGTATGTTGGAAAAATTGTTTGGTAAAAATATCATAAACATTTTAGGCCAGTAACAAGAATTCATTTTCTCTATCTACGACACGTTCAACGAACACATCTTCAGAGCTGCAAGAACAGGAGCAGCAAAAATATCAAAGAGCTTTAAATACACCACCACCAATACCGAAGAGAACATTTAGAAATAAGTTTGCTTGGAACTCGATGACCGGGGCTACTTCCAGTAGTTTGGGAGGACCGGCCACTACTCTATCATCTGCATCAAATAAAAGCAAAGAGCGAACAACTGAAGGAACTCCCTTCCTGTATCCAAAAGACCTGCAACAATTACCAACAGCAGATTCCGATCTTACGAATAAAACCACGAAAGAAACTAATGGAGCGACTTCATCATTACACGTGTACTTGGGATCGTGCTCAACTTACTCCGATGGAGTTTCACAGAACTACGGAAGTGGTTACGACACGAGTGGTGCTTCGGACGATGACCACATGAGCTTAGAAAATTCTGTTTTTGAAGAATCTTGCAATTCCACTCCTGTCAGATTGGCAGCCAATGGCCATGGTAAGCAACTAAGTGCAACTTTGGCAGCAAGAACCCTGGCTGCTCTAACTGGAGATGGTAATAATGCTCTTAAAAGATCCAATCGTTCATCTAGTAGCACCGTTGACTCGAGTATCACATCGTCTGGCTATGGCTCATCCTCTCACAGCGAGCGCTTCGCATCAACATCTACCAGTTCTGATTTTCGCAGTCGGCTTTCCAGCGTGGATACACAATCCTCGGTAGATGGCTGTCTCACGGAAAGAATATCAGGTGAGTCGCCGTTAGCTAAGGAAGTTCCATATAAAAATGAGCGCCCAACGATTTTATCGACTGAAGTTCTTCACAAATTAAACAACAATGAAATGGGTTCGGAGTTTTTGTCTCGTGGCTACAGTGTTATGGCGAATAACAACAATAATGGGACCCTCTGTAATTCACAGCTTGCGAACAAGACAAACAACGTGCCAAGTGTGCCAAAGCGTGGCAGCCATCGTAAAAGTGCTTTGCTGCATAATCAAGAGTCGGTGCAGTTTGACTCGCAAAGTCGCTCCCAGCATTCACTTAATAACAGCATCGGTTCAAGCAATAAAGCTTGTTCAACTGTTCCGAATTCCACATCGACCTCATCAACTGCTTCCGCTGGTTCTAGCATTTCCACCGGCTCCTCAATGTCAATTTCAGCTTCAGGTTCGGGAAACTCGCCTCAAGCTTCGCAAGGTCAACAACCGGAATCGACGCAGCATAAACGTCCTCCTATACCTCCAGCAAGAGTTCAAAACTTTGAGCTTCAGGATACGGATAATATAAAAAATAGTATACCACAGGCCCCTTTAACAGTTCGGAACCAGCCAAATCGCTTCAAGCGTCCTCCACCAATACACTACCCTAAACTACACCAGCGACAGGACTCTAACTTATCCAGTGATGACTTTTCCGCTACCTATAGTCCCGGCTATAACTCCAAAAATCTGTTGGATGCCCCTCTACTACAGAATGCTTCACGTATCAATAAATGTAAAACGGCGCAGGTAGCCGATATGAGTCATCAGAACTCAAATGACAGCTTTGTCTTGCCCTCAACCAAATTAAGCAGCACTGTACCGATAGTGCCTCCGCGCAACAAATTCAATTTTCGTCAAGATTCGACAATATCGAGTGATAGTTTTAGTCAAACGTCCAGTCCAGGTTACAATACCAAAATTATGGAGGTTCCCTTATTGCCTTCGCTATCCGTTAAGCGATTGTGCAACGGTAAGTAGCCATTTCCAAAACTGCTCCCAACCAATTTAATATTCGACATTCGCAGTTTCCACACCCATTATTATTAAGCAGAAAATCAAAAATGAGACTATCGATGAGTTAGAGAGCAACGTTCCTATGTCCCCAATACCAAAGTGCGTTTCAACACCAGCCAGTCTGCAAACTATAGTACGATTTCAGAACGGGGCCCCAAATACTATGTCCCTGCCGCATCAGGTATTTTTTACGCTACTTCCAGAAAACACATTTCCCGTCTACATAAGTATAATTCTTTAATATAGATCATAAGCCGTCGGAAAAGCTCGAACCCCTATATAACGAACGGACGATTGAAGTTTCGTTTGTTTCAAATTCTTATCAATGCTGTGGCCTTGCTGGCAATTGCAGGAGGCTTGGCCGCCTACTTCAATGCCTATCCGACCATAAAGTTTGTAAATAAGACCATAATCAATACGGTTCATGTCGAGGATCCGTTGAGTTATGGCAAGAACCCAGCACCCGGCACATGTCTCCCTATTATTGTGAAGTTTTGTCAAGGACCTCAAATTCCATACAATTTCACAGTCTTTCCCAACTACATTGGACACTTTGGCCAACTGGAAACCCAAGTGGTAATTGAAGTTGATTTAGCTCATTTAATTGTTATTCTTTTCTTCATCTGATATTGCCCATGCTTTAGGACATGGAAGCCTACGAGGCCCTGGTAGATGTTCAGTGTTATGAACTAGTATCCCTGTTCTTGTGTACGCTCTTTGTTCCAAAGTGTGGAAATACCGGAGCCACAGTACCCCCTTGCAAGTCCCTGTGCACGGAAACAATGAGGCGTTGTGGATTTTTCTTCGATGTTTTTGGTCTGAGTTTGCCCGAGTACCTGAATTGTAAACTTTTTAAGGACTTCGATAGTCCTGATGATTGCGTTGGTCTGAAACAAGTCCAAAATGTAATGATTGCCTCAGCAAATCCCAAATGTGATGGTTTCTTGTGCGACAACAATCGCTGCATACCCAAAGAGTATGTCTGTGATGGCAACTTGGATTGCATGGATCACGCGGATGAAAAGACGTGTGAGATGTGTCCTAAGGATCAACTCTTTTGTGGCAATGGTAAATGCATAACTACGGACCACATATGCAATGGTGTCCTTGATTGCCCCTTTGGGCAAGATGAAAAAAATTGCAGTAAGTATACATTGCATACACATTTTCGTTCCGACTTAATGTGAATTGTTAATTGACTGCTGTTGGCCTTTTTTAGTTCGTCTCAGCGAACGTAATGGTGACTTAGGCAAAGGGGTTCTGGAAGTCTTCCGCATTAACACTACAACATGGACACCAGCGTGTGTTAAAAATTGGGACCGAGCAGTATCGCCATCCGCAGTTTGCTCTATGCTCGGTTACAGTGCGGTGAATGCCACTAGTGTCATCACGCAAAAGACCCACAGGCCTCTGCTGACTTCGGTAAATGTTTCTACCGACATTTGGAAAATGTACACCAAAAAGAAATTCAATCTGATGACGGAGTTCTCCAACTGCACACCCGATGAAGATTATCCAATAGCAGAATTGACTTGCTCCAATTTTGGTACGTATCATCATTATCTTAGGAGACTATCCAGTGGCTTGCATTAATTGTAAACTAAAATTTGATTATTCTCGTTTAGAATGTGGCAAAGTTAAGAAGGTTAGACGCAACTTATCTCGCCGAATAATAGGGGGAGCCAAGGCTCATCCCGGATCATGGCCTTTCCTGGCAGCCATTTTGGGTGGCCCAGAAAAGATATTTTACTGCGCCGGCGTATTAATATCTGACCAATGGGTCCTGACCGCTTCACATTGTATTGGCAAGTAAGTTTGTATACTCACATTGGGCATACGGTGATATACATTTCCTACGACACTTTAATAACCATCTTCTTTCTTCTTTTGTTTAGCCACACCATCATTGATCTCGAGGATTGGACAATACAATTGGGTGTAACACGGCGCAATTCATACACGTACTCCAGTCAAGAAGTGAAAGTCAAAACTGTTATACCCCACCCGCTGTACAATACTGCGATAACACATGACAACGATATCGCTTTATTTCAAGTAAGATTTTTATTTGTAACCATCCGTTAATTAATCGTTAAAGTTACTAAAATAGTTAAAATTTATTTATCGAAATTGAATAAATTCGCTTTTTTCTAATTTCCCTTGAAAGGACCTTTGTAAAAAATTTTACCAAAGTCTTTGCTCCAGAGTTTGCAACATGCGTGTACAGGCAAACAGATAAAAATTCCTATGCACCTGACCTTCAGGCAAGAGCAAACAATACGTTAGAAAAGTTATATCGCAATCAGAGCATAAGAGGCGAAGAAATAATATATAATTCTAATATACACAATAGCTTTATATTTTTTGGGGATTTTTTGATAATTCTAAATAAAATATTGTTTGAGTACAAGATCTTCTTATTATGCGGTCAAAACGTCAAAAATTTCATTTATAATTATCGATATTTCGATACTCTTTGAGTATCATCTTCTGGAATTTTAACAATTTGAAGTTCAAATTTTCTGTCCTCTGCCAGGGATCGAACCTGAGGTAGTTGGTTTTGTAAGCCAACACTTTAATGAATTAAAAAAATCGTTTAAACTTGAATAAGCTCTAGTTTTTTTTTGGCTGTAATACACCTTTTCCACTCGGCAACTTTAGTTGCGCAAGTTAACTTAAAAACGAAGTCCAGCATCTCATTCGAGAACTAATTCCAAAAACATTTTTTTTTCAAGAGTACAATTACTTCTGCCATCCTTGATGAAGGATCATTATATTTGAATGATTTTCTGAACTCACTTGATACTAAACAAAAATAGGAAGTTAATGATTTCACACCGATTTTCAAAAAATTTTAATTTTATGAGATTTCAACGAATAAGAAGGAAAATGTCTCTTCTTGTATTCCTTCATTAATTGTGTTAAATAGATCATGTTTCCAAATACTAGCAGCCACCTTAAAAGTGGTATAAACAGACACATTAACGCTGCTGATGATGGTGTAGCAACCAACGAAAATAGTATTGTTCCCTTCTGCTTCTGTAATAATTTCCTTCTCCTTCTCTCTAAGCAAATAATTATTAAAAAAAAAAAACATTAATAATTTGAATTGACAAATTCAGTAATTGATCTTAAGCTACCGATCCGATCAAACCCCAAGTATAATCAGAAGAAAAAAGAACATTTTATTTGTCACAACAATTATTTAATATCGATTGATCCGTTCGAGAGATATCGTTGTCGAAAATGTTCGAAAAACGCTGCTTTTTCAATTACTCCGAAAATACTTCCCAACTACAGCTTAAAATTAGCTCAACGGTTACCCCCAATGTACATACTTATATGTACTTACCAGGGTTGGGCAGTATTTGAAATACATGTATTTGAAATACGTATTTAAAATACAAATACGTATTTTGTATTTTGAATTTTAAATACACACAGATTTTTAAGTATTTTGTATTTTGTATTTTAAATACATGTCCTGAAAGTATTTTGTATTTTGTATTTTAAATACATGATCAGCAAGTATTTTGTATTTTGTATTTTAAATACCGCAAACCATGTATTTTGCCCAACACTGCTCATCAGGACCTGTAGAAAAATTATTTTCTTCAGCAGGTTTTATTTATTCTCCAACAGGAAACTGTTTGTCTGATGCTACATTAAAAAATCGGATATTTGTGAAAGGAAACAGTTGTTTTGTTAATTAGTTTTATCTAATGTATTTTATGGTTTAAATAAAAACGGTGTGTGTGTCTCGTATTTTTTTATTTTATTTATTTTTTATTTATTTATCTCAAGTCTATGAATTTACAATTCTTACAGACTGATTACATAGGTATATTTATATATGTATTTAAGTATGCAAACAAAATATTACGTTTTATTAGATTATCATTTAATGAGAAATCAATATAAGAGTAAAATTTATTAAATTCCCTGCAGCTCTAACAAAGGGATCAGAATTAGCATAGTTTTTTCTAAAGAATTGCAACACATACCTCATTTTAAAGGCAATTCATCCTAGATTTCTTATATGTAAAGACTTTTTACCAAAAACATTTTGGTCTATCGAAAAAATTTATTTGAATTTTTTGGTGCACAGTACTGTTTCTCTGAGGGATTTTTCACCTCATGGAAAAACTATAAATTATTACGGAACGACACATACCTTTTTTTAAAGGCAATTCATCCTTGATTTTTTATTTATAAAGACTTTTTACCAAAAACATTTTGGTCTATCGAAAAAATTTATTTGATTCTTTTGGTGCACAGTACTGTTTCTCTGAGGGATTTTTCACCTCATGGAAAAACTATAAATTATTACTGGACGACACATACCTCTAATAAGACCTGCAGTATTATTTTCGATTCTAGTTTGAGCAGGACTAGTACATCTATTAGATAGGTTATTAGTAGTTAATAAAGTATTGACAGGTGATCTTTCTGCGGCTGTAGACAATTGAGTGGGTTGGCTCGTACGTTGAATAGAAGATACGGTACTGGTATTAACATTACCTAAATACATACATGTACATGACGTGAAAGTATTTTGTATTTGAAATACGTGCAATAAATGCAAGTATTTTGTATTTTGTATTTTAAATACATGATCAGCAAGTATTTTGTATTTTGTATTTTAAATACCGCAAACCATGTATTTTGCCCAACACTGGTACTTACATACATATGCGAACTACAAAGTTATTTCGCTTGTTTGCATACACATAAAGGGTCCTTTGTATTTGTCCAAAACAATTATTTAGGATCTTGATAGAAGTCAACAAAGTCATTTTACTCGTATTTGAATAACTTGTCTAAATGGAGATCGTTTGTAATACTACCAAATTGAGAATTCCTGCGAGGGAGTTCCCGGGAAAAGACCCATGGACATGTTGTTTCAATTGCCTCAAACTCAAATATGTATCTAATTATTGTTGAGCATTGGGAATTAATTACTTGCTGATGTATTCTATTTACAAGCTTGCTAAGCGTGTAGCTTTCCATGAGCACTTACTGCCAGTTTGCTTACCTCCGCCTAACATGAAACAATTGAAGCCCGATGCCATGTGTACTGTAATTGGTTGGGGTAAGAGGCGGGATAAAGACCGTAAGTGCCTAAAATAAATTTTTAAAATGCAATCGATATAAATTTTGTAACTTCGCTTATTGTGTTCACGTGCAGCTACGGCGACATATGAACCCGTGGTAAACGAGGTTCAGGTTCCCATTATACGGCGTCAACAGTGTGATGAGTGGCTTGACAACTTGACGGTTTCAGATGGAATGATTTGTGCTGGATACGAGGAGGGTGGGAAAGATGCGTGTCAGGTATATTTCTTATTTCCAAACTGAAAATTAAATGTTCATCATCGTTTATAATATTGTTTTGCTTTCAGGGCGACTCTGGTGGCCCACTTCTCTGTCCCTATCCCGGTGAAAAGGATAAATGGTTTGTTGGTGGTATCGTATCTTGGGGCATAATGTGTGCTCACCCCAAACTCCCTGGCGTTTACGCAAATGTCATTAAATATTTGCCCTGGATCAATGAGCAAATTCAAAAGTATTCTCGTGAGGAAAGTTACTCAAAATATGATGCACATCCCGGCGGACCGGATATACTGTCAAATCTTGCAACAGTTTCTTTCAAGAGCAGTAAGCAGCTCTACAAATCGAGCAACCGCTCTCCATTGGACATCGATTATTACGAGAACGAAGACAAGAAGCCCAACGGCGAACACACAAGCTAAATAGACTGTAATGGGCCAAGAGTCATCTCTGGAGTGAACACAAAAAAGTGTCTATTCGCATGGTATAAAAGTGATGAGAGTGTTTTTTAAGGACAATAACAAAATATCAAAAAATATTTTTGCTACTGGAAAATTAAGTTTTACTTACTGTGAAAAATATCACACAAATTGTCAATTTTTTATTACAAGAACTTTTTGGGTCAATTTAATTGTAGAATATATATTAAAAACAAAAAATTAATAATTAATAATAGTTAATGAAAAAAAGCCATATCCGCCGTATGCATATTGAGGGCATATTGCATAGAATATAAGTTAAAGCAACCATACGTTACGCATACATACGAGTACATATACAGTCCCAGTAAAAAATATATGGATTAATCCATAATCGAGCAATAAAGGAGTAATGACTTGGTCATCCATTTGGAGTAACAAGCGAGCTATCGAAACTTTTTGTTTGTTTTGTTGTTTATGCCTCGCTTAATACTCCAAATGGATCAATGAGGGATGTATCAGTTCGTTTTTGGTTTTTTTTTTCTTTGACATAACTGTTAATTGTTGACGTTTTTGTTTTGTTTTTCAATTTAGTCAGTTTAGTTTTAAAAATTTAAAGATTTAAAAAAGCGAAAGCTACGGGTATAGTAACAAATTGTGAAAAATGTGCAAAATTTATTAATTATTTGTTTTCTATTTTAATGTATTTCAGATTTCGTACATTAAATAAATAACCAAATTTGTATTTTATATGAATGTTTACTCCCTTTATGCTCTTTTAGGAGACAAAAACGATTACTCCCTCTGTCGTCATTTTCAAGATCAAAGGGAGTACTCCATAAGGAGCTTAAAAGGAGTACTCGTGTCTGCGGACACGTTGTGTTAAAAATCCAATGAGGTCCGGAGTTTTATGGAGTAATCCATTATTCGCAAAGGAGCGCTCCAAGATTACTCTTTGGATGATCCTATTTTTTACTGGGGTACAGTGTATACATGTACACATGTATGCATGTACATATGTACGCATGTTCCCTAATCAAGTCCCAACGCTTTTGCAGGCGTACGATAAAAGCAAAATAAATAAAACGGGTTTTATCCTTCTTCATACCCAAAACAGTATTCCCTGTTAAGAGGAGTTTGGTCGGTTGGAAGGATCAGCTTCCTACCCCACTGCAACCAAACAAAATTATCTGTCCTTGGTCGCGATTCAACACGACCGATTTCCTTAATCTGAGATAACACATTCGTGAGTGAGTAAGGTTTTCATGCTCGTGACTAATATTTCCACATTTTAATATAATCATAAGCATGCATGATCGTGAGTAAAAATGAATTCTCTAGCCCATCTCTAATACAGACATAACACATACGTACATATGTATGTATCCACATATTTATGTATGTACACGTTTGCGGACTGGATCAGGGACCGAACGAATGTCTCGAAAAATCGATTTCCAGCCTTTGATCGATTTGAAAACTATTTTCACTATTGCCTGCAAGCGAATGGTAAATACATATGCATATAATGGGAACGTAAATACATAAGTACATACATGCTTGGCATGTATACATATATATATATATATATATATATATATATATATATATATATATATATATATATATATATATATATATATATATATATATAAGATTAAGATAAACAAACGTATTTATGTATAACTGTGGTAGTGAAATTAAAAGAAATTAACAGAAGACAATAAAAACATTTAATGATTAAGTTACAAGCATGTAATATACACACATACTTACATACATGCAAGGAATATACATATATTATATACATATAAATATCTATTACGGATTAAATTAAGTGAAACTTTTTCGATTCAGCTGATTGATGGAAAACAATGTAAGACAATAATTATTAAAATAAGTTTCAAAATAAGACAATAAAACTCGTATATAAATAATTCATAGAATTGCGATAAAATGAACTTACGACAGCGAAACGAAAAAGAAATAAAATGCATTAAAAAAAGCAAACCTATACACATCATAAATAAATTTTTATGTGTAAAAATATAAAAAGTAAAAGATAAAAACTTAATAATAATAATAAGAGCATGTACTTCAGTGTTGCTTGAAATCTTGAAAAAAGAACTATTTTTAAAAAAGTTATGAGTAACTAAAATTATTTATAAGTCGTAATTAGCATAATTTGTAAAAAAATATAGTACTAAATTGTATGACCACCCAGTTGAAGACGCCTCATGTCTCTTTGATGGCAAATTAAAATGCTGTCCGTCAAACACGACTATATAAGCAACGTCTTGATCTGTTCTCTTGTACTAATTCCTATTGATAATTTAAGGTCATGGTCAGCTGGGTGTTATTACATACTCATACATATGAAACTAAAACTACATACATGGTAGCGCGCCTATAGTAAACTGCTTTGCATATAAACAATTAGTATTTAGCCATTTCAATACTCTCATTGTAGATTTTGATTTTAAATATTTTTACCAGACAACATGCCGTGGGTGTGCAACTCCTTACGGGTTGTCCGGAGTGCAGGTCTGCAACAAAAATATTATTAAATAATTTAAAATAGAGTATTGGAAAGAATCAATTAGCCTAATGTACATTTATCAATATGTTATGAATAAGGATTCATAACACATAAATGCGAGTAGTTCTATGAAAATATATAAAACATACATACATACAAACATAAGTAAATGCGTGGGTTTCAGCTTTAAATAAACACAAGTAATTTTATTTCAAATAATATCAAGTCAAAACAACACATGTGTATGTAGTTTCTATGAATCATAAATGTAAACAAAAATCATACTTTAAATCTCAATCAAATTTCAAACAAATAAAAAACGCAATCAAATCTCCGTTACCCCATTTTCATACCCCCTAATCTTGACAATAATTAATCAATGGTGAACACAAGGTTATCAATTTAAATACCAATGGCATCAAATTTATAACAAACATCTAAGTAGAGTACGTATTGCGAATCAGAACCTGAAACTAGTTTATATTAAAAAAAAAAAAAACTATACTGTCCATGTTCCGTAGCATGTATTTATTATCCTGTTTAAATTATTTATTTAAATCTTAAAATCGACTTGCCACCGAACTCATGCTTTTTCGTAACTTTCAGCAAAATTTCAAATTTTTTCTCTGAACATTTCGAATGAGATGAAAATCTGAAATTATGTTGCTTAAGCTTTTTTGGCCGCAAGGCGCACGATAAATAGGAAAACAAAAAGGAGCGAAACTGTCGACCCAAGTAAACGTGGGCAAGCTGCTTGCTTAACCCAATGTGTATAGGAAATAATGTTTCCTATTTCTTTACAACAACACAAATAAATAAATAAATAACAATAAAAATAAATGTTTCAGTATCGGCAACAACACCTGAAATGGTATTCAATTCTTCGAAATGGTATTTATACGATACCGGTAGTAGTAATCGGACAAAATTTAAATTTTCGGTTTGAGAGAATATATTCCTGAAAAGGTCCGTCCCACTTTCCCGCCAATTTTCTTAAATTGTTCGCAACAAACACACGGTCAACGGTTAACTTTGGTATTATTTATTTATTAATATTATTCCATACACAAGAATTGAAGTCTTGTTTTTCAGTGTAGAATTAAATAAGAGAGAAAAACGATTCCGTACATTAATTTAGTACATCAAAATTAATACTATAAAGAGATAAATAAACATCAAATTTTGCCACAATTCTTGTTGTTGTTGCCATTTGCTTAATTTGTATACTTTTCTGTTACTAATTCTACCCAACAAACCTTGTAATTCTTGGCCATTTTAAGGTTCTCCGAACAATAAAAAGTAGCCATATAATTCTTGGACATAAGTGTTTAAGTCTAATACTTCTTGTGGCAGTAAAAAAATTCAGAGGCAACTGTTTGATGGCTCTTATACTTAAAGGATCTACTTATGAGCTCATGCAAGTTCCGTCGCTAATTATTTACTTAATTATTCATTATTAATTAACTCTAAATGATTATTTATAAATTTGGCTACCAGCGATCCCAATTAGTTTAATAATGCAAATTTAATTAATTTGAGTCCGTTCAAATCAAATGATGCTCTTTGATTATATGGCTATTGTAATCAATTTTTGGCCACTGATGCAGTGCAGTGGTGCATTTACGAACAGACTTTTTTCCACAATTTCTTCAAATAATTTCTTATGTGTTGTTTGCATGATATAGACAGAAAATGTACACAGAAATCATTTCTGTTAAATAGCTACCAGAAATTCGGTCAGCCATATGAGAAAGTTTCTATGGGATTATGTAAAATAATTCGTAAACAATCAAGGGGTATTTAAATTTAAATGAAACTCCTCCCTACGACTATTCAATACGAATTAAGTAAAACATCCAAGCTGTTGATATTTTAAATGGAAAGCATGGCTCTATGTTCCTTGTAGGAACTATGAACTATGAATCAATACGAAAAGAAAGTTTGGCTAAAAATTTATAAAGAAGAGGCTTGAAATCTTGAATCTCATTTTCGATCTTAAAATTATAAATATGCGAACTTGCTTCAAACACACAATATATTGTATCAATTTAGAAAATAGACATGTTATTTTGGATGATAGTTTATATTTAAAGTTCTCCAATCCGCTCGTAGCCTTAAAACTATTTTCATTATATTCAACAACCTGAACGCAATAAATTAAATATTATATGATTCTAAGATAATGTGAATTAATTTCATTGCATACATTGATTGATATTAGAACTAAACACACTTACATATGTAGATACATACATACACACACATACACACACACACACATATATATATATATATATATATATATATATATATATATATATATATATATATATATATATATATATATATATATATATATATATATATGCAACTCAAAACTATTGTAGCTTTATAATTTCGAAAATGAAGTGTTGTATACATGAATTTATATTTATATATACATATATTATAGTATATTATACATATTTTTAAAGAAAATAATATATACACATAACTCATATATATACATATATATATAATATACATTTATATAAACATATTTATAAGAAAAGAAAACATTAAATGCGAAAAGGATATCAAATTGAAAAATACTAACAATTACCATATACAAGTGTAAATGTTGAAAAAATGATAATTAGCAATTAAAATATGAATCAATACAAAAATATAGGTGTTCGCTTATACACATCCAACTTATTAGATTAAAAAATAAAAATATACATACAGACATACTTGCATACATACATACATACTACATGTACGTAGATGCATTAAAGAAATATTTAGTTTAGCAAATTTCAAGAGCAGAAGTAAAAAAAAAATACTATTTAGCCAAAGGTGTTACGTACAATCAATCATACGAACACACTTACATTCAGAGATACACACATACATACTACTTATATTATCATACTAAAACCCTACGATGACGAACTAATTATTATCAGTTGTTGTAATTACTGTGTATTATTTTATTTATTGATTTTTTTTTTTTTTGGTTTTCTTTATTAATAGTTCTGTGGGAGAGACACATTATAGGAATAGATAAAAAGATATTTCATGTTAAACGAAACCTAAGGCTAAAATGTTTAAAATGGATGTTTATTATACGCAAGCAATTATTATTGTAGCATAAAATATTTTAATCCCTGCACACACACACACACACACACACACTTAAACGTTCAGAAAAGATCCTCCAAAACTAAAGCGAATGTTTCATTCAATTTTTCAATAAAACTAAAGTATGCATTGGATTATTTTTATCCACTACTAATGAGATGTTTTTTTTTCTTCAGGTACCTATAGATTAAACAATATTATTGAGCATTTTATAGCGTTTACTATTGTCGTTTTGCTACACACTATCCAATAAATTGCTCGATATTTTTTAAAAAATATATAGTGCAATTTTTCTTGCAATATATGTAAAAGTAAACAAAACCTACACATATATGTATATAAATGTACGTATGTTTAGGCAAGTTATTGATTAAATTTTTTGATATATGCAAATTTTAAAAACAGTTTGTCACTAAGTAAAAAAAAAAAAATAATAATAATGATATTGCCCTCAATTTTGGTGGTAAATCAATACTGTACAATGTTGTCAACACATTACAAAGTACTTCTTTTTTTACAATATAAATCGACAGTCATTTGATTCTGTTCAATAGATTGTGCCACCTTATAATATAATATATACAGATGCAAATTTTGTGCAATATTAATTATTGCGCAATAATATTGGAAATGTAAAACAAGCATTTTCATAGACTGCATTTAGAAATATGTATGTATGGGTAACTGCAATATAAAAAGTTATTATTAAATTTTGTTCAATAATGATTTTCATTTTAATTATAATGATTGATGATAATTGCGGTCTGTATAATTACGGTTTTCCAATTAAATGAGTTCTAAAATGTCCTGTTCGTTCGTCATACGCTCGACATATTAATTACATAAGATTATTATTGAATTTATTAGAGATATTCTGCTAAAAATTTTCAATTGAAAAATTAGAATTTCAAATATGTATTTTTTGGGACTGATCAAATCATCAGTAGATTTCGAATATCGAATGAAATGTATCGACATCCCTCGAGGTGTCATCCGATACGCCAGTGTATGTCGTACGCAGAAAAAGTAGTTTCAATTGCCAGAAGTCTTAAGCATTACCATTTCGCATATTTTCATTACAATGTCTATGGTACCTGCATTATCATTTTTATAAACCGTATTATCATTTTCTTGAAGAACAAGCGGCTTTCACTTTTCGTACTTAACAAGTCACAATCCTTTTGAATTTAATAGGTTTTTTTGCGACAAACGTGTAAATAAATGAAAGCCCATACTCAGTGTTGCCATTTTGGTTATATATAGACAAATTTGGTTACATTTTTCTCCGATGTGTACATTCTCCTCATTTTACTTACTTATTTAGCAAAAGGAAAATATTGCGTTATATAGGTTTTATTTTTAGAATTTGTCTTATAAAGCTAAAATTTTGACAAGAAAAATTAATTAAAAAAGAGAAAAAATTTCTAATCGCTTTTTTCCATAAATCAATTCAAGTAATAAATCTTTAACGCTCGCAAAAAGTTCCATGCCATCTGCGCCTGCCTGTTTTACTTTACTTGCGTCGCTTGTACAGCATCAACCGGATTGTGCTTCTCGTGTGTGATAATATGTAACTATTAAAAAAGATGCAAAGGACATGTCTTTCGATTTTCGTTTATTAATTAATTAATTTTTTTTATTACAACATTAACTATAAATGACTGACAGCAAAACTAATCTCTAAAATATTTCCCTCGTAAAATGTTACTTTCGGCGATTATCACTTTTTGGCCGCAAATAATTAATTAATTAATTAATTTGTTGCTCACAATTTATATTAATTGTAGTTTTCGTTTTTCTAGCAATTATATTTAGTCAATAAAAACCATGGGCGTCTGTAGGAATGTTTAGTGAGAGCGTAACACCCTCAGAACCCTAAGAAAAATTCTTAGGGTTCGTAGACCTCCCTAAAAAATTCTCTAGCTACGACCATGATGAAAACCTTTTCTAACATATACGAGTACAAGTCTTATTCAAAAACTTTTCACAAGCAGCATTATTGCAAATAATATTTGTGCCATTTTATTGAAAAATTGAATATTATACATATATAATATTGCAGTATGGGGACGTTTGTACAATTAGAAAAATTATATACATACATTTTTACATGGATATTTACATACACTAAGTTATAAAAAATGTTTGCTCTAAAAGAATAAAATAAAAATACATTGTGATGAAATGAAAAATGACAATAAAAACCAAAAAATCCGCTTTACTTTTTTGTACTTTGCTGTATATTAAACCAAAATAAACTATAATTTTAACCATAAGTAAATATATTAAATAATACAATCTTGGTTTGGTTGCTTATTCCTTTAAGTGCATTCCTTTTTTATAATAAAACGAAGTTTTTAGGGATTGACCTTAAGACAATTAAAACTAAGCGTTCTTAGAAACTCAAACCAAATTTTAATATAATCGAAATATAAATGCTAAATAAGAAAAACTAAAAAAAAACAAGAAAACGCACATAGTTATGCTATCCTATTAATTAAAAGTATAAATAAATACTATACAAAGAAATCAACAAACTAAAATTTAAAAAATATACATACATATATATTTATTTATATTTATATACACACATACCTATTTTATAATATAGAAGCTGTTTTATATGTGAAAAAATTAGGACAATTAAAAAATAAATTTAAAATAAAGTTGTACGCATGAGTATTTGTAAAACACTTGCATACATAAAAAGCCATTCATTTAACACAGAGTTTAAAAATTTTATATATTATGCCCAACAAATAAAAAGAATTTGAATCCTTTTCACAATTCACCGGAAATGGATGCGGTTGGTTAACGCTACGTCAGTGTTGCCAGAAAGATAAACTGTTGGGATGAGGATTCCATTTGTAATGGAGAAGAATTTTCAGTTCAATAAAATGCCTATTTTTGCGTGGAGTATACAAGAATCATACTAATGAGCTGTGCGGTGAAATGTTATGATAAAACATAATCAAAGCACATCAATTTTTTCTTTATTAATTGCTATAATTTTTTATTAATGCGTCTGGATGATATGCATGATAATCGATTATTGAAACTATAAAATTTTTTATAATATTATGTAACTGATTTTGATATTTTGAAATTTACTGATTCAATTTTACATTTAGTTTTTCCTTTTCCGATAAAAGGACTTTGCATATGGGCATTTCCAGTAAAATCTCAAATTTTTATCACATCACGTCACCTCATTTAAGTGTTTATATCTTAACACGACACAGTTCGATTTTTTTCTCTCTTTTGCTAATTTTAGATGTTTATACGTTCTAGACAAAAATGTAATGGGTAAAAGACTTGGCTTTTCTTAGTATTCTTAATAGTATTTTTAATAGTATTCTTAATATATGGCACAGTCGAATTCGGATATTCGAAAATGAAAAATCACAGTAATTATTTTTTGCTTGTGTAAGAAATATTTCTCAATTAAACGGACTTCGGATAAGAGAAATAAGCCACTTCGCTTTTTAAGCCAGCTGCAGCGCTTTTAAAATTAATTTTTGAATTGAATGTAAAAAATGTGATATATACATATGTATGTATATATGTACAGAATTATAATTATAGTACTGAATATATGAAAATACATAAAAAAGTGAATTATTACCGCAAAATCTTTCGTCACGCCCACTCTATCTGAGTGCCTATACCATATACCTTTTCCAGTCTACCGATTTTTTCCAGTCTACGGATAATAGGGCAAAATTCCTTTACTTGTAAGCACCAATGCCAACATATAATGATTTTAATACACGCTAGAAAAAATATTTTAGAAGAGTTTGTAATGTAACATCATTCAAATTAAAAATTTGTTGGGCACTGCGCCAGAGGTATTAAAAAAATAAAATATTTATTTTACCTCGCTCCAGCATAACTTACCAGACAATAAATCATAAAAATTTGTTAGAGTAGTAAATGTTACTAAATACTTATACAAATGGAAACAAATTGTTTACTAAGTAAAATTAATTTATTCACTAAAAGATATAGGAAACAATTACAAAAAAAAATAATACTAATAAAAAACGATTTTGATTCTAAGAGCTGAATTAATTACTATGAACTATGAATTGCACTTGTTACAAAATAGCACAAACTTTTTATCTTTTCATACGCAAATTGTGGAAGAAATAAATATTTTAATTACAGTATTTACAAATTTCTGGAAAATAAATAGTAATTGATACTGAAAAATTTTATAGCAAACAGTAATTAATGCTTATAACGAAAAAGAAATGACAAATGATATTTATGACACATAAATTATATATACATACAATTATATATATATATATATATATATATATATATATATATATATATATATATATATATATATATATATATAATTATATATATATATATATATATATATATATATATAATTATATATATATATATATATATATATATATATATATATATATATATATATATATATATATATATATATATATATATATATATATATATATATATATATATATATATATATATATATATATATATATATATATATATATATATATATATATATATATAATTTACACATTAGACACAAAGGAATCTTAAAACAACTTACTATAACAATATGATGGAATCAAATAGAACATTATCAATAAAACAATAGAAAATAAATGTTAATAAATATGTAACAAATAAGAAAGCAAATTTCGTTGTTTATTCTTTCGAACTCAAGTTTTTATTCACTTTCACAAATTCGTGATTGTATTTCGAATACAAAAAGGATATACGTGAATCTATATTCGTTAGGAAAATGCATTTATATTTTTGTTGTGTTTTTTATTTTTGAATACACTGTCGTCTATTTCATTTTTCATATTATTTGGCAATTCGTTAATAGCTTCAAACCTTTGTAGAATAAGGGCTGTTACATTTGTGTTAACGCAGCGCGCTCAATTCTAATATCATCAATATTTCTTAGTCGCATAAGTATTTTGGCACATTTCCATTTTTAATCTTCCTAATTTTGTAATGTTTCTAGTTGCGTTGACTTGCAGCATATGTACAGAATTGGTGATCCGTATTCAAAATGAGGTTTACCTATGGAGTTATATATTTACATTTATGATAATTATCTGTGATATTTAATTTCTTACTCTTTTAAGAAAGCCAATTATTTTAAGAATATCTTTCAATGTATAATAATCAATATGTTCAGTAAACTCCAGTTTTATATTTTTTTTTTTATTTGTATGAATATAGAAGTATTCATTCAGACACCAACTTTTCGAGACGGCTTAAAATATATTGTAGAACAAATGTAATTTTGCGAAATTGCACCAATCGAAAAAAGTAATAGAAAATAAAAATGTAAGAAAAAAATAAGTGCCAGGTCGATATTCTTAAAATATCTTTCAGGGGGTGCAAAATTATATTGAATTTGTTAACCCATATTTTTTATATCAATATGATACTAGTGTACTAGATAGGTATATTGAAACAAAAAATAGCAATTTGAAATTAAATAAATTTTGTTTCTAATTAATAAAAATCCCACACATAGACGGCCTCAGGCACGAGTATAGATTTCTACCTTTATGATATGACCAGCTGGTTTCACTCGCCTAAGGTTCCGTGCATGTTATTTATATACATGTCTGCATCGAAATATTCAGTCGACTCTTACTGGGTTTAATAAAAATGTTAATGTTTTCAATATCTTTTAAATAATACAAATTTTGACCCAATACATTTGGAAATATTACGTATAATCACAATTTTACACTAAAATTTCAGAGGCCTGTAAAACGTAAAATATAGGTCAGACAATTTTTATATTTAACTTTCTATCTTATAATTTCCTATCACATTGGCTACCTTTTTTGATGGGTGCAGTTTCGCTTAACTAGATTAAGCATACATACTATTTATATATTCTAAAGCAAAAGATGCTACAGTATTTAACTACTATTATTAAAAAAATAATTTTTTTATTTACATTGGAAACGAATAAATGACCAAATTTACCTCTAACATAATAACCATGATTAAATCATCTCATCCTTTACTTTTATGACTTTTAAGAGTCTACTATCAATTAATTAAAAATTATGTAATAAAAATATATGTACATACACACGTACATATTGATTTTCCTATAAGTAAAATATTAGGCATTATTTATTATATTTTTGTACGGTCGATTTTAAAACACCAATTACTGCTTTCTGATCAGGAGCCTGTATAACTGCCGTACCGGATACAATCATATTAGCACCAGCCTTTAAAGAATAATTATGTATTTAAAAATTTAAAATATATAGAAAAACAAAAACTTATTCTTTACTACCTTTGCGCAGCAATCAATTGTTTTAGGGCTAACACCGCCATCTACTTCAATGTCTAAATTGGGATAGTTCCGACGTAGCCATTCAACTTTTGGCATCATATCGAACATAAAAGATTGGCCACCGAAGCCGGGTTCGACGGTCATCACAAGGGCGACATCAGCTAATTCGAGATAGTTCTGCAAAATTTCTACTTCAGTGTGAGGTTTAACAGCCAAACCAACTTTCATTCCTGACTCTTGAATTTTTCGACAAACTTCCGCAACACTGTCCAGTACGGGTTCAACATGAAATGTATATAAATTAACACCAGCATCGGCCATCGGTTCTACCCACTGTTGCGGTCTCGATACCATCATATGAGTCTCAAAAAAGGCATCCTTAATTTTACTACGCAGGCACTTAACCACTGGATGTCCGAATGTAAGATTCGGTACAAAATGGCCATCCATAACATCTAAATGTAAATAGTCCGCCCCATTATCCAGCAACTTTTGAGACTCGGATGCTAAATCTGCAAGATCTGCATTTAAAATTGATGGCCCAATTTTAGCTTGTACAGGCATTTTTATTAAAATTGATCTGAGAAATTTCCTTATTATTTTATGCAGCAAAAAGAGATCTATATCAGTAGACTAAAAAAAACATTTCAAAACATGTGCAGAAACAGTGGCACCATTCAGCGATTTTTCCATAATATGTACTTACATATACATACATATGTTTCGTCCATATGAATTTCAAAGGTCAACAAATAGGCTGTATATATGTATGTACGTACATATGTACATACATACATAACACAGAATGTATTCTGTGATACATATGTAAGTATATACTTATGCACAAGAATTTTTTAGTAGGGGTTTCATGAGAAATACATAGTTCGCTCAAAATTGCGAGGAAATACATATTCTTAGTTTAGTTTTTTTTTACAAAGTACATATGTGCAATATTATTCACAATATTCATTTTAAAAAATATGGAAGAAAAGAACACACCGAACAGTAAATTTGTTCTTATTGTACATGTAAGTATGTACATATGTACTTATGTACATAAAGACTGCTTTAACAAAGTTTTTCCTGAAACAAGATCGTGTTTATAGGAGAGTGACGAAAGAAGATAGACGACAGTACGTATTCTTCTAAAAGTCGACAAACGGAATTTTCGGTCGCCAAAAGAACTTAAAAACCGCCTTGTCTGGCGAGATATCGCCACATCTGACAATCCTGCTAGTTTACATACTTACATATGTACATATGTAAGTACGTACGTCAAATTTTCTTGTACAAAAATAAATTCAGCTGAGTGTATGTATATATGTACATACATATGTATATATCACAGAATTTAGCCTATGGTATATATGTATATTCCTTTCCTTATCATTCTTCCAGAAATGAGCATGAAAACTTTTCGTGTATGAAAAAGGAATTAAGTCCAGGGAGTTTCTCTCTATTGCGACGTGTAAGAAAAATGGTACCTAATCGGATAATTGGTGCCCTTTATTGCGTTCCTTTCGCATGTATTTTATTCACTTTCGCAAATCTAACATCAGTGCACTATGTAATACGAAAGCGTATGTAAAAATCTTTCGTTAAAACCAAATATCTTGCGCTAACAAAATATCAAACACATTTCAACTAGCTTACGCATCGCAATAGAGAGTAACCCTCCAGGTTTCATTTAAGATCTGTTCCAGAAAGTGACATTTATCCAAACTTACCCAGAGATGTCCGAACTTGCTCCAGAAAAGCGTTCCAGATGACAATATTAGTGCAATTAGGTCATAAGACCGTCATTGTTCTCTCTATTTTTGAGAATTCGGGAGAGTAATTTTGTTACATAACCTCTTCCATTAGGCAGTTTTAATTTAGCTGTGAGGAAGTTGTAGTCATACATTTTTTGTCTTTCTCCCGGCTGAATTAAAACTTGCGCAATTAAACTTGCCAAGTCTCTAGTTAAGAGTTTTCACAGGCAACGTAAGCGAACATATTCACTTAAGATGTTGACAACCGTAATGTACTTACACAATCAAAAGCTCTGTTTAATTGAAACAAATATTTTAATTGAAATATTCTAACGTATTTTTATTTACACGGAAAAATATGAGAATTACCACTTGCGATGTTTAAAACACACCTATAGCAGTTTGGAACGAATATTCACCTACATATTTTATAAATCTTCCTTTAGCTTGTTTCTGTTAAAAACACCTGGATATTCCTTATTTTCTATTGTCACACCTTGACATCGTTCTTGTGTTATTAAGAAGTCTTTAGCATCCCATGCCTGAGACCCGTCTTTGTACATGAAAATAGCGCGATTATCATCAACCATATATCTCTCAGCTTGTATATGATTATTCCACAGGCTGGTTTGCCAAAGCTTCGTAATAGTTTCAGCTTCTTCTCGAGTAGGACTTCCATCAACAGTTACAAATGTCATTAGAGTCCTTCCTTTTTTAGATGCTTTAAGCAATTCTTCTGGGTTAGCAGAATTTAACTTCGAGAGATCTAATTGAGGCTGGGGACGCAAATGTTCGGGTAGCTCATCAGATTCCAATGGCTCTTCATCTTCCTATTAGACACATGATCCCAAATTGTAAAAAACGTACGTATATGCAAAATTGGATATTAATGTATTTACCTCCCATTGATCAAATAACCTTTCCATATCGGCATCATTGAAATCCCTTATATCTTTTTTTGCCCAATCTGGTTTAGAGTTTTCATCATATTTCTTGGCTGCTGACATTGAAAGCAGCACAATGAGAAAAACATAAACACTATTCATTTTTACTTAACAGCAATAGAAAAGTAAATTCTTGTTAATGTTTCTTGTAAACAAGCTCGTTCCACATGCAGGAATACACAGTAGACGAACGTTTTATAGTCGCTACAAAGCCGCCGCAATTATCTGATAAGCTTACACAGCCGCCGGAATTGCAAATGTCACATTTTGCTGAACCAATTTCTAGTTTATTGGCAAGAAATGCAAAAGGAAGAGAAACTAGTATATCTATGCATGTACGTTTAATTTGCTATGTAATTTTTTCCTACATATACATACACAAATAAATAATATTGTAAGCTCTAAAAGAAAATATACATATATCATCAACATAAATTGACGATGTAAATGAGAACGCAACTTCAAGCAGATAAATATTATAAATATAAGTTCATAACTGTAAAATCGCTCATAAAGGTGTAATATCGCGAAAGCATGTGTGTGTTTAAAAACTTATCAAGTCAAAGCTAAAAATATATAGGTATGTGTGCATACCACGTTACATAGAAGCACCTAGCATGCAGCCATAATACACAAAGTAGATCAATGATGTCATGATATATTAATAAACTCCATATATCAATAATAAACTCCAGTGTACTGTTATATGTATGGAGATGCAATTTAGCAATATTAATTTGTTTATTAAACATTATTGAGGAAACTGTTGTGAGAAAGTAGTTTTAGCAAATATAATAAAATTTACGACATGTAAAAGACAACCTTCTCTCATAAATATATCTTTACTTAAAATTTAAGATATATATTTTGTATATATATTACGA
Source organism: Germaria angustata (assembly GCA_963681545.1). Taxonomy (NCBI): domain Eukaryota; kingdom Metazoa; phylum Arthropoda; class Insecta; order Diptera; family Tachinidae; genus Germaria; species Germaria angustata. Next base: position 95,377,369 of record OY813002.1, read on the forward strand.
TCTGTTGCCGGTTTTGCTTAGAATACGCTACGTAGATTGAGTCCCATTTTCAGTTTCATTCGCATATCCATCTCTGTAGTATTTCACAGCTGATTTTCACGATTTGTTTTGATGACATTTCTACAAAAACCAGTCCTTAATACCATTCTTAATTGGATGTGTTTTATTAACTGTTTACATATCCCTTTGGATGTATAATTGGGAAATTCGGGTTAAATTGTTTAAATAATAGTAATAAATGATAAAAGCCGTTTACTCTATTTTTCTTAGTCTTATAAATAAATATTATGAAAAATAAATAAATAAATAAATAATGAAATTCTAACGCTGATGATGTCATCAGTGAAAAACAAATATGTTGATATTTGGAAAAAATTTCTACACCTTTCAGTTTCATTGCTCATAAGTATGTACATATGGATGTCTATATAAACAATAAAGAATCAATCCAGGATCAAATTCCTAATATTCTTACGTACGCAGAAACTGAATGCATATAATCAGACAGTGAATTTAATTTAAAAAGTGATTACAGTGTGGTCTTTTGGCCTTCATGAAACTGTATTTATTTAATATATAAGTATTCGTTCTTGAAAAACTATTCAGTGTTAATAAATTAAAAATGGTTCTGGAAACTGTTGTAGCCCATTACCTAAATAAATACCTCTTCAACTATATCGAAAATCTTGACAGTAATCAACTCAAAATAAGTGTTTGGGGAGGTGAGTAAATATTTTGAAGTATTAAATACATACAGTTTATATATGTATGTAGATACATAAGTACATGCCACAGAATACATTCTGTGGTACATGCAATGTAATTGCGTAGTGCTACATATGGCAAATAATTACAACGTAAGTTACATACATATATGTATGTATTTATATAAGTATGTATAGGCATACAATGTCTCAAAAAAGATTATACATTTTCGATATGGGTTCTAACGAACTTATCGGCTTAGTTGGGTGAACCCATTTGAATTCAGTTCATTGGAATACATATAGAGTTCCATTTTTGATTTTATAACTTTCTTTTATTCAGTTGACCCATATATATTTTGTTTTGTTTTCCGTTGCAGCAGAATTGCTTTTGCAATTCTGAACCTCTATATTATTCCAAACTGACTTTCATTATAATCGTTGTACCGTTCCATAAGGCTTCGACGCAAAGTTGATCATGGGAACAGATTGATTCTTCAAATACAAAAGATGTATTGTGATATTTATAAAATTTACAGTAAATACATACATACATATGTGTATATGTATAGAAATCATTGAAATTGGTTTATGGTTTTCGTGTGTTCATAAATATATACATGTACTCGTATACATACTTTTGTTTATCAGTATATAAGTACATGTCTCCGTACATATAGATATGTAGCTGAGTACGTATATAAATAATTTTAATATAAAAGAAGTGCAGGATAAAATTTAAAAATTTTTGTTTGCCTTTACCATTTTTAAAAATTATTTGGGATAGTTTTTTAAATTCATAAAATTTATTTTATTACTTTACTGGTTCTTATGTATAATTATTTAACTATATGGATGAAAGTCTATTAATAAGGTGGCATAAGCAGTAGCGAAATGGTTGGTTTATTTTTTACTTTTGTTTCTTAAATTATAACTCTTGATTTTTATGATGATGTCATATTGCTTCAAATTAGGAACAAATATTCACTTACATATGTATGTATGTACATTAAGGCAAACAATTTTACATTTGTACTATTGATCTGGAGAACGTTTGGAGTGTATCAATAAATACTCTTTGCTTAATTTATCTAAGAATATGGAGCTATATGATGTTGTATTCGTAGCTAGAAAAGCTTCTAGGAAGATTAAAATAAAAAAAACTTTTATGTAATTTGGAAGATAATAATTAAATATGATATCAAAAAATTATTGGAAACATCATTTCAAACCGATCGATTTCAAATCAATATCAATTTCCACAATTTCAAAGCAGAAAAAGCCTTCAATGTTAAAATGAAATCGAAAATCTTGTACTCTTCTATTTAATTTTGAATCAATTTCGTAATGAAATTAATAAAGATTAAATAATCAAAACAACTGAAAGTGTTTTGTACAGATTCGAGTAAAAATTGATAAAAAAATTATAGATTGCCAGCAAAGTTAAACAATAAAACTCATATATACATACATATATATATATATATATATTCCATATAGCATATGTAATATAATTTACAAATACCCTGCAAAGATGAAGTATAGGGTATTTTTTCTGAAGTGGCATACAAGTTTTAAATTCGTTGCATTCTTATTTTCAGTTTTTATTTGAACTTCAAGTTCGGTACAGTTGACTTAATGATAAGCAAGTAAAAAAAACTTCGAAAGATGTTATGAAAAAATAATTTTTTGGAAATGCATCAAATGCTATTCGTCCCACAGTATATTTTATACTGTATATGAACATCATCCTTTCATACATCTAATTTTTGTTCATTTATATACTTATATACCACTTTGCACGTTTTTATGTGTCGTCAGCTCAAATGTATAACCAATAGCTAAATAGTCGTGTAGGTACCCATCTTTATATTAAAAAATAATCCGAAGCAAATATTTTTTATTTTATTCATTGAAAGCCTGTCTTTACAAATACATATAAATAATTTGTCCTTTAAAAATTCAAAATGTACTGCGTGTTTTTGTAAAATAAAAAGTTTATTCGTTTTTATAAAATGAAGGTGTTCGTAATAAACTAAGGAAAATATCATAAATAGTCGATTTGCTAGAGGTATTCGTTTTCAAGCAATCCGATTTTCAAACAAAATTAAACTAAAAGCACATTTTTATGGGTTCGTGTTCAAATCACATTCGACTCCATAAGAGTCGGTGTTCAATGATTAGAAAAGACAGAAAAATTAAGTTTAACTACCAGCAGCGAGAACATGTGCACGTTTTGGGTGCCGCCACTCACCTCATTAGCACCTGAGTCTACCACTTGGACAGGTTTTGGTCAAACATCATTATTATTTAAACCATGATTTTAGAGGAAGTGGAATACGCCAGGTTATTTAGACTATTTGAAAAGTCTAAAACAGTAGCGAATGATTTTAATCATAAGTTGTAAGTCTTCACAGCTTGTATTTAATCTGAGATTTCAATTCTAGCTACGTGATATCGAATGCAGCGATTTAAAAAACCGAAAATTCAACGTAGTCAATAGTCCAATTTTGCATTACTTTTCAAATAACTTAAAGCTAGTTACTTAGCGGCGAATTAAAAGTCGTCAAAGAAGTGCAATTTTTGATGAAATCTGGGAATATTCAACAATGTTTGTTTGATCTTGATAACTTATGCTCAAAATTCAATGAATTGACGCTGAATTTTTTTTTTATGTAAAAAGAACTTAATTTTTAAAATTACCTTTTGGAGGAATCCAATCAGCAAACTTCTGTTTAATAGTCTAGCTCGCTAACCACTCCTCTATCATGTCATTAAATAAATGAAAGCACTGAAGTTATTTATTTTGACTAGAGAATTGAAAAATATGTAAATTAAAATTGCAAATAGCAAATAAAAAACAAACGAACACTTGCATAAATGCTCTTTCAAGAGAATAGGGAAAATATTCCAAAAACAACAAATTCACTGCAAAGGATATACATATGTATGTACACTTTATTTTTGGAAGACTTTGTAGTTAGTTTGCAATGCAATAGCTTAGCTTAGAATGCACTATTTTTGTAGTCGACTACCGGATTTCTTATAGGGATGTTTAAAAACGTTTTTGCGTATATTATATATGTATGTAAGTACTTGAAGGTGTCCATATATTGTTAAAAAGCCTGCTAAGGTATTGCTCTAACAGGTCTAAATAGCAAAATACATGCTTCGTGGCTCGAATGGCAGAGAGGAACAGTTGGTATTATAGATGTTCTTGGTTCAAGCCCCACTTGCGACCTTTTATTCTTTTCATTTATGAAATATTTCGCATTTTCATATATCTGTCTATAACTCAGCCATTTATTGGCTGAATTCAAAGATTTTTAAGGCAAACTTTTCAGAGCATTAGTCGGCAGATCAGTCCAACATAGAGCTGCCTTAATTGCAAAGAAACTGTATTGTGATGAAAACCTGAATGAACTCTTTTTACTGGAAATAATATGTACAAATTCAATTAAAAAGGGTATTCGGTATACGATTTAAAAACAGAATTAATATACGACTGCTTAATGGGAATGACTGCCTCAAGAGAAAACAAGTAAGAACAATTGCACCAAGCGTATGGTCGCAACAAATAGCAATTCAAATATCCTTTTTAAAGGTATTATATCAAATTAATTTAGGAAGCAATTTTCATATGAAAGGTCTGTACATTGATTTGTAGTTTCCGAAAATAACTCGCTTGTTATTTCGTCTTCTGTATGTAAAAGGATCCAGAATATATGTATGTATGTACAGAGTGGTGCAGAAGTAATGTCATAATATGAATTGGCTGCCGTTTGACATTTATAGAGAATTGGTTGCAAAAAGCCAGAATAAATTTTAGGAAAACAGATTCCTTGTTTTCATTTGTAACAAAATGGCAGCGAGTTCAAATTATGACATTACCATTTTCGCCACCTGTTGTGATCATGATCTATTTGAAGAAGAAATGTGGGAAATGCATATTTTTTCTATTTATAGGAAATATTGTCTTGAATGAATTAAGAATACGTGAGAATGCGTTAGATGACTTGGATTTACCAGTTCAATTAGTTTATGGTCATCTGGGAAAATTTGTATTAAAGATACCATGGACGTCTATATACAGTCAACCAGTTGTGGCAGAAATTGAGGATTTGTTTTTGTTGGTATCGTCCAAGCAAAGTGTGCAATATGATGCTGAGAAAGAGCAAAAACTGGAATTGGAGCAAAAGCAAATTGCATTGAAGGCTATTGATGAAGCGTTTCAGAAAGAATTGGAAAAAGGTTAATAAAGCAAATATTATATATTTTATTTTTTACAATTAATTCTATGAGTAATGCTAAAATATAAATTTTTAATATTTATACAGATGAAAATAAAGCTGATCCATCATATGTTGAAAAACTAGTGGCACGTGTAATTAACAATATTCAAGTGAAAATTGCTAATGTGCACGTGAGATATGAGGATAGTTCGAAAATAGAGCGTCCATATGCTTTCGGTATTACATTAAATGATTTCGAAATTTTTACTACGGATGGAAATTGGCAGAAATGCTTCGTTGATGGTATTATACGACACGTTTATAAATTGGCGAATCTAGATTGTTTTTCGTTGTATATGAATTGTAATGCTGAGACATATTCCACTAGGTCTGGAAACGAATTAAAGGAGCTATTTCGCAGTAATATAGCGAGTAAAACTAAAACCCTACCACAATATTCTTTTCGTAAGTAGTCGAGAATACATGATTTAAATTTTAATAAGATGTGTCAACAACTTTCAGTACTGGGTCCGATTTCTTCCGTGGCGAAACTGCTACTGAATTCTGATCCTAGTGGAGATAGTCCTCCCTTTACTATACCTAAAACCGACCTTACACTGGAAATGGAAAAACTTAATATTGGTGTAACAAGTAGACAGTTTCAACTTATTGTTGGATTATTGGATGATATGAATCAGTATAAGCTGGCAGTACCGTATCGCAAATATAGACCATACAACAAAAGTAAGTGTTAAACCACTGGCATATACAATACATTCATATGTACATGTACATATGTATAATTTATGATTGCATTTTCAGCCTACAAAGGTAATGCACGAATATGGTGGAAATTTGCAATAGAATCTGTCCTAGAAGAGCAAATTCGTAAAAAGAACCGAGAATGGACTTGGGAGTACATTAAAGAACATCGAGGATTGTGCAAAACATATGCCGAAGCTCACAAGGAACGTTGTGCTAGCAAGAAACCATCGGCTACTGTTGAAGCTACATGCACGGCAGTGGAGCAAAAATTAGATCTTTTTAATTTAATTATAATACGCAAACAAGTGAATCTCGAGGTTGATCGTCTGCGACAAGGAGAAGAGCTAAAGAGAGAAGCAAAAGGGAAGTCTTCTTGGTTTAGTGGCTGGTTCGGTGGAAGCAAAAAGAATGAAGAAGAGAGTTCTGAATTAGAAATAAGCATACAGAAAGCTATGACTCCTGAAGAAAAACGTAAGCTTTACAAGGCCATTGGTTATGAGGACAATATGGCACCGTTAGAACTGCCAAAATATTATGAAGCCACGCATATGAAGTTTACCTTAAAAGCTTTAGAAATTGGACTCTATGACGATTTTGAAGTCTCCAAAAAATACAGTCAACAAGGTTCAGTCGATTGGCACTCTTTGCAAACAATAATGTTGATTAAACTTGTTATGACTACATGTACTATTAAGCAACGCCCAGCAGCAAGTGCTATTAGGTAATAAAGTTTATATTTATTCGTATACTCATATTTGTGTTAAAATTTTTTTCTTTATACTAATAGTGTCTCCTTGGATATGAAAGAATTAGCTTTGACAGGACTAGAGCAAGACGGCATTGCACCGGCTATTATAAAATCAAAAATATCTGATGAAAATAATCTGTTAGATGTATTCTTCGAAACGAACCCGTTAGATAAGCGATGTGATCAGCGCATCAAAGTAACAGCAAGTCCTTTGGAGATAATATACGATGCCGATACGGTTCTAAAATTAATGGGCGTTTTTGTGCCTCAGCAACAGGTTAATCTTTCCGAATTGGAAGGGGCTGCCACTTTGAAAATATCTGATTTTAAAGAACGGTCTGCTACTGGAATGCAATATATGATAGAAAGCCATGTTAAAATTGAAGTTGATGTTACTTTAATGCCAAATATATTGATATTGCCTCAAGGAGGTAAATACAGGCCAGGTGAACGATCATTGGTGGTAATAGGTTTGGGCGAATTCAAAATATCCTCCGCTCCCCACAAATTTAAGTCGCAAGACGTTGCGATCATGCACCAAGAAGGCAAGGCTCAGGTTGAAATATTGCAGACGGTTATGGAAAACGCATATGACCGGTATAACGTATCGATTGAAAATATTCAGGTATAATGATACATTATTATGTATTTAAATAATTTGATGGTAGCTTTTTTGTCATTGTTTTACATCAGATTTTGGTCTCTAAACCAGAGGAGGACTGGGAATTGTGTATCGAAAAAATTATTATATCAGACATGCATTTGCTACGCCCCACATCATTTTTAATTGATGCTGAAATATGTGTGGTTGACGATGATCCCCGTTTACCAAAGACAAAAATAAATGTACTTCTTCCATCAATAAACTTAAATTTGACAGAAGATCGAGTTTTCGAAGCGCTAAAAGTGGCAATGAGCATTCCACTACCCGAAAAGGAAGAGCCAGCAGAGCAATTAAAGACGAATCTATTGAAGAGTGCAAGCCAATTAACACAGATGCGCTCAATACCACAATTTTTGAATCAGGATGAACGTCGTAAAACATTATCTGCAACGGCAGCCACTTCACTGACCGCAGAAGTTGTGCAATATACTAGTCTTGAAATACATTTCGCTCTAAAGAAGTTCAACATAGCCTTATGGAGATCATCTTTTGATAGTGATTCTCCTTTAAGTGATGAATCAGAAGATTTCAATACACCTTCGCAGCACTCAGAAGAGTACGAGTTTATGGACACGTGTAGTTCTGTAACCTTAATACCTTCGGAGTCTCAAAAATTGTTAGCATTCCAAGTCCTCCAATTGGAGGTCTTCATGGCCCAGCGAACATTTGAAATGGTGGCACAAGCAAAGTATATAAAAGTGCTAATATAATTCATAAAAATATATAAACATTTTTTATTTTTCATTAGACTTGGAGCTATCAGCCTTACATCTTATGAAACTCGAGCTAAAAAGGAAGAAGAGCTGGTTGTAATTGAAACTCCAGGCTTTACTAAAGATGGAAAGTCGTTATTGAACGTTACCTTTACAGCAGTAGACAAATCAACTCCAGATTTCATTACCAAATACAAGTCAATCGAACAACTGGCACGCATAAACTTCGCCACTTTAAATATCATTTTGCACCAAGAAAACCTGCTTCACATAATGGAAATAGCAAACAAACTACAACGTAAAGTGGAGAAGATAACCGAGGGTTCGAAACTAATAGAAGTTGCTCAAAATAAGGATCGTATGGCATCAGCTAGAGAAACAGATGGATTTGTAGACCGCCTAACACGCATTGCAGAAGAGGCAGAGGTAACTTTTGAGAGAAAAACAAGCACTACTGCTTTACCCAGTCAGAAAATTGCACGAAAAAGTCGAAAATCTGCGCAGAATGTTGTTGAAAGCATTAAAATGAAAATTGAGGCGGACTTGGACCAAGTTGGCTTAGAATTAACATGCAAAAAACGTTCCATCGCATCATTAAGGGTTAACCACTTATATGCTGGTGTAGTTTTAAAGACTTCGTATACCGAAGTGCAAATGGGCCTGAAAGATATCTTAATAAACGACATGAACCCGCTTAATATCCACTCAAATATATTATCGATCGTCGGCAAAGATGCTCTAAAGTGCGATGTTGTCTTGTTTAATCTAGATGAGACGCGCAACTACAACTCTGACGATATGAAAATTAATGTCGATGTTGGTTGTATGAAAATCGTGTTCGTAAATTGGTTTGTGAACTCGGTATTAAGTTTTATGAACAATTTCCAAGCTGCCCAAGAAGCTATAGCGAATGCAGGCGCTATGGCTGCAGATGCTGCTAAACAGAACGCTGTTGCAGTTTATGAGAAAGCTACTCGCATGAAATTAAATGTTAAGGTAGAATTGTCTCTGATTTCTTCATTTTCTTTTTTAAAATTTACTCCTAATGCTACATTATAGGTAAAAGCTCCTGTCATTGTCGTTCCCATAGATTCGAAGAGTCTTGAAGGAGTTGCTTTGGATTTGGGTCAACTAACAATAAGCAACGTCATAACAGATATACCGGTCGCAGACAGTAACAAGGGTGCAGCTGTCATGGATGAAATCAAACTAATACTAAAAGATATGAGACTAGTTCGGATTAATATTTTGCCAGAATCACAGAAATACAGGAGCCCATCCTTCGAATCAGAATCTTTAGATGTTGTAGATTCAAAGTTTGGTTTTAAGTCTCAAGTCAACATTTTAGATCCAACTAGTTTTACGCTCGTAGTGAAACGCAACTTATCGTTTTCTTGGTATAAAGATCTGCCGGAGATGGACATATCTGGCAGACTAAGGTGTATAGAACTTAATCTATTCAAGGATGACTACGCATTAATAATGTCGGTTCTGAATCGCAATATGAAGGAAGGATTAAATGAATTTCCTACTGTTACGGTTGAACCACCACAAACGGTTCGAACATCATCACCAAAAACTCCTACGGATAGCCCTGCAAAAATTCCTGGTGAAATGGTCCTAGAAAAGCTAAATACAAAGAAATTGCAACAGGAGAAGGTCAGTGAACAGTTCAAGTTTAATATTCAACTGGATGGAGTTGTCCTCAACCTAATGACGGATGTCGATGAAGGACTAGCTCGTTTTGGTTTGTACATAATATCGTTGAAAGGTACAAAACTTATGGATGAAACACTGACGACAAATATTGTCCTCTGCAATATGCAGTTGGACGACACTCGACCAAACAATACGAGTGAAATAACAAAGTATCTCTGTCGAAAGGATTGGTTTATGCCCGAAATAGAAAAATATGCGCAAAATCCGGATATGAACACAGAAGAGATCGAAAAATGTGTTAATGATTCGCATTATATGTTGGATATAACAGCAGTGATTAAAGAAAATGACACTGTAGCCAATGTACGAATTTCTGGCTTTGACTTGATATTATGTGTTGATTTTCTATTGAAATTGGCCGAATTTTTCAAAGCTCCCGATGAGGTAGCATCCGCAGACGTAGAGAGAGAGCTGTGTGAAATCGTGGAAACTCCATCACAACCTGCTCAACAGCAATCTACGCAATTACGAAGCGTTACGTCTGTAGCAAGTCAGTTCTTATATCTGGTAAAAATATCACTTCGTATACATAAGTTCTTTTCTGTTCTTTTTTCCTTTTAGTTGCACCTCGTGAGTTTAAGGACTCCAAGGAGGATGTTAAGCAAATGAATTTAACATTAGTTATCGATGAACCTGATATAATTCTTATAGAAACATTAAAGGATATGAATACTAGTTCGATAATATTCAATGTAAGAATACATACATATATATTTAACTTTAATATTGTTGAATATAGTTAGTTACTCAATGAAAATTTGTACAGATGCAAGCAAAACTCATTTACCGAGCTATAGGCGAGAAACAACTTATTAACGGAAATATAGATGGCTTGAAAATGTATATGTGTGCATTTATGCCGGAAAAGCGAGATGCGACAACACATTATATTTTGCATCCATGTGCTATAAATCTGCACGGTTCAACTCCTAAGGAAGATGGAATGCACATAAGCTTAAAAACAAGCGAAATCATAATTAACATTTCTCCAGCTACTCTAGAGTTATTCAATAAAGCCATACAAACAATAAATATTTCTGAAGCTGATGAAACAACAATGCTAAAAACTAACAACTACAACAATATATGGACTCCGGAAAAATTCACGGAAGAGGAGTACTGGTTCCTCAAAGCTGGTAATTTACATTAGAAACATTGACATAACTTTTACTTGTAATGAAATGGAAGCAATTTTTAAACGTAACACAAGCTTCCATTGCATTTATGTACACGCATTTAAAATTTTTTTTTGAGCTATGGAAACTGTAGTCTTTTCATATAAGTACTTTGTGAAGAAGAAAATGCTTAATGCAGACAAAGTGTCTGGGAGTTTTTTTTTAGCAATGTTATAGAGCTTCCCTTTTCACTTATTTTATTGTATTAATTTTGCTTAGAGCCAGCGGAAGATGCCTTAATGGCTTTAGATATGGATCAAACGGCAAGTAATAGTGGCAGTACTAAGACAGAAAGATGTGTTATAGAAGTTCCGAGCATCATGCTGGTTCTAGAAGCGGGAATTGGATACTACACAACACCTTTAATATCTATGGATACCTGCTTAAACGCTATTGCCAAGGATTGGAGCAGCAATTTGAGTGTAAATGGTTCCCTGACTCTCTCTATGAACTACTATAATCAATCATTAGCTGTTTGGGAGCCTGTTATAGAGCAAAACGAACACATTGCCAAAGATGGCGGACGTATATTTTCGCCTTGGGAATTAAATTTCAGCCTCGGAATCGAGAAGAATCCCTCTGAATTCGAAGAAAATAAAGTGGATCAAACTACTACAATAAAAATACATTCAGCGGAAAATTTAGAAATAACAGTCAGCAAAACGTTTTTAGATTTAATTGGTACTCTTGGAGAAGCATTTGGACAAGCTATGGACCCGAATGGTTTAATGAAACCCAATGTTATTGCCCCATATATTATCGAAAACGATACGGGCTTTGATCTCAACATGTTTTTCACTTCTGGAATATTTACATTACATGAATGTCATATACCGAGCGCGAGTGCATTAGGTTCGCTTATTAACTCTGTAGTTTTCAAAAGTGATGATTTATCTTCCGAGATCACTCCCGCTTCGATTAAGTATTGCACTTTATCTCCCGGCTGCAAAGCATATCTGCAAACTAAGAACTTAACCGCGTCTCACAACCCAGATGAGGAAGAATACAACGTTTATGTTACGGTAAGAATACGATTATCATACATGACCTATTAGATCATAGAATTCTATTAAAAATTCTTGATCGCACATTCATATTTCAGGTAGGACACATTGAAAAGCAACTTGTATTGCCTGTTTCGAAGTCAGATAAACGCTACTTTTCTCTATTCCGCGATACTAATCAAGATCCGTGGGGCATTGTTTCGGAAGTTAACTCGGAGTACGGCACAACCACTATCAACGTGCACAGCGTACTTAATGTATGTTTGATTTATGTTAATTTTTTGATGCACCAACATTTATTTACCAATTGCTTTTTAATTGAAGATACAAAATCATTTTACGACGTCGATCAAAGTCTTACGCATGAAAGGCAAGACGAAAGAAATGGTACTCGTCGGTGTTATTGAACCAGGAGCAATTTTCCATGTACCCCTGCACGCGATTTATTCTGAGGGCAAATATCTACACTTTGCAATTGAGGTAAGGTGAAAGCAATGTGGGCAAATAATACACTACTCCATTATATTTCATTTCATTGGAAACAGGACTATAATACGTCAGTTCAGGGCATAAAGTGGGATGATTGTCCTACTGATATGAATTACACGCGACACATTCAATGCGATCCCATTGAGACGTTTGAACCCTTCTTTATAAATGTCAGTCGTGAAAAAACAGAAATTTATCATGAACACTCAAATAAATTTAAATTATTGAGTGCCTACTATACTTTGCATTTAAGACCCCCAGTGTATCTACGTAACGCTCTGCCTATTAACATAACAGTGTCCGTGGCTGGGTGTTCAGTGCGTGAGACTGCGAAAAGTACAGGTCAGACAGATGAATCTTTCGCAGCGTCTACCGAAACTGACATAAATAGTAAAAAACTTCTACACCAAACTGATCGCTCATTTGTCAAAGAGGATTTGCTGGATTATGGCGAGAAGGATATTGAAGCAGGCAGTGTTTTACATCTGCCAACAGTTAAATTGGCTGGTCGTGGCAAGGATTCAAAAAGTTATTTGGTCGTAAGAGTAAGTTTAAATATATTTTTAATAAGAAACCATCAACTAACAACAGATCGGTCGTATTTTACTTTAAGATGATTCAATATTTAGAGCGTGATTGGTCGTGTACAACAGAAATTTCGGAAAATTATCCCGATGTTACAAATTGGAAATTTAACTCTTATGATTCAGATGTTAAAATCAGTATGGACTTGTGTGTAAAGTAAGTTTTTCAGATAATAACATATCCTTCTAATCAAACAACTAAACTTATCTGCTGAAAGGTTTGAAGATCGCAATAAAAGTCTGTTAATAACGATTTTTTCACCATTCTGGCTAATAAACAAAACTGGAGAAATGTTGAGCTATAAAACAGATAGTGAAGACGTAGAAGTTTTGTACCATCCACCAGAATATAATGGTCCAATACTATTCTCACTGCGTGATAAATATTTATTTGACAAAAAGAGTTGTTCAATTAGAGTTGAGAATGGGGAATGGAGTAATAAAATACCTCTGGATGTTGCAGGTTCAACAGGTTCGGTTGGTTGTAAGGCTAATGATCAAATTTACCAGGTGCGTTATATACAACACTACCTAAATTGATTTTTTTATAAATAAATTTTCTGTTTGTGCAAAGATTGGTGTACACAATCATTTGACGCAAAACTCGTTAACGAAACAAATCACGTTTATTCCGTATTATACAATAACCAATAAATGTAGTTATGTAATTGAGATTCAAGAGCATTCCCGTCCTGCGGACCCCTGGACAAAGGTAATGTTTAATGGTGTCTGTTTTCATTTATAGAATGTACTTTAAAGAACTTTTTTTTATCAAGCTGTTACCTAATGGTTGCTTCCCATTGTGGCCCAAAAATGATTCTGATCATATGATAGTAGCAAAAGTCGATGGTCAACGAACTGTGCCCTTTAACTACTTAGAGCCCATTTGCATTTTATTACAATTAAACGAAAATAAGGTACACAAGTAATTGTGATTATAATATGAGTCAAGCTTTGAAGTACATTTTTGTGTAATGGTTTCTAGAATGGCGGTATAAATGTGGATGTTCAATGTACGGAGGGCGGCATCTATATAACATTCACTGAATATAATCCTGGCGATGCTCCTGGACTTCTTATAAATCACACAAATCAACCAATTTATTATAATGAGAAGGGAGTTGAAAACAAAATGGTTTTGCAACAACGCCAAAAAGTTCTTTACACTTGGTGTAAGCCTGATGGAGAAAGAGTGTTAGTGTTTGGCAAAAATGCTCTGGAGAGTGACTTGAGACGAGATGGTATTGGTCATATGAAGTAAGTTATAACGTGCATATATTGAAAATACTCTCATATCGTACTAAATAATTTGAACCAAAAAATTATAGCTTAGAGGATAATACAAAGATATATTGGGTGTCGTTTTTGAATGGTCTCCAAAGAGTGCTGTTATTCACGGCATGTGAAGAGATAGTTACCAAATCCGAATCTTCGGCTGCTTTGCAGAGTATAACTCAGTCGATTGAAGTGAAAATTCATGGTATCGGTTTGTCATTAATCAACAATGAGACTGGTGTCGATATTTTATATTTAGGAATAACAAGCTCAGGTTTATTTTATATTATTGCTCACCTGTAGCAAATAACATCTCGAATAATGTTTATGTTAATAATAATTTAGGTGTTATTTGGGAATATAAAAAGGAGTCCAAAAAGCGTTTTAAACAATTGAGCTTACATGACACGGCATTGATGGAAACTCTTTACCAGGAATATTTAGTGGACAAAGCAGTTCAAGGCGCTATGGATAAATGTTATATGTTGGAAGGAAAATATCAGGTATTATATTCCATTTTCGTGTTCAGCCTAAATTTTACTAACGCGTGGCAAATATTTCTTCGTATTATTCATCCCAGGTTAATTTTGAAACTTCAAAAATGATTAAGAACAATGTTCCACGTGATATTCAACGTTATTTTCAACCTGGTGTATGGATTGCTCTAAACTCCTCGCCTTTTCAATCACAAATACATGCTAAAATCAATCGTATACAACTGGACAATCAGCTTACCGATTGCATATTTCCTGTCGTACTTGCGCCTATACCGCCTCCAAAAACACTCGCCAAAACTATTCATTTTAAGCCCATCATTGAAGTCAGTATTGTTGAGAGGGTAGTGCCTCATTCGAATGTTAAGCAATACAAGTATGCTAAAATGCTAATGCAAGAATTCCATTTCAAAGTAGACCTTGTATTCTTAATGGCTATCGCGGAACTGTTTACAAACACAGTAGATGATGAACGTGAGGCGAAACTGTTCAAAGAAGACGTTGACACCATTGAAAAGCCCTTATGCGATTTAGTGCAGATACAATCTCAGCAGCAACAAAAGAACTTCTATGATAATTTGCACTTGGGGCCAATGAAAGTTCATGTCAGTTTTTCAATGGCAGGTGTTGATACTTCTGTTCTTCCGGGTATACTCTCTAAATTAGTTCAAGGAGTTGGAGTTACACTAACCGACGTAAATGACGTCGTTATTCGTCTGGCTTTCTTTGAAAGAGAGTATCGTTTCTTTACCCAACAACAATTAATATCAGAAATAACGTCTCATTATACCGGACAGGCCCTAAAGCAGATTTATGTCTTAGTATTGGGCTTAGATGTTTTAGGCAATCCCTATGGCTTGGTAGTTGGCATTAAAAAAGGCGTGGGAGACTTATTCTATGAACCATTTCAGGTAAGTTATGGACTATTTTTAGAGACGAAATATTCTCCCTTTAAAGTGTATTGACTTTTAATGATATGAACTTCACACGAAATATAAAGATTTGCAAAGTTCTAAGACATATTGTGACATTTAGGTCTGGCTAGAAGAACTTTAATAACAAAAATTTTTGGCTTAACAGAGTATATACTCATATATGCCTGCATTTTGTTGGCGCAGCCAAATCAACAAACAATAAATGTTTAAATAATTATTTTGGAGAATGTATATTGTTCTTCATGTTGACTTATAAATATGTACATGTTGTCTTATATCCTTCGGACGATAATGAATGCATTTATAAATTTGTATGAAAATTAAAAAGACGCAAATCGATTATAATTGTTTGTTGTGTTGTGTTTGTATAAAAGATTCCTAAAACTGTTATTTGTATAAGACGTACAGTATTACGACAACCCGTGACGCAATCAAAGTTTCCAACTAAAAATTTTATTCCCCACAAAAGATCATAGTGGTAACATATCTTTTTTTACCGAACAGGGAGCAATACAAGGTCCCGGAGAGTTTGCCGAAGGTTTAGTTCTAGGAGTCAAATCTTTGGTTGGTCATACAGTTGGTGGAGCTGCTGGTGCAGTATCTAAGTAAGTATTAGTTTTATTATTAATATTTTTACATGATGCATTTTTAATGCGTTTATGGCATAGTTTTGAATTTCTTCATGCACTTTTCAAATAAGTTTAAGTTTTTATATTAAAACCATATTGTTACTAGATTAAGTGGGAACTAACTGACCTTCGTAGACTAGTAGGTAGTGTACTAGACTCGTAGTGCGAAGGTCCCAGGTTCGAATCCTGCCGCAGAACTCTGGCAGTTGTGTTTGATAATTAAAGGGAGCGCACAACAAGCCTTCACCGGCTTAAGTGTATGTCGTATGACATGGGCTATCACACCCCTCCAATCAACCTAACCTAACCTAAGTGGGCCCTATCTGTAGGTCGCTCAGAAGACAACATCAACATATGATAATGAAATGAAATACCTTGGGGCGACTTTTAACAATCTGTTGAAATTCAACAAACACGCCCGAACAGCTTTGGAAGTCACAAAGGATATTCGGCCATTTCTTAAAAGCTTTTTGTAATAAAAATTAACAGTTAAACCTAATTATTGTCTCGCCGACTGTTACGAAAGAAATGGAAATTCGTAAGTGAAAGATTTTTCGACAGTGTATTGGAAAATACTTTGAATCATTTAGTAGCCGTCTTAGGAATTTCTCTATTTATAAAGACTTTATTTGGACATTCTGTATTTGTGACATTCTTAGGAACTCCATAAAAATCGGAAACGTTTTAGTTGTTCTAACTTTATTTATCCTTTTGGATAGTTAAGATTCCCTTTGAATGATGCTGCCTGTATCATCTTTTAATTTGTCTACTTCTCGGAGACAAACTTTTTTTCCAAGAAATGTACATCGCACACACAGAAGTTCTGCTTATACGCATATTTTTTTATTTTTAGATTGTAAGTTAGACTTAAGCAAATTTTAAGTTAGGAGGTATGTTATAAAGCCAGATCTAGCTTCGAAAACATGGACGTACTCCATGTGTATTAATCGAAATTGGTTACTTTCTATAAATCTTTAGAATTTCAATGTGGATAATACATTTTAGTCTTAAAAAAAGACTCCTTTTTATTATGAGTTATCCTGTAATTCCAAATGAAATTTAATGTCGAAAAGATTATCGTTTGTAACGAATTACAGGGTGACTACCCATCATTTCCATTTCGAATTCTAATTCTAAATGTTTTTATTTCTTAGGATAACGGGAGCAATGGGAAAAGGGTTGGCTGTTCTTACGTTTGATGAAGACTACCAAAAGAAACGTCGACAAAATATGAATTCTAAACCAAAGACTTTCCAAGAAGGAATGGCACGTAGTGGCAAAGGCTTAGTAATGGTAAAGTACAAAAGTTATTTTATGAAAGGGAATACTACATTAGACATATATTTAGGGCTTTGTTGATGGTGTAACTGGATGTGTAACAAAGCCAATTACTGGAGCCAAAGAAGAAGGCTTTGAAGGCTTCTTCAAGGGCCTGGGAAAAGGAACCATAGGCTTGGTAACAAGGCCTACTGCAGGCATTGTTGACTTTGCCCATGGTACCTTTGATTCTGTTAAAAGAGCCACTGAACTACAAAGCGAAACAAGACGCTTACGACCTCCACGCTTTATACACGAGGACAAAATATTGCGGGCGTACTGCTTAGATGAAGCCAAAGGAAATCAAGTTCTCAGGTATGTGTTGTAAAGAAACAAAACTAGAATTATATATAATTAAATTTGTTTCTTATTTTTTGCATTCTTATTGCAGAGAAATTGACAAGGGAAAGTATGCAAGCACTGACAACTTTGTTCATTGCGAGGAGATTATAGCGAAACAGGAATATGTCGTTGTTTCGAATCATCGTATAATTTATGTGACCCGAAATGATATGTTTGGTTCTTGGAATGTAAGACAACAAATTAATCACATTTTATTGAAATTATTTTTTAATTAATTGCTATCTATTTTCTTTGTAATTGTAGGTCCAGTGGACATATTTATGGTCAGAAATTGAACAAGTCAACAACACGGATCGCGGAATAGAAATTACCTTGAAAAAAGAAGGTAAGAAGGTATTAGGCCTGTTTAATAGCAGTGAACAGCAACATAAAGTAATAATGATGCCTTTGAGAAAGCGGCGCGATGTACTGTTTGAAGCGATTGAATCTCATCGCACTATTTCCTAAAGTGAATCAATTCATACGCACAAATAAGTGTATTATTGATCTATCATTAACTTAAAATATTGCTTGAGCATATTTTTTATATCTCCCTTAAATTATTTCCATTTTCATAATAAGCAACCAGAATTTCTCTCTGTTAACGAACCAATTTCATGTGTTTATTCACTAATTTGCTTATCATACATATTAACTAACATCTTTGTGATAATGCATTCAGAATCAAACTTAAAAACGATAAGAGCGAATCAGGAATAATGACACTTAAATAAAAATGTTAATTGAATATTTTTTTATTGATGTTGAATGAAAGTTTATACATACAAAAGATTTTTTTATTTCTAACGTGAAGTTCATTTAAGTATAAATAGATATTCGTACTTTAAACAACATATTCACTTAAAAAAAGCAAAATGAATTAATAAATGTTATATCTTATTATTGTAATTGCAATATATGTTTTTTTTATTTAATTATTTTATTAGTGAAATGATATTGTTTCTATATAAAGACGAGATTTTTCGATTTTTGTGATATTCTTCCGACGGGGTTTGTTTGAATTTGGAACGATTTTCCGTCATCCCACGTCAAATTTGGTTTATGAACAGACTGGTTTCGGCTTTGTGCCATCTTCAGTGTTCTCGAATACTAGCGAGAAAAACGATTTAGTATTCGAGAACACTGAAGATGGCACAAAGCCGAAACCAGTCTGTTCATAAACCAAATTTGACGTGGGATGACGGAAAATCGTTCCAAAAAAAAAAAAAAAAGACGAGATTTTTGTTTGACTAATTGCAGATAAATATTAGAGATAACTAATTTAGCGCCCATCCTGCTATTTGCGAAAGTAAATTTCTTTCGAATATTTCACTGAAAACACGAAGTTTTTTTTTAGTTATTTCACTTGATTAATTAAGCTTTTTATGTATAATTTCTTATATCATGAAATTTGTAGTTGTCAACAAATAAAAAACAAAAAATTTAAATAGTAAATTTTACTATCGCTTGATTTTATTTAACGTTTCATATACTTTCGATTCAAAAATGATTCCGTAACATTTTTTTATTATTTACAGTTGGCAGTACTATTTCTTATTATTTCGTTTTCAAACACTGAAAACTATATTTTGTTTGCAAAGAGTCTTTCGTTAAGCACTTCTTATCTTTAAATCATAGGCTAAATAATTTCCTTATTTTTTCCTATTAAAAAAATATATGTATGTATGTATAACAAACCATAAGTAAATTAAGGTAGAGTTATTAAAATCATGTCGTTTAACTTTAGAATTTCCATTGCAATTCAACTAGAGGAATTACTTAGTGAAAACGTGTCTTCGCATGTACCCTGCCAGCTGTTATCGTTTCTTATAAATTATGAATAAATTCGGCGTCATCCATTTGAAATATATTTTCTGCTGATTTCTTACGTGACTATAACTACGATACGTTTTCAGTGAATAGCAAAAAGCATGAATTACGTGACGGTCTTTGTCAGCTGACACGCAACATACCGATACGATTTTACAAATTCGAATGAGCAGATTAAGAAGAAGTCAGATGTATCTTGTTATCTCAAGAAATGTATTTGTTTAATGTGTACTTACGGACCCCTTTAAGAGCTAGAACCAATTATGCCATCTTCGTCCCGTTTAATACAAATGTTAGAAGAAATTCAGATTCATTACCAAGAACTTCACCATCTTCTGATGCGTTTGAAGCTTCTGTTGTTTCTTGATGAAAATGCATTCACTGACTTCTTCTGATGTTTCGGATGTTATTTTGTGAAGATAATCGAAGAGTCAAAATTTTCAAATGTTACCCTAAAATAGTCTACATTTTCTCTGCAAGACGGGCAGTTGCACATCATAATACTGTAGAATAAAATTATCTGCCTAAAAGAAATCTCAAAGTCATAGCCTTACAATTCCAACCAACGCCCAGATAAATGATCTCTATACACATGTATGATCCGTATACACATGTATGCATAAGATATGCAATAACCTCGTATAAGGACATCTATAGAGTATTTGAATCGGTTGTATGGGAAAGGCAACTTGTCAGAAAAAGAACATTTTTGAAGAAATTATAAAGGGGCCTTGAAGAGGCCTTTCATAAATAACACAGCCCGACAAAATTAAAAAAGTTTTTTGCTTCTTTGAATTTATCGACTGATTCTAGTTAATTTGAGTGCGCTGAATTCAAATCTGTAATAACTTTGTCTCTGTCAGCTCTAGTTTTCATGATATAGCTTTTTCTATACCCTCCACTTATGACCTCAAATTATGACCGTCTGTATGTATGTATGTACATATTAGTGATTGACGATTTCTGTAAATTGACATAAAAAGTTAATCCATAACAACATTTACATTTACAGCGTTATGCGAACACTGAGCGGGAGAGTAACTGAATTTTT
The DNA here is from genome assembly GCA_963681545.1 of Germaria angustata. Lineage (NCBI taxonomy): Eukaryota > Metazoa > Arthropoda > Insecta > Diptera > Tachinidae > Germaria > Germaria angustata. The sequence goes on from OY813002.1 coordinate 95,398,039, forward strand.
ATGCTCTTATCCTATAAGACTTTTATGTCTTCACCTTGCGTTTCACCGTATTCTACATTTAAATTTAGCGGTCGTGTCTCCGACGCAGCCTACTGTGTACTTTTTTCCAGTTTGATAGAGATAGAGTGTTATTTTTTGTGTAATTGCTAGCTGATTAACGGCAATTTTATTTGCACAACGTCTTTTTTCTTTTTGCACTCCAATTGCATATCGAAAGTTAGTTGCTTGTAAGAAGTGGTTTATTGTAGTTGGCAAAGTTTATTAAAAAAGTGTTGATCTAAATATAAATGGCTTCCAGTAGAAGACGGTGTAAAAATTACGCTGATACATTTTGTTATATTTGTGGAGAATACACCTTTTTTACTAAGGAAGACAATCTGGTGTTTTGTAATAATGTAAATGGTCTTATGCAGGAAATGGGGCTATCCAAGTATCTACCTAGCGATTGGCGCCTCTTCGTGGAGAGTTCCAAGAAAAGTTTGAAGTGCGTCTTATTGCACAATGGCAATGTGTATGTATCAATTCCAATTGCGCACTCCACAACAATGAAAGAAGAATATAACAATATTGCATTAGTGATGAAAAAGATAAAATACCAAGACCACCAATGGATCATTTGTGTTGATCTTCTTGGACAATAGAGTGGTTATACTAAGTACTCTTGCTTTTTGTATCTCTGGGATAGCAGATCCAAGCAACAACATTGACGGCAAAAAAATTGGCCTACGAGAGAAAAAATTATTGTTGGCGATAAAAATATTACAAATGAAGCTTTAGTTCCACGTGAAAAGATCGTCGTACCACCGTTGCACATCAAATTAGGACTCATGAAGCAGTTCTTTAAGGCTCTGAATCGTGATGGGGAATGTTTTGCATATATTTGCAGCAAAATGCCTAATCTAAGTGGAGATAAGATTAGAGCAGGAGTTTATGAATGAAACTGAACGAAATGCGTGGGCATCATTCGTGCAAGCTATAAAAAATTTCTTGGGAAATAAAGCTCCAAATTATATTCAATTAGTGGAGAATATGCTGGATAAGTTCAGAGACCTTGGCTGCAATATTAGTATTAAAATTCATGATTTGCACAGTCACTTGGACCGATTTCCCGAAAATTTTGGTAATTTAAGCGAAGAACAGGGAGAAATGTTTTACCAAGATATCAAAATTGTGGAGAATCGGTACCAGGGAAGGTGGGATACACATATGATGGCAGACTACTGTTGGAATTTACAAAGAGACTCTAATCTGGCTGTTCATTCCAGAATATATCATAAAAGAAGCTTTACATCCTGTAACTAGAATTATAATTATATTATTTTTTTAATGCTTTGTGAGAATTTTTCTTTATTTTAATAAATCGGTATAAACAGTTTTACTTATTATTATTTTTTTTTAAATCCTATGGAAAAGTTTTACTTTTTAAATATGTACTAAAAAAAATGTAAATGTTGTTATGGATTAACTTTTTATGTCAATTTACAGAAATCGTCAATAACCAAATATAAGTACATACATACATACAGACGGTCATAATTGGAGGCCATAAGTGGAGGGTATAAAAAAGCTATATCATGAAAACTAGAGCTGATGGAGACAAACTGATTACTGATTTGAATTCAGCGCACAAAAATTAACTAGAATCAGTTGATAAATTCAAAGAAGCAAATTGAGTGTTGGCCTGTGTAATCGATTCGTTTGTATAAGTTGATATTTGGTGAACAACTAAAGATCTCTTCTGGCCTATAGAAAATAATTTAAAATATGCACGTACATGGAAACCTTGGGTATTCATTTGAAGCCGAATGTATTCGTCGGTCGGCCAGACTGTAGAGTGCGACAGTCGATTCGATATCTGCAATCTGAATAATGCCACACTATCTATCTATATAATTGATTTTGCAAAACAGGTTTTAAACAGACATTTTATTTGTACATTAAGAAATAATATGGAGACTACATTTTTTTAATGAGGTTAGCGGGCGACGTTGAAACAGTCATAATGGGTTCATAGTTATTGAAGTCATTGTCGCAAAGAGAACTGAATGAGGAAATGGCATCTACGTTGAACATTGAAGCCAAATGGCCACTGGCCTCTAGCTGGTTGATGATCATGTTTACTTTGCTTGTGCCACTGCTTGGAGAGGAAGACTTCAATGCAGGAGATGCGGCATTATTACCCAAGTTCGAAAGGGGCGAGTCGTAGCCGTCGCAGGCATCGGATGAAGAGTTAAGAAGGTTTTCTTTTTCGCTCTGTTTAAATTTAGAAGGAGAGTTCGAGGGAGATGACGAGTTACTTCTAGTCGAGGAATTGGTTTTATTTAGCCTATTAAGGAACCAATTTTTGGCATTAGACACTTTTTGAGGATTATTCGAAGGATTTAATGATTTTTTTTGCTTTTTTAGGTCTGTCGTCTCTGGCAGTGTTGGTGAGGGCAATGGAGATAGTTGTTCTGCATCATTTTGGGATGTCGCCGAAAGAGATTTCTTAAGCGTTTTTTTAACGTTTGGACCACATGACAATTGACTAGTTAACTTATTATGGACATCTTTTACTTTTGTTTGAAAATCCAGATTTTCCTCTATTTTGAGATTCATCTTTTGTACAGAAGGTGGATGTGATGCTAGAAAAATCGATTCGCATGCTGTGATAGTGTGTTTTTTTTCTGGCGAATTGGTTGTATCATTTTCATATGGATTTACTAGTATTACGTCATTTCCCGAAGTGTCTTTGAATGGCTGCGGCGGACATTTAGGAACATCATATTCAAATTTTTGGGCTAAATCTAAAGAATTTTTCTGCTTATTGGGAACTTCCGGCCGCTTTTCTGAATTTGATTTTGTTATAACATGATGAATAGGCGATGGTTCTTCATATATATAATCGTTTGATACTGTTTTTGATAACTTTTCAGTCCCTGTTTGGAAGGAGTTCAAAAAAGTAATCTTTTTCATAACTGGAGGAGTCGGGAGCTTACGCGTTGAGGAGCTCCTTACATCTGCTCCATTTGTGTCACTTCTTATAGCTGCCTCTATTGCATGAATCCATTCTTTGGCGTCTATTTCATTTATAGCTTGGAACACAAACTTTTTGTTAGGATCACAAGTTGTAATCTGAAAGCAAATATCACGGCGTTTTCCTTCGCCAAAATGCTCTATTTCGATACTCGGAATTTTCAAATACAAGCATATTGTCGGTCTATTGGATGTGGGGCCGTCAGCGTAACAAAGCAGCCAATCATTTAAGATGCCACAGTAGCATTTCTTGCTTTGGTCGAAAAAAAGTCTTTTTTCAATTTTCAGCAATTGTCCATATTTTATTGATTTCTTTATGGATAAATGGCCTGCTGGCAAATCCATATAAGGACACTCGATGTTTGGCAGTGAAAAGTGAGGATCTTGCGTTATTGCTTTCTGCGTCTCTTCCAGCTCCGCTTCATCCTCTTCACCCTCCGATCCCTGGGTCCCCACCTGACATATATCGTAGATTTGTGCATCTTCATCAAAACTAATAACCTTATCTCCTCGACTTTCAATTTTCTCTTCCGCGGCATCAGCTTCATCGCAGGAAGTTACCATCATGGTATCATGCAAACGATGCAAAAAACTTTTATTCTGTTTTACAACAAGCGTAGAACAGCGAAAAGTTTTATCGCCATCCCTTGAACCGCTCAAGTCGACAATTTCAATGCCAGAGGTTTCTACAAGTGAAAAATTAAACAGCTTTGATTGGAATCATAATTTACCACACATACATGCATACATATGTATGTACATATACATATACATATATGTTACGTACATGCATGTATACATATACATATATGTATGTATAGGTATAAATAAAAACTTACGTTTTTGGGCGTTGTCTAAATGGGAGGCAGACATATCAAGATATGAAACATCTTCATCATCAATTTCCTTTTTATTCCGTTGCACACCAGCTGGACATTGATTCTTCTTTACATCAGCGATACTCTTGTCCCGACTACCATGCCACTGTTGATGACCTTTAGTTTGAATTGCCACCGAGTGCGGGGGAGCATTAGCAACATCGCCCGCATGAGCATTCATTGGCAACACTGGATTTTTGTTTTTTAGCCGATTTAATAGACATTCGCAACGATTTAAAAGCTGTTCCGTTGTTTCTGCAGCAGTCAAGTAGAAAATATTTGAGGTGTTTTCGTATTCTGATGTTGCCAGTGAAGCTTTGAAGTATTCGCGAACATCTGAATAAATGAAAAATACGTCATTAAAACAATTTTGAAAATATTCAAAGCTCTTCCATCTCAGATGCACTAAAATGAAATCATTTAGAAGAAGCCGGACGGACCATAATAAAGTGGTTCAGAGAACGATACAGTGACCTCTCGGTAATGTGAACTTCCAATATAATGAACTATCCAGTAATGTGAACACCTATTTTTTTATATGGACGCTCTAAATAGTGAACAAAGTTTAATGGCTCTAAATAGTGAACAAAAATTTTTGCAATTTTTGTTTGTTTTCTAATTTTGGAAATCCCCCGATTGAATAAAAAACTGTAAACTATTGTACTTGCACACTTTAAGTTTTATTGTGTTTCGTCACGCATAGAAACCTGTGTATTTACATTCCTGTGTATTTACAAAGATGTCTAAGAATAACAGAAAGTTTTTAACCATTAGTGAGAAATATGAAATTCTGCAACTTTTGGAAAAAGGATCAAGTATTACAGTGTTAAATATAATGTTGGGAAATATACCATTTGTTCGATGCACAATAAGAATAATAAAAATTATAAGTGTCTTAAAAATACGTATTATAGACCAGTGAAACGTAAACCTACGTATTTCAAAGCTTCCAATGATGGATAAGTCTCTATACAAGTGGTTTCTTAACATGAGAAGTAAAAACCTTCCAATCAATCCACTTTGATGCTGAAAGAAAAAGCAAAACAGCTTCATTCTAATTTTAATAAAAATGAACACGACTTCAATGCCAGCTAATGGTGGCTCCAAAAATTTAATATAAAACGTGAACTTAAAATTTAAGAAATCGTTAAATTTACAATAAATTACATTTTATGTTAAAAATTCCAAGAGCTTCAATATTTTGTAACCAAAAAACAATATAACACCACAAATTTTTACAATCGAAAATGTGAACAAATTCGATAATGTGAACTACCTTGGTTTTTATTAGTTCACATTATCGCGAGTTCACTGTACTAGTTTTTTCTCTTTCTTTGTATATATATATATATATATATATATATATATATATATATATATATATATATATATATATATATATATCGACGTTTCGCTTTATTAATTAAAATGTCATTAAATATCCCTATGAGGGCTTGTTCCTTGTAATGTAATTTCTGTTAAATATAAAATGGTTATTGTCTCTGCTAAATAAATTGAAATTGTGACTCGGTTTTCGCAACCAACTGCCCAAATTTATATTAGTTACGTTAAGCGAGGTGCACTATACGCATTAGTTGATTCTTAACTAAGAAATTTGGCAAATCCGAATATATATATATATATATATATATATATATATATATATATATATATATATATATATATATATATATATATGTATCCCTTTTTTCGTAGTATAAATGCCACATACCAGACATTTATTCAACACTATGGTAATGATTAGCAAATTTTCAGTCGAAATCGAAATACGACAAAATAGTGCCAATACCAAAATATGAGCCGGAGTTCAGTCTAATTGCAACCCTTTGTTTTCTTTCCAAGTACATTATTCTTGATAATCAAATGTCACTATTCTATATGAAAAAATATTAATTTCACTCGCAAAAAGTATTTGAAGACTCAATGACAATCCGAATAAAAATGGTCTTTGTTCAAACCCTCACAAATCAATGTGTATCATAATTCGTAAAAAAGCAATTAATCGTATCGCCAATGTTGATGTTTTAATAAATGCAAAAAAAATCGCTATTGTAAATGCTGCCAAAAACTTTGGACTAGTTTTTAATAACAGTCTTACCTGGACAAACCATGTTAACACACTCGTAGGTCAGACTTATACATTCAATATACGATAACGTCTTGTAAAATCTTAACTTGACATGTTTTTCTATTTTCCTCGCTCGGGGAATATCGGCGAAATTTCGCAACAAGCGTTTTTTTAATAACCTCAACTATTTCTGTCCATTCAAAAGTTTTCCAAAAACTGTTGCGATTCCACAAATTTATTCATTATGTATATATATATATATATATATATATATATATATATATATATATATATATATATATATATATATATATATATATATATATATATATATATATATATATATATATATATATATATATATATATATATATATATATATATATATATATATCCATATCGGAAATAAACGAAAACAATATTCTTTTATTATTCTGAAAATTATTCTCAAATCGGGCTGATACTAGCAAGAAGTTCCAGGGATTGTAAATCAGTTTTATTTAGTTCTCGATATAAAAATTATCGTATGATGCTTTATTTAAACACAGAGCATTTTTCCTTCCATTGGTTTTATTGTATAAACCATTTGCCATTTTATACTTTAGATCATAAATTGTTATATAAGATAGAGAATTTGTGTCTACTAAAAAATGATCTCATCTTTATAAGAAATAAATTCATTTAGTCGTCCTCTTTTTAATTCTCCATCATACGAGTAATTAACAAAACTTTTATTAGTGAGTGAGTAATAATAAATAATCATTCTAACAAAGAATTCTTTAGAGCGTCATTGTGTCCAAATAAAAATTAATAAGATTTTCGAATATAAGATTTGTGTTCAATATTTGAATACATTTTTTTATATCTCCATACATACGTACGTACATACATACATATGTATGTACTTGTAAAGATGATTGATGTATTAGGCGCGTTCCAGAAATTTGGCGCAATTTTGGACAAAAGGAGTAAAAACGATTTTTTTCTCTAAAATTATCGAAGACATCTAAAATTTAAGTGCAAAAGTTTTATTGGTGTTAATTTTGAAATGAATTTTGTATTTTTGTCGCTTAAAATACATGAAATAGCAAAATGACAGATACAAAAATATATGAACAGCACACGTTTCCAAAGTAAAATGGGTTGAAATAAGAACATTTTCAAATAAATTTGAGATATTTTCTATTTAACGGCCTTAATATATAATAATAATATTAAACAGTTTCTTTTGTCTTATAATCATTCTTAATTGCTATTTTTGTATATGTGTGTGTGATGGTTCTGTAGAATACGAACGTATTTCAAAAATTAAATGACAAGGGCATTCCACTATACCTTCGTATAGGAAGTGAGAGTTCACAAAATCGTGACAATGGCACATTCCTTAAAAAAAGTGTAGTGCACCACAATTAGCCGCGGCAAAACCATTAACACGTACGAGAGAGGGGGGCAAAGCTGTCACAAGCCTGGTGGCACTTAAAAAAATAATTATGAGAAGTGTTTTCCAGCCCAAAGGAGCTTTACGACTGAATTAGTTTTGTAAAGAAAAAACTGGTGATCATTTTACTCCCGTCAAACTTGCCCAAAGAAAATGTTACAACTTATGAAATCTAATATTAATTAGACTTTAGAGTAACGATTGCCCTTAAGTAAAGTGGAGATTTTCACTCCCAACTTCTGTTCAAAAGTTTTTACAATTGTTTTGCAAACTCCTTAATATTCCCAGCAAAAATCTTTCGCCTACATGTCCAATTTAGTTAAAAACAAAGTGAACACATATGATACAATTATAATAAGAATAATATAAAATAATCTATAAACTGATTACATAGATTAGTCCGATGTAATGCAAAGTAGGAGAAGTAGGAGTAAGTGGTCCTGTCATAGGACATCCTGATGCCATGTCCATTTTACACACTCGGAGTTGTTTCGGAGTACACCTACTCTCTTGTGGAGTATGATTCACATGCGCTTATGGGCTAGATTTTCGCAGGGATGTGTAACATATTTTGCACTTTCAGAGAGAAAAAAGAGTTTTGTGTTGTTTAATAAGCGGGAACCTATTAGGAACGAGCACACAGTCCTATAAGGTAGTTAATTATACCACTGAGTAGATTTTCTTTATCTATGAATTGGTCAATAAAATCAGAAACTAAAACGTCTTAAGATATTTTGGAATTCGGACGGTATTACGAATTATATGTATGTGTGAAGATATTACGTATGAAGATATGACGTATTAGTTTAGATCTTTGGATTTGAGTGACAACAAAGGATGTTTCCAAATATTACCAAAATACTTCACCAAATTGAGATCATTAAATAAAAAAAAATTTAAGTAAATTTTTTTCTTATTTTTGACGTTCAAGAGTTTTCGACTTTTTTACTTAAATATGTAATTATTCAACTGAAGCTCTCCGTACAAAATTGTGCGTTGAAAGTTTCATTATAATGTTCCCATCTACATTAAAGATTAATAAAAACAGCATTTTCCAATGGAGCCTGATGAGATTTGAACTCGAGAACAAAAATAAAAATTATGTTCCTCGGTTAAGAATATGTGTAGTTAAAGTAAAGAAAGCACTTAACAGTAGTTATTTTTTATTTGTTTTTTTTTTTATATTTAAAATGAATGACTTTTCTTTATATAAAACTTAAAATGTGTCCATAACGACAGTTGTCCAAAGCGAATGTGCGAATCGGTTCGGCAACCAACTCGATCATCACTAAAGACCAAATTTCCATTTGTTGCGTTATGTGAGGTTGCATTATACATTTCTTTTTACACAAATTTATTTATAAATGAATTTAACAACTTTTTTACCCAGTTTTGCCGAATAAAATTATCCATAAATATTTTTATATGGTTATTTTTTCCCCCAAAACGAAACTCAACATGTAATGCAAATGTTTTGCGAAAATGCAACACAATAAGAAAGTAGTAATTCCGTCTAGTAATTCCATTCAGAAATGCAAAATTTTAAATTTCAAAAACTCTTAAACCGCCTTAAACAGCTGAGTATACGTCTGCATTTCATTGGCGCCAGCCAAACCATAAGTACTATTTAGCTCAGATATAATCTAGTGTAATAGCAATCTGTGCTATTTAGCCAAATCATGTTTGAAAAGCATTCAAACTCATACTTATAGAAAAATCAACAAATATTATATGAGAATTCCATACAATTCAATCATATTTTTCGACTTTTGTTTTTTTATTTTTCCTACACCTTTTCCTATACAATTAATCGCCCTCCGGGTGATAATGAATGTATTTACAAGGCAACATAAAAAACAAAATTTATAATAATATTTATTAAATTCATTATTCATTATTGTTATTGTTGTTGGGTAGCGCTGTCAGTTTATTTAGAGACAAGAACTACCAAAAATAAGAAAACACAACTTGATAATAGTTCAAACAGTAACCAAATAAATAAATATTTGTATTAAAAAGCAATGTAAGTTATTTGTACTAATTTTACGTGCTAAACAAATTTTTTTTGTAACATCACTGATCAACGAAGGCCATAGTTTTCTTCAATAACACGAATTCTCGTGTTCTGACGAAGTTTTATGACGGAAAAGATCGCGCATTTTTGTTATTTGCAAAACCGACTGTTAAAAAAATACGTTATGTAAGCCTGGAATTCCAGTCTGATTAATAATAATTTTTCATCAAAAACTTTTAAGCCTTCATATTTAAATGATATTGAAATATAGACAACTGGTTGATCACGTTAAGCTCAGCTGTAAATATATCGGACTCTTTTCGTTTAAATAGATTATGGAACTGAGATTTAAAACTGACCGTCTAACGTCAGATTACATAAGAGTTTTGAAAGAAGAATTAAAAAAAAATGTTGAATCGTTAACCAGAAAATAAGCAGCCTTTTTCAAATTCATAAAGAATTTTCGATAACAAAATGAAAGAAAAATTTTCTGTAAATCCAGATACAAGTACGTTGCAATGTCTCTCCAGCTTCAATGGAAAAAGTTGGAAATACTATTTTAAAGATGATCCGCGAACAAACTCACCAGCTTTTTGGTCTGGCTTTTATAACTACAGCGATAGTTCCTTAACTTCATTTAAAATAAATAACTTTATCGGCTCTCTTTCTCTCGTTACTACTTGGAATATATTGATCATTCCAAGTAATAACGCTTGCGTAGAGTGTATTTATGCCAAACTTTAGCGCAATTCGGTCGCACCTCCTAATACAGTATGAACTTTAAATGCCTGACGAAATGAACGTAAATAACATTTGCTGAAATACGTTTGAGCCGAAAATTGGCAAAAAAAATTATATTCCAATTTTATTTTTGTGAAACTTGTTGCGGCAAACTTCATCTGTTTGCCAATATAAGGCAGAGTGCAACAGTTGAACTAAAAAATGTTGTAAGAAATCAAATGCAAAATCTTCCACTGCCCGTTTTGCTATAACGTTTGCTTCAATATCCCTCCTATTGAACAATAAATGAAGTTTCATGCAACAAATTTCTTAAAAATGGATAGTGTAAGTCCACTGTGTGTGTGATATTGAAAACAGTAAAAATAAAACGGGCGAGTCAGAGATTTATGGTCTTTTAGATGTTTATTTATAATTATTATTATTTAAAATAACTAAATTAATATTTGTGTGTTTGTATTGTAGGCTCACGTACAAAGATACATATACACATAAATTTATAACTATGAGTAGTTACGTTTTGGGACAGTCATATCACTAGTTGCAACGAGACTGTAGCAAAAGGATAGATCCGTACTAGCCAAAAGAGTACAACTATATATATATATATATATATATATATATATATATATATATATATATATATATATATATATATATATATATATATATATATATATATATATATATATATATAAGCAACTAGTGTTGTATGCATATGTATGTACGTGTATAAGTGTCAGTAAGATTTCATTTATGTTCTTTCGTAGATATTTATGTTGATTTTGACTAAATGAGTTTTTAAAAAATAATATTACACATATTTTGTAAAAAAACCAACTACTAAAAACCCCAATTTTAGGTGACTTTTAGCAATTTTCAATTGCCGTTTTGGCGATGGAGGTAAAAAATTTGACGAAAAGCACATAGATTTGTGGCAGCTTTTGCAAACAGTTTCAATTTTAGACCAATGTCTGAGTTCCCCTATAATAAACATGCAATAAAGAAGTACTCGTACATATGTATAAAAAAAACAAAACATAACGAATGGGCAAAGTGCGATTAATTGGTATAACTACGGTTTAGCTTCTGATGCAATTTCGAATTTGTTTTATGTAAGTATATGAAAAGGATATTGAGGAACACCTTTTCCTGGGCTACTTAGCTTTCAAGGCATGACTGCGTTGAATTTATGAATGGAGTCAATTAACTGCCATATCGACGCTTTTTGTTATATCTACGATTTAGCTCCCGATACGATTTTGAATATAAAGAGGACATTTAGGTATTACAAAAATTTTGGTTTATGAGATAATTCGCTGTTGCATCATAGAAACGACGATATGTACTCGTATGCACATCAAGTACGCACCCTTTTCAAAGAACATTTGACATTTGGGACAGAGTGACAGTTCTCAATTTGAAAACAAACTCGTGTGTTTGCTGGTCATGAAAAAATTTACCATTCATACATGTGCACATACTCGTATGTATGTATGTACTTACATATATACGAAAACGTCTAAGCTTATATACTTACGAGTATGTACTTATATACATATAGAAATTGTCTTGTATTTTATTATTATTAATAATCAAAGCTATTGAATGACTTACCGCACAAAAATTGCGTGATTTCACCTTCTTTGGTCGATTGTATTATATCCAAATCCATTGTGGTTGATTTAAAGTGGGTGCTAGAGCCGTGTATGTGTGTTAATATTTTATAAAACTTTTTTTTGTTTTTGTTTAAGTAGTTTTACTTTATTTTTAGTAGATCAGCTTTTATTAGCATTTAGTTGTTAAATAAACTACATTTAGCTAAAATTATTAATTTGATCTCAAAACAAAAAATTATTCTTTACTTTACACACTTGCATGTACCATATGTACGAGTATGTATGTATGTATGTGCATGTAAGTATGTGCGTTTGTCGTTTTAATAGGATTATTTTCACACGTTTATTTAAATTTGAAAGCAAATATTATTTTCATATTCAAGTGATATAAGAAAAGTGTTAAGCGTCATTGGTCAGGCAATTGGGGACTGTTGTTACGCCGTTAGTACTCGTAAATCCTTTTTAACTCTAGAATTTAATGTACTCATAATTCTTTACGATTTAATTGTCGAATGGGAGGAGGATGTCGGTTAAAAGGCCATCAGGCAGCTACGGAAGACATGCATGTGAATTAATAATCAATGGCTGTATTTTCTTGGTCTCCCACAGCGCCACTTGTTGTAGGGATTTGGGGAAACATGTTGTTATTTTTAGTTGGTGTTTATTTGTTGCTGTTGTGAGTTATTTTTAATTGTAAGCATGTACTTAAAATGTAAGTGTGTAGGTTTGTATGTACGTACATGTATACTTTCATAGTATGTATTCCCTTGTCGGCACATATTTAGAGTTCTTAGGTCACAATACCCTGCACACATTTATTATCGAAATTGTTGCAACGAAACTTAAAACTATTTAATGCAATGCAATACATTACGTTGGTACTAGGAAAATAGCTTATGGGAGGATGGATAGAGGGGTAGGTTTTTGGACCTTCGTTTTGAACCTCTCCATGCTGGGAATGACAGAAAGGACATCTGCAGGGAGCCGTTAGACTAAATAACGAATTTTCTCTGTAATGCGATTCACTAGTATATCGACCACAAATGGATGTGTTGTTTCGCATAAAGAACGAGTAGTTCGAAAATAAGTACAAGTTTTGGGAACAGGTTCCCTGACCAGATCCCATTGTAGTGATGATAAAATAGTGAAACACATTCCATGTTGCGTCGATGCCCCGGTAAATCAATAGAGTTGGCCATGCCACTGTCACCGATGGGTATTTTCTCCCTCTCGTGTACTTGTTCCAGTAGCTTCAAAATAGACTTTGAGTAACCGGCCCATCCATGGGAGTTCGGATATAGGTGGTACAAATAGCAAGAAAATCAGAAAGAGTGAAGTATCGTCCATCGAACATCACACTGGATTTTCATGCCAACAACAATAAGAAATTCTGATTTCTTAATATTTTTATCACCCATAATTTCACATGGAGCAACACCAAAATCAATCATTTTTGCATTTCACTACATAAATTCTGTTTTAATGTATATGTATATGTATATGTATATGTATATGTATATGTATATGTATATGTATATGTATATGTATATGTATATGTATATATATATATATAACACAAAATATATAAAATGCTGTAGATGGACATGTATATCACATTTTTCTTTAAGCATCTATTTGTGTATACAAATTTGAATCTGTATTTGTATGACTAAGTTTATTTGTTTGCATTTTATGAGACGATGCCTAAATAATTCCGTGACTTGTTGAATTTCCCGCCTCAACTGAAGGAGCAACACTGCTCCTGTCAAGAGGCATCCTGTCAAAATTCGAACGATCTGCGTCATTTAGTTTGTGTTTGACAGCCATTGATAGCAGACTAGCGCGCGATGTGAGGTGAAATGGAAAAAGTGAATTTCTTCCGGAAGAAACCATTGCTCGAACCAAGGTTAAGCTTAAGCCTTTAAAACGAAAATGAAAAGTTTAAACTAAAGTAATTAGGACGAATTGGGTAGCGAAGCACACTGAGTTTAACAAGTGCTGAAACCCTTTTTGCAGGTGCTCAACAGCTCTAGTGTAATTTATTTTTCGTCTTTTTTTCTATCTGGACCGGCTTTCAAGGGTTGGGCCTACGCACACAATGCATTAAGTGGAAGCCAGGAAAATAGGTTATAAGAAGGAAAATAGAGGAAGTAGTGCCTGTTGACATTTGATTTGAACCTTTCCACATTGAAAATGACAGGAAGGACCTCTGCAGGAATATTATTCCACATACATGTTAATGTGCTCTTGATGAAAAACGAGTAGTTTGTAGAAAAAAAGATGGGGTTTGGACAAGAAGTTCCCTAATCTATTCAGATGACATTCTATTGTACTGACGATAAAGCACACTGAATCGAATGAATGAATGAATGTCCTGATATTCCAGTCCGTAAGTAATTTCATGTAAATATGTTACAATGCAATTTATGCTCACGCAGGAACAAAATAGTTTAAACAACCGTCTTCAAGGAAGGACGCACTTTGGGGAAAAATGTCATATATATATATATATATATATATATATATATATATATATATATATATATATATATATATATATATATATGTATATAATAAATATAATGCTTCCAAGAAACCACGCAACGTGTTCAAATTGAATGAAAAATTACCATTCTATACGACAAATACGAGTCCTATAAACGCACTTTTACTCTTTTGGTGACTCATGAAATAATAAAATTTACTCGTATTGTCTGCATGCACGTATGTGTGTGTATGTATTTGTTTTGCTTGTATTGAGTAGAAAATTACCGTAATTGCACTTAATTAATACAAAGTCAAAAGTCAATTACAATCTCTTTGCGTGGATGTAATAGTATGAACCAGAGCAAATATATACAGTGAACTCACGGTAACGTGAACAAGCGTTGGAAAATCAAAGATCTCGTTAAATTTTGAGTCACAAGTTCATGGAAAAATAAATGTATCAACATCCGAAAGAGTTGCTCCTGGTGATAAAACAGAGAGTGCAGCGCAAATATATGGACTTTAGGTGTTTTTAAATGGAATGGTAAAAAAACCCAAGAAATTTTAAGAACTTTAACTGTCCTAATGAATAAAAAATTGTGATCTACATATTAGTACGTGAAGGAAGTAGTTTAAATGTCCTTCTTTACAGAGCTGGACAATGTGTATTTTATTATTAATTCAGTATAAGATTATAAGTATTGCAAATAGTTACCAACATAAACTTGAGACACATACACAGCACATAAGCCCAACAAACAAGCGATTTAAAACAACAAATGTCGAATATTTGAAAATGTTTGCGAATAATTTGAAATACTTGCTGAAATTTTAAAAGGGATAAAAATCTTTTTAAATACCTTTCATAGCAAAAATGCCGATAAATTTCAAAATCTAGAAACATTTTCCAAAATTAATTAAATGTTGTCTAAAATAAAAAGATTGCCAAAAACGGGGAAATTAATATAAAATTTAAAAATAGTAAAAAAATTGAATAATAGTTGAAAATTATTATTTAATTTTGTGCGATTCAATATAAAGTTTTGCTTGTTAATTCACAAATATGTATATAATTCGAACAATTGTGCTAATTATCGTTATTGGTAGTTCAGAAACCGGAACAGGTGTCGAGTTCATGTTTTGAGCCACTATTTCGTTTTAAATAAATAAATGTATCTGCTTCCAAAATGTTAGTATTAGAAAAAGCATAACTCAAGACTCGTCCTAATGAATAAAAAATTGTGATCTACATATTAGTACGTGAAGGAAGCGTTGATTTGTACCGCAAACATGTAGTTTAAATGTCCTTCTTTACAGAGCTGGACAATGTGTATTTTATTATTAATTCAGTATAAGATTATAAGTATTGCAAATAGTTACCAACATAAACTTGAGACACATACACAGCACATAAGCCCAACAAATAAGCGATTTAAAACAACAAATGTCGAATATTTGAAAATGTTTGCGAATAATTTGAAATACTTGCTGAAATTTTAAAAGGGATAAAAATTTTTTTAAATATCTTCCATAGTAAAAATGCCGATAAATTTCAAAATCTAGAAACAGTTTCCAAAATTAATTACATGTTGTCTAAAATAAAAAGATTGCCAAAAACGGTTAAATTAATATAAAATTTAAAAATAGTAAAAAAATTGAATAATAGTTGAAAATTATTATTTAATTTTGTGCGATTCAATATAAAGTTTTGCTTGTTAATTCACAAATACGTATATAATTCGAACAATTGTGCTAATTATCGTTATTGGTAGTTCAGCAACCGGAACAGGTGTCGAGTTCATGTTTAGAGCCACTATTTCGTTTTAAATAAATAAATGTATCTGCTTCCAAAATGTTAGTATTAGAAAAAGCATAGCTCAAGACTCGAATTTATAAAAGCATTATTTGTTTATCATGTAAGATGAGTTCCTCAGTACATTTCTTTATCAACATACATTTCAGTTCAAACAAAGTAAGATGAGATTTAGTGAAACTTAAAATCGATTACTATATAATTATTCTAATAATAAGTTAAAATTGTAAATAAAGGGTACTTTCTTTAGACGTTTACATCATTGCGTTGGTAACGCGTTTGACATTTGATAGTGATTAGAATTACGCCAGAGCAACGCCCGAAAATTGTGGAAATTCATTCATTTAACAACTAATTCACTTTAAGAAGTATTTGATGGAATACGGTGCTAGAGTAGCTACCGCGTTGACTACAAAGCAATTTATGAATGATAGCGCGAGTTCGAGCCCTGTTCAGGAAAAGTCATCATTGAACTCATGAATTTTTCTAATGCACATTAGTGTGGTACTATGTTAGTTGTTGTTAGGCTATTTAAGTGAATAAGGGCCGAGCACTGCTCACTGAATAGTACATACAGCGAGTGATTGATACTCCCATATGCTAATGTATATCACAGAGCCATCCTTCGTCGGAAATGTTAGCAGAATCATCAGCTGCTACTTAACACCAGAGGGGCTGCAACATTGCTATAAAAATTAATAAAACGGGCAATAACAAAGATGTATAAAGAATTCAGGTTTCTCATTTTCACCACCTGTCCTCTCTATACTATCTATTAAGTAGTAGGTTGCGCGTTGGTTTAAAAAAATACGTAATGGTTTGGTTAATTGACACAAAGATCGTGAAATCGTTTGCTGCAATAGCGTCATAACTCAAAATATGTCGTTTTTAATGTTATGTATATGTATTACGAAATTATTCGCCATGTCGTTTTTTACATTCTGTAAAAGTTTCATAAAAATATTTTGTGTACTCAGCTCTTGAGAAAATAACCAAATTTTCTTTTACCATTAAGTTGTGTGTAACTTCAAAACTTTAAACTCAATTTCTGCAAAACAAACTTTTTTGAATTATTACATTATTGCAGCAAAGGCTCGATATATATACATATGTATGTATGTTGTACATATCGAGCCTTAATCGCGAAAACAAAAAACGCAAGTAAGATTTCTGCTTTCTCATGTGAAAGTATAGTATGACTTAATGATTGAAAATAAACTTAACTTCCTAGGAAGTTGAAGAAATGCAGTCTTGGATTTTTGGATGCAATGAAAATGACGGTTCTAGAGATTGACCTTCATTTTATTTACTGTGAATCAACTATGATTACCAGGATAGTACTTAAAACATTCCTAATAACAATAAATGGAAACAAATTACCTGACTGCTATATTTAACATTATTAAGACATACCGACAGTAAATCATATTCTTGTATTTCATAATCAACATCATTTGGTCTTAAATAAATTCCAACATAGCGCATGTCCAAATTCCTGCACTCCCACACACTGCGATCAAGTTGGAAGCGATTTTTAAAAGTTTTTTATTTTAAAGCTGGAAGATTATTATTTAAAGTTCAAAATAAGTTTTTATTTTCTATTCTAAATTGTTGCAAATTGATATATTTTTATATCATGTACTTAACTTTCGTCTGTACACATAACGTACTTTTCGGGACGAAAATATTGTACAAATATTCACCTGAATTTGGCGAATACGAATACGATTCCGGATGTCAAGGAATTGGAGAATATTCGGGAACACGAATACGAATATTCGTCACACCACTTGTGCATACGTTTGGATATGTTCTAAAGATGTTCATGCACACCGCTGCGTGCACTTCCTGCTTGAAAGTATGTATGTATGTATATGTATCTCTTGCGTTTAAAGTTGCGTTAATCGAGCGCTTTCTTTTTATTATCGGCAAAAACAATTTCCGTAACAGCAAACGCATTTGCAAACATAAATTTTATGCACACATACATACATATGTATGCATCCACACATACATACATGCATACATATTTCTGTACATAAATTCTAAACATACAAACATATGCGTACTGGTACATATGTAAAAGAGTAAGTCTTACAAACTTTATTTGTACATATGTAAATATGTAGTATGTATGTATATACTTAAATATATATGTATATACATATATACATATTTGTGGATATACGTATATAGTAAAAGAATCAAGTTTCATTTCTAGTGACAGTTGTACGTACATAAATAAATATGTATGTATGTATGTATTCTGTGCATGCAAATACACATACATACATACGTTCATACATTTATGCGTACAAAACATACATACATATGTATGTACATATATATGTTGGTATGTATTTACATCTTTATATGCATATGATCGTACAAATTATTGTAGGAAGCTTTGGAAATTCTTGTTCTTTCGACATCTTTTACTTGCCTACATACATACAGACATACACTAATTTTATTATTTATTTCTTTACTAACTTCTTAAATGCCACAATCACTTTTTGTACACAAATAAAAATATTTTACTTTTTAAAATACATATGAATATTTTTCCTGCAACACAGTCGCGCAAGCGTATGATTCATATTTAATTTACTTTTATTTAACAAAAATATGTATATATATTTTTTTTAATTTTCTTTGCTTATTTCAAAACTTTAGTTAGTCCATTAATTACGACGATTGCGAAGAGACTGAAAAGCACAAAACAGAAATAAGCAGTAACAAGAATGAGTTTAAAAATTAAACAGATACATGTATATCTAGATACATAAGTATCTATGTATGTATATATGCACGAATGTATGTATGTGTAAGACTTCTTGCCCCATGCATTATTGTAGAGAATAAGCAGCGGATCTTGCTTCCAGAAAGCATTGCTAAATTAAAACAAACCCAACAAGCACGAACTCATGCGTTTGAATTATGTTTTTCAATCGTAGACAACTTCACACACTCTCATACACACGCACACTTATGGACAAAATTCTTATATATGGTCAAGGTCACGGGTTAAAATTTATATTCAAACTGACTAATGTGAGACAAGCTTGTTTGCGAAAGAGCATTTTTCCAGTTTGAAATTGGCCAGACTAGATTTAGATTATGACAGCTTTCATGAAATTTGTTGCATGAAACTTTTTTTGTTTGATAACATTTATAACGTGTGGTGAAACAGGTAGGATAAGAAAAGTTGCAAAAAAACAATAAGAAATTTCATGTGCTGGAATTTTTGCTCGCAAGTTTACTTCTGTTGCCATCCATTGGGGTAGACACTCTGAGGGCCGCATTGAAAGACTATATAATATTATATAGTCTTATTATATTATTATGTTTTCCATAACAAAAAAAACTTCTTCTGTCTTTTCCCCTCAAAATATTTTTAGCTCCGTCCATGCCGCTATCAGCGAATAAAACGAGTTGCAGGAAACAATTCCAGTCCAGTGATGAGCACATGTCCAGTCTTACAAAAGAAATTTAAAGTAATGTTAAACTTACATTTATATGTACATATGTATGTATGTACATAATTATATACATATATGTATATACTTATATACTATTTTGTATATTAAGACTCAAATATAAATGTTTTATATTTATCATCTAATGTTTTATATTAATTTCATAATCCTTTAGATCAAGTTCATATACATACATACATACTTATGTACATGCATATGTAAGTATGTATACATACTTTTAAAATAAATAAAGTAAAAAAAATAAATGTATATGATTTTTATATAAATGAGCCTCTTTGGGCGTCGAAATATTGAATCATAATAAAAATAATTTTTGTAAAAAAGACCTAAAGCTTTATTGTTTTATATTAATTTCATAATCCTTTAGATCAAGTTCATATACATACATACATACTTATGTACATGCATATGTAAGTATGTATACATACTTTTAAAATAAATAAAGTAAAAAAAATAAATGTATATGATTTTTATATAAATGAGCCTCTTTGGGCGTCGAAATATTGAATCATAATAAAAATAATTTTTGTAAAAAAGACCTAAAGCTCATTTATATAAAAATCATATACATATATTAAAAAAAGGTCGAAAGTAAATAGTGTTAATTAATTGTAAAAAAATAAATGAAAACTCAACTAAGGTCTTTTCCATAAACTTTTAAAGACAGATTGGATATTGTGGAAATTAAATTTTTAATACGGATCGTACGGGATTTTAAAAAGTATAATTTTTAACAGATCTTTTTTCAATCGATGTACATACAGTGAGCGTCAAAATAAAGTGAACACCATCATTTACCACAACTTAGTATCTATTCCAGTTTCTTTTGAAATCCAAGTTCTTTTTTTCATTGATAACAAAACCTCATCGAGTTCAAAAAATTATGACATTAAACCTGCACCAACCCTTACACTTGGTTGCTTTATTCTTGCATTCTATAGAATTGATATTAATATTTCATGTTACTGACATGTGATCATCAGAAGTAAGATTTTATTGCGTTAAGTAAATATCATTCTTGAATCATTTGTCGACATTCATTATTTTGTGCTAGAATTTCGCTAAGAAAGTTAAACTTTTCATGAAACAGTTCTACTATTAAGGAAGCCATAAATAATATTGTGAAAGAATAATTGAATAATAAAAAAATTTAGATAAATTTAAAAATAATTCAGTTTTTGGCTAGAAAAAAGTTGAGGTTGCAATGAGATCAATAGTGCGTGATGTGAAGAAAAATCCATCTAAAAGTGCGATAAAAATATCGCAGGGAGTCTCCTAAGGGGTTATAGACGTCCTCTAGTTACGTCCATCATCCAATATTAATCAGATATTCGGCTGTAAAAAACAGCTCATTAAATACAGAGGCTCAGAAATGCAAGTGTGCTCTGGGCAATGGTGTAGGATTGTAAGGTGTTAAGGGGGTTGGGAGTTTACTTTTCTTAGAAAGTACCATGAATTAAACAGAATGTCTTAATATTTTAAAAATCGGTTTCCTATTTAGTGTAGAGGTCTTGGATCTGTCAACACAACAATGATCTCAACTCACATCCCTAAGGAATTGAATCATCATGCTGCATCAACGGACTTAAGTCCAACTGAACATTTGTAGGAGCATCTTGATCGTAAAATATGAAAAGAGAAAGTTAGTAACAAGAATATGCTGATATCCGTTATAACGGAGGAATTGCAGAAAATTTCATCCGAAATAACTAAAAAGCTACAGGAATGAGTGCATCTAAAGATTAACTGCTGTTATAAAAGCAAATGGAAAAATAAGTGAATACTAAAATGTTCTCTCTTCCACACTTACATTCTTTGTGCACTCTTTCGACATGTACAATTCATATGTACATATGTATGTAGTATCTGTGGATTTTTCACATTATAATAAAGGCTATATACTTACATATGTACATACATATATAACATTGTTTTGACAAATAAGCATAAAATGTTAAATTTAAACAAAGTAGAATAAAAATAAATGCTAACTTGTAGCAATTAAATCGCATACTCTTCATATGAAAAATCACAGTATGTATGCATTCTTCAATGCTTGTCTCCTAATGATTTTTTATTATGGTATTTACAACGTGTAACTAAAATGTTTTCCATATATATTTTGAAAGCCTTCTTAATTTATATGTATATTTAATATATAATAGGCTGCCAATTTTACACCCAAGTGTGCTGAACGCTCTCCTATCCTATGAGCAGCCTGTGAGCATAAGTACGTTCGAGTATATATGGCATCTTAATTCTATATTGTCTTAAGCGTCGTTCTATCAACGAATATTCGGAGTTTCTCATCAAAGCGAATTCTGGTAGATATAAATAAGATATATATACAGTCGACTCCGCTTTACTGGAAATAACCAAAACCAATTTTCTTTTCAGTTATCCGATTTTTTCTCTAAAACGTAGTTCGGATTACTGAAATTTGTTACAGTTAAGCGTACTGCTTAAAATCAGTAAAACAATATCTTCTATATCAAATCTGTATGTTTTTTACGTCAATTTAACGTAAAAATTTTATTAAAACAAATTATTCATAGAAACATATTAATATTTTTTAATTATTTTTAAAACAAAAAATTAATTTTTTAAAATATAAATTAAAATAATTCAGTTTCACAATGCATTGAGTATTTACATTTGTATGCATGCAGTTAAAAAAACATAAATTAATAAGAATTCAGTCTCAGAATGCAATGCATAAATATGTACTTAACATGACAGTTAATAATCAAAATCATGAATTTCTTTTAAAATAACTTTGAATTTGACTTTGAGTCATTTTTTTTTCAAATTTGTATGCAATCGATTTCTAATAAATAAGTTTGTCATTGTGTATTTTTTCACTAAAGCGAAGTAAGTTTCATACAAAACGTAGTTGTGGGCTTGCTTTAGGTTTTCAGTAATACGATATTTTCAGTAAAGCGATGTTTCGCTAAAGCGGAGTGAATAAGACTAGCTGCGTTTAAAATCAGTGCGGGGATTTGTATCGCTTTGAGTAATCCGATTTTTTTTCGGTAAAGCGTGTTGCGCTAAAGCGGATTCGACTGTATATATATATATATATATATATATATATATATATATATATATATATATATATATATATATATATATAGTTATATAAATAGTTTTAGCCAGTTAATAATTTGAATGAATTACTCACATGGCTGCATTTAATATGTACATATGTAATTACATAAAAAAATTAATTTGGGTTTATTTTATTGGGTTAGAGATTGGGGCACGTTTTGGAATGAAATATAAGGGAATAAATATTGTTTAGAAGTGATTTTTGCTATGATATCTTTAAAAATTTGACAAGTATATTCACTCAAGTATTTTCTTGAGGAAAAATATACTTTTAGGAAAAATATAAACAAAATATTTAATTAGGGTTTGTTTGTGATTGTAGGACTACCGTGCATCGGTATACCTATTATCGGTGTAGTGGAGAAAGTTTGCTTTCTTGGTCCAGCGCATAATTATGTCAATCCGGTCTAGCAAACACCAAATAAAAAATCTAGAGAAAAAATAAAAACAAAAGCTCTAACAAACACCTGTTTTTGAAAACACGATAAAAAAAATCGGAAAATACTACTAGAAAATCGTTTAAATAATATAATAAAATATTTTAGGTAAATAGCGTTAGCCCAGTAATTACGTATTATGAACTCAAAATCTACAACAAAAAAAAAACACAAATAAGTATAAATGATTGATCATGAGAAATACACGAGTTTTTTAGTTTCGTTTTCTTTTAATATTAAAATTTTTTATTTTAAAAATGATTGCAGCTTCTTTTGGGCAGAGCTTTTCCGGTCAATGTTGGATTGCTTTTTTAGTAAAGCAGCCAGTTGAAGAAGAGAATTCTGTTTTTGTGTCTTTGAAATTATTTTGTTAGATATGTTATTAGACTTTGTTCTATTCTTAAGTATTGAAGTCTTTGTTGATTTTTCTTTTAGTTTAGCTTGTTTTTTAGATTTCGAGGATGCCGAAATCAATACTTTCTCTTGACCCTCCTTAGTACTGAAGCCGTCTTCTGAATTCCGACGATTTACTGAAACATTTTTAGAAACAATCGTAGGGGTCTCTTTTTCCTTTTTGGTTCTTGATTCATATTTCGGATTACCAACTTTTATCAAAGAACTATGTTTGCATTGGAAACATCTAATTGCCAGGTGACTGAACATTTTCTTCTTTAACCATTTTGCACGATTTCTTTGTTTTTTGTTCAATACTTTTCTAGTGGTACCATCGTTCTTCTCAAAATTTTGTATTAACTTATTTGCTTTGGAGTTAATTTTGAATTGTTTTGGTATCAATTTGAGTCCATATTCACTTTCACTCCAGAAACTGCCACAATGTTGGCACATCTGGGATATAGCAAACTTCTCCTTTGGAATTTGCACACTGTTTTTGGCCAGTTTTCTACACGTATTTCTAAAGCAAAATTTTTTTGATAAACAAATTAATGTATGGATATGTAATAGGACTTACATATAATAAGACTTCAGCAGTTTGTGTGTTTGTGATTCGGATTGTAACGATTTCGCACCCTCCCAGAGCAATTCCATTCTTTTTTCAATCGACATTATTATTGCAGAAAAAATAGTTAGTTCGTGTATATTCTGTGCTTGTGAAGAAAATGAATATAATTGAAAAGCCAGCAAATTGCTGCCGCCGTTGCCCATTTTTTTGAAAGCTGTCACAACTCTTCTCGCCGTCAAAAGTCATTTGTAGACTTTGCTTTTTCAAAAAATTAATAGGATCATAATCACAGTCGCTCACAAAAATCAGTTTTGTTTTAAAATAGCTCTGAATTATATATATGTTTTTAATTATTTCGTCAATAAAGTTATATATTATAAATGTTTTAAATTTAATCAGCTATAACTGGGTTACTAGTTGGTTATAAACAAATTTTCATACAATGTGGTACAATATATAAGCAAGTTGGACCTCTACATAGCTGACCTTCTTTTTTAAAAATAAGGGCATAATTTTCGGAAAATCGGTTTCGATATCTTCTAATTGAGACATCTGCAATTTTTATAAATTTTAGAATATACGAATATAATTTTGTCTCTCCTACTTTGACTTTTCACAAAATTCATCTGATTTTTCACTTTTGGTACAAGCAGCTGATCGCTGCAAATTGGAGTTAAGTTAGTTTAAGAAAATTCAGTGCTTAAAGTTTGACGCAGACTTTTATACTTGAAGGTTGCTTCTTCTTTTCTATAATGGACGAAAAGAATATTTTTACTAAAGAAACCATTAAACTCCTTAGGTATACTCTGTTGATAATAATAATTCTGTCCCAGTATGTCTCTGAATCACAAATATTAGTGTTTAAGTTCTAACTGCGAATTATGCAGATGTTTTAACATAACTTGTAGGACTAAAAGGACATTTGATATATTTATGCAAGAAGAGAATATAACAGAAACATATAGGGAAGACCAATGAGCAACTAAGGGTTGATACATAGAACTGTGTCAACTATATTATATGTCACTTGTCCAAATCAGTAACGTTTGAGATATCTTGGTTAATAGCTCAGAATATATCCAAATTTGTAAATAGAAAGGCTTTGGAATGGTAAACATAGTTATTAACAGGTTTCTATGGCTGTCGATATACAACAATCTTCTTCGATATACGTTTTCAATTAATCGAGTAACGCGATCACAGTTTTTGTTGTTAAAACGTAAAAGTAAAAATGCCGCAGAATTTATGTATATATATATATATATATATATATATATATATATATATATATACACATCTATTTGGAGATCAAACATTGCCCATATGAAAGTAAATCTCTCATCCAATAGAGAATATATAGAAAAATTATGTATTCCATATTGTATAAACATTATCAGGTAATCAAACTTCAGCATCATAAATTATGCGTGGACAGCTCTGTAATTTTGTTTTAAGGTGCAACCCTGAGCAACATACGACTCTAAAATCGTAAAGTAATCGCGACCTCTAGTGTCTTTTTCAAGAAACTATTTTTGAAAATTTCTTCAACAGCAAAGATATACTTAGTCGCGGCGTAACTTGTGAATTGGTAAATTGTGATATTGGTGACTTTTCTAAAGCATATAATAGTCCACTTGGAATTTTTCGTTTATAAAACAAGACATTTATAACATTGACAAATATAAGCTGTGTATTTCGTACATAATGGATCCATTTACGCAGGTAAATTCAAATTGCTTGTATGCATTTAAAAGACTCAAGATGATTTTTAATTAGCGTATGCTTGAAAAAGCGGAACAGCGTAGCCGGGCTTTGGGCATTAGTAACGCAGCTGTAAGTAAGTTTCCAATGTGCGATAATAGTGGTTCATCAAATATAAATGCATTAAGTGGCGCCTGTGCAACAACAATGGCGATGGCGTCACAACAGCAACAAAAGCCGATGCCCATAGTTGCATCGAGCGACAGTAGTAGCGCAAATAAAAATAAATTGCATGTCATAGAAAAGAATAATACAGAATCAACTGTAGTAGGACCACAAAAAGTTTCAAGACAATTCTCTGCTGTGGATAAAGAAAATATGGATCTGGGTATAGAAATAAATATAGTTACAGACAAAAATGTCGAGGTGAGAATTTAAAGCATTATTTGTATATATGTATGTATTTATACATGTATACATATATATTTATACATATAAACATGTATTTATAAATATATACATGCATTTATAAATATATACATGTATTTCTAAATATATAAGTATGTACATGTACATATTTATACATACTATATACATACATACGAATTTACCAATCAGTTTAGGCCATTGTGATAGAAATTATTTGCACTTTTTTCAATGCGATCTGTACATATTAAACCAATTTATATACGAATTTTCATATTTACGTCTTAAGGTCCAGGTACAAGTTGAAGAACAAGACATAGACGACGACGACGAATGCAAAGAAAATCAAAAAGCGTCTGAAGGGAAAATAATTGCCCAGCCAACAGCCAAAATAAGGGATACGTCTAGAAATCGCTTACAACGTTTGGGAGCTCTCTACTCTAATACAGGTGACCTATCATCGCCAATACACCGTACCGAGGGAAAATTTCATGCTGAAGGCAGTGAAGACTATTTAGATTCAAAAATTCATAAACCAAACCAGCGTTTAGGTAAATTGGCTGCTCTTGCTAATACAATTAATCAATGGGAAGATGATCTTTCACATCCTCCGCCTAAGCCAGAGCTTCCGAGTAGACACAAATTAATACATGTAGGAAAAGTTTGTACTAATAGTTTAGAAGAAAGCAAAGAAGAAAAGTCAACATCCAATTTGAAAGATAAAAATAAACAGTTAAAATGGGATCCAAAAGTCATAAATTCTTTGGAGGCTCAAGGATTCCAAAGAAGGGAATCTACAACAGTAAAAATGTCTTATGAGTTTACTGATGCAAAAGATGACACGGATGAAGCCGCGTGTTCTATTAAATTGAAAAATAACGCAACTGAAGAAAAACCTCCTGCTGGAAAAATAAATTCAAATAAATTGAATGAATCCACTGCAAACAATTTTGATACCGAGATTAAAGTTTCACAAACTGATAAAAAATTTCCAACGGTTAAACCTGGCCTAGTGTCGGGGCGCGCTGCTATATTTGAATCACAAGTCCAAAACGCTCAAAAACAGCAACAACAGAAACCCCAGAAAGACCCGACAGAGCTCTCGTTAAGAGAACGTATGAAGTTATTTGAAAAGAACAAAGGAGATGCCCTGATACCAAAAGCCGCTTTTGGTATGGCCGCGCCAATAAATAAGATTATTAAAGATTCAAATAACAAAAAAGAACAGTATTCAAAAGGTAAAACACTTTGAAATAAACTAAAGTTTGTATAACTAACAAAATAATATCTACTTATCTTCTATTGTTTAGCAAAGTCCAATAATAACATAATTTCAGATTTGGGTACTGAACCCAATGTTTCATCTGTATCGGTTCCAATAGTGAAATCTTCTGCCGATAGTAACGTTCGTGACAAAGTCAATGCCCTTGTCAAGGCTACCGCTGAAAACACAATTAAAGAGGATATTAAAAAACAACGAGATGAAGATCTACTGTTGCTGACGAATCGCTTTAATAAACAAAAAGATTTCCTCAATCATAATCAGCAGCAGCATATGACCATGACTTCAAAGAATAACGAATGCTCCCAAAATAAAAACTCTCCAACACCCCCACCACCGCCGCCACCATTGCCAGTATGTGCAACAAATATTACATCAAAAAGAAGATCTCGTAAGTTATCCTTATTTTAAAAGCATTAAACATTTATGTAACTATATAAATGGCATACTATTCCAGCTGGCGATGTAATTGACGATGATAATAAACGTCTGCGAACAGTTGTCGAAGGAACTCAACAGCGTTTGTATCCAGTCCTGTCCAACTTAGAGTCAACTGAGTGTAGTGAGTCAGATAATGAAAATAATTGGTGTACCACAGCCTCGCTCTCAGCAGATGAAATCCATGGAGCATCGCAGCCTTTACGCGGCAGCATTGGACGTCGTAATAGTCAATATGATCAAACACATGACGATGATAATGAAGACAGGTGTGAAGATAGAATATACTCTTGTCTTCTTTTCTTATTATGTATAGAGTAAAATTTTAAATTACCGTACAGGTCAAAACCAAAGAATATTTTTTAGAATATAAGTTATTTTTTGTGGTTTTCAAATAAAATAAATTTGTGTTTCTTTGTTTATATATTCCTAAATTTCTTCGTATTAATGTGTAAAACTTTTTTGTGGCAGTTATATGGAGTCAGATGGCGATCAAAGCAGTGTTGGTATTCCCAGTGGTAATTTGGGACATGAAGTAATGCAAGTTGTTCAAAAAAATGATAAGCAAAAATCTAACAAAGCAAAGGTATATTTCATTTAATTATTTCGCTTGGTTTTTTTTGACTAGCTTTTAATTATAGGGTGTTCATTATGCCAATAAGGACTCGTACTTCAGCGATAATGCCATTGACACATCTAATAATTCGTCGAATGCTTCAATGGGTGTAGATGATTATTTGGATGAGGCCTTAGATGATAATATAGACGGGGGCGATGAAGAGGATACCAGCCAATTGTCTAGAGATGTAATACATAAATATATACACATAAATATATACTTATATATAATATATATATATATATATATATATATATATATATATATATATATATATATATATATATATATATATATATATATATATATATATATATATATATATATATATATATATAATATATTATATATATATATATATATATATATATATATATATATATATATATATAATATATATATATATATATATATATATATATATATATATATATATATATATATATATATATATATATATATATATATATATATATATATATATATATATATATATATATATATATATAATTTTAAATATATATATGTTTATTTGTAGAGTAAAGGCACTACAGCATCAAATAGCTTCAGTTTTCGAAAGACTGGTGGTGGAACGTATGAAAACAATAAGAAGCATGTTGCAGCCGCTACTTGTTCATCAGTGAATCAGTCATGCATGCAACCGGTAAAATCGGAGTTAAGCGTCAATAAAGAAAATGATAATTTAGTCACACTGGTGCATACTGTAAGTTTTTACCGTAGGCAACAAAATGCAAATGTAAGTGGCAGAATTAACTTTCGTTATGTAGTCCATTGATATATAGTTGTTTCCTAGAGTGCCAGTTCCACACCGATTCGTAAGGTATGCCGGGAACAACAAGTGTTAAGGTCAGCACTTCAAAAACTGGATGCAGCCACAGGAAACTCTCCTCATTTTGAAGCAGATACTAGCGAGGGAGATGAAGATACAGAATCTGATTCTGAAGCAGAGGACGAAAACTTGATTCAAGATAAAACTAAGAAACTATTAGAGGAAGTATGTAAACAACAACAGGTCATTGCTCAAACCAGCCAAGCTTTGAATTTATGTGCAGCAACCATAGAATTTTCGGGATCTACGGAATCTGTAGAGGGAGAAAGACATCTCTTAGTTGCAAGTAAGTAATTAATATCAAGTGAAGAAAGCAAAAAGAATAGGAAATTATTCTTATGTTACATGATTAAGCTCATCGTAGACAAGCTTGCCTTGACGAAGTTCAACGTCTTCGTGTCGAAAAAACGCTCCGTCCAGTAGGAGCGCCTAGCGAAAGAGGGCGTCTAATAGTTAAAGAAATTACTGTACCACTGCGACAAGATTATATACGTAAACTGTCGTTAGATGCTATATCCGGCCATCACTTAGTTTGCCTTATTAAGTACAACGAGCACGTTCTAGCAACGAAAACGGTTCCAACTTTACCTGGTTTACTTTCAGTTAAGTTTCCCGATGTCTTGATATTAAATAATGTGTATGCTGATTTTAAAGTGACCTTGGAAATTTATGGTATGACGGCACAAAGGGAAGTGTTGCCGCATGAAGTAAAGTATCACATTAATTTTAATAAAAAGTCCGGTATAAAGACGCCAAAAAAGAAGGCATCTGAAAATCGTCTTGTAATGCCCCCGGTACAAAGTCCTGCTGGTCCTCATGCTGTACGTACGCCAGCTTTGG
Organism: Germaria angustata; assembly: GCA_963681545.1. NCBI lineage: Eukaryota > Metazoa > Arthropoda > Insecta > Diptera > Tachinidae > Germaria > Germaria angustata. Next base: position 95,428,292 of record OY813002.1, read on the forward strand.
TGCAGTACGGCTTTGCTATATTTTCTCTTCGTGAGATTCACAGAACTTCGTGGACTCTGACACAAGTGTTAGGAGTTAGTCCTCTTGAAGGCATTGTTCATATGAAAGCGAATTGTGAGCTTTCGGTTTCAGTGGAATACAAGGGTTTTCTCACTATGTTTGAAGATATATCCGGCTTCGGCGCCTGGCATAGACGTTGGTGTCATTTAAATGGTACTGTGCTCAACTATTGGAAATATCCCGATGATGAAAACAAAAAAACCCCAATGGGAACAATTGACTTGTACGCATGTTCCTCACAAAAAGTAAATATAGCTCCAAGAGATATTTGCGCGAGACTCAATACAATGCTACTCGAATGCCAACGGCCAGCTAAAGACACAGACCAGGAATCTTTAATAATTGTACCCAATGGTCGGACGACAACTGTTCGATATCTGCTTTCTGCCGATACAAAACAAGATCGTGAAGAATGGTGTGCCCACTTTAATAAAACCCTGACGTTACTTCGTGCGTGGGGTCCTCCGCAATAATACACTTGCACTACTGTTTATCATTCCGATTCCTGATTTTCGGTATTGTTTAATATTTTTGATTTTTTTTTTCGTTTTATAAATATGCATTTAATTTTTATATGCAAATTTTAACTTAATGATATTTTAAATATCATAATTGATTTAGGAATCTACCATTTACATTAAGTTTATCTAACAAGTTTTTACGCTTTATCACTTCTTTTGACATTTAAAAATTAAAGTATATTGAAAATTAATACATACATACACACATCGGTATAAGATTGTTTGAATTTGAAATAATTTGATATATTTGATATAATGATTTTTTATTAAAAGTGAAATTGATCACTAGACGATGGATGGTACATCTGTCTGTATCTGTATTTCGATCGCTTTTCGAAATTCTTTAGTGAATTAATTATATTAAGCCATTGTTATCTGCAATGTAGCTTTTTGAAATTTGTTTTGATATTTGAAATTGTTTTATTTTGTTTTCTGTGCTAACGGTTTTGTAAAAAGCTTCGCTTTGAAAAAAGCTTACCTATCGGAATCTATGCAACTGCAATGATGTAAATTATATTGAAATTATGTGTGTATGTACAGCCGTAGAGATAAATTTTTATTTAAAGAAACTTCAAAATAAAACAAAAAAATTTTCCACTACTTGCAAATTTGCTAAAAATAAATTGCAAATGAAAATATTCACCCTGCAAGTTTGTATTATTGTCATTGAATTGTTGTTCATTAATTTTTTCACCATTATTTATTCATTGCAAACAATTTACATGAAATCTAAGTTCATGTGATTTATTGATTCCATTCCCAACGATTTGCACTAAACACTTGCCCAAAATTGTCACTAGATACATGGCACTGTTCGGAAATGCATTTTATAACTCATAAAACGGTTTTGTTTTAACATTTTTGTTGCACAAAATGATGGAAAAATATGGAGTTGATGTCGAAATCGGCGGTCTAATCCTCGCATGCGATATCGATCGAGTACACACTCTCGTATCAAATAATGTTTCGGTACATGTTGGGTAATCTAATTAATCGTATACGATATGAATCGAAAATTATAATGCATAAAATGATAATGGCAAACACTGCAACATTGTAATGAAATTATGCAAAATGATAATTCAGGAGACTTCTGGTAATAGAAACTGCTTTTTCTGCATACGATTGGCATTATCAAATCGAATGCTCGATGTCGTATGCAGTGATGATTCCGCAAATTTTGTTAATTTCAAGTTTTAACAAATTAAAGATTTAGGAATGGAATTATCCGTGCATCCAATCAAAACTGGTGAGAAATAGTGAAATAATTCATATGATTCCCAGAAAATGCAACATTCAAAATCTTGTTCCACAGCTCCAAAAACTTGGACATTCCAATACATTAATTAGTGGCTTCAATTGGTTTATGGCCTTTTCGTTTCAAAAGAAAAAGTAACATTTCTCGTCCTTTCAAATAGCAAACGGCAATTTAATGTTTTTTATAAGGAAGGAGCACGTAATCCTATAAGGGAGTTAAATTTTCTAAGATAGATGTTTTTTCTGTAAATCGGTAAACTCGCACATTCTCAGAAAAAGAAAAACGCCATTCATAATTATGACCAATAATGTACATCACGCCTGGGCAGATATTCAATGTATCAATTTAATGATGTTTTCAAAATTTTTGTAATTGAAATTAAAACATGTACTCGCCCTTGTGTGGATGAACATATGTATATACGTACATATGTACATATGTCTGTATGTACTTATGAATGAATGTGGGCATCTTTGTATGTTTGGATGTATAACACTTTATTAATCATTTTATATTTGTATATGATTTACATTAAATATTTAACATAGTATGTAACTTTATTTATTAATACATATCTTACTAATCACTAAGTATTACATATGCATATATTTTACAAGTAAATAATACAAGTGTATAACATGTCATAAATATTTTTATTGATATGGTTCATTTGTTAGTACTCAACATGTAAAAAAAAACTCCCTAAACATTTAATAAAGCCAAAAGCTTCTTGTTTGCTTAAAATAATTGAATACAAAATGTAATTTTGAGCAAATGTCATGGTCAGTCACACCTCGAACCCAAACAGCTCCTAAATAAAAATGATATGTATCCTTATGCACATACATCTATGCATATCCGTGTACGTATTAACGTTCACTATATTTAAAAAAAAAAAATTGGGTTTGAGGTGTCGATAATCATAGAGCACACCACATACAGGCAAAAATACAATGTATTAGATAAAATACTTAATTGTGCAATATGCATATACATATGTATGTGTCTTATTTCCGAAATAATTAAATCTCTTTCATATTGAAATTGTTGTATATAGTATATATATGTATATGATAGTAGGAGTATGTATGTGTGCATCTATATATCAACAGTTGAAACATTTTTTAAATCAAGTTTTGTATCAAAAAAGGAAATAAAGTGACAAAGAAACAGTTCAGAAAAAAAAACAATTTTGTTGCAGGAAAAATCTAATGTTTTGCATCTCGTACATCAAAAACGTATGGGGATTTCGATCTCGTATACGCTTAAAAATATCCGTTCTGGTAAATATTTCTGCACTAAAAAGCTTTGAACGCTCCATTAATTTTCTTTAATGAACGAGCTGCACATCATGTGGCCGAAATTTAAATTTAATTTTAGTAGCGATATTTAAAGAATAATGAAAGTAAAGATCACTAACCACAATCGGAGTGTATTTTAAGAAAATGCAATTAATAGTACTCCATTCCTGAGGAGCTTCTTATTATTAATTGAATAATTTTGTTGATTTGTCTAAGAAAAGTAAAAAGTTATATGATTGCTCTAGGTCTATCAATATTGTTATACATTCGATCTTTTCGTTTATATTAAAAATACATATATATTTTTGGGTTTTATTGTAAAACAAGTTTCAATTTGTGGCACTCATTTTAATAATCCTGAAGAATGCGACGTAAGAGTCGTTAAATATTGAATTTAATAAAATAATTGAAAAAAGAAATAGACCTGAGAGCTAAATTGGCCTAAAGCACTAGTTTAAATTAATTTATCTCAGGCTTAATCCTAAATGTTAATCATTTTTCCATACTCATTGAGTATCATGTTCAAGAAAACGTATTTGATCATTAAACTAATTAAAAAAGTAAATAAATAAAAATTCATTTAATAATCAAATATAATAAACAATGAGTATCGAAGTTTGAAAAATAATGCCACATTACAGTAGTAACTCGATTCTTGCACATACTTGATACTTGCACACCTCGATTCTTGCAACATAGAAATGTTTTTCATTACGCACTGATGCTGAAGAAACCGGTGACGTGGTACTCAATATGAAGCAAATTACATCGGAGGAGACTATATCAGCGTTCAATATTTGCTTAGAATGGGCGGAGCAAAATAATGCTTCATTAGATGATATTAGGATGCTCCATACACTAAAAAGCAGTGTAGTACTGAACAAGCGACTTTGTACACAACAAACAAAAATTTTAAATTTCTTTAATTCCATATATACCGAATATGTATCTACTGTTATACGAATGCGTTGAACTTAAGTGTTTTGAATTGAAATATTAAACTTAGATTCTAAACAGATGTATGTGCCTTTTATTTTGTATTAAAACTCGGTACTTGCGACAACCTCGAAACTTGCACCGAGCCCGGCTTACATTAAGTGAAGAATCGAGTTTCTACTGTAATTTGAATGATTAATAATAAAGTACGTATTCAGAATCGAATAGTTTTGTGCGCGCACACATACATACTAGTGTATACGAATGTGTCACCGATTCCATTTGGATTGGTTTTGCTTCCGCAGTTTACATTCGGTGCTTCAGATTCAGTTTGTGTTGTATTTAGATTTTGCAGCGATACTTTAAGGCGGAGATTAAATTTTTCTAACGTAAAGCTCACTTTAAGCTTTTTCCTTATCATGCGGCGCCTAAAAGTATGGCATTTTTACTGTTAACACTAATGAAGCTAGTAGAAAAAGTCTGCCAATTCCACGATGAAAATTGACGGTAATTTTTGTTTTTACTGATAAACCGATTTGAAGAATTAAAGTCACTTTCAATCGAAATTAAGTTCTGTGACATGGCTGATATTTACCTTCGTGTAGGTCACTTCATGTCAATTTCATGATCATGTTCACACACCATCACTCATTACCAATAGAGAAAATTGTAGCCAGACATCAATCGAAAAAGGTGTGATGCCTCCTCCATTGCAGAACCTTGGAAATGATTAGACAGACAGAACATGACAGAACATTTTGTCCGTCAAGTTGGTAGCGATTTGTTCCTATTGCGATCAAATCCTTAAAGCACGTTAAAGCGAGATTTGTTTTGTACTCTAGGCATCAATAGAACACCGACATTTTAATTCAAAGTTTTTTCTACTTTGTATGCAAAACGATTTGTTGCAGTGTATGTGTGTGCGTATGCATATGTATGAATTAAATTAATATTTTGAAATTCAACCAACTTGGTATACATTTTTAAAAAAGCTAGCATTATACTAATTACTTAATACAATTCGATACTATCAACATTGATTATTATTTAAATTCGTTTTAAATATTTATTATATCGGATACATATCCTTCCGGGAATGACAATAAGTGATTGAGTTTTGCGCGATACTGAGTGTACTGATGCCATAGCATTGAAACAACTATGCGTTCCATCGCATACTTGTGAACAAAAGCATTGTCACCACACTCAAAACCACTTGTGGTCATACCTGAATGCATGAGTGCCAAAGAATATCGCATTGTAAGTAAGTATGAACTCGTGCGTATTCAATCATGTTTCATTGCGATGTACTTAATTATTACTTAGTGACTCGTTGTTATTATCTGATGTTCATGTCAGACAATGACAACGAATGATCGCTTTGACATTTCTGTCGCAATATACAACATCCCTATGTACATAAAGCATACTAATGCGTATACTCATGACATTTCGTAAGGAGAAGTTGCGCATGTGTTCAACTTTGATTCAAACTCATATACACATGTTGTATTGCGGTAGCTTTAATTAGTTACTCGTTGTCATACTCGTATTTGTGCATATGGTACATTTACTAATTAATATCATGGTGTTTACTTTGGCAGTGTGAAAAACTACAAATAAAAACATATAATAATAATAATTTATTTAATTTATATAAATATCGGTGCTGAGTGCCTACATGAATCCACATACGCTCATATGAACTTCTTATAAATCTATTGACCTGTACCGGTTTGTTGCATGTCAAAGCGTTAATGACTTTAAGGCCGGTCTTATTAACAATCTATACAAGTTTAAACATCTGTACATATTTAAGTTTTAAATTTGGCACACGATTTGAAGGGCCAAGCGGCTTCTCTTTACAATTCTAGTTATTATTTGTTCAAAATCTATTATAAGTACACATGAATGCATGTATGTATGTATGTGTGTGTGTATGTGTGTAGGTACTTGATATCCTGTGTATTCAAAATTGTTCGTGTGCAAATTTTTATGTATTTGTTATTTAAATATTTGTTACTTCATATTAACAAGACATATGACTTCCTGTAGGTTTCACGTTTTACAGAAATTTAGGTTCGTGCCGATTGGACATCTGTGCTTCTTTTAAAACTCTAAATCCAAACAGAAATAAAAATAGCAACATTTTAACAAAATTATGACTATGTGTATGTACATATGTAGATATATTGTGTAATATATTACATAATTGGTAATAATACGAGTGAGTGGCACAGTGAGCAATCGGGAGATTACACGTACTTACAAATTATATAACAAGCGTTTGCTTTATTTTCACATTTTTTTATTTAAAACTATAATTTTTAAATTGGAATTTTCAGCTCCACTAGCAAAACACACATTTTTCATGGGTTTTTTCTTTAATTATTTTCAAAAACTCTAAAGAACTTTTGAAAAATTATTTATGGATTGTATAATTTACGACCCAAAGCCAATAAAAATTAGCATTTCTATATTTCTAAAATAAATTAGTTATTTCAGTTCTAATATAATAAATAAGGTGACTTTTGAGGCAAGAACCAAAATTGACCACTTCTAAGAAGTGATTCAAGGAACGTAAATAAATACATACTTATTATAATATACGTGTCCTATAAATAATTGTAACTGAGAAATATTTTTTCTCTCATGCGTAGTTATTTTAACGATTTTCATTCTTGTATGTAACGACAATTATAATTTTATAAAATTTTTTTTGTCAGTAGTAATTATGACATTATAAATATTTTACTTTAATGTTGAAACTTGAAAAGTATTATTTGTTTTCCAAAAACAGCTGATTTCGTTTAAACTGAATTCGAATAAAAGAAACCCGTTTCGTTTAAACGAACACAGCAATGAAAAAATGTTCTTTGCCTTTTCCGACTTTGAACTAAAAGTGATTTTGTCGTTTGAATGTAATACGATTGAAATTAACCGGAAACGGACTGGCCTTCCGTCAGCGGTAAATACATAAATAACTTTTTTTAAGCGAAGTTTTTTTTAACAAATAAATTGTGTTTCGTTTAAGAACTTTTGCTTACTTATAAGTGACCTTCTCTTTTAAACGTTTGACCGAATTCGGCTGTAGTTGATTTCCACCAGAATCTCAAATTCTAGTTTGGAAACTTTTCTTTATTAAAATAAAATTTCCATTATGAAAACAAAACAAAGTTTTTGTTGCACTAAGTTTTGCAAAATATTGTCGCATAATATATTATCAAATTACATAAGTATTTATACATTAAGTGTTACAAAAATCATAATGAAGTAAAAAAAATTCGAGTGAAGTCGAATTAGTAATATTAAACGAGTAGCGTGTAAAAGGAAGGATAGGTGTATTTTTAAGATTTAATGTAACCTATACTTTCTCAACGCAACTTCCTAAGAAGACGAAAAAATGCTATGAGAGTAATGAAAATGTCATTCCCCAAGAACAACATTCCACTGGGTGGGTATTTGTAATTAATTATCGCTCAGCATCCTATATAGATCGATCGATAATTAATTCGATGCATATGTACGTATAAAATTTATAAAAATCACCGCTACGGAAATTTTAATGAAACTTTGTACGGAAGTGGCAAGATAAGATCAACATCTGACTAATTTGCGACAGAGATAGTATCGGTGGGGATTTCAAATATTTCCATGGTAATTGGACGATCCTAATTTTATTATGTATTCTTTTATGATTTATTCAATTTTCCAAAATAAAACCATGACATAGACACACACAAGCATTATTTTCTGCTGTCCTCCAAAAGGTATCAGAGAGTCTTATACAAAATTATTATTTTTTCTTTCTTTTAACTTAAATATGTATGCGAATGACTCAAAGTTCATAGAGCCTTGGAGTTTGATGCAAAAATTACCAAAAAAAATCGATGTCGTTGTTTTCAGAGGCTCTTCTCAAATTTCTGTATCCTTTTAAAAACAATTTTTAATAGAAATTTGTGGGAGCGAAAATTCCAATTTCCCTTTTAATTTCTGTATCTAAAATATGAAAGCAGGTGCAAAATACTTGCATCTCTATGGATTGTAAGGACATTGTGCTAGAATTATCACCTGTTCGTTGATCATAAGTATACGCTTAATTCTCTAATAAAACTTAAGATTTAATGGAAATTTGAAATAAAAGTACATATAAAGGGTGTATGTATAAATTAATGTATGTACAGAATAAATTTTGAACTCAAATCAACCAAATCAAATTTGTCGACTTCGCAACAACAAAATTACCATGAAACTGAGATATAATTTTTACGAAAAATTTAAAAGGATAAAATATACACAAGTATAGCGATTTCAACAATTATTGGTAATTTTGAATATAGTCCGAGTAGGTTTGTCGTCGATTTGTTAGAATTTTGAATTTAAGATCATATATCCAACCTTTCAGTTGATATATACATATTTTGGGAACATTATTATATTTTTAATTTGTACCGATTTGAATGAAGAAATGCAACAAACAATGCTCCCAGACGCACATATAATTTATTTGCTGGTATGTTCCTCGACAATGGAGTACGAGTAAGTAGCAACGTCAACAAAATTGGAGACTAACAACAACAAATTAATTAATTCCATTAAAAAAACATTAAAATTGCAAACACTTCGTGACGTGTTTAGCGAATTGGCTCATAACCGCTTTAACTGCCAATAAGATCAAAAAAATTTTTGGTGCAATTCACTGCAGTGAAAAATGAAGAAACTTCGGAAAAGTCATCTAAATCTTAAAAAAAAAACGCAAAATTCTACAGAAGTAAAAAAAAATCGGGATAAACTTCAGGAAAATGAAAAACATTCAAAATCATTAAAAATCGCCAATACCATAAATAAGGGATCGAATTTGTAGAAAAATCAATATTTAAGAAATGGACTTTCAATAAATATGTTTTGTGAGCCGAAAAAGAAAACAAAAAATCGCCAACGAAGATTGAAAGAAAATAAAATTAAGAAAAATTACATTAATTTCAATAATAAATAATTAAAATCACAAAATAAACATTCGAAAACGATAAAAACTTTAACTCTCCAAAATAATTTTGAAAATAAAAACTAATAAAAATAAAATGTAGCACTCGATATATTAAAAAAAACTTTTTTAAATCATATTTGTATTTGGTCCGTCTAGTGTCGTAGTCAAGTGGACTATTATTATTTTTTATTTATTTTGAAATTTTTGGAATCAGACCCGCTGGAAATCCAAATGTTTACGATATTTTATTGCACTAAAAAATACCCGTTAATGGAGAATCGTGAAGTTAAAATACGAATTTGTTTGGTTGATTTGATGTGGAATCCTAAACGTGATAGAATTTTAAATTGATTAACATCAAATTTTTCTCTAAGGGAAAAAATTGATTTTTAAAGCTTTGATAATTTTAACTACTTTTAAGTTTTTGAGCTTAAAGTAAATGTTTCTTTCTGTACGCTTAACGATTTTGTTTAAATAACACAAGATTGACATCCGTTTGGCAATTTCTTTGAAACAACGTGCCACCGATTAAGTGGCTGATCACAACTTACAATCCAACGTTGAGATACATTTTGTGTTATTTAAACAAAATCTACACGGCCCTAAGGATTGTTCGCATTATTTGACATCTGAGCATTTTGACGTCTTAAATCTGAACTGATTAAAGCCGTGATGATGGTGCCCACAATCAGCATTACGGCCATTGTAACATTTGCCGTTACGTCATCGTAGTCACTAAACAGCCATGAATAAAGCGACGTAAATATGATGCCAAAGACTTGCGATGATGCATTTAAAAGTCCGGACGAAGTGCCTTCCGGCTCAGGGAATGTTAATTCAGCTCCAAACTCAAAGCCAACCGGCAAGTATCCAGTCATAAAAAAACTGAAAGTGTCAAGATATATTTCAAGTCTAATTACATTTGCTCGATATTCAATATTTAATTCACTACTTACCCCAGTAGCGATGCTGTAACATATACAACGGCAATGCTTCCAGTGTCCAAAGTAAAAGCAAACACCCACATGCCCACCATAGAAAATGCATACACTGCCAAAGTTGTTTCCCTGCAAAGACCAATCGAAATTTATTTTTAACTTAATTGCTCCAAATGCAATCGCAGTGGAAAGATTTATAATGCCATACAACTATTAGAGTGGCTAGTCCGCTGTCGATCTGTCAGTCGGAAGGTTGGCTATTCAATTCCTACCAAAAACTATATATAGCGTTACTTTTGTCCTTTTGCCCTTGTTGCGCATAACAAGCGAATCTTCTGTTTCTTTTCGAATTTCGCTTTTCACCGAGCAAAAAAAAAAAACAAATACGGAGGGTATTCTCGATATGACAGACTGTTTTCATTTTACGAGATTAAAAAAATATGTATATAAAAAGGAATATTTGTTTGCCTTTAATTAATAGCTTTAGTTTGATTTATTGAACGATTTATTCAGCTCGAGTTCTTTTTTATAACAACAATACATTTATTTTTAATTTTTACATTGAATGTTTTTGTTGCCTTTATAAAAAAGACATCGAGCTCAATAAATTATTCAATAAGTTAATCAAGAGATAGAAGTTCGCTCGAAGTTGTTTATTTTCGAGGTTCTTCAGAAAATTTTCCCAGCTGCGCCTTTTTCGTTTTAAGGTTTTTAAATTAAATATAATTTCCAATTTTTCCTCAAAGTAAATACATAAAGAAGTTTTTCATATTCAAATCTTTTACTTAAGGCATTTGCTACCGAATATTCATCCTAAGGCCCACTTAGATATCTAACACACTCTTAATGCAAAACAACATACTAATAGCAGAAAGATAGCAGAGCGTATTAGCAGCCATAATCTATTAAAAATACATGCATACATACATACATATATATACTTATTTAAAAAGTTCAGTAAACATCTCCAAAGTATTCAAACACACACACACAGACGCACAATTAATATGCAGAAAAACTGGAAACTGCAGAGAAACATCACAGTTCTCTTTAGTTCGGGATCAGCATCAATAGTGTTCGGTTGTCCACACGCTAGTACCGGCGGAATCCAATTAAATAATTTTATCCATCATGAGTATGTTTATTAAAACCAGTGCTAAATTAAAACGTATGTATATGGAATTTAATTAAATTGTGAAACGTCCAAGTGATCTATTGTATTCGAAAAAAGTTGTTTGTGGACAGAGTTGACAAACAAATTTTGTGTGTGAAAAAATTCAAGTACAAGTATGTATACTATTTATTATATTTTCGTTTTCTTTCAATTAATTGTTCGTGACGTACACGAAGACTTCTTAGCTTGAGTGACAAGTAAGTCCATTCATGTTTGTGGGTAAAGGGGGTGTGAAAAGGGTTTAAAGTTTAAATGGGAAAATAAATTTAAGAGAGAATTGAAAAATGCCAAACAGAAACTCTTGTTTGAAAGAGCAAGTGTATAGCGGATTAGTGAGCATTGTTGAATTGTTGTGTGGGCGTGTCTCTATTTCTAATGTTGTTCTCTCATACATATGCGAGCGGTCAGTGTGTGTATACGAGAGTGTTTAAATCAGGGATACGCAAAACAAGGGCGCCGCGCCAATGCTTACGCTCTTTTTTTGTGTACATGTGCACACGTATTGCAGAGAAATAAAAAACATAAATCAGTCTCACTCGAGCACTAAAACACGATGGGCGTGTTACGCTTGTTGTTAGAAATTAGCGTTGCCATATGCAAAAAGTGAGATCCCCAGAAATTCATATGAAATTAACCTGAGCAAATACTAGTTCTTATGAACAAAATTTTTATGAGAAAATGGAGATTTAAGATTTCAAATTTAGGTATGACATGAAAATGTCAGATCTGGCAATAGTGATTCTTTATGTGTGTTTGTGAGGGCAAACAAAATGTTTATATGTATTTTTGCCTATCGCTGGTTTAAATGGTTTTGCAAAGTGTGGCGAAGTTGTGTTTATTTTTCTTAGTATGAAAGAACATAATACATTAAAGTTGTCGTTGTTATTTTTTGTAGCACGGTTGATAGTTTGGCTCTTGTGTTTTAGCACTGCCATGGACTTCTTTGTTGAAGCTTTTGAACTTTTTTTGTTTTCCAATAAAATTTTCATTTATTTTTCGGGACTTATTGTTATAAGTGCACAATGTTAACCATATAAAATATGGTTGAAGGGATGTATAGGCATAGCGCAGGTTTAAAGTTGCAACAAATAACTGTTTAAAACATTTTTTGATTTTTGTCTATTGTATTTTGTAAAAATTAAAAACGATGATAGTCTCGTTAAAGAATAGTTAGGACACAATCATCGTATGAAGATTTAAGATTTTTGCCCAAAGTGTGCAGATCTCTTAAAATGTTAAATGAATAGAAATTGTTTCTACTTTGAGTCCTATTTTGTTTCTATTGCAGTCCCTAGGGCTCACATTTGTAACTCCTCTAGCTTATATAATGTAATTATCAAACGTTGGTTTGGATTAGACAGAGCCGCGGTGATGAATATAAGATCTTTTACAGTTTAAATATATACAATTTTCATTTCCTCATTTACTACTAAGTGTATACTAGATGTATGTGTCACGTTCATTTTGGTACGATTGATATCAAATTAAAATATGTATGTAGCCGGTCGTATAATTATTTGTACAATAATATTGTAACAAAATGACTTGTTTCTTTTAACATCTTCAGGATTTTTCTTTACACAGAACAAAAATTACGAATTCATATGAACTAAACTGTTCGTGTCATATATGCGATATTTGAATTTGTTTTGTATCGCTTTTTTAAAAATAAATTTTATTTGAAATAGAAAATTTTTTGAAATTACTATATATTCTTTTGTGTTTCGATAATTTTGGATTATCTTTTACAATGAAATATACATGTTTCGTTTTTTCAACACTGGTCTCGATAATATATTATATGTATTGTTGTTTACGTACTTGAACTTGTGTGATTTATCCAGAACGATACCACATACGACGGACCCCAACATACCAGATAGAACAATAGCTAAACCAATGCGCCCGGTATCAACTTCATGGCCAGGATAATATTTAAGAACCACCTAAAAAAAAAAAAAAAAAAAAAATAAACTGATGAATTATTCGACCTTCTTTTTCTATATATAATTTTATATTGATTCGATTATATATTATAATCGGGCCTTTTTTTCATAAATAAACGACATTTATTCATATAGATTTTAGCCAATGTTTCGTTGGTATCTTCCAAAGCTCTTCAGGGATGGTTTATTTAATTGAAATAAATTTTTTTTTAAAGAATATCTCTACATTCATTAAATATAAAAATGTAAAATTTAAAATAAAACATCACAGCTCATTATTTATTTTTTAAACCGACGATACTAAACTAAAAATATGCTGTAGGCAACATGTTACATGTTGTAAACAACATGTTACATGTTGTAATCAACTTATTGCAACATAGTTTTAGTTGAGCAACGATGGTTTAAAGAATAATTAACGAGCTGTGATGTTTTGTGTACGTTTGTAAATGCAGTACTGGGCTACAACAATAAATGAACATGTTCTTAATTGCAACAGTAGAGCAGATTAATTCCGAAAAAAATGTTAAATACGTCTCATATATAGTGTAGTCACGAAATGAAAGATCATCATTTGATTTGTATTGGTATAGCGGAGAAAGTTTAATTTTCTATTGCAGCGCTGTGCTGCATTTACGAACGTACCCTTTAATTTTAAAATTGTTAATTCATTAACTTTGTGTATTGTGTTTTCGTCCCCTTTACATACAAAACTGTGGTATTAAAAAAAAATATTGAATTATTCTTAAAAAGATTATTATTTCAATGAAGTAACCCATTCCTGAAGAGGCAGGGGAAAATACTAACGAAATGTCGGACTAATTATGATTGAATAAATAGTCTTTTATTTACGCAACGAAGGATATGATTGGATTATATAATAATAAATATGGTAAATTATATGTGTTGCACAAGCAAAATGTTCACATTTGTTCAACAAACCGGATTGAGCAACGTTGATATCGCATAAAAGACTCCGACATTCATGCCATACGAAATCAAAAGTAAAATGTAGTTTCGGTTCCACATTAAATTCTTAAGTGACTGAGTAAAGGAAACTTGGCTTGCAGCTTCTATAGAACCGGGTACAGCCACCTTTTGAGCTGCCGACGGTGGTGTGGGAGGTTTGTCCTGGAAAACTGAAACAACATAAAAATACATGTATAAAATAAAAATACAAACTGTTTTGCAAATTTCACAAAGTATATTTAATCATAAATATGGTATATGTTTACGCTCGTTTGGTTTTGTACATGTACTTACATAAAACCATTAAAATAACTAATACTGTTGTAAATCCTGCAACATAATTGAACATCCACTGCAGATCATTTCCCACAAGCTCTAATTCATCCGCATTCGTCACCAACATCGGCGGCAGCACAAAGCCAATGGCAATGCCCAGCTGAAAGGAATAGAAACTTGAATACTAAAAATATAAGCCACATAAAGGATGAATAAATGTTTGTTATTTCTAATCGCTATTGCTATTGCGCAAAGTACAAGTACGAAATACTCCGAGTATTTTTAAGTGGCAAAGTTAATTTCATAACTTCGTTGTTTGCAACCAAACTGTTTTATGAATGACTGAGTTTTTCAGACAACTTTCCGATCTATACGTTGGACCGATCTTTTAAACTGGCTCTATTTCTTCACTTTTTCATAAGAACTTTGGGTGTTTTAAATTCACATACGATCAAGATTTAGTAAAAAATATCGAATATGTATCACAAAAATTCAAAACTAAAATAAAAACTTGAGCTTTAAAAAAATTAGTTCCAAAAAAAAAATAACAACAACTATAAAAAAACAATAAATTATACAAAAATGTAAGACTGCCAATAAAGCAAATAGTAGGAAAAAGATGGAATGAAACTTAAATTCGAAAACCTCCTCAAATAAAAAAAATTACCAACAATATCACACAGAAAAAAGATAAAACTTTACAAGAATTAAAAATTGCGTCGAATATAAAACAGAATGTAACTTCTGTAAAATTAAAAAATTTTGCGAAATGTTTGTTTAACATGAAACCAAAGTTTCTGCAAAAAAAATCAATAAAACATGAATAAATTTATCGAAATTTCATCACATAAAAAACATAAAAATACTGATTCAGCAAAAATTTATTGAAATCACAGAAATTACAATAATTATGTGAAATGTTGAATTCGAAAAACATCCTGAAAACTACGCAAAAATCGGAAGGAATTTACATAAATTTTAAAAAACATTCCAAATCGGGAGAAAAATTAAGTAAAAAATATCATTTTAATATCTGTTCGTCTTTTTTATGTTCTTTCTTTTAATTTTTATTTTTATACCAACATTTTGCTACTCTTTGAATATCATCTTCAATAAACAAATATCCTGATGATGGTACTCGAAGAATACCGAAATATTGATATAAAAAATATAACTTTAAGCTCAAATAATGAAAAATGCGATGAAAAATCGTTTCGATTGCAAAAGAGAACTAAAATCGAGAAATGTTGCTAGAATTTCGAAAAAAAAACGTTAAAATGAAGAAAAATTCTTGTATTTCTATATAATAAATAACATAAAATAATATTTATTGCTTTTTAATTAAATATGCTTCGCCTATGAGATTCGGCACACTCAAGCTGCTTATTTTTATTAAAATTATCAATTTAAAAACCTTAAAGCGATCGAAGGTTAAACACAACCTTTTTATTACAGTCTATATAAATTGAATTGTATGTAGACATCAAATAAGGAAGTTGTCTCGAAAAATATTTTGCTATTTATTACCAATTTCAATTAATATTTTTCACGACCTTTTAATAAACTCTACTTCATTGTTGTCGATATTAAGCGATTAATTTTCGCTTCATTTGAAACGTGGTTGTTATTTTTGATTTGATTTGCAACAACACGTTGGCAATTACTATTTATGAAGCAAAAATGATTTGCCTGTATCAAAATCCTTAAAGCCACCAATTTACTCACTTGATTGCCGAAAACACCGACGCTGCATGCTGAAGATACTTGGTCAGGTCCAAACCACACTGCTGCTAAGCGAGCCGGTAAGGATAAAATGCAAACCTTATGGAAATAAGAAATGTGGAGATTAACATTAAAAATTCTTACTAATTGCTCTCTTGTTTTATTTCCCTTTCTTAAACCACGCGTTCATATTAGCGTAAGTTGATGTGGGCGGTCCGTGGGATATCATTAAAAATCGCACGGACACCTTTCTGACGAATACACGTAAATCTTTTTTTCCATACGAGCACTTTTTTCTTACCTGTGAAAGCGCAACTATACTTTGACCAGCAAATCCAACAAAAAATAAAT
Organism: Germaria angustata; assembly: GCA_963681545.1. NCBI lineage: Eukaryota > Metazoa > Arthropoda > Insecta > Diptera > Tachinidae > Germaria > Germaria angustata. The sequence continues at coordinate 95,444,731 of OY813002.1, forward strand.
CGGGACCAACTGAGAAAACCTTGAGCCATGCTCCAATGCAGGTACCAATAACACCAACCAGAGCTGTAATTCGAAGACCCTTTAAAAGCGAATAATATTATTCAATAATTTGTTTTAATTTATATCACCAGATATATTTTAAGGGTATTCATAATGCAGTTGTAAATGTTGTATCGGTTGTATGTGTTACAGAACATTAATATCAATTTAATAACATTCCCAAAACTATAAGTGCATAAAACAATTGGTACTCCTGAACGAATTTCTTAATTGTATTTACCAAATTACTCAATTATTATTTTCCAAATAAAAAAATTAATCTTGAAAAATAACTATTCTTTTCCATATCAAAAAATAAAACTTGGATTATAATTTTAAAAGTGAAGGCTCATGATTTTACTTTAAGTGTATAGAGATGGTGTGTTTTGTGACGGGTATGGCAAAGGGATCAGACATTGTTATTCTCTGCACTGCATTTAATACTTAGAATCGTAAATCAATGAAGTCCTATAATTAATTGACTTACCATTTTGTCCAAAAACCAACTACCAGGAAATATCAAAGGTATATATAATATCATATATATCATCGATGTCCAGTTGATCCAAGTGTCACTGACACCATAGTATCTAAAAAAAGTTATGTGACATTCATATTTTGTCTTCAGTTTTAACTTTTTTGATCCAGACGATTGAGAGTTTCACTTACCGCTGTACAATGTTGTTGATAATCGTATACTGAATCCATTGCATTGAGTTCGAAGCCGAGTAAAAGGCAAACAATATCAAGACGGCCCATCGCCGTTTGTAAACTTTATATTCTGTAAAGAAATGCACACGTTATTTTTGGGCGAATACGTTGCGTTTTAATCGCCATTTTAGACCTTAAAAATTTTAAATATTCCAAAACCTACAATAATTATTTTCATTTCGTCCTTGCGAAATGGCGAAATATTACGCATGACTATTGTTTTTCAAAATTTTGCAAAATATTTCCCAGTCAAAGGTGGAAATATGAACAGAATTAAATAATTATAAATTTCCTGCGATTACAACAGAATATTTAATTATTTCCGTAACGCAAGACACTCCATTAACATTCATGCAGACTTGGGTTTCATTGGACCTTGAGGAAATGTTCGATCAAAAATCATCAACTTTATCAAAACGAAAATTTAGTGTATCCTTATAAGCTTTTCACATAATCTGCTTATATGTATATACATCGGACGCTTCGTCCGAAGAATTAAAATATATTAGGGGGATCACTCAGCAAATATTTTTCTAATGCCACAGTGCAAGGGTGATATGATAGACAAAAATAATAAGATAATAATAATAATAAACTGGCATGTGCGATATGTGGTTTGCCATTTTTTCTAATTCTTTTTTTCATTGTTCTATTTAAACACTTCACCGTCTTAAAATAGTTGTTGATTGTGAATCACTGTCATATGTATGGCCCTACTTTTGCACTATGGTCTTGCAACACCTCTACATACTGATATGTCGATATTGTCTATAGCGACTCCAGATGCGTCACTGAAAGATATATCGTACCGTTCTACTAAACTATCAGAATATCAACAAACTCAGTTTACTAATGGTTGATGTACGGAAGGTCTTTTGTTTAAAATTAGCTTAGAACTGAATAAAGCTCCGATAAATCACTTCAACCTATATAAGTTCCAAATCAAAACTAAATTTTCCTGAATATCGGCTGTTCAAACATTATTAAAAACACCACAAACAGCACAAATACTTTGCACAAACTAAAATTATGTTCGGTATCTGCAGCCTAATAATTTTGTCATTCCCTTTTGCAAACTTTCACCTCAAAGTCTTATGTAGTGTTTGACTAAATTCGAAAAAGGTCCATGAAAAAGCAATTCTCCTTTATTCAGTTTATTTCTACCATGTTTTTTTAATTGTTTCTTGACATTTTAATTTTTGCAATTTTTGACCCCACTGTAACATTAATTTTTTTCGCATGTTTTCTTTTAGATGAATAAAAATTTTTTTTGTATTTTTAGACCCCTAAGCGAATGCTTAATTTTTTGTTTCAGTATCCAGTGCCTAAGTGTATACTATATTCTAATTTGAATTCATTCTTTTGTGGCATTGTGCATGTAGCAAAGAGTAAGGAATTAAAAGGAGGAAATGGAAAAACTGTGTGCACAAAATTTCGAACTGAGTGTTTCTCGTTCACGTAACAAAACGTTTGGAAAATACATTGTTCACCAGTATCTGGCGAAAATTTTAGCCAATGTACATAAATGTAAAATAAACGAATCCTGAGACAGTTCAAAGGAAGTAAAAGCATCGGCGAACTTATATCGACCCGATATTATCTGTTCAGGCCTGCTGACACAGGGGCAGAGAAAAATTATTGGTTTATGCCGCCAATCAAGGGAGAAGTAATTTTTGCTATATTCCGAATGGAAATGATTGACAGTACTTGTATATGATAAAACATTATTGTTGATGTACCCAATAATATGACCTACAACGGGTTTTAATTAAAATCATATAACCCAATCATAAATCACTTTGTTTCTTTGCGTGATTTTAATCTTCAAAATAAAAAGACAATGCATTGTATTGTATAACTCCTATGACTCCTAATTCCATATTTATTTTTTATATTTATTTTTTCTTAATATTTGGAGAAGGTTAAATATCGTTTGTCCCCTTCCCTTGGATCCGGATCTGCAACATTAGGATGTAATGTAAGTATGTATGTGTGATAGGCACATACATAGTTATACACATGCACATACATATATGTATGTATGTGAGAGCATGTGTTGATTATATCTCAAATAAAGAAATGTAAGGTCAAGAGCTTTTTGATTTCCTAGTAAAACATGACGCTGCATGCTTGGCAAATAACAAGCATGACACTCGCTACCAAGACCTTTTTCGTTTTCCTTGTTTTTCTTTTTTCTCATTTCAGGTCAAGTTTTGCGAAAACACACACAACTTTCCCTTTCTTAATTGTGCCTAAGGATTCGTGAAGAAAGGATTCGTGAACTTATGAATTAATAAAAAAAACTATATCACCCACCTTCTTTGCTTTTTGCAATCGATGATGTATCCTTCTCCAAGACATCTTTTGCTTTAATTAAATCTGTAGACTTGCTTGCAGCCAAATAATGATCCGATGTCTCACCGATATTTGATGTTTTTAAATCCATTTTTACGTTTGTATGCATGTGTATGTGCGCGTGTGTGTTCCACCAGCTGCACTAAATGCAAGAAATACTCTTCTCGGAGCCACCACAATTCGACTGTTAAAATGAACTATTTGAAAATTATTTTCACATATTCGTATATTAAGTAGCACTTTGAATGAAAATTAACCGCACGCCCGCACTTAAACTGAACTGATGAGTTTGTTGCAGTTGAATTGATGAATGTCGAGGTTGAATTACAAGTTGAAGGTGGTTTATAGTTCGTATTTGTTTTTCTTTTCGTCGTTCTTCTTTTCCTAATGTAGCCTGTAAGTGAGGAGAAATGACTGAATTTTACTTATTGTTTACATCTCCAACTACTGTTAAGAAGGAAGAACAAAATTAAATAAATCTTGATGCATAAACTTTGCATGACACAAATTGCAACAAAATCTACCGAATCGTGCTGTTAGTATCTTAAATTAGTTTGTTGTTTGAATTATTTTCCCAAATTAATTATATTTATTAACTATTTGTACATGCTCACATTAAGTGTTATTAAGTAAAAGTACTATTTAAAATAATTAATATTTTATAGCTTAAAGATTCAATTGTACTTTGCATAAAAAATATTCTCATATCAACCATTTAAGGAAATACTTCCATTTATTAATTTAATCAAAGCATAAGAGCAAAATTTTATTTCTGTGCCCTAATATTTTGGTGTCAATTGCGATAAAAGTGATGAATGAAGTACTAAGTCTATATATTGGACTTTTTTTGAATTGCCTCTTACTTTCACGAAAGATAATATTTTTTTTTGTATTTAAGTCCTACACATGATTTTTATTTAATACAAAACTACTTTCTTTTTAAAAAATACACCGAATGAGAGTGATAATTCCACAAACTTTTAATTTAATATTTTTTTGAATAACTTTTTTAAATGAAGAGGGCTGCTTATCGCCACATTCTTTAAATACCGATCAATCATTCAACGCGTATTATAGTATCAATCAAATAAAATAGCAACCAAAATATTTTTTAAACAGTTCCACTGTTGCACTGTTTAAGAATATTTTGTTTGTCGCTTTTTATTTTGTGGAATACGGGAATCGCTTCAAAACGTCAATGTGGTAAGGCTTGGATAATCTTTGACAAGATCAATCCATGTGCTATAAATCGCCTTCTAACACCTGCAGCGCAATTGGCGCTTTGGTTGCTAGGGGCTTCCGTCCTCAAAATAAACTGATTAAAAGGGTGTTTTTGCGAAGTTTCATAATTTAAAATTAAAGTAAGACAAAGACAAATTAAGAACATTTATGAATTGGTCATTTGGCCGTAGCAGGTGTGCATGTCCAATTCTCATAAATTTTTCACTGCAATCAGGGCCGAATGTTGTATTCTAAGTGCTCAATCGTTTCCGATTTATCGGTAAGTAACTTGATACACTCCATAAGAAAATAATCTAATGGAAATAGATTTTGGTGACCAATAAACAGGACCATTTCATGAAATTATTCATTCATCGAATGTTTGAAGGAGTAAATTAATTAATAAATTAATTACTTTTAATTCAGGTGCTGCTTAGTACGGGATTCTGCCCGAACTTCATGTTCCCATAAGAATTATGTGTAAGATAATTTATGGAAATTCAGGTTGGTAAATTTCTTAAACAATTTCCGTTTGCTCATGCGCAGTTCCAAAAGAAAACGCCATAAATATTAGAGGAGACTTTTTTCCGTCAACTGAAACAAAAAATGAATGTCCATTCAATTGCTTGGGCATGGAACTTTTACATTTCATGTTCTTTTTACTTTATAATTGATTTAAAGTTTATTTTCCCTATTGTTCTTGAAAACGTATTGAATTTATGTTTATAGAAATTGATTCTCTAGACATGTTTTCAAATTATTTTTTCGGTGTAGAGATAACAAAATGTTAAACCAAAATAACCACAAGGCAAATGCGAGCTGTGAAATCGTTTTTGAAGCAAAATAATTGAGGATATGAACACTTAAAAAAGCACCCTTTGTTTGGCATAATTAATCAATTTTAATGCCAACTTTTCTCTTTTTTTGTTTTTGATAAATAAGTTTCTTACATTCTGTGATAAATTTAGTTACTCCAATTAGTTAGCTGCCTGGTGTGGTTAGGCTAGACTAGGCAGCTCTAGCATCGTCGTAAAGGGCTTGAACATGGTCCCTGCAACCGAGGCACACTGTGCTCTAATTGCGTATCTACGACGGAAGAGTAAAAGACATTTTTCCTTCATGTGTCATTTAAAATTTCCTCTTCCTCTGTATCAGATAATATTAAAAGAAAAATCTTTATTAAATTTGGCAACTTATGACGTAAAACACGTAACTACAAATATATACGCGGCCGTGATCTGGCTATTTTTTACTAAAATTTAGAAACCCACATTTATTTGTAATTTTTGTTTTAAATGGCGCAAAATAAAGTTCTATTTCGGACACCCACTTCATATATTCGTCGAGCCGTTTCTGGCAATTCGGAAATGTTGATGGCCGTCCAATCTTGTAATGGATTTTCAGTCAACTTGACATCTTTTAGAAACCAACTTTGTTTGCTGCTGCCTGCCATTTAGTTTTGTGGACTTATTGGAGTCCCCTCGTAGCACTTTTACTCGCTTAATTACGCTTTTACCAAACGCTTTTATCTGTTTGTCTACACGTTGCGCTCTAATGCATTTTGAGAAAATAAACCCGTTTAACTAGAGTCTTACGCATACAAAGCAACATGTTGATGATACGGGGTTTTTAGTTGTGGGATTTTTTATTACAATCATATGAAAATTCAAATTAGAAAAATAAAACATGTTTGTATGTGTGTGCGGTGATAATTATATAATTGTATGGATTAATACATATAAATTTCATTTGGAATAGAAAGTTTCCTTAATCCAACACTACACAAGAAAAAGGAATCCTTGGAAAAGGGTCTTTTAATTGAAACTGTTTAATGGATTCGAATGTATTGGACGGCATCTGGAATAGGAGTACAACAGGAATAACTAAAATGTCACACATGACTTAAGACAAATTAGCGATAATAGAATTTTCATTCTTAATTGATCTATAATGTATTCCGGATACTGGTAGGTGGTAGTTGCCTTTAGATGTGAAAGTTATTACATACTTTTATGGCTGACAAAAATTTTAAGAATTTAAAGGTTAAAATAAATATAAAGAAAAATCCAAAATTTGCCAAATGATCTAAATGTGAATGTTAAATTGAAATTTCCAAAGAAACCTCACAAAAACAAAGAACAGAAATTTCAATAATAATTACAAAAAACCAGGTTTCGAAAAAATTAATATACACATAATATGTCTGTATAAAAAAAATTAAAATTAAAAGTTTTAAAAGATATCAAACAAGTTTTTATGAATTTAATATTTATTGTTCATTGTGAAGGAATGTTTTTAAACTGTTTAAAGTTCACTGACGATTTGGTTGAGCGACCAATCAAATGTCGGCATATCTACAGCTAAAAAGCCCCAACAAATAAATTTTTGTAATTGCTTAAACGATTTGTTTGGGAGAATATCCCCAAATAATGAATTCTAATATTGTGTATAATTTTATTATATTAAATGTTTCACAATTTTTTTTTAAATAAATGAATTTTAGAATTTCTTTTAAAAAATTTTAAGAAAACAAATAAATTTAAAAAAATTTCTGGAAAATAATAACAATCTAATACTAATTTCAATAAAAAAAAACGAAAATAAAAAAATATGACTAATAAATTTTCCAAATAAAATTGTCTTTTTTTAATTATCATAAATACTGAGTTTTAGCAAAAAAATTACTAAAAAAATTTATTTAAACAAGGAAAAATCACTAAAAATTGGAATAAAATTTTACATAAAAATTAAAAAAACTTGTTAAAATATAATTTCATCAAAATATTATAAATTGACCAAATGATAGTAAAACGTCGTTATATACTAAATATTTGGGCATTCACCATAAACAGAAATTTGCAAAATTTTTGTGAAAAAAGCAAAAGTTCGCAAAAATAAAAAATACTAAAAATTTCACGAAAAATTTAAACGATTAAAAACTAATTATTTTAAAAAAACTTTTAAAAGTTGCGAATTTAATCAACGATTCCATTCAATTTGGCAGTTTGATATTTCTCATTTTAATTTTTGTTATAAAAATTATTAAATTAAATGAAAAATTTCCCTAAAGTGGAGTGTCTAAATATCCAAAATAAATTATGTTTACAACATAATTGAAATAAACCTCATTTGATACATATTAAGAAGAGAATAAAAGGAGAGAGATTAAAAGAGAGAGAACCAGAGGTTTATTACAGTAACACATTTTGATTTATTTGAAATTATTGTTCATTTTTTTACTTAATTTTTGAAAAGAAAAAGCACACAAATGTTATGTAGGCTGTATGTGATTCAAAATTGTAACTATGTAATTTCTATTTAAATTCTATGCAGTCAGTATTTTAATTATAATAATTTTATAAAGTTTTGTAAGACCGATTTAAATTTAATGATTATGTCTTTAAAAAAAATTAGCGAAAATTGAATTGAATTAGATTCACTTAAAACTTCATTTCACAAACTGTTTATTTAGTTCCTTTACTAAGGAAAACGTTGTTGGGGTGGCGTCTTAAAATGTGTGTCCACATTTAACCTGATGGTTGTTAAACTGGTTGTTCGTTAAAGTCATAGTCAACTGTAAGTTCATATACACAAATGCATGTTTGTATGCACAATTATTATTAAATGTCCGATTATCAACAAAACGTTCAGTCCAAACGCACAAAACTCAATTAAAATCCAAAAACAAATTTTCAAAACCATTTCGTTTGCATTTGCATTCAACTCTTAAATGAATTAAAGGCTCTTAATCACGTTTTAAATTTAAAATTAATAATTAACACAATGCGAAAGCAAATAAATTATTTTATTTCTTATGTCTTTCACTTTCAGATTTTAATATTGAAACTAATAATAACAAAAGATTTTCCAAATTGAACTCTAGTACGACTATATCAGGTATCAAAAGGTAATACCTTCGGATCGAGCAGTTAAGCTGGCGTTTTCTTTGGCATTCGAAGAGTTACTGATTCAGAATAGTAATCAGAAAATAAACAATACTGAATACTATTGACTGGCGGCTAAAGAATTAAATATACATACATACATTCATACATACTCGGGCATACAGACATGCATACTCGTATGTATGTATGTTTATATGTGTGTTCTCTGTTGTTCTTTTCTGTTTTAAATACATACTTACATACGAATGAATACATACTCGTATTAACTAATAATAATCGTAATATAAATCACATTAAAAATAAAAATAATAATAATAACCAGTAATAAATATTTTAACAACGAGGTCTAACACCGGAAAATACTCGTAAATAAAATAAAGATTGTCTTAATAGCTTCAGCAATTAGTACTTTATGGATGCCAAAGAGCGAATGAGGGACAGAGAGGGAGATGGAGAGAGAGGGGTTGAGTTACAGTATTATCAGCTCAATAATTGGAATATGAATTCCTTTCCTGCTTACAAAACCATATGAATTTACTGATAAAAAACATCTAAAGAATTTTCACAAAAAACTCGAAATTAGTTGGCTGAATCATGTTAACAGGGCTCATTCGCCTACTGCCAAAGTGGAAAAAAGGGCTTAATTATCTGTTGCGTTATCAGCCCTGCACACACTCACACACACCCATGGGTACATGCATGATTGTACATATGTTCATACATAAAATTGTACAGTCGAATTCGGTTAAGCAAAACTTGAAAATTTTAAAGTGAAAATCATTATGCTTAAGAGAACTAAGCACTTTTAAAATCGGTTTTTAAGAGGAATATAGAAAAATATTATGGATACTGCATATGCTGGGGGAAAATTACTGCATTCGATACCGATTGATATTTCATATCGATTGCTTGATATGCGATTAAAATGTGCCGTCGATGGTTGGTGATTCGTTAGCGGTAAATTAATAATTTTTTTCTCTTAAGGGATGTTTTTTGCAAACAGTTTTGCTTCAAATGATTTTTGGCTAAAACTGACTTTCATATATGTGGACAAAAGAGTTTTGAAATTAATCGAAAATAGTAATTTAGAATACGCTCGACGGCAGGTATCCACGTAATTCTTAGACACATCTGAACACTTTTTAAAATATTGTTTAGAGAGAGCTTTGCATATGGCGATTTTTGTTCAAAAACTTTTGTTTTAGATTCTTTAAAATGAAAGTGTTTTTGAAAACCTGGTTTCTCTTGCACAATTTGTATACAAAAATTCTTTATGAATTTGAATGGAATTTCCTTTTCATTGTTTCAATTAAATAAACATATTGAAAAGCAAAAATACAATAAAAATTTGTTAAAAAAAACTTGTTCATTAAACTTGTTGATTAAAGACGCAATAGGGGCAGGTAAACAAAGTGGTATGCAAAAATAATGAATATTAAGCAAAAATAAAAGAAATTAATCGTATATTATTTTTTAAAACATTTTAGGAAGGGTTTTAAACTAGTTCGGCTGTCTTAAGACTCAAAAAATTTGATACACATATGAGTACCAGGATACTTTTTTTTATTAAAAAAACAGGTTATCAACATCATTGTTGTTGTTGTCATAGGAGCCGTTTATACCTACACGTTTTAAGCAACTCTGAGAAACTTCATAGTTGTAGCAACAACTGCCTAATCTTTTCAATACAAACTTATCAAAATAATATAGGGTGATCCAAATAGAAGCATCCTTTTTGAAAATTAAATGAGCCCTGCTGACATGGTGATGAGCTGTGTGTCAAGGTGTATTTGAGTTTTTTATTTCTCTACTCAAAAGTTCTGCCCAAATAGCGCTTACATTGTCTGTGTTATTAGGAATGCAATACGGCTCTTGTATTTTTGAAACTATATCAAAAAAATGCTTAAAATATCATATATGGAAGATAGGCTACAAAATGGCTAAATTAAAATGGCAAATTATTAAATTTCTTCTAATTGAACAGGATAAAAAATGGCTTAAATTGCAACACTGGTTGAATAACGCTTTACCATTAATAGTTTTTCATTGAATCAATAATGATGGAATTTTCATTTCATTTGTTTTTAGCTGCTGTTGGCTAAATATCTCTAACAGGGTTCTTTGAGTCAGAAGGTCTTAAGCCACAAACTATTTTAGCAGCATTTATCTTTCCAGAATTGGTTAGATTTCCTTTAGTTATTCTTTTGCGGGACTAAAATTGGGAAACGTATTTGCATTGCACGTTTAGTTTGAACGATAGTTGAATTATTTGATTCCCTGCCTCCTTTATGAGATTTTCTAAGGACAGCTTTTGAATTGGTAATAAAATATTTCCTTAATCTACTTTTTTACACATTGTGTGGTAGTTACAGTTTTCCTAAGCTAAAATATCTAAATTAATAATATAAGGAGCTGCTAATGCAAATCGATATGAACTGTGTTTAAATCTTTATTTGTCAAAGTTTGTTTTTGAAAACCTCAGAATCGTTTACAATTGATTGAACTGTAAGTTTTCTACAAAGTTACATTACGAGGAGGTAATGAAGAAATAAATCTCGAAAATTCTATTGATACTCTTTTGCATCATTGCATTTATTGGTTCCGATGAAATTCATGTTTGAATACGCATGATGTATTTTTTTCAAAATTGATCGTGTGATACAGTGGAATTGGATTTTTGTATAATTAATTAATTGCTTATTAAAACACTCTTCTCAACACAAAATCATTTTATGAGCCTCAATATTTTTTTATTTTGCTTTTTCCTTCCAACAAGATAGGAATCGCTTGCTTTAGCCCGATCAATTTACAGTACAACCTCTGTTAACGCTTCTAATGGGATTTCCAGGTTTTTTGCTTGCGACTATTGGTGCCATGGAATATTCCTTTCTTCCTCTAGATATTTATCACTCCAACTTGAGGATTTATATTAAGTCAAATTAAATTTTTTGTAGAAAATTTATGTGGCATTTAATAGGAAAAAGGTTCGAGTTAGTTTTCATAGATGAAATAGTTTTCTGTAGTGCATTTTCATGAAGTTGTTGAAGAACCATTATGTTGTTTAAAGTCGATCAACTCCTCCTTCCTTTGGGAGAAGTTAGAAATGAAGAACATTAAATCACCTGTCACAGTATACAATTTCTTATTTACTTTCTATTGTCTACGCCCTAGAATTAATCGTATGATCAATAGAGGGAAGTTGAAAGATTAGTTTGCCATTTCCTGTTCATTAGAATAATTACATACTGCATTCAATTTTCGCATATATTTATTTCTAATTATTACACTTAACGGAAATGTATAGATTTTGTCTTGTTTCAAAGGAAATCAATAATTACATCTGTATGAGTATATAATTGCACAGTGTGAAAAAAATAACACTTAACAACTCAATTAAAAAGGGAATTATAACAATACATCGGATTAATATGTTTATAAATATTTGTATACATATGTACTATGTATGTATTCGTACATATGCACACAAGTCCGTTAATTAGAATTTTCCATTACTTTTTCTAATGCAAATATCTATTCCGAATACTAACATGGCTCACTTGCTGCAAGGTCGTCATAAGTAAAAACAAATATTAAGCTAGATAAAAAACAAAATCTTAACAATTATTATTAATAACTGCATTAGTATTAATATGTATATACAATTCGCTCCTTTAATGCAACATAGATGGATCTCAAGAAACAAGGAACTTGGCAAATTGAGATTGAAGCTTTTAAGGTTTATTGCTTCCACATGCAAACTTTTTGATATAACTTCGATTTAGCTTCAGCTATAATTCTGATTTCTTTTTTATAAAAAAAGATGATGTTGAGGAACATTTATTCCTGGTTAATTGAAAAATGTTTTACTTTGTGATATATAACTATATTGAATTCAAGGAAAGCTTCGGCTGACTCGGCTTCAGATATTATTAGGATTTTTTTTTTTCCAATACACAAAGATGATATTGAGAAATGGGTTTTCTTTAATGGCTTAAAAATGTTGAGTTACGCTGATGTTGCATTAAATGGGCGACATGTGAAGAAGTACATTTAAAAAATAATTATTGAAGATCAAGATTTAGATGATTTTGTTTGTGTTTATTGAAATAGTATTTCAAAAATGGGACACAATTTAAATGCTTCGATTGTATTCCGTTTCCCAAGTTCATTTTTATTTTTCATCCTACAGAAAAAAACACGAATTGCAGAAGTTGGGTAAATTACTAGTAGTGCTATAAAAGTTAATATTACAATTTATCGGTATTGTATCCAAAAAATATTTGAACTTTCAAAATGTTCTTGTTTTTGCTTTAGCTGTTCATATGCCGACATTCTATTGGCCGCTGAACCAAATCGCCAGCGAACTTTAAGCAGGTTTGAAAACATTCAACCTCATATGTTTAAACAAATACAATATGAGAATTCTGCATTGTATATGATTATTACAAAATAAATAATCGTAGTAGGCTTAGAATGCTTTTATACAAACAATAAACTGTTTCGGGAAATAGAATCATAAATAGTCCTTCTGAATCCAAAAGCGTTACTAATGATTGAGCACCCTTTTTCCGATATATGCATGAAAATCCGGTTTTTCGAATAAATTTCTTTTGTTCATTCGTACGATATTCTTATAACGATAAATCGCCAATGATTTTATTCACATAAGCCGTCATTCGCAGTATAATGCCAATATTCTACGAATAATGCCTGGAAATTGGGCCTTCAAGCGTCAGTCTGTGTTTAATGTCAATTTCAAAGTTTCCCACCTCCAATAAAATAATCGGTATATAACGTCGACTAATTTTTGTAAACTTAATTGAAGTGGCATGTTCTGGCCCACTGTTTAACGGCTTTCAGTTTTTCTTACAAAATGAAATCGGCTTGTTTGCGACAAAAGCGTCACAGCATTACATTTGCATTTTTTTTCTAATAAAAAAATTACGAACAAAGTTTGAAAACATTATATGAAATATTCCTTCAATATCTTCAGTTTGTAGATTAATTTTATTAAATTTTCATTTTTAAATTATATTTAGTTTTACCTCTAGATATTGTTCCGATAAAACATTGTGTATTTATTTCACTTTTTATGAAGGCAAAATTTCAGATTCATAATAATCTTTTATCCAAATTATTAAAGAAATTCAACTACGAAATTAATTGAGTTTGTAATTACGATTACATTAATTTGCGAATCTGAACGTTTCACTTATTATCTGTTTTAAGTCAATTTGAAAAGATATGACTGTTCCAATTTAAATTGCAAATGCAACTTACGGGTAAGACGAGTCGAAAGAAGCAAGACTTTCGTCTACGAACCTTTTATGCAGAGCAAAGTTTATTGCATTATTATTAATTGTAAAGCTAATTTGTGGCTTGACGTCCTTGCATTGAAATCTGACACATCACTTAATTTGGTTTTTTTAGACACATTTTCAAAGGGACTTTAATAAGTTTTGAGTGGGATATTTTTAAAATTGTTTGCTTTATGCGTAATTTTTCTGTTTTTGTTGTTTGTTTTTATTTCTTTTTTTACAATAACTCTGCTGCAACTGCAGGTGAGTGTCGTTTTATTTCTTTCCATCAACTTACGTCAATGATACCGTCATACTTCGAATGCATTTTATTTTTACAGCCGTTAAATGATTTCTGTTTAAAATCGTATTTTTCGAACTTACCAACTGTTAAAACAGGTTTACAAAACTTTGGGTACAATTTTTTTTCTTAATTTTTATATAAAAAAGAAAAATTAATACGATACGTACTCATGAATTTTTGAATTTCTAAATAAAATTTGAAGATGCGAGCTCTTGTTTATGTTTGGCTGTGTGTGTGTTTTTTTATTGCAGAGCGAAAAATAAAGAGCCACAAGAATTGTAGCACGTGCGAATTGCAAGTAGAAAAACCAAAAATCAATTTATAGATTTTTTTGCAATAACTACGTAAATCACATTTATTAATCGAAAGGATCTTTTTAGTTATTTTGCTTGTTCTTTTAAAATTTTTATAACCGTTGCTGTTGGTTGCTTGGCAGATACTACGCTCAACAGCTGTTCCAATGGGTATTTGCACCACAGCTCGGTTTAAAAATAGCAAATCGCAGTAGCAGCAACAGCAACTGAAGCACCAGCATTCAAACCGATGAATGCTTCACGTAGGTACTTGAAGCTCAAGAGATTTTTGTCACTAAAAGTTACATAAAACATCATCCCCCAACAAGAAAAAAAACTTACTCGTATCTATACACGCACATACACGCGGGCGGATGGGTGGATGGACGGATGGACGGACGGACATTCTGTATACAATTTCCAATTTTAACAAATCGCAAGTTTAATTGAAAGAAAGTCTAATTACGTCACGTCTTCTGTCTAACTGTTTGTCTGTTTATCAGCTTTTCCGTTCGCCTGTCTACCCATCCATCCATCCGTTGCCCGTGTTTATGTCCGTCAGATTAATCCCATAGAACATTTATTTGCATTTGCACCAACGTGTGTTGTTTGTTTGTTTGTTTGTATGTGCGCACGTTTGTACCTTTTAAAATACTCGTACATACATTTGGAATTGTGGATAATAATAATTTAAGACTCATTGACTGACTAAGTACATACTACATACATACATGCACACATACTCGTACTAATGTTTATAACATTAAGAGTGTTGGAAATACATTGGATTTGTGCTGCGTTGAGTCTGGTTATATACATGAACAAAAATCGGGGTTTAGTTTCAATCGCTTTTATTAAATAAACAGCTGCTAAATCACATTAAATTGAATAATTGCTACACTTAAGGTGAATTCAAACCGCATCACATTAAATTTCCATCGTCTGTAAAATAAAAATCAACTAAATTACAACGCACAAACATGCACACTAGAATAATTTTAAAGAAAAAATAATTTAAAGGCTTTTTTCGGACAGCTCGAGTTGTTGTACTCTGTGAAACGTTTCGAAAACAACTGAGCTTTCACATACAGAGTGACAATCTTTTTATCCTTCCTAAAACGATTTCTGTTGAGCAGCATTTTTGGCGCCATCTTTAGGCTCGCTCCTTAATGCAAAATTTGTTTTGAAAGTTTTCTTTACATGTCAAAAACAAGAAAAGAAAAAACGCATGTTTTTATGGCACAGGTATCCTTAAATCCTTAAGGGATGTTTGTCAAAGTTGCCACGTCCAAATCAAAGAAAATCCTCAGCTTGCTAGCTGATATCAAGTTCATGCATTAACATTAATTTGCTCCTACTACCAGCTTTTGTGCTGGAATATATTTATTCATTCACATCTGTCCGTTGCACTGCTGTTGTGATTTGGTAATAAGAAACTTATAGCAGGGTAATACTGGATCCTTGAATTAAAGGAAAAAAGATAAATATGTGTAAATATTGTGTTGCAATATAATGTTCCCAGTAGTGCGCAGGTACAAACAAACGAATGTAGTCAATTTCTAGTGTTAAAAGTGGCAGGAACAAATGATTGAATAATAATAAATCAGTTTTGAAAGAATTTATTGTTGCAAAATCGTTTAACATATTATTCAGTCGCTTCAGAACTCTAGAACAACTAAAACTTACGCTCGTGTACTCTGTGTACCAGTGATGGATAATTTATTCAAAAAATACCCTAGTACCGCACATAATTTTTAGTACCTTATTTTGTTACCAAGAGTTAATGAATTTTTAGAAAGCACACGTTTCACAAGTGCGTATCCAGAAAAAACATTAGTAATAATGATGTGTTTGTTTGTGGCAGATCGCAAATTGCCATTTGCTATATTTGATCACCTCAGCAATTTTATTAAGTATGGAATTTTTAATCCCAAATGACTATTTTTTATTAGGGTCAGAATTTAACATCTGTAATCGTGCCAGAAAATACAAAGATGATCGCATAGTTTTGCAATGATAATTATTTTATAAAAGTAAAATTATTTACTCTTTGTAATAATTTTTTGTAATTACTGAAGAAGTTACATAAAGTGTAACGAAATATTGGAGACAAAAAATATTTTATATATGAAAACCGACCTTAAAGCCCAAAAATTATATATACATAAGTAAATAAGAAAAGTTTCGGAAAAATTCCGCTGATAATATTTTATAAATAAATAAACAATTATAAAAAATGTTTTATAAAAAGTACCATGATGTTGGTAAGAGTTCCCGAGTGGTTTAACTAGTCCTTTTCCCATCACTGTTGTATGTATTATATTTCTATAAAGTAAAACTATTTTCAAGCCTAAAAGTATGTAACGTCTCTTGTCTATTTTAAAACTACACATGAGTGCGCAGCAGAGGTTGAGACATAAATAAATAGTACTACTACTTTATATGTATCTATTTCCACACAGATAAATGGTCCAGTAGGATTGTGTTCTTGGAGTTGTTTTCAAATAATTTATTGAAGTATAAAAACAAAATGAAAATTATGTACAGACGCGAAAATGACGAAATTACTTGACCAAAAAAAAAAAAAAAAACTCCATAAATTCAATGTGTTAAATAGAAAGTCTTCAAGACCTGTCAATATTGTCTGTACAAGTCAGACAGCAGATCACGCGTGCGATATCGTATCCTTGTCAAGCAGTTTTTATGTATGGGGTTTATAAGAGTATAACAAGGTAATGATTTTCGCTGTAGAAATGCATAGACCTTTAATAATAGATCTCGAAAGTCCTTAAGAGATTGTTGTACTTTTTCTCGGCGTGTCTCTTAACTAACAATGGGAAGACAATTTAACATCAGATAGAGTAAGTTGTAATAATGAAACCAACTCGCCTCACGCTTTATATAAATGTTCTTTGTTTCCTTTTAAACTTCTATTTAATTGCAATCTTCTTTTTAATATTCAATGATTCGCCGCACTTAGTAAATGCCAACAATGATGCCAACTAAACACATTTTTATAATAGCACATATAGCATGTTTTTTTGCTACAAAGCGTGAGTGTCTTTTTCAAACGTTTAGGAAAATAATTATAACAGCTGATTTTAGAGTAACGGAAAAAAATAAATATTTTTGTTTTGCAAATTGAGAAGGAAGCTTAGAAAACAAATTGCAAAAATTTCGTTATTCATTGTTTTAAAATTTTAACAAACTAAGTCAAAATGCCTAAGCCAACAGAAAAAACCAAAATCATACATTTTTTGATTAATAATGCTGTTGATGAAATTGAATTTGTGGAGATTTCAGAACACAAAGGTAAGGTATATTCCTACACCAAAGATTTATATTTTGTATGTACCTACAGATTCAAGTCAGAATGAATTGGTGGAGAACATTTTGGATAATCTTATTGACGACATTATTTTGGTTGTACCATACCGTCGTGGGTTTTCGAATTTGGTTCCTAAATCGATGACGTGGTCTTTGAACATACTTACGCAGTTAGATAACAACAGATTTTTGCAAATGTTACGTGTAAATCGGCTGGAATTTAATGCACTTGTAAACGTTGTTTCTGAAAACCCTGAATTTAACAAACCCCATTACTGTGAACAATTTCCGACAGAGTATCAGCTCGCAATAGTGTTATATAGGCTTGGTTCATCTGGAGAAGGAGCAACTTTAAAGAAAATTGCATCAATTTTTGGAATTGGAGACGGTGGCACGATTGACAAGATAACTCGCCGAATTTTCAAGTCTTTCTTGAAAATGCAAACAAAATAAATACATATCTTGGCCGAATGAACACGAAAAAGCATCAATCGTAACTGAAAGTTACAGTGAACTACCATTTTGTATTGGATACGTAGATGGGTCTGAAATTCCCCTTGCAGAAGCTCCTGTTATTAACAAGGTGTCATTTTTTTCA
Organism: Germaria angustata; assembly: GCA_963681545.1. Taxonomy (NCBI): domain Eukaryota; kingdom Metazoa; phylum Arthropoda; class Insecta; order Diptera; family Tachinidae; genus Germaria; species Germaria angustata. The sequence goes on from OY813002.1 coordinate 95,462,781, forward strand.
CGTACACATAAATATTCTATTAAAGCTCAGATGGTTTGTGATTTTTTTTTTCATGAAATGGAAACTCGGATGATTTATGACCAAAAATGTTGTGTAGTTCTTCATAGAAGCGACATAGTTTTCGTAACTTCTCTGTAATAGAAATTAAAGCATGCACATACACACATATGTATTGTTCATAAATTTGTAAAAAAAACCGATGTCTTACCTTTTACAGGTGTAATTTCTTCATCAGTTTCAAGTAAACCTGCTCCGGTGGACTTCCTCCAAGTCTCGGCTTTATTGTAATTTGTTTTTAAATGTCTCACTTTCCATCTGACAATGTTCCAAGTGGCATCAATATGTGTTGTTTCCAAAAGTTTTCTATAATAAATTTGTGCTGTCGGCTTCTAAAAAAGACTAGTTTTTCAATTTTACCTTAGTAAAAGCTCAGCTACAAACCTCAAATTCATTATTTTCTTGCAAAAACTCCAATATTTTTTTATTTCTGCATCTGTCCATCTTTTATTGTTGACTTTTTGTTTAATTACCACAATTTTATTTTTAGTTTCTTCCGTGTTCATTTTTTGCCTGTTTATTATTTATTTGTTTACAAAATTTAATAAAGTGAGTTTGCCGCATGAAATAAGCTAAGCTAACAGCTGTTTTAGCATTCAGAACATTTGCAAATACGGATCTGCAATAGTTTTTGGTTATGCATATTTGTTTAAGTGATGCAAATCTCGGTTTCATACATTTTGTTCTTGTAGTCTTGCAGACTATAGCATATATGCTACGGTTGCAATATCTGCAAGGTCTGCAAGGGCAATTTACAACGAACCGTGAGTTCCGCTAATTATTCTGATCTTAAAAGTTATTTTTTTTTTGCAATATTTTATCTTTTATTACTAGTAGTCTTTAAATTATGTAATACCTTTTTCATTTCTGAAATAATTCTTGCCATAAAAATGAGGAACACGTTCCAACACGTACCAATACCCTCACAAAATGATGCTCTTTTCAAGCCCACAATAGAACAAAATAGTTGCTTAAGATCTTCACTCTTAACATATCAAGAATTATAACCCACGAAAAATAAAAGAAAGCAAACTCATCCTGAAATAAGTCAAGTGTAAAACATGTTACATTCGCACTACTGCCGACTTTTTATAGCATATTATTTACAAACGTGCAGGAAGTGCAATATTTTTTCTCAGAAACGACATTTCGCTGATGATCGTCAGTAAGCCTCAGACCATATTTTGAGAAGTTTCGAAATTTGCTTATAGAACTATTCCCAGACAATTCTCTACTATTTATTGCAAATATTTGTATGAGCATACAGGTTTTTAAACCTTTTAAAATATGGTTGAAGGTCTACTGATGAGCTGACATAAGCAGAGTGAATTGTGCCGACCATATCTGCTATACGCGAAGCGTTAGGGAAGTATTAAAAAGAGTGATATTTTTAAGTTGGCTATATATTCAAAACAAAACATATTCCAAATTCAAATAATTAATTACATACTAAGCTTTAAATTCCTCTGTCTTACATGTGCAACATATGTGAATATCGATAGCACGTTGCATATATATTTAAATATTAATTGCAATAATAATTATAACTTCTATTCATTATTATAGTTATTAGCATTTTTCTCTGTTGCTTATTTTGATCGGTAAGGAATTTAATTTTAATTCCTAAATAAAAAGAAATATGTACGTATAAATTGTTTCCAGTCAGAAAAAAGCATAAAAACTTTAAAACACAAGATTTCTAATTAAAAAGTTACAATATTTTTTCTTCAATTAGTCTTTTAACTCATTAATCATGATAATTTGTCTCTGCTTCACGTTGTTTGTTACTTTTAGTTTTTTGCTTGCGCCACAAATGAAATTTCTCCGGCAGATGTGGCAATTAAATTATAAATGTAATTACAACAATAAAAGTTTCAGAACTTTGAATACGAAATGATTTTTTGTTCACAAGAAACAAGTTTTATATTAATCTTATTCGTCAAAAGTTTTATAAAAAGTCATTTGTAAATGAAATGTTGAAAATTAAAGCCTTTTGTATGTTGTTGTTAAATTCAAATTATATTAAAAAAAATGGATCAAGTATCTTATCCATCCTACACACCCGCCATTATGGGGAATTATGGGAAATCCGTTCTGCCCATGCGAGATGATCCATTTCTCTAATATGACTTGGATATGGAAAAGTATAATAAAAAAAAATATATCGATAAACAACTTTCAAATTTTATCCGCAAAAGATGTTTGTTACTAGAAACTATTATTGATTTGCTTCACAAGTCAGTAAGCGAAATGTTCTTCCAAAATTTCGAGGTCCTATTACAGATCTCCGTATATTTTCCACACCACTGGCTTCTTATGAACTCTGCACAGATTCTAAATTGTAAACTGCGATGGATCATCACAAATTATTTCGTTAAACTTTTTATAAATTGTCGTATCAACGTCGAAGAAGTACCGGCCTAGAACAATCGCTAGTGTATTGCATTAACAGCAGGTTTATTGTTGCGGGTCCGATCTTTTTATCAGGAAACCTCTCTAAGAATACGGATTACAAATTTCTAAGGAGCTAATTTGTTCTTGCGTTCCGTAATATACATATATTAGACACTTTTGTCGCATAAGAGGTTTGAGAATATTGTAATGAAATACTTTTGGACAAACTGAGGATTAGCAATGTAAATATCGAATGTATGTTTTTTGAGAATAAGAGTAGAAACTAATGAAAACAGTCGCAGTTTTCTAACAATGAGCAGCCTAATCTGTTGTTGTTCAGACGGTACTGCTAGTCCAAGGAAATCTTGATATGGTTTCAGATTAATTTCGACAGTAGAAGTTTTGCTAAAAATTATTTGTTGATGATTTCAACGGGTTTCACACGTGTGGAATTCATTCCACTGTCTGTATATTATCGGGGTAGACTATTTGGAGGTCTTATAAATCAAAATACTTCTATTTGCTAATATATACATAAGTATGTATATGTAAATTTTACTAATTACTATGCTTGAAGCGTGATGTTATGGCCTCTAGAAAATCAATTGTTAATAATGGATTCCATAGAAGAATATCTCTGGAATATTCTAAACATTTGAATTAAAGACTTTAAACTCTAGTGGGTGAATTAAATTTATTAACATGCACACGTATATACATATGTATGTATGTACTTACATGTACGTACACCCATACACATGTTCATATTAATGTACAAAATTTGCCTGCAAATAATTGAATTGCATTGCATTGAATTTACCCTTAAAAAATCGTGAAACTGACTACAAATCGTCAAATCTGGCAATTGCGCTCACAGATTGTGTTTATTTATTTTATTTTTTGCTCTTTTCGCTTGCAACGGTGCTGACAACAAAAACTCTGTCATATCAAAACAAACAAACAAAAAAACAACAACGTAAACAAAGCTTAATTCATTGAAAACAATACCCAACCAGCCGAGTGACCAACCTCCCAACCTCCCAACCAACACACATGCAGACTCAAACCAAACAACATTTCAATAGACACCAGACCAGACAGACATTCATTCGCGTTTATACCTTCGTCGACAATCAAAGTACGCGGAGTAATCGACTAATAAAATACCTTCTTAAGAGAGTAAAAAGAAAATACACACTTTAAAATAAATACTTAAATAAAAAAAACTTAACACAACAACAAGGCAACGTCAGAATACAAAAATAAGATAAAACAGCAATAGTAAATAAACACGTACTGGTTGATAAGTACGCAAACCAAAAAAATTGAAATAAAATTAAGAAAAAATACACAAGAAATTATAACAAACGGTCCTTGGCAGCTGTTGTTTCATGTGGAGGACAAAGAGAATCCAAATAATTTAAGTTTTAGTTAAAATTGTGCTTTTCAAATAAAATAACAACAAAATTATTCAGGCGGAAACTTGAAACAAAAACAAACAATAAAAAAGACAAACAAACAAAATAAAAAGCAACAACATTTTGTTACGTTTTTCATTTATGTTGGGAGCTTGATTCATATTTTTGTTGTTGGTGTTGTTAACAACAAATAAATAAAAAAGTAAAAAAATATTTTATGGGAAGTTGGTCAAACTTCCCTTAAGGTGCCCTACACCGTCTGCCAGTGTTGTTTGTATAAAAAAAAATCACCCACTACATTTTTGTAAGTATATTTCCAAATATGTCGCCCCTTTAATGCAACATACAGTGACCTCTCGGTAATGTGAACTTCCAATATAATGAACTATCGAGTAATGTGAACACCTATTTTTTTATATGGACGCTCTAAATAGTGAACAAAGTTTAATGGCTCTAAATAGTGAACAAAAATTTTTGCAATTTTTGTTTGTTTTCTAATTTTGGAAATCCCCCGATTGAATAAAAAACTGTAAACTATTGTACTTGCACACTTTGAGTTTTGTTGTGTTTCGTCACGCATAGAAACCTGTGTATTTATATTCCTGTGTATTTACAAAGATGTCTAAGAATAACAGAAAGTTTTTAACCATTAGTGAGAAATATGAAATTCTTAAACTTTTGGAAAAAGGATCAAGTATTACAGTGTTAAATATAATGTTGGGAAATATACCATTTGTTCGATGCACAATAAGAATAATAAAAATTATAAGTGTGTTAAAAATACGTATCATAGACCAGTGAAACGTAAACCTACGTATTTCAGAGCTTCCAATGATGGATAAATCTCTATACAAGTGGTTTCTTAACATGAGAAGTAAAAACCTTCCAATAAGTGGATTGATGCTGAAAGAAAAAGCGAAACAGCTTCATTCTAATTTTAATAAAAATGAACACGCCTTCAATGCCAGCTAATGGTGGCTCCAAAAATTTAATATAAAACGTGAACTTAAAATTTAAGAAATCGTTAAGTTTGCAATAAATTACATTTTATGTTAAAAATTCCAAGAGCTTCAATATTTTGTAACCAAAAAACAATATAACACCACAAATTTTTACAATCGAAAATGTGAACAAATTCGATAATATGAACTACCTTGGTTTTTATTAGTTCACATTATCGCGAGTTCACTGTAGTCATATCTCGAAAAATTAAAATTTTTAAGTTATCGAAGGGAAAGTGCTCTTCAATATCTTCTTAATATGTAGAAAAAAATCGGAAATATACCTGAAGCTAGACCGAAGTCATAACAAAAAGTGTCGATATGGAAGCCAAAATATTTAAATATTTAGTCACATTTCGAATTTTATTAGATATGACTATTTTGCATTAAAGGAACGATAAGTTGTTTATGTATGTAAGTGTATGCGAGTATAAAAATGGCTCAAGCGATTTCGGTGAAATTTATAATCAAGCCTTTTTGTGGGCAAAATATTGATCTAAAAAGATCTTATTTCTGGAAAAATCCGTATTACGCGGGTTCTTATGCATTTCGCCTCTTGTAGTGTCAGTATTTGTGTACAATAAAATATTGTGTATGCCCCTCCATGGTAATTGATACCAAAACTAAGGACTGCTGTTAGAAGTACGACAAAGAGAATGACGCGTCCCTAATTTTAAATGTGTAAGGCTCAAGATATTGGGCGAGAAATTTTTTATTCAGTTCTCTTGGGTACCAAATGAAATGGAATATGCTGGACAGCTCAAGACAGTAGACCAATTATTTTTCTTACGGTCTTATGATATGGCTGGAAGGGGCTTTTTGAAAAAACACCAAAAATCGAAAGGCGTTATTCCCACGGTAAGTAGATAAAGTTCGGTAACCCGGGTGGATTTACTAAAACCATAAATATTCTGTCCGTGAAATTCTGACATAATTGTTGACATCCAGAGAACAAGCAGACTTGGTATTAAATATAGAATGATTTGAAATGATCCACATTATTATTTCGAAATGAAATTATTCATTGGAATCAAATTTGGCACAAAAAAAATAGTAATAGGGTGTCGTGAAATGCTTTTTGCCTATTGCGCGACCATCAGTTTCGCATAAATTTAACGAACAAGTTTTTGCTCGTAAAAGTATTTTGTGTGGATTTTGTGACTTTTTTTAAATTTTATTCTTTGAATATTTTTAAATTGTCCGGTAACTTCTTGGATATAACGTTCGTTATTTAATGCAACATAGACGTATCTCGAAAAACAGCGAACTTGGCTTAATGCGATTAAAGTTTTAGCTTCCACTTCGAAAGTCAGATGTGATTACGATTTCATTTCCTACTTGTAAAGGCCGTGCAGACACTTTTTGGTATAACTTCGGCTTATTTTCAGATATGGTTATGATATTGTTTTTCTGGAACGGGTATTTAGGAATACTTTTTCATCAACAAGCCAAAAGCTTCAATTTTTTAAAATGCGTCGCTGTTACCTTTAAAGGAGAAACATGCACCTAAAGCCCTCCATGAATTGTGTAGTAGGGTGTGTATACTGAAGTTGCAATACACATATCGATGCATATGTGTTCACACACATCGCTATTTCCATATTTACAGTAAAACATTTATGCGTTTTGATTTTATGTAAAGCGTGAGAAATAATTAAAATGCCAAATATGTATTACGTACGGGTACATTAGTATGTATTAGGCTTAAACATATACGAGTATTATATAGTACATACGTACGTGTGAGCATTGTAATATGTAGGTACATACGACAATAGAATAATAACTAACTTATGTACATATTAAAATTTCCTACTGGGTCAGTGGAGCGTGCGATAAGTTGTCTTCGGTTTTGAATTGAATTGACTCACTAGTGCAGTTAGTTATTCTTCTCTGTGTCTAGTATACGTGCTGATTAAGAGCTAAAGAATAACATAAGTCAACATATGTATATGTGTATATATGTACATACATATGTAAGTATGTACCAGAGACCTGCAACCGGTGATTAAAAAAAAATCAGATTAATCAAACACTCGAAAAACATGTCATTTTCGCTCAAACGTTCAAATATGCCTTTATCAACATTGTGTCTATTCTATTTTATGCTAAGCAAAATAAGGGTTGTTTGCGAACATGTAAATTTAATCTGTTGCCGCATGCCAGCTATTCAGTTTGAGTGTTTAAAAACTGTGTGTGCATGAATTTTTGGACAACTCTTCAAAGCACACATTTTTATTTAATCACATTCGTGATCGAAATCAAAAACTTAGAGGCATTAATGCAAAAAGCATTAATGTGAAAAAGGCAAAAAATCAACAATTGTACATTTATGCACAAGGTGCTGTGTGTTTATAGAATGGTTAGGCAACACGGTTGCCAGACTTAACAGTTTAATAGCATTTTTACGACGATACGCTGAAACAGATAATTAATCAAGAAATATATTTTTAAAATTATCCCGATTTTTACAATTATCATTTTGTAATTATATAGACATGTGTGTATATGTGTGTAAGAAAACTCAACTTTTTTCCGTTTTTATATGTGCTTCACCGGCTACTTTATTAACGACTGCCCCTCAATATGCATGTTATTAATTGCATACTTTTGGCGCTGCCAGACAGAATATTAGGAATAGTACAATAGGGATACCATATCTTATACTTAGCTTAGCGTTTATTTACAAATTAGGGTGTAAGAGCGATTATTAACATTACCTATCTTTCCTACATGTGTATACATGAAGGAGGTTATATTATAAGCAATGCGTTTTGTATTCTTATTTTTTGTTAAATACAGTAAAGTATTTTAAGCACTTATATATTAAACACTCTCACTGTCGCTCACAAAAATATAAATTAGCCTAAATCTACCACAGCTACAACGGTGGTCGTGTAGCCATGTAGCCGTGTTGTCGTGAAAATAATCATTTTCATATAAACGTGTAAAAATTTTGCGCTGTTGAATAAAATAATGTTGAAACGGGTGTATTTTATTGTACAAAGATTTTTTTCTTACACTGAAACAAATAGATTTGTGGAATTTGCTTCGGTGCCGCCAAAAATTAAAAAAAGCACCGAAATTTAAAAAAAAGCGCACCGCGCTCAGAAAAATACACTTAAAGACCCTTCTTTTTAAGTAATCTATGTACCAAACCAATAAAGCGGTATTATTCTTGGGAGTTAAAAACGACTTTAATTTCAGTAAAATTCAATAAAACAAACAAATTTGGCAAGGTTGAAGTATTTCTTATAAAAATAACAAGTTTTTTGAATGAGTAAAAAATAATCCGATCTTTAAACGATTTTAAACCGAAAATTGCGATTTTTAAAGTTTATTGTAAAACCGACGTTTTTTGGTAACTTCGTATGGCATCCTTATTTCTCAACCACAATGTTTAACAACATACATACCTACACACTCAAGATTATGTGCCAGCATATATCATTGCATGATTTTTCTTAATATTCTTTGCAAAGAAAAGGCATGTTGAATAAATGCCATTCGTTTTTGTGTTTAATCAATGCAAACGCTCAAAATAGCTTCTGTGTTAAAATCTTGCTTGAAAAATTCATATAGGCATTTTTGTATTTGCCTTCCTAATGATTAACACAAATAAAGATTATGAGCGTACGCGCATGCTTGCTTATGTGTTTGTGAATAATTGGACACAAAAAAGTTATGCATGAGTGAAGGCATAAAAAACGTGATTTTTGCCGGTCTCTGGTATGTACATTTGTATGTGCATATGCAAGTACGTACTCATGTCTTAACTATTGCATGACCTACGAAAAAAAAAATAAAGATATATGTACATACTTACACATCCCTACATATGTACATATTTTCACATGTACATACATATGCAGAAAATATACGTACATACATATGTATGTATGTATGTAAGAAAGTCAATTTCAGATAAGTTTTTTAGGGCAAACACAAAAATTTTTTAAATGAAAATTTACTTATTGTTTACCAATCACAATCATAATAAATATGTTAAAGTCATTAATGTCAGCTAATCAAAGCGCATTGCAATCGTGTTAAAATGTCTAATTAAATTAAATCGAAACTATTCAAGTGTTTGAATAGTGTCATTTTATCCAACTGTAATCAAAGCAAATCAATGGCCGGTAGCCATTTTTAACAAGACCCAATAGGTACATACTTATGTACGTGTATGTGAAAAATTCAAACATTTGTTGCACTCAGGGGGCATTTTATTAATCAAATGCCATCGAGAAATCAAAATAAACTTTCTAGTATTGAATACCTACACACACACACACACATACACATGTATGTACATATTTGTGTGTTAGATCATCTTAGGCACAGTAGTAGGTATTATTATCACTATTTGTAATCAACTATTTCTTCTTTTTGTTTCTTTTAATCTTAACGGCAATTTATGGCTGAAAAGAGAAAATCAATTTGTAATTTGCCTTAAGGGTGGCCAACAAACGGGTTTGAGTATTTTACAGGGTCATTGTGGGCATTTTATGATTATGATTTGTAGGTATGTAAGTATGTCTGTATTAATTTACATACATAAATATGTGCGATTAGATGAATGTAATCCAATATCAAGTTTGGAAATTAAGTTTCGGAATAACTAATGAGTTGTTTAAAACTTTCTCAACATTTTCCGAAGGTAACTGTAAAAACTTTCATTTTCCTCCTCTGAAATAGTTTTATTGCAAAATTAAAATTGCTTTTAAACAGTTTTCTCTCGATTTTTGACACTTTTAACATAAACAATGACCGCTGGAATATTGTTACGAAACTTCTTTTAAGAAACAGTTGCGATATTTTGTGCAAGTCTACGATTGAATCAAAATGCTCTAAGCTTTAGCATTCGAAGCAACTGAAAATAGTCAAAGAAAAAAATAATAATAATAAAAACTGACTTCTTCCATCACAAATATTGTCTGTTCCCTACGATGTTCTCGACATCAATTTTAAAAATAATTTATCGCTACAATTCTAAAATTTGCCAAAAAAAGAAGCTTATCTGTGTGCAGCAAGTGATCATGAACTCGTAGCAGATAATTTACTGTCACACTTTGTGTACCAGAACTAGATCTTACACACTTAATTGTCACATACTTTTATCTGGAAAAATGCGCAATAATGTAAAAAATCTTGTTCTTTTTTAAACATTTTGCATAGAAAGCATGATAATTGTATCAAGATTATTTCAGGGTAAGACTGAACTTTATTTAAACAAATAAGGGTTTTGTTTTGTGCATGGAATTGTCATGTATATTAAATGCAATTAAATCTATTGGGAACGATCTTGTAATTCTTAAGGGAGTGGATCTTTCAATGCCACTGATAAATTTTTAGGGTATAGCACAGTCGTTTCGAAAGATACTATTTCAATTGCCTTTTTGGGTGTATTTAATTCATTAAAACACACATTCAATTATTTATATACAATTATTCAAAAACATTTGTTTTTCTATTTTCAGTTTTATTATGAAGTTTCATGAGAAAAGCGATAGCGCGGATTGAATGTAGAATGAAAAAAGCAACAAAAAAAAACGAATGATTAAAAGAACGAGGGAAAATAAACAACTAAAATGATCTAAATAATTAGCATAAAATTTAATTAAACGTGGTTACAATTTAATATTTTGAGAGTCGACGGAAAAACAAAAAAAAAATCCAAATTTCGATATCAAAGTGATAAAAATATGATTTAAAAAAAATACTTCATAATAGAGAATGACTATTACGAAGTGATTTATTATATTTAATTCCAGTAATAATAATAAAAAGAAGAAAAAACAAATGAAAAATATAAGAAGTACAAAATAATAAAAAAAATAATTAAAAAATGTCCTTACCTGATACCACTTTAGCAATTTTGGATGAAAATGTTTATGCGGAAGTTTCCCAAATCCAAAAAGGTATACAATCATTAAATATTTCAGCAATTTTACCAGTTAAAACAGTGTTCAAACCGGTGAAAACAGGCGGCCCTGCCAAAGGCCTTTTCAATTCGCGTTCTTCAGATAGTGGCAAGAGCAGCAGTTGCAGCCCAGTTCTGCTGGATAGCAGCTTCGACAGCGGCATTGCTGGTGTTCTTCTGGATAGTAACGACATGCAGCTTCACAAGCGTATACAACAATGTCAATGTATTTTATTAGCACTGGAACGTGATCAAGAATACTTTTTAACAATAAGAAACCGCTTGAGGTAAGTTCACGTTTTTATTTTCTTCTTTTTATACAAACACTTCATGTACAGCAATTTCGAAATAGTATCACGTTCGCATTTGTTACTGAAACACGACATCGATTTAACAGTTTTTGTCTAAAATTGGATCGCATGTTGCGAAGACTATAGAGATGTTGCGGCTAGAAAAATGTTTTAATTGATATACAAAATATTGTTTTTGAATTTTCGTTATAAATCAGCAAAATCGATAAAAAAATATTCGATATAGAACAGTCTTCTTCTTTTCCATTTTATTACAAACTTACTTTGGTGAAAACTTACTCTGGTGCAACAACAAAAGTTTGGTTAAAAGTTTCATGTTCAAAAGTAAACAAATTTGAGTGTTTATTGTAACTAAATTTACCTTTGAAATGTGGTTTCTTGCCACAACATTATGTTGTTACAGGGAGCTTAATATAGTCCTCATAACCATATGCTATAATCAGTTTTTTTTTTGCCATACGATAAGTTCGTATACTCGTACTTGAATTATTTAGTAGACAGTTGTTAAAATATTTTAGAGGAACTAGAAAGATAAGGCATTAACAAGCAGTATTTATGCGATACAAGTATGTGGCTTATCATACTTTTTTCATATTGATAAATAAAATATGTGAAATATTTTAGTGAGAAATTCGATAGTTTTAAAAATTTTCCAACTATCGGCTGTGGTTCTGTGATCGATTCACAACGACTGAAGGCCTTTGTAAATTATCTTCGTTGCAAAATAATTTTGAATTTTATCTCAAGCCTTAAATGTGTAACGAAATAAGAAGTAAATCGGCCCGGTGTTGATTTTGATAGCGTGCACGAAAAAAATAATAAAAATAAAAATAAAACGAATAATTTCAAAGGTATTGTTTCTGTTTATAAAGAAACTAAAAAAATTGAAATTTTATTCGGCGCAATAACTCAAGCCACTAACATAATTTGGAACAACAAGCATAACTACACCCAGTCCTGTTTGTACGCGGTAAATATATTCCAGATTATACCGTGTAAAAAAATAGGTATTGTATGTACGCATATATACATATTTATAACGAAAGTTTGTTTTAAGAAAGTTTTTAAAGGATCTATTTTTAAAATATTTTTTGAATATGAATACGAACATTAAATTTTACGTTTGTATAAAATGTAATTAAAAAAAAATCTGAGTCAATACTTTTGTTCGCTTACGTTATAAGTTGTAAAAATTATCACAAAATTTTAGTTTATGAGATTTGATTACTTTAAAACCGATACAAAATACAAACTTTTATTATAAGGCCACTGGATTATCATTACCGGAAAAGTACTCAAACACAGCTAATGACAATAAATTGGTAACCAAATGCTACACTTCTATATTTAACATTGAAGGCTTTCACGCTTCATATTAAAGGACCCTCTGTCACAACAACAAAAAATATTCCAAAATAATTTATTACCACAGCAATTAATTTAACTTTCAGTCCATTAAATTAACGTAAACTTAAGCACTGACCATATGATTCTGATAATTTGTTTGGAAAACAAACAGATGTGCGTCCATCGACAAATTTTCTTACATTTCACAGAAATTAACTTCGGTGTGGAGTTTTATGACAAATAAATTATGAAAATGTTATGTTCAAGGTTTTTGGGCTGAATTTGGAAAACTCCGGAAGATTTTATGGAAACTTTGTAGTGCTGCCATATTTTCTTACAACTTAAATAAGAATTTTAATTTATGACTGATAAACTGAAACTGTAATTAAATGCAAATTAAATTTAAATAAAAATTAACGAATCTGGACATAATAAATGTTTTAAATGTCCATGTGTGAGGGTATGATTTTTCATTTATTTACAATCCCAACAAGAGGAGGAGTTAACGCTTTGGAACAAAAACCCTAATGAATTCAAAAGTGTTGCAGAAAAACTACGAAGCGTGAACACTGCTATTATTAAGACATACGAATATATATGTTCACTCCTGGAGAAAGCATAGGGCTTCTACCAAGCATATCCATCTTTACATGGGTTGTTGTTGCAGTTGTTTTCACATTGTTATTATTTGTTTTTTTTTTTTTTTTGCTTTGTATCAGTTTCGGTAATCGGTTCTTGTTCCAGCTACGTAGATGATTGGTCTGCTGTAGCAGGTCTAGGATAACGGGGCTGCTGTCTGTCGTTGTCTAGAAACAACGCCGTCTTTGTATTTTTGGTTTAGTGGTGAGGAACCCCGCTAATCTTTGATTCCTACCTTTTTTTCCCGTCCCAGAAGGTGGTAGCTCTGCCTGACCTTGTTTTTGTTATCCTCTTTTCCAGGGCTGAAGCCACTTAATTTTTAAAACTTAAAAAACCATGGTATCCTCTGCCAGGGAGCGGACCTGGGGTACTCGGTTTGGTAGGCAAGCACTTTAACCACTACACCACGCCACCACCATACGACATACGAGTAGAGGCAATAAATCGATTTCCTTGTCAGTCATTATCGGCACCATTTGTGGTCACTTGATCTTTAAGAAGCACAGAATTATTTTAAGGGCGTTAAAAATTTAAAAAATTCAAATATTGAATGATAATTGAATTTTCGGTGTTAGTTTCTGATGGAAATTTTATTTTCGTGTAAATTCCCTTATTATAAAAATATCTATGCATGTCTTGTTTTCTTTATTATCAAGTTTTTTCGAAAATTTAAATTTAATGTACTAAATTAAATGTAAATTTTCGAACCATATGATCTAGTGCGTGTAGAAAAAATGAGGATAAATTTATTTCCACCAACCGTGTTATTTCAAATTCGCGTAAGAACACGTAAAAACAGGGTTGGGTGTATAAAGCGTGTACAGTGCGATCTGAATAGTTATAGCAAACCCACACTTCAGCCAGTCATTCCTTAAACTTCAGATCTAAAGCGTTACTTATGGAAAAAACTGAAGCTTTATTCTGGTACAAAATAAATAAATTATTTTATCGTCTTTATATTTGTGGTCGTACTGTAGACTTACAATCTTTGGATTTGCCACTTATGAGTAAAATGGATTAATTAACCTGGTTATATTTATGTACGACGGAAAAGAGAAGAAAGACAATGGCATCCGTTTATTGTCACATGATTTCGTATTTATTAATTTTTTTTCTAAATATTTCGTATTTAACGTTGAATTGGTATTGTTTCAAATCATAAACTAGAACTAGACTCGACAACTTTGTAAACATCCATAAACTTTGTGTAAAAGAGATAGCAAAGCTAATTGTTTTTATATAGATATCTCTTCACACAAACTTTATGCACGTTATACACAGTTTATGCAAAATATGATTCGGACCCTTTTTATACGTCAAAGTTGGGTATTCTGTGTATATTCTGTGTTTCAAATGAAAAAACAAAAGAAAAAACAAATGTTAGTATAAAAAATTATATATTCCAAGTTTTAGTTATTAAAAAATAAATAACTTTTTGTAACAGAGACCTCAAAACAATAACGACTTAATTTGTACGGATGTACGTGAATATTTATTTAAAATTTAAAGATGTAACGCGTGCATGGAGGCGAAAACTCTTTGCGAAAAACATGAGTCATAAGAATATATTAGAATGTTTCGCCGATTCAACTTTTAGTAATATCAGAGGCGCTTGTACATCGTTTCAAAGTAAATACCGATTGCAATGCAGTACAGTGGTACATTTTTCTTCATAATCAATAAAAATTCTTATTTAATTAAAAAAAAATATTACAAATATCGGCTTGTTAATCTAAACTAATAATTTTCCAGAACTCGCTATTTGAGTTTTAGATCTATATCGGATGAATTCAGATTTTATACCGGTACTAATACCGCTTTAAGCGTTGCCCAAAGCTAGAGAACAATAAAAAAAAGGTAAATCGTTTTTGAAAGAAGTGTAAAAAAATTAAACTAAAAAGGAAGAGAGGCAGTCTGCTGGTAACCACAGAAGAAAAGTTAGAACCGGGCGGTGGGAACGAGAGAGACAGAATTCGACACCGAATTCTAACTCTAAAGCCATCCACTACTCCTGATGAAGAAGTTGCGAAATCGATGTTCCTCCAGATAAGGCATAGGGTGCCACAAAAAGTGGAAGCGAAACATCGCTTAAAAGAAAAAAGAAATATACTTTTAGATTCTACGAGATCAAGCATTTCACAGTGTCCAACCTCGGAGGTGATCTTAGAAATATATTATATTTACATACGTTCACATTTAATTCATATATTGACATATTATTAACATTATATTAGATATGTTGTCATAATAATCAAACATTAACAAGGTTTTAAGATCAGCCAGCTGTAATTGGGTGACTAGTCAAATATAGAAAAATTTTGCTTTACAATCTGGTACAAAATATAGGCAACAGCTGACTGAACTGAAATTATAAGAACAGCTGACTGCAAAATAAGAAGCTGCAGAGATCCAAGCAATAAAACACATAAAGAATTTCTGTAAAATCGCCTTCGATTTCTTTTAATGTAGACGTTTTTATATATATTTTTTATATATTTTTTTATATATTTTTTCTTTTAAAGTATACTTTTTGATGACTATAGTTCCGGACCACGGTAAATAAAAGAAGTCCTAGATGACTACTTTGGTGTGCTTCCGTATAATACTAGTCAGAGGGTTGCAGGTTCGATTACTGCTGTCTATTTTGTTTACTTTCCAATTTCACATCACTATCTTTCCTATTCTCTATCTCTTATGGACCCAACTGGTCGAAAGCTGTCTGTTGAACCTAAACTTACCACTGACCACTTCGTAGTACCCCTGGTACTACATCTAAAAAAACGATTACGAATTGCGAAACTCAACACGCTGTTTTCTGTTCTTTAAGTAGAATTCAAGCCACTTCATTAGCGGAGTTCCAATACAACAAATCAAATCAATGTATGTAACATCCCTCTGTATGCCTTCCGAGTGCAAACCTTTCATTTGCTAAGGTCTTGCGGGAAAGGGAAATTTAAGTTCTTTTCGCAACGTTTATTTATTTATTCATTTATTTTCTATATCTTTTTGCACTTCGTCTTTGTCATATTAATGTGCAATATTTCATGTAGATTTGTTTTGCCGTCTGTCTGAATAATAGTCTGCCTTGCAGCTTATTATTTTTACATTCTTCCCTTATTCCAATTTGCTTATTTAAGGGATGGATTGAAAAACATCGGACAATAGGGCAAAATACAGAAGGAAGACAACAAAATACTCAGTTCTGTAATTGTAACAAGAACACAACGCACAGACTTTGTGTCTTTTTTAAATCAAAAATTAAATACATAAATAATAATAACAAATAAAACGAAAAAAATATTTTTTAATTTACAACTCCTTTGGAAAACAAAGTGGATATTGATCGAAATCACACTTGTGTGTGAATTTCTCGGTGTGCTCGTGCACTGTGGTGTCGTCGTCATTAATTTATTATACGTGTAGATAAAATTAAATAATCAGATACAAAAATACAATATACAAATACTGCCTTTTTATTACTTAAAATACAAGTGTTTCCATTTGTTTAGCTTAATTTATTTTATCAGTAGATGGATGACTGACGCTTATCAGAAAATAAAAAGAAAAGTTAATGTGAAAATAAGCCAAGAACTCAAAGTTGTAACACTAAGGCTAAAACTATTAACGAGTCCGTATCAGTAACGAATAAAATAAAATCATTTTACGTTGAATTATTATTAAAATATATTCGAATACACAATGTGTATATTTTTGTGATGGATTAATTTAATTTAAAAATATCAACCAAATCGTTTTGAAGTGAAAAAAGTTATTTGAAATTTCAACTCTGCATTGTTGAAAAACCTGAAGAGAAATTCTCACCCGATCGTTTTAAATGTGAAATCCAATTTTAAAAATGCATGCAAATTACAGAAAAACTAAAAGCAAAATAATAGAAAAACAATAAATAATTTTTAAATGATGTTTTGTGAACTTGACCTGAATTTGTACGAGCATTTGAAAATGTAAAAATTAAACATTGACTAAACAACGTTATTACGATAACTAACAATAACTAATTATTTGTTGTTATTGTTTGAAAAACTATTTTTATTTGATTTTCTCGCAAAACGTACAACAACAATAACTTTGTATTGCATATTGTTGGTTTTTTGTTCAGTAACACACTCTCGCATTCGTGTTTATTTCGATTTCATTCATAAAATAAACATGCGAAAATTTGCCAGAATTAATTAAATATTTGTTCGTTTTCTACGAAATATTTGTTTGTTACATGCAACTCAACGCAACGTAGCTCATCCTACAGCACTCCATTTAATGCAACAAAAACATGTATTATGTTTTTTGTTTAATTTAAATTTAACGTTTTTTTTAATATGTAACGTTTATGAAATCTGTCGTTTAGAAAAAAAAATATTTAAAATGTAGGAATTACGGCAACAAACGCTTTGTGTGCATGTGTGCGACTGTATTTTTCAACAATAAAATGTTAATTAACCCTTTAAAGCCCTTATGACGCATATTTTGCATTTTTTTAAGGTTTGGAAAGTAGTGCAATTGTAATGTAATAGAAAAAAACCCATCAAAATCAAGGCGAATTCATAACTAGTGAAACTGACAGGGCAGCTGATTTTTTCCTTTCTACATTTTTTCTTTCTTAATTTTTTTTTTAATTTGTTTTGATTACATTTGTTTTGTTAATTTGTTTTGATCATTTTCCATTACTTTCTCATGTTAGTCTTCTGCTTTTGACATTGAGAAAAGAGGGAGTTGTATCTGTTGTATTGGTCAAATCACCTTATATCAACTCGCTTTGGTAAAAACTTGGTTATTAATAACAAATTAGGGAGAAAACATTTAAAGTCTGTCAGCTTAAAGTGTTAGTTTTAAGTTTGAAACCGTGAAATTGCTGTCAACTCAGTGGCTTATGCACGAGTTCTGCGACTTTGTGCTTCTCTTTTGAACTTCTCTTGATGTTTTCTTACAAATAAAAACAAGGCAACACTTAAAAAATCATTGTTGTTTGATTAAATTTTATATATTCATTATATCCAGCGCTTGCTGTTTCTTTCTCTCAAACCTATAGAATACAATCCAAGAAATATAAAGTGCGGTAAGAAGTTTACCACTGATAATGTGCCACCATCTGTTTAGGTTTCACATCACTTCCATCAGGCAAGTTTTAATTCAGCTGGTAGAAATATAAAGAAAACATATATAAGTACATCTTTCTTCTGTCTGAATTAAAACTTACGTAGTAGCAAATGCCTATTGGAACAGACGCATTTCAACCAATAGAAAACTAGAAAAGAGCCCACTAAGATTTCTGGAAGATGCTACTCGTTTTGAAACTTAAGACGTATTCTTTACCTAAAAAACTGTAGCATTGTATGCCCTTTCAAAGCGAAAAAAGGGAATTCATTATCCTTTTATAAGGACAGACTTATTAGAAACGAAAACGCAATCCTATAAAGGATGCATTTTTTCATGAAATTATGTTGCATGCAACTTCTTTTATTCGCTAATATTCAGGCGTACGGGATAATTTCATACGATTTCTTACAGCGTTTTTTATCCCAACTGTTTCACTCTACCTCATAATGAAAAATAGATAAAGAAATTGCATGCAACAAATTTCATGAATAAGCGCTTAGAGTGATAAATATTTTTTTTTTTTATAAATTGATCACCGAAATGCTAAAAAACATCATGGATAGACATTTCTCCTTGTCCAGAGTCGACTCCCGCATATGAATTTATATTTCGCTAAGAACAAAAAAGCAGGTGTTCCTACCTGTTAAAGGGTTAATTCGTTTCACGATTCGTTCGTCATGTACGAACGAGGAAAAGAATTCGTGGTTGAACAAACAAATTATAATAGAGGTATTATTTTTGTTTTTCACATACTTGAGACATATAGACATACATACATGCTTACATACATACATACGAGACAATACATATAAAGTATTATAAAAAAATAATAATAAAAGTAATAAAAAAAGATAAAAAAGATAAGTTGATGTGCAAACAATCATGTTGCGATATTGAAACATTAAAAATAAAGTTGCTGCAAAAATGTTTTGATGAGAATGAGTGAAGTGAGAAAAATAGATTTAATATTCATATTTCTCCATTTACTTAATTATGGAATAAAAATTAAAAGCATAATTGCGAAAATATAAAACAATAATAAAAAAAAATAAATAAAAATCTATTTAGAATTATTAATTCAAAGCTGATAAAAATCTAAAAAAATTTTAATTTTAGACAATAAGATTTTGTACTAATTTTTAATCGTTACGAGTATGAGCAAACAAATGAATTTAGTTGAGTTCCCACCCGTTCGCTGTAATAATTTAATAGCCGGCATAACTGCTGTCATCGGCATAATCGGAGCCATCTATTTTGTGACAAAGACAACCAATGATTTCCTTTGGTAAGTGCCAAATAACTTTATTTCAAGGAAATTTTATTGCGATCACAGAATGCACATTTGAGGCAGGGTCCACTCCAGCATTTTAAAATCGCGCACTCCGGCATAGAACTCCAACACTCTAGCCATTGTGCTGTAAAATTTGTCATATTTCGTAGCCAACTTAAGTGTTTGAAGAAAATGGGAAAGACATACAATTTTCAGAATTTTTCTCCTCTTGAAACCAAAAACTTGTATTTTGCAAATTGTTTAGATGCAATGACTTCTAAAACTATACAAAAACGATTTGAAATTAATATATTTTTAAATATTTTTTGTATTATGATCAGCCAATAGGAAGTTTCCAATTTTAACAGTTGGACAGTGACAGCGGCCATACTTTTGGAGCCAAAACCTGTCAAATCGGCTGTCATTTCTTTAGTCTCTTTTACCAAATCACCATGGGCGGATCTACATACATACATACATATATCCGTTGAACAACGAGTGCAAATGATAAAATTACTTTATTAAAATAAATGTTCTGTCCTCATGCTTCGCCCATTCAGCGATGAAGCCCATTTCTGGTACGTCAACAAACAAAATTGTTTAATTTGGGAGAATATCAATCTTTATGAGATCCAGATGCATCCCAATAAAGTCACTATTTGATGTGAATTTTGGCCTGGCGGCATCATCGGTCCTTATTCCATTGAGAACAACGTTGGTGAGGACATCTTCGTCAGCGATGAGTGCTATAGGTCGGTGATTACCAAATATATTTGAACTAAATTTGATGATATGGACGACATGTGGTTTTAACAGGGCGGCGATACATATGTGCCACACAGCTCATTTAATGGAATGGTCATCTCACGTAGCTGTAGGAACATTTTTAATTAAAATTTATTTAAAAAAATATTTCTATCCTTCTTTGCATGCTATTCGTTAAATTTCGCAAATGTGTCCTATGCTCCTCAAAATTTTGTGGAATGACTTTTTTCTTTAAAATATTCCAAAAATTTTTATTTCATTATCAAAAAATTCCAAACTAGACAGATGTGGGTCCCGTAATATTCTGCCTTTATCATCTGCCTTTGAATCTCCGAAGCGAGAGGTTACTAGACCTGGAAATTGGTGTCTCGAAATCTCCATCGTTGCCCGAGCTGTATGAGCGGATGCTCCTTCCTGTTAAAACCAACAATGATCGAGACCCAATGCAGCAAGTTGCGGTAAAAAAACTGTTTGGCATCTGCCTGCAGCGCTTACCATTTACGGTTATGGTGGTGAAATCGGCGTTTTCAACGAAAATAAGGTCCAATCACTTTTTCGCTCCAAATATCACACCAAACACTCATTTTAAAGATGATGAATTTCACGAGGATTTTCTGTGTCTCAGAAACACAGTTTTTTTTTGCGTTAATATAACCATATAAGCGGAAATCGGCTCCGTCGAACCTTATAATTTTTGATTCGATCTCATCCTCTTCTTGCACCAACAGAGTACGACAGTAAGTTAATTTTGTCCGATGGTCAACAGGCAGTAATTCATGAACAGTTTGCACTCTGTAGGAGAACATTTTTAAATCTTTCATAAAATTTCGTTGCAATGAACGGTAGCCGATATCTAGTTGTGTGATTCGTCGTCTCGTTGATGATTATAGATTTTCTCTGGCTTCGCCGGAAGCAGCAGCAACGTTCTCTGTCGAACGAGAACACGAGTCTGGTCGCTTCTTTCGACATCTGTATGTGAAATAAGCAGTAATAATAATTCTGCGTTCTTGAGCTCAGTATCGCTCCATGGCTTGTTGACAACTGAATGGAAGCACAGTGACATTTCTCGCCATCAACGACATGCAATTCAAAATATGGCATTAGTTTGTGACACCTTGTACATATTGTATGACTTGATAGAATTTATTAAGTTGAAAGGACTTTTTAAGCTCCTTATTGGCCTCTGCAGCTCTATCGACCGCTTCTGCTAAAGTTATAGGAAACGCTTCGGCATAAAAAATACCTTTTGAGAAATATTCAGCTTTTGCAAAAATCCCTTTCAGGAAAATTCTTTCAAATTGTGGACTTTTTCACAGATCCTGAAAAAGATGTATTTCTTATTAAAGTTCCTTATAAGAAAGTATTTTGTTTAAAGAAGGTTTAAAGCCACAAATCACTCGGCGAAAATTTTTAAAAATATTGCGCCGTCCAAAATGTGATTAAGAGCTTTAAAGTACTTATTATATTGGCTTTCATATCAAAACTTTTTGGTATAAACTTTGCCTCAGCTTCAGATATCATTTGATATTTGTTCTCCATACACACAAAGACGTTGAAATGTTACTTTTTTGCGTTATGACTCTGCTGTTTTTAGGAATATTTTGATTTAAGGGCCATTTCGACACATTTTGATATGTCTTTGACATGATTCCGATTTGTTTCTTCCACGTATGAAGAGGATATGGAGAAAAATGTTTTCTCGAAATCTCGATTTTTTGATATATGACTGTTTTGCAGTAAATGAGCGTTGTGTATACATATATTCTTTATAATACGAATATAGTGGACACTTAAACAAAAACATGGAATTGTGTTGAAACTTTATTTGAATTTTGCATCATGCCTTCATGCGTTTCAAACAAAAATTTGATTCTTGTATAAACAAAACAGTGAACAAATGTTATTTTCTATTGCATTAAACTTCTAAGTTCATTAACAAAACCGTGACTTCTAGTCATTGTTATTGTTTTTATATTTTACTGAAAATGGCCTCCACCGTTTTGTTTCAGTCTATTATTATTTATACTTAAAAAAAATACTTCGTAAATTTTATCGTAACTCAGGAATGAATTTTATAATTTTTTTTCTAACACGTCGCATTAAGTAACGCATGCAACAATACGAGTATATTAGTTACACATTTCTAACCTTTTAGGGCATATTTTTAACAAGTCTGTTTTTTAATTTTTTTTATATTCTGTGAAGTTTGTATGAGATGTACCCTTCAGTTACAGTGGAGCTTCATTATTGTTTTCTTGATATAAGATAATCAAAAATGGCTTCGCATGAATACTACCTCCCTCCCTCCTCACTCCTATCAAGTATGTTTCCTTTAGACTACGCACATTGAGGCTGAGTAAAAACAGTAAGTTTGCGGACTTCCACTGCTGTAGCCGGTCAGATATACGATGGTTAGCTGGTACTCCTCTTTCAGCTTCTATCACATATTGCTGAAAATGGAACCACAGCTGGAGCATATTCTTACACATTAAAAGAACAAGTTAAAAAATCGGTGCATAAATAGTAATATTTCAACAGGCGAACATCCCTCCTCTTTTGGAGTCGGTGTTTTCAATTTTATTAGTCTTAGATTAAAAAAAAACTTTTTTTAATGTTTATTCTATTTTATTCCGAAATAAGCTCTCGTCATCGAATCGGGCAAGTGTGTAATAAATGACGTTGTCCGAACCTTCTGTGCGCCAATATTTCCTTGGATGAATTCATTACCATCAATTAAATGTACGATTATATAATTTTTGAATTTGTACTTCTATGTATGTTTTTTTTTCTATAATTTTTCAAGTCAGATTTCGTTTTTATATCTGTTGCACATTTCATCGAGGTGTCGATTGAGCCAAAAAAGTTAAACTGTTCTCTTCTCTTACGACTCATTTGTAGTCTTGTAGTTTGTGGAAAGTGTATGACATAATTACGACTTTTTTATTCAAATTCTTTGCGTTTGTCTTATAATTTTTATGTCTTTGTTTTTGT
The DNA here is from genome assembly GCA_963681545.1 of Germaria angustata. Taxonomy (NCBI): domain Eukaryota; kingdom Metazoa; phylum Arthropoda; class Insecta; order Diptera; family Tachinidae; genus Germaria; species Germaria angustata. Next base: position 95,486,012 of record OY813002.1, read on the forward strand.
GTGAATTAAATTTCAAATTGTATGAAGAAGTCAACACGCCACAGCACCTCTTTTGAAACCGTTTTTGTCTTCTCGTATCCCACGAAGTGTGCCCGTAAAAACGGCAATAACAACAACAACAAATATTATTCCATTTGAATTCAAAGGGAGAGACGGACGGCCAGTGGACACTCACTGACATACCAAGTGCGTATGTTTATACGAAACCATTTGAAATTATCAAACAAATTGTACGCTTCCGTCAGTCAGTCAGTCACACAGAGTTACGTACGAGTTTTTGAAAGAAAGCAAAAAGAAACTCATTATTTTTGTTGGCCAATACAGACTTTTTCTTGTTGCCTTTTTTATAAACTGCATTACAACCTGTTATGACAACTTAAATAATAATGTTCAAGCTGAGTAAATTTTATTAAAAACCTAAAATTATTTAATTACGAGTGGAACAAAAACTGTGTTGCAAGTACCCCTACAAAATGCAGTTTCAACTCGATAGAAATTTGAAAAAAAAACTGCATGACAACATCCATTCAACGTCTTGATCATTCACAAAATTATTACGAAACCTTCATGTTAATTGTCCATTATGAAGCCTCGATTTTCTTTCTGAAAGGTGTTAAATGTCCGTCCGGCAGCCGGAAATTTGTTAAAAAATAAAAAAACAAGAAATTGTTGAATATGTTAAAAGGAAAAACTTTGCATATGGAGTCACAAATTATTGATTAGAAAATGTTTGCAAATCCATACATGGTTACGTGTTTCATGTTTTTGCTTACAACCATTAACGTCGCAAAACGGAAGCTTGCGACATTTTTGGGATTTGGCTTATTTGAAAAGTGCAGTCCAACCTTTAAGAGCGACAGTTTATTGGAAATGTTGCCAATTAAATCACAGAGATGAAATAAAATAAGAATTCGTTGCAATAAGGGAGTCCGTTGTCATAAAAACCAAGATCTAACTGGTGGGTGTGATCGTAGACCAGTAGAGGCTTGCAGGTTCGATTCCTGCCATCATAGATTGTGGTAATTTCTGTTTTCTGTCCTCTACACTCTTCTGCTTCCAGTTTTTCATTCTCTATCTATCACGGATCAGTTGTCCTATTTTTATGGACCCTCACGTGGCTGTTTAATTTGGTTCATACGTTATCGAAAGGAATGGTGCCGCCGTAGGCGAATCCAGGTTAAATTTTTGAGAGGGGAAGTTTCAGATGAAACAACAACAAATTTCCTTTTAGCAAAGTAAAATAATTCACGGACTTCTTAATCGTTTTCCCTTTCCTCTAGATTCAGCACCACAGTGCTACAAAAATTGAATCGATTCCAATTTGTAATTTTTAACAGACCTTAAATATTTTTAAAATGATGGCCTCTACTGATTTATGATTCTCTGAAATGTCCAAAATATTCATAATTTCTTTGAAAGTTTTATAAATTAGATTTTGTATAACAAACATGCTTTATGGGCCTGTTGTAAACTTTTGATAAATTGCTGTGAATAGGGCAGTAATATTTTAAGGGAACTAATTTCGAAGCGAATTTCGCCAGTATTGGTGCACATTTTAAGGATGAAGGTTGCCAAGTTTTCTTTCAGTGTTTTGTTTTGCCAAAGATCTTGAATGACTGGAAAATCTAACATCTTTTTGACGGCTCAATTTTTTATACAGCAGAGATTTTCTCGTCTGATCAGGTGATCCTTAAGTGGGACGCTTCAGAAGATTCTGAATTTTGACATCAACAGTTTATATTTGAGGAACCACATTGCCTGCTGTAAAATGTATGGAACGTTTCCAACGTTAGTCATTAAGGAAATAATTTAAATTTTCCGCTGACCGAATTTATACTACACATATTGATAAATGAGACTGGAGTGCTGCAGAGAACCTAAAATATAAAATATAAAGTACATTAGAGACAAATTTGAAGAAAAGAATTACTTCTATTATATGAGGTAAAAAAATATATTTATTTTGTTTAATGGGTTCTGACAGCCGACAATAATTAAATTTAAGTTTTATAATTCACTTCAAACAAAAAGAAATAAACTTGAAAATGTTTGGCCAAAATAGACTCTCCTCCTTTTAAACACTTTGGTCAAATGCCAAGTGCTTAATTCTAAAACTCTCATGCTCATTTCCACTAAACGGAAAAAGAGAAGCTCTCAAATTCCAAATTCTGACTTCCTGTCAAACACCAAAAAGTCATTGGCAATTGAGTTCTTCGTATGCAGCAAAACTCATTTAAACCCACAGCGCGGGCACACCTCTGAGCCAATTCAATTGACACTAAAGAATCCATACACCTGTCTATCAGTCTGTTTGTCGGTCTGTCTGTTGTCTATGAATATGATAATACCCACACAAACTCTCTATCCACTAGTTGTGGTTCGATTCAAGCGCTTTAAAGACGTGGCGCGTGTGTAAAATATATTTATGTAAATCGAATCACGTTTAAATCGTTTGTTGCATTAAGCGCTAAATAATTTATTTTATTGAAGATATTAACCTAAATAATAAAATATCCCAGGAGAATAAAAATGCAATGAGTGTAACAACAATCGAGTTTATCGCAACTCCCCGAAATCGTTGGTATGCAACCATTAACGGCCACGTAAAAATACAATACGAGATGTGATCAGTGATCAAGTCGAATTTTATTTTTGATAAAAGTGTGTTAATTGTAAAAACAATTTTTTCGATATTGATGGCCAATAAATAAAAAGAAATATGTATTGCCTAATTAAAAAAAAATTAAGAAAAAATTTTTCGAGTGCAAAGTAAAAACGAAACTGGATTTGATCTTCTTAATGGTTTTCCATTGTTTAAATATTTGCTTCATCTTAACAAAAGTGTTGGGAGAAGGGTCGATAAAGTTCAAGAGCTGAGAAACTCCACCTTCATCATTTTGTTACCATAAGAACCAACAAAATACATAGAGAACCCCCGCCACCTCTTCGAATTGGCGAAAACTTCAGCTTTCAAGTTCTTGTGGTTCTCGAGTCGAATTTCATAATTCAAAAACTTCTTTCTTTCATTTAAGCGGCACTTGTATGCATGAATAAACGAATCTACTTTCGGTCGATTGAACGGGAGTTGCACTTCCATGTATGACTTCACTATGATATGGACAGTAAAAATATCTTCTTACTCATTAAAGCTTTTCATGTATTTAATATTAACGAACGCATTGCCACCCAACTCTCAACATGAATGGCTTTTAAATACAAATTTATTTACAAAAAGTTTACTTTTGAAAAAAATTTGTATTTTTATGGAATTAAAAATGCAAACAAGAAAAAAACAATAATGCGAATAATAATATTATTTCAAGCAGCGGCTAATTAATTTCCTTTCATTTTTTAATTGGTACATCGATAATAAAATTAAACTAATTTTGAATAAAAGGGAAAGCAAAACCATCTAACGGAGTTTTCCTTTCGTTATACGCACACATATACGTGCTGCATAATTGTTGTAGCTTGTTGCATCAGTTGTTAATTACATAATTTACATTTCCCAGAAAATGTTACACATGAAGCAAGTAAACGTTGGACTTATCACTTTTTTTGAAAATGTAACACCTTTAACTTCCGGTTCCTTCATACAAGATCTAATCGCATGTACAACTTTTTATCAGATTGTCTCTTTTTGTGTATACATTTGTGTGTGCGTGTGTGTGAAATTCGTTTATTGGTATAGGGTAGTTTGTTTTCTTTGGAGGCTTTAAGGTGACAACAGCGTTGCCTGTGGTAGTGTTTGAGCAACATTTTCAAATAGATTAAATTTTATTTAATTCATGTTTATAATTTTTTTCTTTGCCCAATTCTAAATAATTAATGATGAGGAGGTCTGCAATTCAGGATGAAAAAACGGGGAGCATTTTACTTCAAATGTAAAAAAACATAAACAGTGACTACGACTATATCGAATTATATCGCGAATACCGAAAAACTTAACTCCAAAGTTCTTTTTGTAAAACGCCCATATTGATTATGTACACATGCATGCACCCCATATGCTAAATGCACGCCGTGTAAACGCTTTGCGCATACGCACACACCCATTTAAACATACACTGCGTTCATAAATAAAAACGTATGTGTGTCATGTATTTATAATAATATCAGCAGTATGTTTATATAAAGCCTACTTTTAGGCTAATATTAATAGTGAGCCATGTTAAAACTAATAATGTAATTGTTCAAATTTTTTTTCTTCACATGAGTGAATAGTTATAGCCAGGCAACGGAAAAGTGCGTTCAGACATTTTCCTTTGGGACTGCGTCCACGATTTCCATGAATATTGAAAATGTGGTCCTAGTGTCAATTACAAACATCATCTCTTTCACCCGTTACCTATAGATTAAAAAAAAAATTACGGAAGTTTTATTTCTATATATTTATTCTCTACCGATTGTATACATGCGTCTGTTTTTTATTATTTTATCTTAATGAGCCATCAGTTAACGATGATGACGCATTATATGCGGATTAAAATTACCATTAATTAATTCTTGACTTGCTAATCTTACGTTTATGCTAAAACAGTCGCTTTACAAAAATAAAAACAAAAATAATAATAATTCTTAGATATGAATTATAATAAAATATAGACAGTAAGACTCGTCTATAACGGATTCTCGATTGCAACAAACTACATACTTCCAAAGTCCCAACATTTTGGTTCCATATTCATACAAAAATCCTTTCTTACCTCCGGTTCACACTATACTGCAACTGTTTAAATTTTCATTTGACTTTGTGAGAGAGACTTCAAATGAAAATTATCATGAGTGTCAATAACTCTAACGTAAAAATACATTTCATTTTTACACTATCATACTTCAAGTTGAATGAAAAATACGAGAAGAGATTTAAAATAAATACATACATATTTATTTTAATTTTATCATATCCAAAGGCGTCTTTTTTAAGTTTTTGGCAAGTCATAATACTCAGTGTCACAGTGTGAAGTGATGTTTACGGCAAACTCATTTAAAACGAATGCTTGTCGCATCGAACTATATAGTTCGTATATATTTTTTAAAATCTGCTAAATTAGTTAATAAAATAAATGAGTTTCAATTAAAAAAATATATTTATAAGGTATATAAAGCAGATGTCCGCCATTGATTAAAAGTGGTTAAGTTGGATGCCAACTTGCCCTCTCCATGCGCCTCTAAATTCTACACATGAGGCTTCTTTGATGAAAGCTGGTCAACATGGTAAAAAGAATTAAAAATTTCAAGTTACTGAGGACTAGGTATTCCCAATAACCCTTTATATGCAGAAGGAAAATCATACCAACAACTGTCGATGTGGACGTACATATATATGCCACTCGGGGCTGGTGTTTGGAAGTACCGGGTCTTGGAATCTCAATATTGACAGCCGATTTCCCACGGCTCAGAATGTATATAGTATGTATTGGATATGTGTACATTTCATCTATTAAAATATTTTATAAAGAAATATAAGTGAAACAAAATTTTAATTCACAAGTCACATTTAAAAAAGCAACAATAAAGTATGTACATGCAACACATATTTTTAAACATTCCCATTTGTTATAAAATACTATTTTAGTAGAAAAGTTTGAGTGTCTTTTAAAATATTAAAGCATCTAAGGTTTCATCTGCCTTTCTGGAACGAATTTTATTTCCGACATATGCCGCTGCCGAAAAACATCTTTCACGTTCTACAACTGTTGGCAAAATACTGCAAGTAGTTTCATTCATTTCTTTTGTAAGTTGTAAGTCCGCCTTATAATTTTTTGAGGGCTTTTAATTTATTGATAACATCTTTTAGCTTTTGTACAATCGAAATAAATTTTATTGTTTACGGAAAGCGGGATTCCGGAAATCCCAGGATCTATAATTGAAAAACCCTTCCTTCGTGATTCCAAATATCTCTGGATTTTCGGGATCGGCATCTCTATGTGAAAGCTGGATCTTTAACTGCATTTTGTTAAGTTAATTATTTGTTATTTTTACATATAAGTAACTGCTTGTATGTTGATTTGAAAAATTCCATTTCAATTCCGTGTTCCATTCTGCTGGTGTCTAGTTGTAGTCTACAAAGTCTTCTGCTTTGGCAACACAAGACGGAGACCACGATCGCTCTTATCGCTTACAGTTTTTTTTTTTTGTATAAACGGTAGTTGTTAGTTTTAGTTTTAGTTTGTTTAATATTGAAGAAATACATCTGCTTCCTATAGATCTTCAGGCAATTACTAAATGATTCATTGTCAAATGAATTTCATAAAATGAAATGATATCAAAATTTTTCCATTCTCTCATCTGTTCAGTTGTTCCCAGGAAAATTTAATACATTTTGTTTTTATTTGGCGCCATTTGACTAAACAAAATGTCAATAAAACAAATACATACTTATCTGTGTAGGTACATATGTATGTACATGTGTACATGGATATGTAAATAAAACTCAAACATGAAAGCGATCAACAAATTAATATATTTTTTTATATACATGGACACATACATATGCATGTACATATATATATATATACATATGTATGCATTTTTCATCAAATATACAAACAATTACGTGCCCAAATTGTTTTCTTTTATAATAAAAACGAGTTTTGTGGAAGAAATCAAAACAAATTAACAATGAAATTTAAGCGGTTCCCAATCATTTTTACAAAATCAAATAAACAAATGCTGCCACTTTGAATGCAAATACACGATGGTGCTTTTCACCTTAAAGATTGTGACTCGCTGAACCACAATACCAAAGCATGCATTCATTCATTCAGTCGGCTGAGACATCAACTCTACAACTGAAACTGAGAAACAACGGCTTGTACGATCACTCGAGATCTCATGGATAAACAATCCAACAGTAACTGTCGCTCGTGAAAGTCGTACGTTTGAAAATGTTTTAAGCCCCGGTCAAACTAAAGCAATGAAACAAATAAATGGAAATAGTGACACAGAATAAAAATGCTGTAAAGACTATGTGTACAAATCTAACGAGTCAAAAGTGATCCGAAAATGATACTACAGTCATCCCTAATTGGTGGCTGGGAGAAACTTGAACTTTGGGGTCATACGCATTTCGCATTATTCGCCCTTCTCATTATGGTTTGTGTGGTAGAGGTGATTCTCTTAAAGATGACCATATCGGTTGGCTTATTTAGCCGTTCGCACCATTTCGATCCTGATTATGATGATTCGGGGGAATACTCGTATGAAGAAGATATTTACTACGAGGATCCATCGACCACCTACGAACAGTGGGCCCGGACGCAAATGAGCCATCGTCACAGGCCATATCATCAGCAGCAACAACAACAGCAACAGCACCATCAGACTCAATATTCGAACAGCAATCACAACCCTTTCAATGATGAAAATAATCATCTCCCCAGCAATAATTATAATTCAACGCCTACGCATGTATTTCGTTTCGTTTACTGAGCAACACACACATTTACACACAATAAATCGAATGTATGTGAATTGTGGGAAGTGAAGAACAACTGCAACTAAAGTGAACACGTTTCCACACGTAGATATATTTTAGACACTTGCATTGTGTGATACACATACATACGTACACACCGTCCATTATATTTGAAAATATAACGCAGTCGGATAGAAGATGAATACAAACGATCCATTTCATATATTCATTTCTTTGGACAGCTGTTGTGAGTCCTAAGACTTAAATATAAATATACAACTGAATCTAATAATGTAATGTTTGCAACACAAAACAAAATATATTTTTACAATACATGTTCGTAGTATGTGTCTAGACATAAGAAAATATTTAAATTCTAGCTTTTAGTTTATCACTGGAACATTTCTGACTGATTTTAAGTTTAATAACTCACACATTTAGAAATAATAAGCAGCACTTAGAACGAATAAACTCCATTATTTTAATTAAGAATCGTTCGTTTATTTATTAGTGAAAGGCCTCTTCGAAAACCAAAACTCTAGTATTTTCTTAAGGACGCTATATATAGACCCATCGAGTTCCGAAGCCCTGTCACAAACAAACTTTCTCAAATCATACGCCTTCAATGTATTTTAAGACAGTATTTACACTAAGTATTTTAACATGAAATTTGTTGCATGAAATTTCTTTGTATATTTAACAATATGAGGTAGAATGAAAGAAACAGTTGGAATAAAAAATTTTGTAATAAATCGATTGAAATTTCATGTGCTGCCAGTTTTGCTATTCCGCTTGCTTCAATATCCCTCCTCAAATTTCATGCAAAAAATGCAGAGTGTAAATCCAGTCTGAGTCTGCACGTGTAAACAAAGATGAAGATCTGTGAATGATGTATTTTTCCCTTGAACATGAATTATCTGCTTTGCAACTGAAGCAATCGATATATTTATATAAGTATATGTAAGCATATATGTATGTGTATGTATGGCTTATGTATGCAGGCATTTACCAGTAAAATTATTTTATAAGGTAATTGGTTATTAGAAAATCTCTACACAAAATTAATTTCAAACTAATTGAAAATGTGATATTTTTTGCACTTGTTGAATCGTATGCATTTCAAAATACGTTTTTATTTATTTACGAGAAAAATAAAAATGAAAAAAACCAATTAAAAATAAACTTAAATAAAGAGCGAAGAAACTTTCATTTTCACTAGTGACGGCCGGTTCTGTTAAAGCTTCCGCATTTTCCAATCGCATGTTGTAATGAAAAATATTCGCAAAAACACGTTCACAGTTAATGCTGTTGTTTCTTCATGCAATGTGGGTCTTTAAACTTGCACATGCATGCACATACTCTTGCGTGCATACATATGTACATATGTACATGCATTCATGCACAAACAAAGTTAAAACTGGTCGAATTTGTCTATTCGGTGTTGGCAAAGTCAACTGCCAAATTTGTGTGTGTGTGTGTGTGTGTGTGTGTGAGTGCATTGCATATCAATTCTGATTTTTCCTTTTCCGTCATTTTGAAAAATATTAGTTCTATTAAGAATTCTTGTTGATCGGAGACTTTGAGGCATTTGAACGAATTTAACATACAGACCCAAGTAGTAAAATCCATTTGCAACCATCCTTTAATTTAGAGTCGTCCTTATAAAAGTGTTGATTGTTGTTGGCACACTCGGTAGTATAAGGATTTAAGACAAACGATGAAAGCGCAAAAGCTATAAATTGGGAAAATATATTTTTTTATATTGCCATTTGAAATAAAATAAAATGTAATGTGTAGGAATTTTTGTTTTATTTTTCATCGCAAAGTCTGCGCATGTGTGTGTACACATGGACGTTCAATTGTACATACTTACACATGTACACAATAAATATGAGTATGTACACACATATGTATATTTCTGGCCTATGCGTAATAGTGTAAGATTTTTATTATTGGGCAACATATTTGTCCAATTTTTGTAATAAACTACGATGTAACCGCGTTTAAGGCAACTAATGGAAATTCGAATAGTTGGGAAAATCGAGTTTGCTGGGCCAAGTGTATATTCCTTTCCTCCTCAACATGGGTCTCAATCAATCGATCAGCCAAATTTAAAAACTAATTTCAAATAAAATTAAATTTTTATATTAAAGTCTTGTGTGGTCATTAAAATCAAATTAATTAATTTTAATAAAAATAAATATTCTAATCGAAGTTCATCGTACTGGTGGCTTTAACTAAAAATTGCATATTTAAATTAAAAATTCGGACTGAACAATACTTCGTAAAATTCGAGTATTGTTTTGTACTGCAATTTTAGAAAGTTTTTAAAAAACCATCAAGTAGAACACAATGCAAAAGTGGTAAATAGATTTAATTTAGGGAAACAAAAGACTAAACAAAATGAAAATCTAATGAACTCGAAGTAGTGATAACTGAGGTTTACTTTAAACAAAAGTGATAAATTTTTGAGTTGCGTTGATTGAGCGATGTACTCTACAAATATTTTTTTTTATTTTATTAAACTAAAAAATAGAATAATAAATTGTATAGTTCGAAATAAATATAATATTAGCTCTAATGTAGCAATTTTGAACACTTAAACTCTATTAGTCTGCCAGATATACGAAGATTAAGTATTAATTTGTAGAAGAGGGGCCATTGCATTGGTCGCAACTCACGCCAGTTTGGAACAGTCTCACTATTATATTAAGTAAAATAAGGATAATTAAATATTACTTTTTGTGGGAGATCACCTTGTCACTGGTTCTATCACATATTGGTTGAAATAGACCAACATCTGAAGCACAAATGACGAAAAAACGCTGGGCATATTTATTACTTTCTTTTAAGCTGATAAAAAGTAGGAACTCCCGAAAATTTCTATATACTTGAGTGAAACATCCCATTCATAAAATTTTCCATTTGTTATTTTATAACGAGATTCCAAAGTAAGTGCTGCGATCAATGAGTCTTCCATTTGATTGTTACCATCAAATTAATAATATTTATATAAAATTATTTTATATTTAAATAAAATCTTGCTAAATGATTCATCATACGAACAACGACCATAATTTTTAGATCGAAAAGCTGTATAAGGGAAAATGAAATAAAATAAAAAAGTATGAGATCATTAAAATTGATAATACAAGATGGTGCAAAAGTAATGTCACAGTTTTCACAATGCCAAAACAACAGACACTTACTTTACTCCTAAAATTAATTTGAAAATCAAGTGGCATTCGATATCGGTAAATTATATCGAGTGCCTTAATTTGGTCTCAAGTCGAAGATTCGACAGATTCGTTGTAGTAACCGAATTTGTGACCAATCAAATTTTGTCGGGTCGATCCAAATAACTGAATATTATGGCAGTTACGACGACTTAAAAATATTATTCCATTGGGCAAATAATATTTCATAAGAAACATGCATGTATATTAAAATTGAACGGGTTAAAATCTTATAACGATATTTTTTATTATTTATTTTTTTTGAGAGATTTACACTCACATATACATACACATTGTAAGATTCAATCTTGTTGTGCAGGTCATATACATATAAATAAATAAAATAAATAAATACATTCTCAAAATATTTATGATAAAAACTGGATTTCGTAAATTTATTTGTTAATTCTGTGTTTACAGATGTCAACTTTTGTTGAATCCATTTTTAGTTTATCGGCACAGGCGGCAAGACGAAGAGAAACTAGTAAAAGTATGCATGTATTGTCATTGCGGCTTGTTCTCTTATTCGTACATATTCTTCACACACATACACACCAATGACAAAATATTACAAGCTCTTAGAAGAAAAAGAAAAATATCATCAACAAAAACTGACGAGTGTAGACGTAAATGCAAATTCAAGGAAGAAAACAAAAGCTGGCAAGTGTAAACTCGGACTAAGTTGCAGAGGATAAGAGTAATTTCAAACAGTTTTAGAGATGATCTTGTTTATAATCCTCTTGGACACATCCGATGGACTTATAGTGTTTTGCGGCAATTTCACAAAGAATATTAGATTTCTTTGATATCAAATAGCGCATATCAAATGCAAGTAATAAATCAGTTAATAATAAAACCTCCTCAGCTCATTGGTAATAAGAATTTTATGACTACTCCCTTACACACTCGTCTAGAGAATTTGTCTCTCAATTTCCAATTTCTCTAAATTTAAATTGAATTTCTAGTATTATTGTTGTAGCCCGTCACGCCAGTTGAACAACATTTAAATCGTCATTAATATTTGGTAGTTACAAATACCAAAATAATGTTTTAATTGTGACGAACGAAATAAGAACGGGTTGCTATAACTGAATATAATTCAAGAAAACATAAAATCAATTATAATGAATAAATTTTCATAAATTTAAGTATAATTCCAGTAGCAAAGTTTTCATAACACCAACTAACTGTGTTTCAAACATGTTCAATATTTGATTCCAAATATTCTAACTGGCATATTTGTTTGCGCCTGGTAACAGTTTAAAATGCTTATAACTCCTAACCCAGCAAACAAGCAGACTTGATATCACATTGAGAATGATTAGAAATCAAACTCTTTCTAAAATGTCAAACGTTTGAAAATGATTTGAGAATTGTATGTTAAAAAAATATTCTCAATAAAAGATGGAAATCATTTTTAAAATGAGAAATTCACTTATTCTCAATATGCTCTCAAAAGTAATTCTCAAAGATTTTTCAAATCTGGATTGGAATTCGATATGTAAGATAAATGAAATACAACGTTTTGTATTTTTTAATAAAACATTTAGTTGGTATTTAATCACAATAATTAATTTATTTGTTACTCACAAATAAGATTTCTTTGACAAGCAGTAAATTCCACGGAAGTAACAATTAACTTTGATCGCCATATTGTTAAAATGTTGTTGGGTTATTTTTTGCTTTAAAAGTGTTTCACGTTTGAGAATAACACTTCATAACAAATTGAGGAAACATCATGTGTCAAATGTTTTTATTCAAATAATTATACCTTGAATTCAAATGTTAAGCTCTAACCTTTGCTGTGCTTTGAGAAATGTGTGAGAATTGTGCTTAATATCAAACGATAAAGTTCTTATTTCAAACATTTGTGTATGTGTTCGTATGTTCTCTTATTGACTGAAAATGTTCGATTTCGTGATCCGTCATGGGAAACATGTATCCATATTCGTGTGCAAGTCTCTACATTTATGCACATACATACAAACACACACATAAACATAACCTTTTAACAATTCAATCATTGATTGAAGCACGATCCCATGTCATATAGGTGTCCTTGAACGACGAAAGGAGCCATTGCGACATTTGTATGTCACCGTGGGAAATAAACATAAAATTCGTTTAGAAAAAATAATCACAAGCTGAAATATTGAAGGAAGAATGAATGGAATATATTGAACAAAAGAAAACTTTTATCGAAAATAATTTTTGGTGTATGATTTGCTTGCGACTGCGAAAAATATCGATTTCACTTGCTGCATATTCACAAGAATTTCTTTTTTAATATGCATAGATACGTTCATATGAACATAAACATGCACATATGTACGTATCCATATGTGTATGTATTTTGTTTTTTTGTTTTTTCTAAAGGAAATATTTTTAATTTACATTTGTTGCTTTTTTATTTTTTTTTTAGCAAAATCATCAATAAGAAACAGAAACAAACGCATGAGAATGAATTCTTTTGCAACGTCTGTTGCGCAGAAGTCGATGCAAATGACGAAAAAACGTTAGTAGTCAATTAAAAAAAAAAATAAATAATTTTTTTTAAAACAATATGGAATAAGTTTTAATTATTATTTTCCAGGTACGTGAAATGTTATATTTGCAAAAAATACATTTGCCGAAATATTAAATGCTCCAATTGGTTGCCAAAAACCGCTGAATGGGAATGTGATCTGTGCCAAACATCCAAGGAATCTCTGGCTCAAACGTCATCGTGGGTGGCTGATCAGATAACATATAATGAAGAGAAACTAACTTGCCCACCAAGAGCCAGAAGTGAGGTTTATATTCCGATTAGTGAATATAATGACAATTTCATACGTAAGTAATTGTGAACTATTAAAATGTTTAGAAAGTAGCGAGTGTTAAAATTTGCCTCATATCATTCAAACAGACTTTGAAAGTGTCAGTCAGATTGGTGCCAATTCTAATGCGATAACAGCTCAACAAAAACTTATAATAAGACAATATGTAGAGGAAGTTGTGGCTAAATTATTGGGTGGAAATTTGGATACGATTGCGGTGAATCAATTGTCAAAGAGTGAAAATTGTAAGTAGAAAAGAAAGAACTCAATACATACATATATAAATGAAATTTAGTTGTACGAGTAGTTTGAGACAAATTAGCGGAAATCACTATTCGTTGTAAACTGTCCTTGTAGATCCAGCAAGTCTAGAATATATAGTGCGGTGTCCTAGACCATATCAACAAAATAATGTCTGAGCAAATCTTCAGCAACAAAATTCAAAGCAATATACGCTGTGTAATTTTACAATTTTAATCAGGGATGGAAACGTTGATGCCATTATAATTTTTAATGTTAAAAATTATCGTGGTTGTGTACTGTGTCACTTGATATCTGCAAAGTCATTTCACTTATATGTATGTATTTATATGTATAAGATAAAATGTTTTCCATTTCACTTCTTAGCCAGGGATGTAAAATATAATGCTTCATTGTAACTTTTACATTTTTATTTGCTTGTCTGTCTGTGTGTCTACTTGTGGCATCGTAACCGTCAAACGGAAAAATTATCTATCTATTTCTTGTATTACTATTTTGTAATATAACATAAAAATAATTTCTTAAAAAATTGACTTTAAATACGAGTATATAAACATATTTTATATTTAAAACATTAAAAGTGCCAGGTATTAGGATTTTTACATTTCTACATGATTGAAAGTAAAATTCTAGAAATTCAAAATCTGGAGTACATGAATTTCATACGACAATATGCTATTAACGATAGAATTAAATGAAAGATATTATAAATGTTGCGCCGGTTAAACGACTCGAACTATATGATCTATTGATTCTTATTTGTTCGCTACGCAGCAGACATTTGTTACAGGCTTGCGGTAATGAAAAAATAACACATTCTAAATAAAACTCCAATAATTGAATTAACATATTAGAAAATTCATATAAAATACAGATGATTCTTTGAGGTTACAATTTTAGTGACTGCGTTTTCACCTCACGGTGAAATAAATTTACATGGTGGAAGCACTAGGGCTACAAGTACGACAATACAACAGAAAGAGACATTTTTGTTTATGTGAAATGCATGGAACTATCAAAAAAAAAACAACAAAACACATACATATCAAAAAAAACTCTTATGTACACATGGAAATACACAGGTTTTTGACAAGTAAGTGAACTGAAAAGAAGCAATGCAAAATATAATCACCTGGTGCAGTTGTGCCACCTTGTAAAGCTATTTCACCATGTTACAGCTCATACCCGTAAAGAGCGTCAACCTGATGTTCTCCGGCAGAGAATTTATTTTCCAATTTACAAAAAATATTTTGGGAATTTTCTTTAAACGTCAAACACACAAAATATAGCAAAGGATTCGTACAAAAATCTATAGCACATGTACACCTTAGAATCGTAGATGTGCTATCAAAAGTGATTTCCGCTATTAATTTTAATTACAGAAAATTTCAAAATTTAGTATAATAGATCTGTGCATAAAAGGGGATATTTTACATATAGAAATAATCTTTAAAATGTGTACATTGGATTTATATAAACATTATATTTTAGTCTACTTGGTATCTACTGAATACAACACGACATATTTAAGCACAGAATGGGCTCCATAGAAATACAAATGCAGCATAAATCTGCGTACAAGATTATTAACTATTTTCTCAAAATAAAATTTATTTTTATTTAGTTGTTAATATTATTTCTTCAAATGTGCGCACAACGGAATCCCACGTTTTTACGGTTGCACCTAAAATCTTGGTGCTTTTCCTAGTTGCCTGCCTCCTGGCTAACAGTAGGTTGCTTTTAATACGAAATATACAAAATTTGCTGTCATAAGTACCGAAAAAGAAACAGAAACTCCGAAAAACACTTGAATTCAAGAATTCAATTGCAATCGTAAGACAAGATGGAGGTGGTTGCATGATGTGAACATTGAAAGAAATAAAACGGATGTTGAAAGAATTCTTTCTTTCGTACAAATAATTTGAATGAGAAACAATTTTTTTTTTAATTTTACATAATTTTTATGGTAAACTTTTTGAATTTTAATGATATGAAAACTTATGATTTTCAAAATAAAACACTCTCCCGATTGCCAACATCGAGGAAGGTCGTGTTAAGTTATAACAAAATGTCTTGCAACAGTCAATACAAACAAACGTCCATAATTAATAATGGTCTTGAATTTTTTTTAATTGTCTTCATTGTGCGGACGGACTGTGTTGTAATTTTGTGAAAGCAAAAATTTGAATTATTTTTCTTTTATTAAAAGTAAAATGTGTCACGTTGATTGAACAATTTTTATTTTAATTTTTTCTAATTAAAATAAAAGAAAAAGCATTTAATAGATAATTTTTAAATGGAACGGTTGTATCATGTTTTTATGGAAAATACCCAATAACAACAACTACTTGTATAGTATGCCCCATTGTAAAGCAACATGTACAACATGGCAATCGATGCAGCCAGCAATAAGAGGGGCAGACGGTTGTTAAATGAATCCATTGTTATTGATTCAAAAGGATGAATAATAAAGACCCATATTCATATTTATCCATCATATTAGTCCCATAGTTTTTAATTTACTTAACACACATACTTTGAGGTTGTTTTTAAAATCAAACTTCAAAAACTAATGCACTATTCGTTTTGTTTATGCACGTTTAGATCTGAACTTGTTTCGCAAGTATCACTCGAAATTGAGTGAAATTTTAATAAATTTGGAAAATGTTTTGACACTCAATAGAGGCGGTGAGTTCGTTTTTGAATCCAACAAATAATTATCTATTGAATGTGTATGAATGTGTGTATGCATGAGTGACTTTTTTGGTAATACTTTTTATTTAGGAAAACCAACTAGTACTACATTATGCTATCGGGGCTTGAAAAATTTATTAAACTCATAATAATTCAATATAGAGATGGCATCGTGATATACTTTGCACTTGCTGTCATGCAAGCTCTCGCATTAAAAGAATTTTTACACTCACGTGATCACTATAATAACGAAAACTAATGCTCATGTGGCATTCAGAAAATGTAATTGAATTTGACGAAATCATTTCTTTAGTATTACGAGTACCATTGGGTGATTCAATGGGTCTCATGCATAAAAACGAGTAAAAGCGCTGAGTTGAGGCATGTGAGCAATTGCTCGTAAGTCGGGTTCGATCACACAGCAACAGCTTTTGCTCAATTTCGTATGCATAAAAATGAGTTCAAACCAATTGCAATTACTTGAGCAAAGGGAGATCAAACGTCTAATTATTATTGAAGTACAAGCATGTCGTCAAGTGAAAGTGAAGTAGAAGTATAATCAAATATTTATAATAAAAGAAAAACTGACGACATTTCAAAATTTTTAGTAGAAAAACTAAAACAAAAATATTTACTATAAAAGGGTCAATTTCTTGCTGTTTGTTGTAGTGAAGTATCGAAAATCTTTACTTCAATTGCCCAAAACACCGTTCTATAATGACACTTTCCCTTGTAAACACTTTATTGAATGTTTTTTTTTTTTATGTCAGTTGTTGGGTTCCGGAATGGTGTCATTAGCCATTGGCATATTCCATAGCCCTTATCCCCGATAATTAATGCATTATTTGTTGCATTTTGCATTATTCTATATACCTCGCTGTTTCGTAAGATGCGTGAGTCATAAACTGAACCAGCCCAGGATATGTCAACGCTTGTAAAAAGTTCTTTCCCATCACAAGTTGCCTGCACACTTATAGAGTGTAAGCCTCTTCTACAAATATACTCATCGCTTTGATTTGTGGGTTATTTAATTTTTATATGAGTACAATCGATCACTCCAATTGCAAATGGAAAGCAATAATTTCCTTCCCATTTCATTTGAGCATCTTTTATTTCATGTGCATCTTTCGGGAATTTTATCCACTCGCTTGCTTTGGCAGATATAAGTTTCCCAACTTCCGCAATAGTTCGCGACACAGTTGATTGATGGACTTCAATATCTGTGGCTATACCATTTTGGAATCCAGGATCTGCACAAAATCTTAAATACAGTCGAATTTTATCAATGTTGCTGAGGACACCACCACGTGTTTCTTCTGACTTCTCAAAAAAATAATTAGGCAACCAGCAGATGCTACTATCATCAAACCTATGTATTTATCATTTTATTATTAATTATATAAATAAATTATTAATTAAGAATACAAACCTGTATAATTTTTTATCCTCACTTGCTAAATTTGTTTTACGCTGTTGATAACATTTTGTATTTCTTTGTGGCACAAAATATTCAGCCATGATTCCTTTTTAGTGTACGCGAGTCAACTATAGGGCATGCTCAATGAAATTTGAGCAAGAGCTCACAAAAGAAAGCAAAAGCTTGTTTTTATGCATATGAATATGAGCACAAGCTCATCTAACTTAGTTCAAACTGAGCAAGACGAGATCAAACGTGAGCAGTGAGTAAAAGCAAATACATAAAATTTTATTATGCATACGACAAGCACCTTTTACTCAAAAAATCGAGTCCGAGCTCAAGCTCACGTTTTATGCATGAGACCCAATGTCACGAGTTTCTAAATAATTATTTGGCTCAGGAGTAGTTTAAAAATATTGTTTTGGAACATGACAAGCGTCATATTTATTTTATATTTTTACGAAAAGTCGTCACAAACCTTATTTTTATTGCAATATTAAAAAGCAAAGGAGCCCTTTTGAACAATTTCTTTCATGCCATAATGCTATAACAATCAAATATATTAATTTGTGAATTAAAGTTACATGTTTCCTTCTGTCAGACAAATAAAAGTTAAAATATTCATCTAAAATGCAACAACAAAAAAAAATTTAAATAAAAATGGTAGACATTCAACATCGATAATATTTTTTATGAAAATGTCAGAAATTGAAAATTATTTTTCAGAAATGGCATATTGCTTTTCAAAATTCGTTTGACTCAAAAAACTACTCTTGCATTTTTATTGTCACGTTGCAGTATCCTCACGCAAACAAACGTGAGGCTGCCCATCTCTAATTTTGTTTTAAATCAACAAATATTACATTAAACATAGTATTCGTATAAGAACCCGGAAAGAAAATGTATTTCTGTTAATCTGAAACATGTAGGAAAAAAATAACTAATGGATTTTAAGATACAAAATCTTTTCTAAACGAGCAAAGTCGACGTTAAAATAAATGTTGAATTCAAGGTACAAAAGAATTTATGGTCCATAATATGCAGTGCCTTCTGGCATTATAAACTACTAAGTCCAACGTTAGATTAAATTATTAACAATTTTATGGTTTATTTTTATCAGGCAAATTTTTATCAGAAACAAAAATAAGGCCATTAACTTGCAAACAGTTGAATTTATCGTATTCAAAACTACAGTAGTCCTCTTTTACGCACTTTTGCCTGGAATAAGAAACCTTGAATGACATCTGATTGAGTAACTATTTGAAAGCTAAACTTTTTAATTTGGTTTTCATAATCAGAAATTGTTTGGCGACTAAAATTATTAGGATTTACGGAAGTTTCGCATGAAAGACTGCGATGCGAAACTTCGAATAAAGCCATAAAAAATCTCGGACAATCATTCATTCAATCAATTATTCATTTTAAAAAAACTGGCTAAAAATTTTAAAACCAGTCTTGTAATAAAATTGTATAATTTATTTTAAAAAAGCGTTAGAATTTCGTACTGATCGTTTAAAAACAAAAAGTATTCATTTACATGTCTCACAGCAGTCTGTTACATGATTTATATATACAAATATTAAAACTACATGCATACATACATATGTATGTATATATGAGCAAGTATTTATATATGTATGTATAACATATGATTTTTTTTTCAAATCTGGTGTTAATGATGGCAAATTTGTTTTATATAAATGATCACTCAAGGTTTCTGGTACTTATGCTCGCTAGGCTGGGTAGTGTAGCACTTAGACTTAGACCGACATAGACTTTTTGGTTCATCGTGTTACTATCCATGGAAAGTCTGCTTAAGCGCCGTTCACAGTCTCGAATTAGCCGGAGCTCTTTATGATGCGCATTATGAATTGCAGGTTAATGTCCGCAACGTCTGAGAGATCGCCGAAATCAAGAGATACCATGTTAACCTTTCGTCTTCTTGCTAACCCGGGACAATGAATTAGGAAGTGTTCTACACTTTCTTCTTCGCCTATGGCGCGGCAGCATCGGCAGAAGTCGTTCTATTCAACTCCTAATCTCTGTGTATGCATTCTAAAGAGACAATGTCCAGTTATTAAAAACACAAGTACTGATATTTGTTTCCTATTCATAAAGTGTAAAGATGTCGGATCAATACAACGGCCGTGAAGCCTTTTCCGGATGTACAGTGAAGGACAAAACCTATATTAAGAAGTTCTTTTACTTTAGAACTTTTATTCGGTACTTGCCCTTAATACAATAAATTAAAACTATATAATTTTATAGGAGCCAAGTATGAGCAATTGCGTCCAAGGTATTTTTTTTGCGTCCTAACCATATGCATTGGTACTGTTGTTTGGTACTTTTCATATAAAAATATTTTTCCAAATTTATAAGGAAGGATATCAACGTGTCAGCCTGCTATTTTTAAAAAAAGATCTAGTAGCATTCATTAAACCAAATTGTTAACATTTATGGATAAAAAAATTCTTATTAAATTTGCCGTATCCTCTGAGCAACGTTAAGAGTTTTCAAAATTATGACTAACGGTTTTCGGGCATTAAAGTTTTCTTTATCAATTTCTGAACAATTTTGTCCTTTACTGTATGTATTTTACATACTATTATCAATCAAAAAATTACAACTACGGAATAGGACACTGCAATTGTTTCCCTACTCTTCAGAGAACTAAAGTGTTGCGTCCACAAATAAATAATTTTAACAACGACAATAGGGAATTTTCACTATTGGAAATGAATCTGAAAAGGATGTGTGTGTGTATGTGTGTATTTGTGTATGCCATTTTTATGTATCTATGGAATGATATGCAAATGACCATAATATTTTCAAATGCTAATCATTCTATATTCTAAATAAATATTTAATTTTGTTTTAATTATACTAATGTTAAATGATCAACTACATTTATGTATAAAGTTGAAATCGCATGTTGCTTTAATTTAATTTAAGCTTTTGACTCAGAGACTTTTTTGACTTTTTCGACCGGACACATGCATTAGATTTTTAAAGATTTTTTTTAAAGGGAACTAACACTCAGGCAATTAATTCGCACTACTTATTATTTATAATTTATTATATTGGATAGAATATCCCAAAATAATACATTTTAAATAGTATTAAAAATATAAAGATTTTATTTGTAGCTTTTGCCTGATTGAATACAATCATTAACTACCAACGGGTGTTCAATTGTATACATGCTGCAAGAAAACAAAATAGACTCATGTTGAGAATAATTGTTTGTTGTGTTGTTTGCATAGAAGCATTCTAAGCCTACTATGATTATGTATTTTGTTATGATTCATATACAATATTGAATTCTCATATTGTATTTGATTTGTATGGCATAAACATCCGAGGTTGAATATTTTCAAACTGCTTAAAATTTCTTTGACGATTTGGTTTACCGACCAATGACATGTCGGCATATGAACAGGTACAGCCAGAACAAACAATACATTTTGAAAACTTCTTTTTGAAATCTTTGATTTCCCTAAATTAATTAAATCAACTCCAATCACTGCCCTCCATCATTTCAATTGACTGTTTTTGGTTTTCCTTTTTTATTTTGTATTCCATTGATGTTTGATTATTAGAGTCTAGACATTGCAAACTGAAGTTGGCGAAGTTGCTGGGCTGCGACAACAAATGGGGTTTCCTTTACCAAGAGGATGATTTGTAGGCAATATATCGTACTGTATTCTCTCTAAAAGCAGGAGGAGGAACTCCTGCTTGTGCAATAAAACACGGTTATATAGTAAATGAATTAATTTACATGAGTCTTATTATAAAAATTAATATCCGGCAATCACTTGGATGGAAGCTGTTATTGAAGATTTTAGCCACAGTGACTTACAAATACACAAAACAACAACTTCTATAACTTTAGTTAATGTAGTAGACATTTCACAATAGTATATACTAAGCGCAGGAGTGGGAGCATTTTATAACTGCAACAGGTTAGAAAATTTTTAATTTAAATTCATTATATAAAAAAACTCGTAACTTTTAGCTGTATTTATAACGAGTGGTCCAAATACAAGTACCTTTCAAAAATTTTAATCAGGTGTGATGACTTGGTGACGAGATGTATGACATGGTGAACCATGATTATCCAAATTCAAATCTTCCATTTCAGGCCATAAAAATTCCTTAATAATGGCTCTGTAGTGCCCACCGTTGATTGAAATTGTGTTTCCATAATTTTCGAAAAAAAATCGGGCAATGATGCCACCACTCCGAAATCCATATCAACCTGTCACTCTCTGTGATCTGTGGGCTTTTTAACTCCCACATCTCGAGATGAAAATGCGTCTCAATGTTTTTTTTTTTTTTTGTCCCACAGAGGTATGACACTGAGTGATAGAACTGTATATGATAAGTTATATTAAATACGTCAAGACCAGTTTCTAAACTCTTTTGTTTAAATAATTGAATAATTTTATTTTGAATGCAATAGGTCGGTCTTTATTCCAGATTAATTAATCTTAATAGACTATAATTTTCGTAACATATTGTTTATATTAAGATATAATTAAATATGAGGTAAATTTGCTTGTTTACTCATATTAAATTCTACCTTAATTAAAAAACATTACGAACATTAAGTTATTAAAAGTAATTAACCTGGATCAAAAACCATTACCTTTGAAATAAATTATTTAAAACATCAAACTTTACTTTGCTGAACAATCCGCACTGTGGAAAATATTATGGAGTTGCACATCAAAAATAATTTCAAAAATGAAATGGTTATTAAATAATAAAATTGAGATTTAAGGGCACTTTGCTACCCCATATAAAGAGTGAACATTATATTTAATTCAATTTTGCTTATTATTTTTTTAAAGATAAAAGCAAATCCAAATTTGAATTCAATAATGTGAGCATTTTGAAAGGCTAGAACGAAATTTGTAAAGGATTTCAAATACCCACAACTTGTGCTTATACAAGTGTTGCAACAATTGCTTCACCAATAATGGCTAAATAAATATAGAAAAAAATGGCTAGAAACTAATTGAAAATGGCTTAATGACATTGAATGCAAAAACCGTGGGTATTTAACAAAAATTAAAAAAGTAATTCATATTTTTTTACGACAAATTTTTATTTAAAATAAATAAAAAGTGAATAATTTGGCTTTACGTACTCAAGAAATAAAAAAAACAAAAATTTCTGCATAAAAATATATGAATATGTATGTACTTGCATGGATATAAAGACACTTTTTATTATATAAAATTGGATCATCAACATCATTGCAACATTTAAGCAACTCTGAGCAATTTTATAGCCGTAGCAACAACCGCCAGCCCTTTCAAATTCATATCTACAGAATTACTTATAAAATTTTATTAATAACTGTTGTATGGAGTTTGTTTCTTAGACCCCTTTCACACACATCAAGTTTTCTTGATCAAGTTTCAGTTCAGCTGGGAGAGCGATAGGGAGAGTATGTATACTTTTCTTTATCTCTCTCCCAGCTGAATTGAAACTTGATCAAGAAAACTTGATGTGTGTGAAACAGGACTTATTTTAGACTTAACAATATTAATTTTACTGAAAATCGTTTATACTTTTGCACTTGGCCTTTGAAGGGAGATCAGCTTTAAAGCAAAATTAGAAATTTCTTTGAATTTTTTATTTCCATCAGCATCCCTGCACTCAAAAGCTTCTGCCCAAGATGCAATTGTATATTTAAAACTACATCGGAAAAAAATGCTTAAGATATCATATACGGAAAATGGCTAAAAAATTGCTGGCAAAATTTGGCCAGAAAATACCCGCCGATAATGTGGGTGCAGTGACCACCGAAGGTTTTTAACGTTCGAGCCAGAAAGGCAAAAGTAGAATGAACTGCTCTTTGTTTATAATAATATTGAAAACAACATTATATAATATTCTGGACATTAGACAAAAAAATGTGTTTTTGTTACGCAACCTATTTGATAGATTGGAATGCTTCATGACGATTCCCAAAATATTTTTGGGGTTTATCCATGACCGTTCTTGAACTGGTATATTTTTGTACTTTCTATCGAAACGATTTTCATAAGATGCTGTATTAAAAAAGTTTAGTTTTGCTGCTTGCGGAATCTAAAATGTGTTCGTATCTTAAAATGTTAGTGATGCTGAAAAAATAAATAATAATGCTTTCCATCCCTGATAAATGATGTTTATGTTTGTTAATCCGGTCGTGATAAGTAAATTATATATTTCTAAGTGCTTCTAGCAACAAAATCTATTCAAAGTTCATAATGCTAATTATTATTTTGTTAATTTTTATTATTATAATTTTTTCTTATTGTATTTAATCAGGGCATGACCCGTGCTGATGCATTGAATTGTGTTGGTTCTAGGAGAATGGAAAAATAGTATAATTAGTGTTTGTAAACGTTTCATTTTAGTTTTATCTAATCGCATTGAACGATACAGTGATGACGTCCTCATGAAGTTTCTTCCCTGTCATGTATGTTACGATTCACTGAACAATCCATCGCAGATCTGCAGGGTTTTAATGTAATGTAAACTAATTCCATGATTTCGTTATAGATAAAATTACAGTGGAAAATATCAGAGAGATTGAAATATCCAATACATCCCCGAAAAAAGTACTTTTTACAGAGTTCACCAAAATACTGAGATTGCAGTGCGAATTCGAACCAATGATTTTATCTTAAGCTTTTCATTTACTCTATAAGAAGTATATATATTAATTTTATATTTATATTCGAAAATTTTTAAAATTTTCATAATCACTTGTAAATTTGTATCTACTTTTGGTACTAAATTGCAAAAATTTAAAACGTCTCCATTGACAAGTTTATTTTTATTTATTTATTTTTTATAAGAAATTTGGAATATTTGTTCATTTTCCGCCAAATCCTCTAATTCATGTTTTTGGGCTACATTTTACATTTTCAAAACGGTCACATTGTTCGTATATCATTTAATGAACAGGGATGGAAAACGCAAATTTTTTATTGCATTGTCTTATTGCCGTTAGTTTTAGCTTCCTCCGCTCACAAAAGGCGGAATTATAATTAAACTATGCGACTACATTTGTAATTTCTTTATCAAATTAAGTTATGAAATGTCACTTCAAATATCTTAGTAAAATCCACATCGATGTCTTCATATACGAGTAAAACTTGAAAAAGTGGCACATGCTGTAGCAAATGTTTACATAGAAAATACCAACAACATTTGTAAAACTATTGTAGCATTTAAAGGCTTAGAATACATACAATAATTTGTGAATTGAGCAATTGTATGTAATAGCATTATATACTTATAATCGGTATAATTAAAAAAATAAATTAATTAATTAAACCAACTTTTTTTTGAAAATTTTTAATGTGAGCACATTCTTATAATAAATCAACATTCAGTGGATGTTTTCAAAATATAATTTTAAACTCAAATATCTTTCTTAGTGCAACACAGAGGGACTCATACTGCATCTTAAAATACAGCTTGAAGTCTTAGCTCTTAGTGAGAGTTTATTATTTGCTTCGTGTAAGAGAAAATGTGATTTAAGTATTGAATTGAATGAAAATGTACAATAAAACTCGTGAGAATTACTATAGACAATAAATATGAAGGTAAAAAAATTGTTAGTGATGTACATACAAAATTATAAAAAACTCGGTGTTCAAATACTCTCTCTCTCTCTCACTTATCGATCACACTTTTGTTGTTTTTATTCTAAAGACAAATTCATGATGGTAAAAATTCGCAAGTTTTAAAAATAATTTATTATCCTTCCTTAAAAAAAAATAATTTTTTACACATTTGTCTACTTGATTGCCATTTTAATAATTTTATACGCCATAAACTATTCGCACAAATTGGTTTGTGAACACGATGGCATTGCCAAAAAAAATATGAACAGTTATGAGTAGAATTTCCCAACAAAAGGCTGTTAGCGTTAAAGAGATCGAGAACTGATAAATCACTCAATTAAATTTTTTTGTGAATTAGATGGAATATAGAAATATTTAGTAATTTCAATCAACTTCCTAGGAAGACGGACTATTCACGCCTAATTAATTTGGATTTAGTTCTAGAGTTGATATAAAAGAATTTTTTATAACAGAAAACCTTACACTCAGCTAAAAGAATATTTCGAGGACAAATAAAAGTTCCTGAAACGATGTGATGATTTTAAAACGAAAAAGAAAATGATGCGGGAAAGCGAAATTTCAAAAATGTCTACTCGTATATCAACTGTTTGTGTCCTTCAATACTATTTTCATCAGATGGCTTTCTATAGCTTTACTTGTTGAATGGAGAAGCGTTTTGGAAAACAATTTTAATTATCGAAGTGTCTCATTTTAATAAATGGTCTTGATTCATTTTGACATCGCTAGAAAACTATACAGTGAAATTAGAAAATCTTCAGAGTTACGAAAATAATTTCAGCATCCTTCAACCTTCTCGTGACTGCTCTGTGTATACTTATGTAACGCTATTAAGCAATTAAATTCTTAACAAAAATGATGTCGCGTCAGCAAAGAGATAACATCCACCGGTGTAGAATGAAAAATAAAGTGGGGGCAATGGCACCAGTTAAATTTAGAGCTCAAATTTAAAAAATTATTTGGCTACTTTAAAATCTCATTTGCACAAATTTACAAAAAAAACTCACTACATTAAGAAACCTTAAGCACCGTATCTTTGCAAATTGATAAGGAACACAGTCAGTCTTTTATTTCCACGAGTGACTAATTTAAACAAACAAAAATATTAATGCCAAATCAGTTCTTAACTAATTTACATGTGTATGTGTCTCCGTCTGTATTAGATAGGCGCGCGTGACTTCATATAAACTTAAAATACAATTCACATGTGAGCAAATACTGCTTGAAGAACTTAGAGAAGGCGGCATAGTTTGCGGATCGTTATAAGCTTTTCGTCAAAGTTCATTTCAAATGTGGCATTTGCATAACAGCCTCAATGAGCGCAGCGCATTGATGGGTGCAAGAAATGTTCTTGGACGTGAATCGAAAAGCATTCACGCTCACTTCTTCCTTATGTACGTATAAATAGAAATATAAAAGTATCTATCCCCCGCTCAACAAATTGAAATCGAATGGCAACTGCGATCGAAACTCGTAATTTTAAAATTTTTGGATGCCGACAGGGTTCGGGCGACATCGAGAAACAAAATTTCAGCGGTACGAGTTCATGCATCTGCTTTTCACCCGAATACAAAAAATTATGTTATATAAACTTCATATGTATGTATGTGTATTTTGACAATCGTAAAGGTCGGATATTTATTTATGGAATCCTATTTTTACATCGACTAAACACACAAGTAATGTTTTGTTTTTTCTCAGCGAGAAAACATCAACACTACTTCTAATACTAATGAGATGAAACTAATGTCTATTTCACCAATTTCTAATAGAAGTGGTGTCGGGTCAGGTGAGTGTGACAGTCAGAATTGCTGATTCCAATACCGATTATTGTCTTCTTTTTAGAAACGTAGTTCGCTATGAATTTAAAAGTCTGAGGGAGAGTTTGTGCATCTGACGAGTGGGTAAAAATCTACTCAGTTGGCAAAATGACGTTCGAGGGCTGTTTATTATTTTCTGGAACTAGAAATTCAAGTCCACAATGACGGCCCCACCAGAAGAGTGAATGAATGTTATGGCCGAGAATAAGCGAACACACTACCAACTACTCTTCCCTTGAATAATTTCATTTTGGTACTAATGAAATTTTTCAAATATTGCAAATTAATTGTGATGTTGTGTGTTTTGTATGATGAAACAAGCAATTTGTTTTTTAATTAGTGCATTCCTGTGATTTTCTAAGTAGAAAATGTACAACGAAACGTAAAGATCGCTTCACATCGCACAATGGGTGCGATGGCAAAAATAATGTTAATATATATGCATCTTCTGAATCAATGATCCCATTGCGAAATCATAAAAAAGAAAATCATTTAGAAAAATTTTGCTGTAGGAAGACACACAAAATTGCTGAATTCGGGGCGTTTTCGACAAATTTTAGTTTTCTATGAAATAATTTGTAGGCTAAAAAATATTCTCATACGAATATACGAAAATAATATTAAAAAACTGATTTATCTTGACTTTATTTCGCTAATGGTACGTAATAGTAGTGAAATTTTTTAATTTCTCTTTCTGCAGAAATTATCAAATTCAAGATGTTTGGAATATTTTTGAAATTAAAAGAAAATTTAGTATTTTAGTCCGATTTACAATTTCGCTTTACACACGGTTTGGTCATGAACACATCTTTCACGTTAGATGAGGGCCAAGTTTATTCGTTTGCCAATGTCTAATAACTGATTATAAACAAATATAAAACAATATTATTAATGTTTTTTTTTCCAACTTAACACAAATACTATCTCATACTCGTACTTCTCAGCACATCAAGCGGTATGTGAGAGGTGGTCGGAGGGTCACAAAGTCGGTATCAAGACTAAAAACTTGAAAAAAATCATATCAAATGAGCAACAAGTTCAGTTGCTAAATGCGCGCCAACGTGATAATAACAAAATAATATTATTTTAGACTAGTTAATAATATATTTTTTAGTTTTTAAATGTTCGTAGTTTATAAAAATTGGAATTAGTAAAATAAAATAAAATAATACACGTAGAACCAAATGAAAAAGAAAACATTTAATAAATATTTATGAAAAGAGAGAGAAATTAAGTGTGCGATAACAAAGAAGATGGATTTCGACTACTACCTTTTCGAGCGATAAGTGAAAGACTTACCTCCGTTTGCGTTCGGCATTGTCTGCGACTGGGATGCTGCTGTCACTGTTGTTTTGACGTTATGAAAACGCATACCAACAATAAAAATTAAATGTCTATTTAAACCAAAGAATATTTATACTATTTGTGCACATCTCCATTGTATGTTTACAAAACAATCGAGTCTTTTAACAATAAAAGCAATTATTCCAAATTACGAAAATCTTAAGGTAAACATTACAAACGGAAAATAAATCACTAGTGTCATTTAAGACATTATAATTAACAACAAAGTTATTGAAATAAAATAAAAACTTAAGTTTTACACTTGCTAACATCTCGTGTCTCCACAACTTTTGTGATTGGAAATGGTGTACTCGGATCAAATTCAACAAATTCTTAAGCTTTTCATATCTATTTTTTTTTATCTATGAAATATCAAGTTTTATTTAGTGGTAAAATCTCGAATCTTGTTTTTTATTTCTTTCAAATCATTCTGTGCAACCAACAATTTAAATAAAAAACAAATAGAAAAATTTTCCAAAACAATAAAATAAATTCGTACTCAATTCTAAAGTTGATTTTGTTTTGAATAATAGAAAAACTTACACTCCAATTTAAGAAAAGTCAAGTGTCGAAAGAAATCTGTGATAATAACGAATAAGTGCTTAAAACGAATTAATAGCACCACCGCGATTTTTCCCCAGCAAAATTTCACTCATTTTGCCCAACTTTTCAGGAAGTTACAGTGTAACGAATTTCTACTGCTCTTCTTTTGATGTACAATTTCAATAACTCATTAACAATAACTCGTGAAAATGCGCAGTATATTGTGTGAAATGTAGAATAATTTATTTCTAATAGAAAAGCATAAAGAACATATTAGAGAGCGAATTTGTGTTCAAAAATCAACTTTAAAAATTCAAAAATGGTGACCTGTGAAACTACAAAATCTGAGAAATAATGATGGAATATTTACAAATCAAAATTAATAAAATTTTAATTTGCTTCCAGTTGATTTATGAAGTATTGGAAGTGGGATCAACACAGTCCGATCAATTAATGTAACATGACAGCGACAATAATCAATAATAGACACGATATTCGTATTAGATCCAATGAAATGCGTGCCCATAACAAACGATAACTTTTTTTAAATGTGTAGTTGGTATAGTATCGCGAATACCTTGATAAACGATTTTTATTTAAAAAAAACGAAAACGAATTCTGTTTTGATCGATTTAAAAGTCGTAAGAAGTCCACAAATTTTTTAAAAATTTTTATTCAGTCTCAAAAAAAGTTACAAAGCTTTTAATAGGGAAATAACGCCTAATTTTCTATAGAGAAAAACAATTTTTCTGTATCTACAACGTGAAGTTGCAGTACGGAAAAGCGTTTCATCTACCAAAAACCAGAGACAAACGTTTCACGCATTTTTAATTAAATGCGTAATTTTTGAACTAAAGCAACTCGTATAACGCTGTGTATAGAAATTTTTATTAAAATGTGTATTTTTTATTACATCTTTTATTAAAATTACATTTCATTTCTAATTTGCCCTTTGTTTTTTATAAAAATAAATTACGTTACTTTAATTATTTATTCAATGACCACCCTTGTCTTTTTTATAAAAGTGCATATGAAATAAAAGTCAAATTCATGAAGCATTATCAATTTAAGTAGCCGGGACACACACCATTTTCTTTAACATTGATAATTTTTTGGTTAACAGAGCACTGTTAACAACCGAAAAGTCGTAGTAAATTTAACGAAATTTCAGAATTCTAAATTAAACAACACATGAAGGACTTGCAAAAAACGTTTAGAATATTACAAAAAAGCAATAAAAAGCTGACATCTTCTCGGGACTATAAGTGGCCACTATGGAATAATGGAAAATTATTGTGTGTAGGTAGGAGTACTAGGTTTGTATATTCAGCTCAACTAGATGACCGATCTTTTCAGCTCCACTCATTTTGTTAACATATGTACTTAGTTCGTTCAGCAGCTCAGTTGCTCAGTTGGTTTCTATTGCTCAGTCGATTTCGCCCATAAATGGCCTTAACAGTTTCAAATTTCATTTTTAAAAATGTTTATTCTGCTGAGCCCTTAAATAGAACTATAAAAATTTTAAGAACAACTAGAAAATAAGAAAACTTAGGACCGTATCCAATTAACATAAATCAATTTTAAATAATTAAGAATCACAGAGTAAAAAAGGGGAAAATTTGCGCAGTAATTTTCAGATATTCTTCTTTATTCACAACAAATTTTTTCCCAATTAACAAAAAGCATCTTAAAACGGAGCATTTTTACATGATACGAATTTATTAAAGAAAATAATACTCATAGTACAATCGCGACCATTCCAAGAAAACTTCATTGGCTGTGGCAACGCAAATAAAAGGTTAAGGTGATATGAAAAGATGGAAAGCACTTAGTAATTCCACAATTTCAATGAACGCCCACCTCGCTCAGCTTACTGAATCGTTCATTCGAGTTAGCACGGATCTGAAGGACACACCTCTAGTAACTTTATAGAAATGGTGCTCCAGCCGAGTTCAGTTGGCCATTTCAGAACAAAAAATTAGTACTGGAGAAAT
The DNA here is from genome assembly GCA_963681545.1 of Germaria angustata. NCBI lineage: Eukaryota > Metazoa > Arthropoda > Insecta > Diptera > Tachinidae > Germaria > Germaria angustata. The sequence continues at coordinate 95,517,203 of OY813002.1, forward strand.
TTTAACATTCAAAGATCCTTTAGCGTATTTTTTTTTTAGAAATTATGTATAACACCAAAAGTCATTTAAGCTATTTTTCAAAAATTATAGGATATGAACAGTCGTCTAAACACGGTTAGAAGTCTTTTGCAGTATTTTATTTTTATCCTTCTCTTACTATTTTCTTATTATTTTAATTTCCAGAATATCATTTGTTGCCAGCTTTTTTTAGAAACTTCTAAAATTCTATGCCAATAACGAACAAGTGTTTCACAGGACAACATTTTAGAATTTTTGTAACTGATTTTCAAAAACAAATTCGCTCCTTAACTCAGGGTATCTTTAGCCTTATATCTTATATCAGAAACAAAATTATTTCACATTTCACATAATGTCACAGGCAGTTTCATCAGCTATTGTTCATCTGTTATTGAAATTGTACATCAAAAGAAGACAAGACTTCCTGAAAATTGGGCAAAATGAGTGAAATATTGCTGAGTGGCAAATCGGGATGGTGCTATTAATTCGTTTCGACTTAAGGACTTTTTCCTCATAGCCACAGAATTATTTCAGATATCCCACAATCACATTTCATTTAACTACTTCCTAGATCATCTTTCCTGTGTCATGCGTTGTGTCACTCCTCGTAGCCAATTAATAATTGGCCGAAAAATTTACGTATTTAAAATTACTTTTATTATTGTTTCAACATGCATTTAGTTGCACATGCATACGTTTAGTTGATCCTTGGATATTTTCCCTTTTACTCACTAATATGGAGCAGGTGCCAATTCCTATATTGTATGTTCTTGCTAATGGAACTGGTCAATTTACGACATTGCCAAAAAATTTGTTTAAATTGTGACTCGGTTTACGCAACTGATCAAATTTCTATTATTTTCGTTAAGCGAGGTTGTACTGTTGTTGTATTTATATGTGTATGTATGTATGTATTTTAAATCAGATGCGCCAGAAAAACACTAATAATTTAATAAAAGAAAACATTGTTAAACAAAAACAAAAACTAAAGCAAACCAAATGAAGAAAGCTGAAGAAAATAAAATTAAAAAATCAACCATAAAGTGCAAAAGAAAAATCAACACGAACACAAACGCAACTAAAATTAAAATTAAAATAAGCATATTTATCTATGTATGTGTGTACATATGTATGTATGCAGGTGTGTTTCCCAAAAGAAAAAGAAAATCTTTAACATCGTTCATTAGAAGCGCAGTGCGGAAAGGCGAAAATGGGATTTTTGTTTGGACTTCTGACAGGCATTTTCGCATTTGTCGCAACCTTAGCAATAGTTGTAGTGCATGTATTGAAAATAAATTTAGGTAAAGTATTTATTTATTACTCACACATGTGAATAAACACACAAATACACATATAAATGTATACATTCATGTACAAAAATAGTTAAAAAAAAACATCATTCACTAGTTCATTCATCCAACTGTATGTTCTCGCCATCACAAACACATAAGTTTCCTTAGTGCATGCATACATACATACAAACATACATGTATTTGTACATGTGCATGTATGTATGTACTCTTAGTTATCAATAGCATGAGAACTTGAATGTAATTGTAGCATGTGTCTTTAAGAAAACAGCGGCAACGAATAAAATCGATTTAATTTGCATGAACTCTTTTCTTTTAGATTTGCTCGATTCAGAAACAAAAAACATTCACAATGGAACGTCACAAGGATCTGTTGGCGTCAGAGCCAACGGCCATGATTTCTCAGACATATCCGAGGTACGGCTGCGACAGATGATAGAAAAGATTATTGCTGAAACAATCAGCTTAACTCCACTGAAAAATGGTAATGGGGTGTCGGAAATTGCTCTCGATAGATCCAGGCGGACAAGTGACAATGGTTATTACCAAAGACATCGTACGGAACAATATTTTGAGCCAAAAATCTATCAAGACCTTTTAGCAACGGCCGTCCTCAATAAGGTAAGACTTAATTAATACGATACTAGACTCAAAAATCAAGGACATGCTGAACTTATTTAAAAACATTGCCCCAATACAAATAAATAATACAAAACCGAATATAAATTGAATAAGGTTAGGTTAGATCAGGTTGGCGGGGCAGCTCGCAACGAGTGTTGCGAGTACACTCGGAGGCCTGAGACAGTCCATGTTACGAGAGGAGCGATTTCCGAGGCATCTGAGTCTGCGCTCCTACAGAGGAGGGCAGTCGCATAGAAAGTGTTGAACCGACTCCTCCTTCTGTGTGTTGAAGCAGCTTCTGCACTGGCCATTATATGAGAATCCCAGATGCTGCGACATACGGCCGGTCGCCATATTAAATAAAACTAGGGAAACTATAATCAAGTCTAATAAAAATGTTATTTTAAGACACATACTTTATAATTTCTCACAACGAAAGTACCATATTTGTAAATTCTGCGAATTTTCTAAAATTAAAGAATCTTTTGGAAATTGTATAACAAGGAAAATATTGTTGGGGGCCAGGCTCCATCTGGGCGGTTAGCCCCACATAGACAGACCTATCTGCGTCCAAGTTAATTTTGTAAAAATTTCGAAATCTGAAGGGTATTTAGGCGTTCACCCATTTCTGAGATCTAGGAAAAGTTTCCAGTTTTACGGCCCCTTCCAAAAAAAAAAAAAAATTAAAACACCATTATAAACCATTATTATTTCTGTACTGCAAATTTATTGTGTTTTGAGAAATTTAAATTTTCAGTAAATAATATTAGACAAGTTTCCAAATTGTTCTAAGAAGTCATCAACAGTTTTAGCAAAGAGTAGTACAATTTTGTAGAAAATTTGTAATTTTTATTAAATTAATATTCAATGAATTTTTTTTCCTGGCAGCCAGAAAATTTGTACTGAATAATCGAAAAAAACGCAGCGAAAAAACGGCACCACATTGCAACCATTTTGAATCGAAATTTTATTTCATTACTTTTAAAATTTCGAAATTATAATTCATTTCGGAATTAAAGATCTGTGATTCTAGTATTAAGTTGACTATTTAAAAATTGCATCTTCGTTGAATATGTGCCGCAGTTCATTGGCGATAACTAATTCGTCAGTACTCTTTGGACGAGTCATGTTTGAAGATCATTCCAATTCTTATACTCGTACCAACAAACATTATATGAGAATTCCGTAATACTGAACCATATGTTTCTAATTGTGTTTTACAAAATATATAAATAAGTGATATATGCCCCGATATGGTTTACAACACTCAAATTTTGTGTTGTTTCGGCTAAAACACAACATTAATTTAGTTTCTGATTATGGTTTACAACATCTAGGTGTTGTTTATGTCACAGAGTTGCATTTTATTTGTAAAAGTTATTACAATATCTTCATTACAATAACATAATTTATAATTTCATAAAAATTTGCCGCATAAACAAGGATGGTTTCTTGTTTTTGATACAAAAACTGAGCACTTTTCTAAGAACTAACTCTGCCATTCTTTTATTGCCATTCTAATATTTCTAATTGGCTGTCCCAAGTCATTTAATTGTTCAGTAAAATGATCTCATTTGTCCTTGAGCTGTATTTTGTTATATCCAAATGGCAGCTTGTCTCGGGCAATATCTGGTTTAATTATCATCAGATCAACAAGCTTTGCCATTGGTTTTTTATTTGTAATTTTATTATTTTATATTTATTTATTTTATTTTTATTTTCTACAGTTGTGTATATTTTGCAAAACAAATTTTACATTAATACTTAAATTTTGTAAAATTTATTTTCGATTTACCACTTGTAATGTTAATAAAACAACATCTAATGAGCTGTTGTAGATTTTTGGCAGTGTGAAGAACACATACTGACAACAGTTGCAAACCATAATCGCATTTTTAAAAATACAACATTAAAGTAACAACTGTTGTAAACCATAATAGAAAACTCTTATACAACTACAACACAACACAACAAACAATTACAGTCGGTTTGCGTCTTTTTATTTTTCTAAGCCAACAACTACAATGTATTTTTAATTTTGCGTTGTATTATGTATATCTATTTATCTATTTGTACATGCATTTATTATATACAACTGTGTCGTCGAGTCCAGTTTTTAGAATAATAATTTGAAAAATAAAAAAATTACTATCGCATAAAACATTAAATTAAAACAGACAACCCTCAAGAAGTTTATAATTTTTTGTAATTTACATTTTCAAAAGCGTAGTAAATAGCATATACAGTGGAGTTCGGTTATAACATACACCGGTTACAACGAGCAAAAAAATTATTGCTGTCAAAGCGAATTTTCGCGTATAACGAACTATTTTGTACGAAATTCCACTTAAATTTTTAGACTTACGACAAACAAAACAAAGCTGCAGTTTCATCCGAACTTGGCAAAATGCGAATAAAGTTTTTAAATTTTATTGCTTCCACATCGAAACTTTTTGGTATGAGTTCAGTTTAGCTTCAGATATAATTCTGAATTCTTTCTTCTGGGTAATTTAAAAATTTTTAGTTTTTGAGATACGACTACGTTACATTCAAGAAAAGCTTAATTTAAAGGCCATATATACACACATTTTGGTATAACCGCGGTTCAACTTCCGACATGATTCTGATATTCTCTTCATCGTACAAAGAGAATATTGAGGAATGCAACGTTTCTTACAATGTGGCATTGAGTTTCGGGAAAACTGCGAAAGCAAAGCTGCGAGACAAAGTTTTATTTGCGGGAAATATTTGAAATATAAACCAGAAGAGGGATACTTGTTGATGATGTTATTCAAAAGTTTGTAGTTGTTAATGTGAATTTAGGAACAAGAACTGATGGGAATGTGTTTGCAACATAAAAAACCCGCAATAAACATGAAAACGATTTACATAAAGAATATGCATATTTGGCGCCCTGCAGTCGAGGTGTTTGAATGCAACCGATGTTTTTTTCTTCTTTCTTTCTTTTTTTCGCTTAATTTGTTATCATCAGTCAAAAAGAAAAATGTTCGCACTTGCAGTGCTTCCTTCCGGACAAGTGTTCCTAAAATGCAATTAATTTTCTAAGAACGAATTTCTTAGTTGCTTTTCAACTTTCAAAGTGAGAAGAAGTGCAAATTGAATATCAGTTGAATATATACGAAAAGGAAAAGTTAAATCGAATTTAATTGAATTGTAAAGAACTGTCCTAATCTAGGGAAGGATTAATTCGACACTGACGTAAAGAGTCATTGATTTGCTCAGAAGGCGTCAAAACCATGGAAGTGAATGAAAATGTAATTCGCAAAAAATTAACTTAAACACTTTTTGAATGTACTGTTCCATGTTCAATTTAAATGGCAGGATCCTCATGATGAGGGTTTTTGAGAATTTGATCCTTAATCTCTTTGTTCTTTTCAGATTGTCGATAAGCAATTAAATATCAGACAAAGTGTTTCAGAAAGAGATATTGGCGGTGGTGGTGATGGATGCGATGATATAAACGATAATATTAGACCTGCGAGTTGCGAAGACAATTTTAGCATTGAAAAGTTATCGACATCGTCTGGAAGTTCTGTTGAACCTCAAAGTGATTGCAGCTATCCTGAAGCGGAGCAGATACTTAATGTAAGATGCTTTTCAAATAAATCAATTGAGAAAATAATAATCAGCTTCTGCCCCCTTTTCTAGAATAATAATGATAAATCTTATGAATTGTGCTTGAACTCTGATCGGGATTCTGTGATGAGCGACTACTTGGCTAATCACATGATCCCATTACCCGATCTAAGTGCAATGGCAAATGAATCGGAAGAAGATGGTATGTATACCCATGTGATATTATTCAAATTCAAGTTTTAAAAACAAATTGCACAAACCTGATTTTTCATGGACTAAAACGAAAACTCATTTGACCCATTTGAATGATTTAACAAATTTTATAAGTAAATTATTCTCGTATAGATCGGAATACCTCTAACTTTTATCAACGGCAAATGTCAAGGGCTGTTATTTTTAGGAACGGAGAATTTTGCAGTGATAAATGTTTTCATGTCGGTTAAATTGACAAATTAAAATAGAGTTTATGGGATTTATGTTTGAAGTATTAATTTTTAAACACAAATAAACCATAGAATTCATCGGCCTGCAACATGCAATTTCTGGATATCATGCCTCTTCAACAATGCCTTGTATTAAAAAAAAAACAAAAAATATTATACATGTACATATATCTGTGTGTGTATATAAAGTTTTAAAAAAAATAGACATAATTTTGGTAATGACAATGAATATGACGCTGTGAAAAATTCTTTAGTTTTTCAAACTAGATTTTTGAAAACAAAAAACAAACAATTTGAAAATTTTATATCCTTGTGCATCCCCCAACTATTTTTATTACGAGGAAAATGCAGAGCGGAACCAATAACTACAATTATTTCGATTATTTTTACGATAGATTTTGCAACCTAAAAATTATATATATTTATCGAAAGTGTGAAATCGGCAGAAAAATTATTTAACGTCAGATTTTGAGAGTGCAATATTATCTACTCACCTCACCAAATTTATAAAGCAAATTTACAAATCGAAGTGGAAAATAAAATTTTTTTATAGCGATTTAGTAGCTTTTCGAAATTCCAATATTGTTTTTGCTGTTGCCATTACTTTAATTTTGCTAGCATTTAACCCAAACTGTACTTCATGGTTGATCTTGGAAGGCATCTCTGAATCTGAGAAGCAACACTGACTTTTCGGAAAAATTTCGACGGCAATATCTCTTGAATTCGTCGCAGTTTATAAAGTCCAAAAAGGGTATCGTATGTACTCGTATGTGTTTCCCGTATGAACCAATAGATTTTCACAAAATTTTCCGACAAATACCGTTGCTTTTTTGTGTAAAAAGGTGACCAGTTATTTACAATTTACATTTTGGTTGAACATTAATTTATACATTGAAAAATCCTCAAACCGAAAAATTTGAATCAATTCATGTCCTTACGACTCAAAGTGAATGCAGCAAATTTCATTTCGACTTGTTCAACTGTGCAAAAGTTATTATAGATTTACATATACATACATCCAGCCATATACACACATATACACATACATATATATCAAGCCTTAACTGCGAAAAAAACATAAGTGACAAACACATAATTTTGCCAGAGATAATTTTTTCTTAACTGTCTTTGCCCTAGATTGTAGAGCCACTAAAAATTTCATTTCGCTGTAAGTTTCCAATTCCACTTTCACAAAAAAGTTAAAATCGAAAAGTTAAGGGCATGTATATATATGTATATATATACTTGAATTTAACTACGTGTTCTAATAAATTTGAATAATTATACTTATTATACAAATTGTGGTATTCAGATTATACGTCGGTGACATCTAGTGCTGTGGGGGATGGTACCTGGGAGAAAAATTGGTTGTTCAAAAAGAAGAAATCTACAATAAGTACGTCAATAACCACCAGCAGTATTGGCATGTTAGTGCCAGATCCGAAAGAAGATGTGCGTGCCCAAATTGGTGACAAGACGGCTGATGAAGTCAGTGATTTATCTGAACTTGGATCGGATTCCGATGACTCGCTCAATAGTTTGCGTTCTCAGTTGGATCCTATTAATGATCGCCTTGTCAACAAGCATTTGATAGGAGGCCAGAATAGTAAAATGATTTTGGATGAACTTATCGAATGCAGCAGCATGGTTTCAAATACGTTGCCAAGCGAGGTGGAACCCATATACACAGACGCATGTAATGAAGATATTGTCGATGCCACCACGAAAAATGAAGCCATAAATGAAAATGTTAGTCAGCAGAAACCTGAGCAGAAAACCGAGTACCCGAAAGGGTCCGAAGACTTGAACAGCAACTCCATAACGGGTAAGTGAAACTTTTATCAACAAATATCCTTTCGGTTTAGAAGACTTCCCCTTAGTTTCGTAACATCCATTAGATCTAAGTTGATCATTTTAGATTGTGCTAGTGGAAAACGCCATAAAACTTTTAACATTGTAAAAATAAGTATTAGAAAAAAACGCTTCTAAATAAATCTATGCATGAGAAATGGGATTGAGCAATGAATGACAACCTGAACGACTTGTATCATTTATATTTTCTAGCCAGCGATGATAATTCCGACTTTGATGGGTGTACTGGTTTTAGTACTATAGAAATTATTGAATCCACTTCGCGTACACCTTCAGTCGTTGAAATTTTGGCAGCAATGGCCTTAGGCCCCATGCTGGCTGTTCCATCTGTCGATCAGCCAGCAGCAATGGCTGTTTCAGACCTTAACGCTTTTACTGAACTGAAAGAACTAGCTTTAGCAGAAATAAAATCCCGTGCATTAGAACTGACACCAAGTAATTTAGATGTCATTCCTGAAGAACCTGGTGATGTCGGAAATCAAACAGAAAATATTATCAGTTCTAAGAATATCTCAGTTTCTGAAGAAATAAATTTTCATCTTCACAAAAGTAATGAATGTTACCAATCGTCTATGCCAAAAGAGTCAATGGAACCGGACGCGTCTAAAAATAATACATTTTCTGAATTTTGTCCGCAACTCCCATCGAACTACACTACAGATGAATCAGTTGAAACAATAACGAAAAATATAGAACTTGCGGCACTTGATCAAGAAATTCAAGGTACACGAATGGAGGAAACTGCTTTGATTGGAGGAATTGCTAAGTCACAATACGAAAGCTCAGAATTCACGTCAGGCCAACCGAACCCGGACATTAATGCAAAATCTTCAGCAGGAAATATCGACGAAAACGAGACTTGTGCGACTATATCGAAGGATCCCACTGAGCACTCTGCCACAAAAGGATCATCAACAAACAATGCATCTATTGAAGGACAGCATCCTATCATCCAATCGGATTCCTTTAGCAATCAGGAGAAGGAAAATCTCAAAACGGAACAACATTTAACGATTGTTGATGGAACGAAATCGAAAGACCAGGCTCATGAAACACAGGCGGAAACAAGACGCACAAGTCCAAAAGACCAGTCTTCTAGTACGCAAACAACTTCTGATTTTACGTCCAATGAACAGTCATCCGAAACTCAAATTCAAGAAACTCCTTCCGACGAAAACTCTTTGGAAGCATGGACGAAACAGACTGAAACAGTCTCAGCAGATCAATCAGCCAGAGCAAGTGATGCAGGAACATTAAACGAATGTGCATTCACAGAACACCCGAAAGTAATTGGGGAAATTGAATTTACATTAGAGGAACATCCAAGAGACAATGACGGAATAGTTTCCAAAGACCAGCTTTTCGAAGAACAGGCCAAAGAAGTTGGAGTGATTTCTGAGAAAAAATCAGACATAGCTGCTAACGAAGTTAAATCTAAAAAATATCCACTAGAAGAACAACCAACTAAAGTTGACGAAATAATTCCAAGAGTGGAACCTTTCGAAATACAAGCCGAACAAAGAAAAACGATTTCTGAAGAAAATTCAGATTCCACTAATAATGAATCTAAATCCAAAGAATATTATATAAGAGAGCAACCAACTGGAATCGACACAATAATTTCGAAAGAACAACCTTTCGGAACACAGGTTCCACAAAGTGAAATGATTTATGAATACAGACCAGACTCCGCTGAATGCGCAGAGAGCCAATTGGAAGAACAACCAACAGAAATCGATGGAATAGTTTCGAAAGAACAACCTCTCGAAGCACAAGCCGAACAAAGCGAAACAGTTTCTGATAAAAAATTATACTGCTTTTATAACGAAGCTCAATCAAAGGAGCATACATTAGAAGAACAACCAATTGAAGGCGATGAAACAGCTTCAAAAGAAAAATTTTTCGGAACACTGGTCATACAAAGTACAAAAATTTTTGAAGAAAAGTTAAACCCTGCTAAATTCGAAGAGAGTCCATTAGAAGAAAAACCAACTGAAGTCGATGAAACAATTTCAAAAAAACAGCCATTCGTAACACAAGTCAAACAAAATGCAAAAATTTCTGACGAAAAATCAGACCCCATTGATAATGAAGCTAAATACGAGGAATGTCCATTGGAAGAACAACCAACTACAGTCGATGAAATAATTTCAAAAGAACAACCTTTTCGAACACAGGCTGAACAAATTGAAACAATTTCTGAAGAAAATTCCGATTCCGCTAATAACAAATCTAAGCCAGAGCAGCATTCGCTAAGAGGACAACAAATTGGAATCGAGGTAATAAGTTCGAAAGAACAACCTTTCCAAATACAGGCTGAACAAAGTGAAGCGTGTTCTGAAGAAAAATCGGACTCTATTAGAAGTACGGATAGATTAAAAGAGCCTCCATTAGAAGAACAACCAACTGAAGTCGACGAAATTATTCCAAAAGAGCACCTCTTTGAAAGACACGCCAATCAAACTGAAATGATTTGTGCCGAAAAGTCTGATTCCGTCAATGACGAAGCTAACTCCGAAGAGAACATATTAAGGGAAGAAGCGAATGGACTCAACGAAATAATTTCGAAAGAGCAAACTTTCAGAAAACAAGTTTCACAAAGTGAAACGACTCCTGAATATAAATCAGACTTCGCAATTGATACAGCCAAATATGAAGAGATTCCATTAAGAAAACAACCAACTGCAGTCGACAAAATGACTTCGAATGAAGAGTCTATCGCAACACATGCCGAACAAAGTGCCACAAGCTCTGTCGAAAAATCAAACCCCTCTAATAACGACGATAAATACAAAGAGTGTTTATTAGAAAATCAAACAACGAGAGTTGACGAAACAATTTCGAAAGAACCGTTCGGAGCACACGTTGCACGAACTGATACGATTTCTGAAGAGAAATCTTCTACTAGCACATCTAAATCAGATGCATTAGAAGAACAATCAACTGGAATCGACGAAATAGTTTCGAAACAACAATCTGTCAAAACACAGTCGGAACAAAGCGAAATGAGTTCTGAAGAAAAATCAATGTCTAATACTACTGATGATAAATTTAAAGAACGTACATTAGAACCAAACACAGTCGATGTAACAACTTCTAAAGAGCAATCGATCGAAACACATACCGACCATAGTAAAACAATTTCTGATAAAAAACTAGACTCCATTTACAACGAATATCAATCAAAAGAATGTGCACAGGAAGACCAATTACCTGAGAACGACGAAATAATTTTTAAAGGACAAGCTTTCCGAGCACAGATGGAACCAACGGAAACGGTTTCTGGTGATAAGTCAGAATCTACTAATACCACATTAGAAGAACAACAAACTGGGATCGACAAAATAATTTCGAAAGAAGAACCTCTTGGAACACAGGCCGCACAAACTGAAATCATTACTAGAAACAAGTTAGATTCTGCTAACTCCGAAGAGTGTTCTTTAGGAGAACAAAAGATTGGAGCCGAAGAAATAATATCTAAGGAACAAACTTTCGGAACACAGGTCGAACCAAGTGCAACAATTTTTTACAAAAAATCAGACTGTACGAATAATGAAGATAAATCGGAAGAACAAACAATTGAGAACGAGGAAATTATTTTCGAAGCACAGGTCGAACTAAGTGTAACGATTACCGGAGAAAAATCAGAATCAGCTGGTGTTAAAGCTGAATTCGAAGAGTGTCCATTGGAAGAAGAACTAAGACAACTTAAAGATATAATTCCGAATGAACAACTTTCAGGAATGCAAGCCGTGCAAACTGAAATGATTTCCAATGAAAACTCAGACTTCATTAACAACGAAGATAAATTGGACCAGTGTACATTGAAAAAACAGCCGAATAAAGCCAGTGAAATAAGTTCGAAAAAACACCCATTCGAAAAAGAATCAGACTCTGATAGTATTGGCGCTAAGTCCGAAGAGAATCTAACAACTGTTGTCGATAAAATAACGTTTAAAGAAAAATCAATCGAAACACAAGCAGACCATATTGAAACGACGTCTGACGAAAAATTTGACTCCACTTGTAATGAAGCTCTGTCCAAAGAGTGTAATTTGCAAGAAAAATTAGCTGAGAACGATGAAATAATTTCTAAGGAACAAGTTTTCGAAGCACAGATCGCACAAAGTGAAACGATTTCTGAAGGAGATTCACACTCTGCTGTTACTGCATTAGAAGGAGTCTTCGACGAAATAATTTCGAAGGAACAACGTATCGAAACAAAAGCCGAACAAAGGGAAATGATATATAATAAATTTGAAGAATATGTCTTAGAAGAACAAGCAACTGTAGTCGACAAAACGATTTCGAGGGAAGAATTTCTTGGAACAAAGACGCCACAAACTGAGACGATTTATGAAAAAAGTTCAGAATCCACGAATAATGAATGTAAATTCGAAGAGTGTTGCCTAACAGAGCAGCCAACTGAAATCGATGCAAAAATTTTGAAAGAACAACTTTTCGGAACACAGGTCCAATGTGACACGATTCATGAATCCAGACGAAATTCCGCTACTGATACAGATGAATGCGCAGAAAGCCCATTGGAAGATCAACCAACAGAAGTCGACGAAATGATTTCGAAAGAACAACGTTTCGAAACAGAAGCAGAACAACGTGAAAGAATTTCTGGCTCCGCTTATAGCGAAGCTCAATCAAAAGAGTGTACATTGGGAGAAAAATTAACTAAGAACGATGAAATAATTTCTAAGGAACAAGCTTTGGGAACAAAGGGCGAACGAAGTCAAGCGATTTCGAAAGAAAAATCAGACTCTGCTGCTTTTGCATTAGAAGAACAATTAACTGGAATTGACGAAATAATTTCGAACGAAAAACTTATCGCATCAGATGCCGAACAAAGAGATGCAACTTCTGGAGTGAAATCAGACACTGCTTCTAAGAAAGCCAATTCCATACAATGCCCTTTAAAAGAACAACTACCTGCAGTCGATGCAATAATTTCTGAAGAACAATCTGTTGGAACACAGACCGAACAAAATGAAATCACACCTGAAGAAGATTTAGATTATGCTGCTCTGAGAGATAAATCCCAAGATTGTCCATTAGAAGATCAACCAGTTGAAGTCGATAAAATAAGTTCAAAGAAACTTTTGGGAATACGAAACGAACAAATTAAAACAATTTCTAACAAGATATTAGTCTCCGGTAGTAATGGAGCTAAATACGATGAGTTTACATTAGAGAAGCATCCGACCAGTAAAGACGAAATAATTTCGAAAGAACCAACTCTTGGAATACATGATGCGCAAACTGAAACGAGTTCTGAAGAAAAGTCAGATTCAACTAATAACGCGAATAAGTCGGAAGAATGTACATTAAAAGAAGAAGTAACAGAATTTGACGAAATGGTATCGATAAGGCAATCTTTCGAAGAACAAAGAGAGTATTTATTGGGTGAAAAAGCAACGGGAGTTGATGAAATAAATTCGACGGAACAACCTTTTGTAACACAAGAGGGACAAACTGAAATGATTTCTGCCGATCACTTAGGCTCCGCTAGCAACGATGCCAAATACAAAGAGTGTACATTAAAACAACAATCAACAGAAGTCGAAGGAAGAATTCTGCTACATCTCGACAAGCAGACAGAAGACACTGAAACAATTTTAGACAAACAATCGGGCAACTTCCTTAATTCAGATTATGAGCATCCTAAATTCGAAGAACACGCAAATATACAGAGCGCAGCAATTTCCATAGAACCATCAACTCAACCAAATAATCAAAACATGTTTGACTCTACAATTGGTGCGGCCAGTGAGGAAACCAAAACTACAGGCAATAACATGGAAGAACAATTGGAGGAACCCGTTAAAATAACTTCCGAGGAACATGTTTCCGAAACACAAGTCGATAAAATTAATACAGTTTGCAAAAATTCACCGATTAGTGTGACCAATATAGAACTTAAATCTGACAGCAGCAGATGTGAAAAATATTTGGCGGATATAGATGGTGAATCTTTCAAAGAACGACCTTGTGAAATGAAAAGTGACCAAGACAATAAAATTTTCGAAGAACAATTAGATGAATTAAATCTCTTTGATAATAAAAATTTCACTGGCCGAACAGTGAGCGAACCCAAAGAAATAGTTTTCAGTGAATCGTCTTCCGAAAATCACATCACAATAAGAAATACCATTTCGATCCATCAATCAGCTGAACCAGCCCATCACAATATTTTGAAGTCTGCAAATAGCACGACTAATGAAGAATCCAAAACTGAATTTAGAAATTTAGAGAAACACTCGAAAAAACTACCTGAAACAGCTTCTGATGAAACACAATCTAAACAATTAGAACATCTAAATATCAAGAGTACTACAGATTCCGTGAATACTGTAGCCAATGAGGGGTCCGAAATTGAAGGCAAGGCATTAGAGCAACAATCGAGAGAGCCCGAGCAATCTTCCGAAACACAAATGGAACAAACTAAAATTCTTAATAAGAAATCAATTGAAATATATTATAAATACATGTTTGACGTTGCAAATAGCGCGATTAGTGAGGACTCCCAAATTGCAGATAACAAGCTGCAAGAACACTCGGGAGAATTACATGAAATGGATTCAAAAGAACAGAGTTCCGAAGAACAATCCCCTAGAGAAATAGATAAAATACCATCAAAGGAACAGACTTCTGAACACCAATCCAATCTAATTGGCGGGCAATCAAATGAAATAAATATCACCGATAAAGCAGATACTCCGAATAGTACAACCAAAGATGTATCCAATACCATGGTTATCGAACTAGAACAACAACTGACAAATCGCGATAAAACAGTTTCTAATGAACAGACTGTCGAAGATCTCAATAAACAATTAGTTGAACTAGATATTCAGAATATATCGGATGCTACTAGTAGCGCGATTAGCGAAGACTCCGAAATTGCAGACATTAAACTTGAAGAACACTCAGGAGAACTAGATGAAATAGTTTTAAAGGAGCAGAGTTCCGAAGAACAATCCTCTAGAGAAATAGATAAACTACAGTCAAAGGAACAGACTTCTAAACACCAATCCAATCTAATTGGTGGTCAATCAAATGAAATAAATATCACCGATAAAGCAGATACTTCGAATAGTACAACCGACGAGGTATCCAATACCATCGTTATCGAACTAGCACAACAACCAACAAATCCACATAAAACAATTTCTAATGAACTGCCTGTCGAAGATCTCAATAAACAATTAGATGAACTAGATATTCAGAATATGTTGGATGCCACAAACAGCGCGATTAGTGAAGACTCCGAAATTGCAGATAATAAACTTGAAGAACACTCAATAGAACTAGATGAAATAGTTTTAAACGAACAGAGTTCCGAAGAACAACAATTATGTGAAATAAATATCATCGATACTGCACACACTCTGAAAAGTACAAGTAGCGAAATGTCTAAAGCCGTGGACATCAAATTGGAACAACAACCGATAAATCCAGATAAAACAATTTGTAATGAACTTCCTTTCGAACATCTCAGTAAACAATTAGTTGAACTAGAAATTCAGAATATGTTGGATGCCACAAATAGCGCTATTAGCGAAGACTCCGAAATCGCAGATAATAAACTTGAAGAACACTCAAGAGAACTAGATAAAATAGCTTTAAACGAACAGAGTTCCGAAGAACAACTCAATCTAATTGACAAAATTTCAAAGGAACAATTATCTGAAATAAATATCATCGATAAAACATATACTCCGAAAAGTACAAGTAGCGAAATATCTAAAGCCGTGGACATCAAATTGGAACAGCAACGGACAAATCCCGATAAAACAATTTCTAATGAACAGACTGTCGAAGATCTCAATAAACAATTAGTTGAACTAGATATTCAGAATATATCGGATGCTACTAGTAGCGCGATTAGCGAAGACTCCGAAATTGCAGACATTAAACTTGAAGAACATTCAAGAGAACTAGATGAAATAGTTTTAAAGGAGCAGGGTTCCGAAGAACAATCCTCTAGAGAAATAGATAAACTACCGTCAAAGGAACAGACTTCTGAACACCAATCCAATCTAATTGGTGGTCAATCAAATGAAATAAATATCACCGATAAAGCAGATACTCCGAATAGTACAACCAAAGAGATATCCAATACCATGGTTATTGAACTAGAACAACAACCGACAAATCCCGATAAAACAATTTCTAATAAACTGCCTGTCGAAGATCTCAATAAGCAATTAGTTGAACTAGATATTCAGAATATATCGGATGCTACAAATAGCGCGATTAGCGAAGACTCCGAAATTGCAAACATTAAACTTGAAGAACACTCAAGAGAACTAGATGAAATAGTTTTAAGGGAGCAGGGTTCCGAAGAACAATCCTCTAGAGAAATAGATAAACTTCCGTCAAAGGAACAGACTTCTGAACACCAATCCAATCTAATTGGTGGTCAAAAGAATGAAATAAATATCACCGATAAAGCAGGTACTCCGAATAGTACAACCAAAGAGGTATCCAATACCATGGTTATCGAACTAGAACAGCCCGTCGAAGATCTCAATAAACAATTAGTTGAACTAGATATTCAGAATATGTTGGATGCAAACAGTAAACTTGAAGTCCACTCAAGAGAACTAGATGAAATAGTTTTAAAGGAGCAGAGTTCCGAAGAACAATCCTCTAGAGAAATAGATAAACTACCGTCAAAGGAACAGACTTCTGAACACCAATCCAATCTAATTGGCGGTCAATTAAATGAAATAAATATCACCGATAAAGCAGGTACTCCGAATAGTACAACCAAAGAGGTATCCAATACCATGGTTATCGAACTAGAACAACAACCGACAAATCCCGATAAAACAATTTCTAATGAACTGCCTGTCGAAGATCTCAATAAACAATTAGTTGAACTCGATATTCAGAATATGTTGGATGCAGACAGTAAACTTGAAGAACACTCGATAGAACTAGATAAAATAGCTTTAAAGGAACGGGGTTCCGAAGAACAAGAATTACCTGAAATAAATATCATCCATACTACAGATACTCTGAAAAGTACAAGTAGCGAAATGTCTAAAGCCGTGGACATTAAATTGGAACAACAACCGACAAATCCAGATAAAATACTTTCTAATGAACTTCCTGTCAAAGATCTCAGTAAACAATTAGTTGAACTAGATATTCAGAATATGTTGGATGCTACAAATAGCGCGATTAGCGAAGACTCCGAAGTTGCAGATAATAAACTTGAAGAACACTCGATAGAACTAGATAAAATAGCTTTAAACGAACAGAGTTCCGAAGAACAACTCAATCTGATTGACAGAATTTCAAAGGAACAATTATCTGAAATAAATATCATCGATAACACATTTACTCCGAAAAGTACAAATATCGAAATATCTAAAGCCGTGGATATCAAATTGGAACAACAACCGACAAATCCAGATAAAACAATTTATAATCAACAAACTTTCGAAGATCTCAATGAACAATTAGATGAACTAGATATTCAGACTATGTTGGATGCTACAAATAGCGCGATTAGCGAAGACTCCGAAATCGCAGATAATAAACTTGAGGAACACTCAAGAGAACTAGATAAAATAGCTTTAAAGGAACAGGGTTGCGAAGAACAAGTCAATCTAATTGACAGAATTGCGAAAGAACAATTATCTGAAATAAATATCGACGATAAAACAAATACTCCGAATAGTACAACCGACGAGATATCCAATACCATGGTTATCGAACTAGAACAACAACCAACAAATCCACATAAAACAATTTCTAATGAACTGCCTGTCGAATATCTCAATAAACAATTAGATGAACTAGATATTCAGACTATGTTGGTTGCTACAAATAGCGCGATTAGCGAAGACTCCGAAATCGCAGATAATAAACTTGAGGAACACTCAAGAGAACTAGATAAAGTAGCTTTAAAGGAACAGGGTTGCGAAGAACAAGTCAATCTAATTGACAGAATTGCGAAAGAACAATTATCTGAAATAAATATCGACGATAAAACAAATACTCCGAATAGTACAACCGGCGAGGTATCCAATACCATGGTTATCGAACTAGAACAACAACCAACAAATCCACATAAAACAATTTCTAATGAACTGCCTGTCGAATATCTCAATAAAAAATTAGATGAACTAGATATTCAGACTATGTTGGATGCTACAAATAGCGCGATTAGCGAAGACTCCGAAATCGCAGATAATAAACTTGAGGAACACTCAAGAGAACTAGATAAAATAGCTTTAAAGGAACAGGGTTGCGAAGAACAAGTCAATCTAATTGACAGAATTGCGAAAGAACAATTATCTGAAATAAATATCGACGATAAAACAAATACTCCGAATAGTACAACCGACGAGGTATCCAATACCATGGTTATCGAACTAGAACAACAACCAACAAATCCACATAAAACAATTTCTAATGAACTGCCTGTCGAATATCTCAATAAACAATTAGATGAACTAGATATTCAGAATATGTTGGATGCTACAAATAGCGCGATTAGCAAAGACTCCGAAATTGCAGATAATAAACTTGAAGAACACTCAAGAGAACTAGATAAAATAGCTTTAAAGGAACAAGGTTGCGAAGAACAAGTCAATCTAATTGACAGAATTGCGAAAGAACAATTATCTGAAATAAATATCGACGATAAAACAAATACTCCGAATAGTACAACCGACGAGGTATCCAATACCATGGTTATCGAACTAGAACAACAACCAACAAATCCACATAAAACAATTTCTAATGAACTGCCTGTCGAATATCTCAATAAACAATTAGATGAACTAGATATTCAGAATATGTTGGATGCTACAAACAGCGCGATTAGCGAAGACTCCGAAATTGCAGATAATAAACTTGAAGAACACTCAATAGAACTAGATGAAATAGTTTTAAACGAACAGGGTTCCGAAGAACAACAATTATCTGAAATAAATATCATCGATACTGCAGACACGCTGAAAAGTACAAGTAGCGAAATGTCTAAAGCCGTGGACATCAAATTGGAACAACAACCGACAAATCCAGACAAAACAATTTCTAATGAACTTCCTGTCGAAGATCTGAATAAACAATTAGATGAACTAGATATTCAGAATATATTGGATGCTACAAATAGCGCGATTAGCGAAGACTCCGAAATCGCAGATAATAAAATTGAAGAACACTCAAGAGAAATAGATAAAATAGCTTTAAAGGAGCAGAGTTCCGAAGAACAACTAAATCTAATTGACAGAATTTCGAAAGAACAATTATCTGAAATAAATATCACCGATAAAGCAGATACTCCGAATAGTACAACCAACGAAGTATCCAAAACCATGCATATTAAATTGGAACAACAGCCGACGAATCCCGATAAAACAATTTCGAATAAGCCGTCCGCGGAAACACATATCGAAAAAATTAATATAATTTTAGACAAACCACTAATTGAACTGGATCTTCAGAATGTATTGGAATCTGCAAATAGTGCGATTAGTGAAGAAATGATACTTGAAAAAAATAACTTACAAAACGAAATCTACGAACTGGGTAGAATAACTTCTAAAGAACATGCTTCCCAAACTCTAGTCCAACAAACTGATGGTGATTCTAACCAGCTTGTAAAATCTAATTTAGACGAACCGCCAATGAGAACTCATTCGGAGCCAAAGTTAAATCCCGTATCAGAATATAAAAATATGATACCTAAAGCAGATGTTCATGACATACTTACGAAAAGCTCTACCTTAGATAATTTCGAGGATCAAATGTCTTTAGAATATACGCCTCCAGTAACGAGGCAAAATACTGTAGTGGAAATCCAAACCAGTTCGAACCGCGAAGAAGAAAAGCAAACAGCAGGTAACATTAATACGAGTATATCAAAGAAACTGCAACGCCAATATAGAGTGGTAGACACAACACCGAGTTTTGAAGATGTAAGTCCACTATCAGTGCCACAGGGCTGTCCACCAAATCCTTCAAGCACTTTGACTGACTTGTGTCAAAAATTCATTAACGACAAACGACTTTTGACTGCGCTTGAGAACCGACGGCGTCGGACCCTGCTCATGCATAGATATCTAAGTACCCTCGACTTATCACATA
Source organism: Germaria angustata (assembly GCA_963681545.1). Lineage (NCBI taxonomy): Eukaryota > Metazoa > Arthropoda > Insecta > Diptera > Tachinidae > Germaria > Germaria angustata. Next base: position 95,537,184 of record OY813002.1, read on the forward strand.
CTGCAGACGAGGGCCTAGAGGAAATACACAAGGTCCCTACCGAGGTACTTGTTAAAGAAAACCCAGCACATGGAGTGATCACACATTCTTGTGATCACTCCAGTGATCATGATGACTGTAGTGACTCGTTTACCTTACAAATAAACGAACTAAATAAGATTTCATATAATTTCATTAATACTATTCTCTTCTCAGATCAGTTAAGTTACGATTCCAATCCAAACGATGGAAGTCGAACTGGCACTGAGGAATATATTGAAAATTGCAGTGATGAAAGAGATATTTTAGCTATAATTCCTAACAACAAATCTACTACTAACACTATATTAACCGCTAACACTAATACATCCTCCGAAACTAACTGTAAGGCAAATACTAACTCTACTATAAATCATAATCGTAAGAGGCCCGTAACTTACGAGTACAGCCCACCGACGCCATCTAACCAAAGGCATCCCGTCAATCAGTTGTTAACAAGCGCAGTTAAAATTAAAGATGCTCGCCGGCTTCGTAACGATTTTAAAAAGTCAAAAGATGATGATAATGATGTTGCCGATAGTGATGATAATGATATCAATAAAGATGAAGGTGATGATGATGATGATGTTGTGGCCATATTGCGACATTTTGTACCAGGTACTCATTTTCAAAACCCTATGGCAATTTTCATAAACTCGGTGTGGTGTTATGTTTAATTAATGTTTATTTTTGGATATTTGTATTTAAGTATGTTAACGTATCTCTGCAGCGTACTCCTTTCTACGCATAATTAAGATCTCACCTTCTGTTTAATTTCATTCGTCTTGTTTAACGCATTTATTTTTCAAGCTTCTAAGTGTTTCTATTAGAACGGCTAGATTTGTACTATTGAAATGTAAGAGCAACCAGTTACACAACGAAAGCTGTAACAACTCCCACATACATATGCAATTTAAAAAAGAAATGTGTACATACATACATAAGTATATATTCATAGATTTTAAATATGTACCTTTGATCCTTGTGAAGTATTTTTTAATTTGAATATGGTGCTTGAACATTCCCTATGTTGGCTTCTATTTTTTAGGTTCTATTGCAGAACGTGAGTATAAAAAATGGTATAACGCTGTCGAAATGCCCAATAATCCATATGCACCCGAAGCTCTGAAAAGACGTATCAGTGGTAGCCAAGAACGTTTCATCGATTTGCCAAATATAAGTCCAACGAAAGACCTGAATCCATTGGACCTATTGAGTGAACCAAACCTGGATGTAGATAAAAACATGAAACTTGAAAATGAATACAAAAGGTATGTATGTATGTCCGACACAAATATATGCAAATGGATGAACAATTTTCTCATTATACACTTATATACATGTATGTATGTATGTACATACACACACATACATACATACGTATCTTCTTAAGGATCACAGTCCGTTTTTCCTTTACTTCAGAATCATGATTTTCTTTTCTCAGTACTCTAAATCGAAACTGATCCAAAATATACACAACACTTTTATACATACATACTTACGTTCTGTACAACTTTAGCACAAGAAACAACAACAATTGACACGACCACCATTGTAAGGCTCTTTATTAATAAATAGGAAGTGTAAATGTGTGTATTATAGGGGAGAAAATTAAGATTAAAGCTGTCAATAGCCGAACAACACAAAGCTTAACACTTCTTAAACTTTAACAACCAAAGGACTAGAAAATAAATATGTGTGTGTATGTATGCAAGGCTTAAAAACGGGCTCTGAGTCTAAATCAAAAATGATTTTCACTTCTAGTCCCACGAGGGCGAAGTAGTCCAAAAGTTAAAAATATAATAAAAATAAGAAAATTTCAAAAAATGTCATTTACAAGCAGAAAGTTTAAAGTTAAATTAACCGTCAACAAACAAACGTGAAACGTTGAAGAGTATTTTCGTAGAATCACAAAAAATAAAATCTTTTGAAATTAATATTTGAAAAAGTAACAGTGGCGGAGAAGTTTTTACAATTAAGAATTACTTGTATGTTTGTATGATTGTATGTTTCTGCATAAAATATTATGGAAGCATAACTCCTCCTCTATTGGTATTATAATTTTCAAACAAATTTTACAGTCTGCCACACTGTGCAATAGATAATAATAAACTTTAATTCAATTAAATGAAGCGTTTTTGTTGTTTTCTTTCCCTTTTGATGACGCAATGTTTCCCGTTTGAATACATATTGCATCAAATGTGTCCTGGTCAGGTATCTCCATAAGCAGGTTCCAAATTAAATGCAATTACATAAGCACACACACTATATATTTTCGAAGAAATTTACATTATTTTGTTCACAAGTACTTGACTTTAAACAGTTAAACATTGTAAATAAAAAATGCACTTTTACATTTTAAGGTACAGCCGGGATTACTACATTAACAGTAGCTTAACAGCACCGCAAGCTTCAATGGCGAAAGATTTGTCTGCAGCACCTGTGGCTGAGGATAACCGAGAGGTAAACAACAACTACAAGAATATAAATATAAATAGTTCATGTCAGAATAAGTCAAGTGACGCCAAGACAAAGCATATACTTAACGATTATCATTGGACTTTGTCGGCACCAGTGCGTCGTAGCAGTTCCCTTAAACATTTAAACACAAGCATTAGTTCACCACCTCCTTCACATCAACATGCTCCTCCTATTCACCAGCATAATAGAACATCATACATTTTACCAACCAGACCCTCAACATCCACCTCCTATTACAGCCACTTTAATAATCTGAATAACGACAACATTAAGGACGGAGAAGAAAACGTAGATTTGCATTTCCAACGTACCTGGAAAAGTAGTTCGGCTCTTAATTCCAAACGTAGAACTGTTAGTATGTTAAGTTTATTAAGTGTTGACAGCAGTAGGTCACGGAATAATCAAACAGATGCAAATGTTTTGACACAATTCGAAAGACAGTTGCTACATAAAGACTTAAAGCGCAACAGCTTTCGAGCTGCATCAGTAACGACCAAAGATTTCGTGCTAAACCCCTTATACGAAACGGATAAATTTTTCAATGGCAACAATAACCAACAGCTGTCAGTGGTTAAAACGAATAACGACGCAAAGCATGAGGACGACCTGGGCTTCCACTCAGGGCAAAACAAGAATAATTTACTTTTTTAATCCAAGATAAATGCCAAACAAAGTTACATTATCTCTCAATTGAATGTACGAAAACCAAATTCAAATAAGCGCTACAGTAGTTACCCGGTTTAACGAACTATAATATTTATCCCTTTTTTACTACATCTAATACAGATCTTTCTTTAAAGAACTAAAACATCCAGAAGTGATTAGTCCACCTTAGAAGGAATATGACCCCTCCCCCTTCGATTTTTTTCCTATGGAATTTTTAGTAAACGACATAATTTTCCTTTTCCGTTCGTTAAATGCTTGTAGCCTCCATCCCTCCCAAAAAAAATATTACAAGTTATAGACACGTAACACGGAGTCCTTTTTAATCCTCAATTACTGCAAACCGGCCGCAGATGTGACCACTTATGTACTCTTTATGATTTCAATCAAAACTTATGAAAATTCATTACATCGAATACATGTTCATACATACGAGTATGTAATTTCGTTTTTCAATTTTATATTCATTCATCGGCCTCATAAGACAACGCAATGTTGGCAACCGATACCATTCATTTGTTGAAAAGATATTCAACTTGTAACTCCGCTTTTGCACGAAATAGTCATAGATTTCTTCAAATAAATTGAAGAAGGAATTTCACCAATTTTCAATATCCTAATGTAAATTTCCTGTGAATTCGTTAAACCAAAAAATTGCTCTTTAATACGAGAATTCCAACAAAATCATGAACTTCCTCCTGCTTAAACGAAATTTGGTCATTTCTCTTCAAAGCCTTCTCCATTAAATGTTTTGTGAGTTTTTTCTTCCAAATTGTACTATTATCTCAATGAAAGTTTAGCTAAATATTAAATTAAATTAAACACAAATACTTATGTACATACCCCCTACACACGCATATAATCTCACTTAATATACTCGTATTCCCTGAATATCAATAGTCACTAGTCAAACAAATGCGCACATCTACGAGTATTTGACTAATTTTAAAGTACAGCAAATACGATCTAATCAATAACTCAAACGTATGCCAATGTAGTTAAAAGTATAGTGCCATGTTCTTAAATTTGAAGAATATTATAAGCTTGCAAATTAAAAATAATAATGATAATAATACTTAATAATAAAGAAAAACACTTATAAAATAGGAACAAAGTTCTCCATTGAAATCAATAAATTTTTCTACGTTACGAATTAATTTTATAAATTATGTGATCGCACGTTTTAGCTTCAATTCACAAAATGTTAATTAATTATTTATTTTCTTGTTATTATTAATTTAATCACTTTATATTCGATTTGGCCATTAAATAAAAATAAAAACTAAATTTCTAAAATACAAACGCAATGAAACAAATGTCTTTAGTAAAATTTATGCATTTTCAAAAAAATTCTAGCGATTCTTAAGAAATCAACTCAAATAAAACAAATTCGAACAAAACGATTGGGGTAAGTATATTACAAAATGGTTAAATATTCCAGCAAAAAAAAAACGGACTCAATCGAAGCAGCTTCACATGTAAGACTGGAACTCAACCCACATGACATGCATACGAGTTCATAATTATAAAATAATTTTTTAGTGGGGTTCCTAACGCAAAAGCTCTGCCCCAGAGACACAAAACGTTCTCATTTCACATTGACTTACCTTAGTGCTTCGAAGGTAGCCATAGTGTAAACGGAAAACAGACTGCTAAAACATGCCTTAACCGCAAAAAAACCCTAAAGGACATGCACAACATTTTCCAACAAAGTGTTTTTATTAAGTGCCTTTGCACTAAGTTGCATGGTACTGCAAAATTAATTTTGCTCTAAGTCTGAGGGACCACTTCTAACGATTATTTATTTTATTTTATTTTAGTGATCGTAAACTATCGATTGCTATGAAAAAGTGATCATCAAAATTGATGTTACTTAAGAATTTTTTCGCATGAAGGCCGCGATATGGACTCTGATATTATATATTTGACTAACGCTAGATCATCGGCGCACGCTGGTAAAAATGGTCAATTTGGGTGGACATGGTGACTTATAACTTCGAAATAAATAGCTCTATCAAATCCATACAATGTCATTGCCGAAGAGTTGTTTTTTTTTACAGGCCTCTTAAATACCAATACAAAACTTTAAGACTTGGTTTCGAGAGAGATTTCTTTTAAAGAAATTAAAGTTTTGCAGTCCCTTTTCAAATACGTAGCAGCTTCGGAGAAATTTGAGGTTATGTATTTTAACAATGGCGATGTATTCCTCTGTACAAAAGCATTCATACAATCTGAGACGTGCGGCATATGAACCTTCCTCATGAGAAAGGCTGTAAGCGTCGTTCTGAAAATGTTTTGCTCGCTAACGCTTTATTTATTCTTGAAAACGATTTTAAGTCATCTACAACATTCTCCTCCAGAAACTTTAAATGCAATTGGAGGAAATTGCGTTCGCTAAACATACATCTCTATTGTAAATTAATTAAAAAAAAATTAAGTTTTTCCTATTATTTCTTAATCGATTTCCCAGTCGACTACGCCTTCTAACGATAGCAGATGGCAAACGTAGAATACACTCTTAAATGCAGTACTGCGCTGCATCATAAAAGCAGCCATACCGATTCAAATTTTGTGACTAGCGTACACGACCCGTATTTAATATACTTTAGGACCCCTTAAGAATATTTAAATTTACTGTTGCGGCGCTGTACTGCATTTACGAACGTATCCATGTTATCTTACAGCAACAGCTTGTGCCACCTAACCAACTTGAACTGACTGTATTGGCATATTGTAGCCGTTGTGGTGCATTCCTCGGCAATAATTCTTGGGCCAATTGAATTTTATATGGAAACATCTATATCTTGTTCTCTATCTATAACTTGTTCAGTGCGAACAGGACGAACAACATTACCCACTGAACCCAAATTCTCAAAACGGGCCATTAAGCTTCTTATCATGTTTACAGTGGGAGCCTCTGCAGATTAAAATGCTGACGGTATTTTCTTTGGCTTGTAACAATTGATCGTCCAGAAACATAATAAAATTCAAAAATTTTTACAGGTTCTTCCACTGAGTATGATGACATTATAAAATTTTATAAAATTCTGTATTATCTGCAACAAAAAAAAATTAAAAAAAATACAAAAATTATAAGAATTTCAAATCAGTCAGTTCAAGTTGGCCCACCCTATACTTACCATTAAAAAATTATACTATTATGACGACAAAAAACAGAATTAAAAAACGCTCAGACAGCTGATATTACATATGATCTACACAAGGATAAAGTCAGAGTTGATAAATTAAGTTCCAATAGAACTACTCTTCATGACAGGACTAAATCGATTCCGCCCTATAAGAACATGAAATTTTTACCAAATGTCCCTCTAAATTGTTGCTTTTTGCCAGTGTGCTGCGCAGGAAGAAGCAAAAAAATCGTTACTGCTTCCATACTCGTATATAAATTAAATTTTTGCTGGTATATTGTACGATTTATATGGTTTGTATATCTATTTTATACACATACATTCATACATATTTATTTATTTTGTAATTTATTACGTTAAAATATAAAATGGGCAAAATTTTACTAACAACATTTGTTTCGTAGTAAAACAAAATTTAATAACTTAATTTTTTAATTCGTTACTAACGCTACTAATCAAATAGTAAATTAACAACATAAGTACGTACTGAGTATTAAAAAAAATTATGCATTTTCTTTTATTACATTTTTTTAAATCGACGCCCACTGTGAGCACCTGAAAATGGTTTAATTGCTACTTTGGGCACAACTCATTTTAGATGAAAATCAAATATTTCCTACTAAAATCAATACGCACCGTCATGACAAGTAGAGAGAAAATTAAAAAAATTCGGAAATGATGAATCGGGAAATGATTTTGAAATTGGTTAAAAATCGCCACTACTTTGAATTGAGCCCGGGTCACTTAAGAACAAAAATTAGAGTCAGTTTAACGACTTCCATCTATCTGAAGTAGATATGACGTTGCCGAAAGAGCCTTGTTAAATTTCGAATACAAGACCGCTTAAGACCAGCAAAATACAGGTTTACACTATGAAAATTCAAAACAGTTGCGCTTACAAACCTGTACTTATTTTTTCAAACTTTAAGTTTAATTTGTCAAAAAAAAATTAAAACTTTTACCTGAAATTTTGTATCAGATTTGCTTTTCCTAATGCCAGACAGCACAGCAGCAGTCCCTTGGTCTGTATTACATACATCTCTTGTTGAATTTAATACACACAAGGTAAATACTATTTCGTTGTCGGGCCGCTGGGGCTACATACAGAGCAGATAATAACAATCTCATCCTTGTTAAAAACTTCTCTCCGTGAAACGATTTATAAAGAAATCTAGGAATAAATTCTGAAAGCTTTGTCACTCGATAAGAATGATGTTATAGTCCTACGGGTCGCTGTGGTCGCAGGATCCAAACGAGCATTCATAAACATTCATATTATCTGTCAATATCCCGCTCTAACATACGGAGGAGTGAAATTACTTGGAGGAGATATTACGAGTGATGAGATTATTTTTTTATTTGTTTTTCCCCAACATTCGATATGAAATATATCGCCAACATGCATTTAAAATTATGAAACAAATACTCATTTTAATTTGCAGGATAATTAAAGAAATCTTAGTTTAATTGAAAAATTTAAATAAGGCCCCCAAACATTTTTTAGGATCTTATTTCCCTCTAACTTTTTGGGGTGTTATTATATAAGGCCCCAAAAATCAAAATCAAATACGACACGAGGAAAACAATCACGAAAATCTTAGTTTTTCCCCTCTGCGTTTTTCTTTGTTTGGGAAGTTATTTCTTGGCAGGTTATTCAATGGAACACCTGTTTCAAATTCTTACCAACGCAAACATACAAACATGCGACTTCTTTTTTATTGAAACTAAAATTGTGAAAAGACTAAGAATATTTAAGACAAACAATCACCAAAATTAATTAATTGAATTTTAATTAAATGTTTCAAAAAATATCAAAACTTAATTGAAGTTTAATTGGAAATAGATTGAATCGAATATTTACATTTTATTCATTAAATAAATTTACAAAAAGTTGCCTCACTTTCGTCTCAGCTCGCAAAAGTTTTTTTAATATCTTTACACTTCAAAGCACACAATGCACAGTGGGGACTTTTGCGAAATAAAATGCAATATATTGATTGTAGTTGTACGATAGTTAACAGAAAAGATTGTAGGATTTCATATGTTGCATGTGAAGAGATTCACATAAAGCAGGAAACGCAACGTCGGGATGAATTTGGCCATCTTGGCTTTGGCTGTCGAAAAGCAGTTCGCTCTTAGTGATTTTCGGAGAAATACAAATTTCCTGTTATTTCTTACAGATCGAGAAACTGATGATGAGTCGAAACCCATTAAGCAATGCGCCACAAATTTAAAACACATACTATATATGACTTTTTTATATATATGACTTTCCGAGATATTTTTTAAAGAAGCGCAAAAACCATGTTTCTCTCTCGTTTTATTTAGAAAGGACTTCTAAAAAAATTAACTCATCATTGGATCTCTTAGGTGATTTTCCATTGGAAGAAATACTTATCACAAGTTATCATAGTATTGCAATAGGCGGTATTTGGAAGTAAAGGACTCTCATAATGATATGTCCGTCTGCCTTTGTATTCAATGAAACCATTTGAAATATGAGATCATCGATTTCAATCAATTAATAAGAATGGCTTCTAGAAGATCCTGTTCCGAATATTTTTCATTTTAAAATAAATAGTATCGATCCATAAATATGAAATATTTTGTCCTTGCTTTTCGCATGGGAATTTTAGAAGGACATAAGACAATGGAACTTTGTTGCACTTTCATACGTAAAACACTCTCATAATGAATCGAACTTATTTCGCAAGCCGCGTCACATTTATTGCATAACGTATAATTCAAAACTGTCAAATCGAATAACTTACGTATTTAAAATTGATTTCATTTTGTGCTTTTATCAAAACTGGATTGAATTTAAAATTTGTTGAATGGACTGATACAAATACGCAATCATAGACCACAAAGAAAACGCCATCATGTGGAGATAGAAAAAGTGAAATTGATTTATACAAAGCCATCCCTGCTCAAGTGGTAGACGATAGTTTTTGTTTTATGAAAACTACATCGCCAACATCGGTAGCGGCGATTGCGAGTCTCCAGTCAACAAGTGATGATTCCGACACAATCAAGGCTACTGAGCCACTGAAAGTGCATGAGACAAACATTCCTGCAATTAAGGATGTAGAAATGGGCCACAGGGTGCAAGGTACAGTCGACGAAATTGATTCGGCAGAAAAGCACTATTCCAGTTTGTCTGCTAAAAGATCAGAAAGTTGTGGAAATGTAGCAACCGCCACACGTGGATCTACCCCAGTGGCATTCAAGTTCCTACAGCCAAAACGTAAATTGTTAGAACCCAATCAGCTTTTAACGGCGAATGAAGAAGGACCGGTAAGATAAGTTTAATTAAATAATAAAACACACAAGAAGTGTTATTTAATATTATTTTAAATCTTAAGCAAGATGCATCTAGTCAGTTTGAAAAAGCAGTTATCGAAGAAGATGTAGTAAAAGCATTGCCTTCCGTCAAAGCTTTAGCCAGAGCCTTTTTAATGACAACAAACACAACAGAACCCCAAAAACTTTGGCTTCGAAAGGTATGTAACGTAATGAGTCACTATTACCAATATTTCCATTTTTTTATTTTTTTTTTTCTCTCGAAAAAAAATAATTTAGGCGAAAACCTTATCAGAGGGCGAAAAAAAGCGCAATACTTCTCCCAAAAGATCTGTTGATCACCTGATGCAATGTAACAGATTGAAACCTGAAGATGATGTAACTATTACTTCCGACTTATCATCTCTAGAAACGTAAATCTAAATATATTCTAACACTACATATAAATATTTTAAACTTACCAGCAAATCTTCCCCAATGTTTTCTTTCAGAGATTCGTCCTCTGTTGGCACTGAAATAACAACTACTTCAGATCCAATACCCCCTGCAGTATCTGATACTTCGACAGTGGGTAATATAAGTCCAGTTCCGGTGCGACAGGGTGTTCTTAAAAACAATATTGCATTCTTTGAGAATTTAAAGAATAAATAATTATTTGTCCATATAAGAATTATTTACTTGTGAAATGAATTACACACCAAACTGAGTATTATTTATGATGATAGAAATAATACATTCAGTTGCTTAATTCTCACTTTAAGGTGAAGGTGCCATTATTCTTCGTCGTACCATATTATTGTCATTGAATGTATCATAGTTATAAATTAAATTACTATATATAAACTAAGCAGACATAAGAGTGTTTGTTATTTATGAAATTAATTATGTGAGAATTTGAACACATCAATTACTTTGAACTTTTTTCAGATATATGTACATATGTACCTCCTGATTTTAATTAGTCTTGAAATAATAAATTAATATTCAAAAGTGTTTATTAAATTTTTAATTAAAGTGTATTTAATACTTTGGATGTCTACATGTTTATTATAAATTGAACCCGAAGGAAGCGTAAGTTTTTTCAGTATTCCTAAATTTTAATACATGTACATATCGCTTCTTTAGTGAAACCTGGTCAAATCTGACGCCGAACAATAAGCCCCAGAGTGCTAAACGGAATATGGCCCCAAGAGGATCTACAGAAAACAAAAACAATAATATTTGGAGTGTTTTTACAGAATTTTTCGAGATATTTCTTGATTTCAAATTTCGTGACAGGAGATACAACCCCAAAAAGCGTAAATAAATGAAAGCCCTGATTTAGGGCTATTTTCAACCGACTTCAAAAAAAGGAGGACGTCATCAATTCGTGTGTATTTTTTAGCCGATTTTCAACACTATTTTTTTTTTTTTTTTTTTTTTGAAAATGTTTGCTTGTAGTTTAATCTCCAAATTTTTTCGAAAATCCGATGGGTAATATTGAAATATTCACTACCGCATAATTCCCCGATTTTTAAATTTTTTTTAGAAAGTATTTCAATCTTACCTGGGAGTAAAATATAAACTAGAAATGGATTATTCGGGTTTTATTTAAACTAATCCATCAATACAACTAATCAATCAAATACAACCACTTGAATTTAAGCGCTTGCAGCTTCCAGTGCGGCTTTCTTTCGCTATCATCAAATATTTAACAAAACTCGAGTCCCATCCGAATCCCCTGGCTAGTAATATCTTGAACTTTACTGGACACATCCGCTTAAAAAGAGGAGCACTACGGCTTTAATACGCCACACTCCTGATGAAATTTTTTGAAAATATTTTTGTGCTTAACACTACATTCATGTATTATTAATTACTATCACTAAGTTTATATCCGACTCTGGTTGGGCCTAATAATTATATCTATACTTAAGATTTGAACACTTATTGTTAGTTCAGTTTTGAAGATACAATAAATAAATATTAAAGTGGGGAAAAAACTCAAGAGCTGTCAAATAAAATATAAAAAATTAAAATTGAAGAATATTTTAGCGAAAATTGCGAAAAAAAAATTAATTTCTGGGAGATATTCAAGCATTCATACAATTGTGTATTAATAAATTTGGTAATTGTTAAATATTTTCCTGAATGTTATCGTATTTATGTACATACATACATATGTACATAAAATATGTACACATTACTGTACTGAAAATAAAGTATGACAATTTTCATGAAATTTCGTAGACTAGTAGGTAGTGTACTAGACTCGTAGTGCGAAGGTCCCAGGTTCGAATCCTGCCGCAGAACTCTGGCAGTTTGTGTTTGATAAATAAAGGGAGCGCACAACAATCCTTCACTGGCTTAAGTGTATGTCGTATAACATGGGCTATCACACCCCTCCAATCAACCTAACCTAACCTATTTAACTGGAAAATGGCAGTTGCAGTACGTCTACTTTTATTGCTTGGTTAGGTTAAACAAAGTTTTACTAAGATGTAAAAAACTATAACTTACATACATAGTTAATTATCACCATAAATATCCAATCCACTACTCATGTAAAGTGTTTTGTAATAATGATAGATTGGTGATTAATAGGTAGATGGATATGAATATACATTTTGCATATTTTAAATTCTCCAACTTTGTGCATCAAGCAGATAATAATTGCATTTATTATTTTATTATTATATGTCCACATGAGCAATTCCTGAGTTTATAGTCGAGGGATGAGTTACAAATACAAAATAGTATGAAGTTGAGCGTACTGTAGTTAACTTTTGTGTACTTATTCGTACTTTACGCACAACGTGACTTCCATATGAAAAAATTAAAATTTAAAAACCAGAATTTTTGGTTTCGATGTCATAACCATATATACCCATTATTCGTTACCAGTTATGATCCCTTTAAGCCAATCTGGATTGTCGTTAACATCATTCAACCTTTTCTGAGCGAATCCCATGCGATTTTTTTTTATTCAAAATTCAGAAATTTTGGAACGGACTTCGCTACCACACGCTTCATGCCCAAAATTTGCGAGAAATAAATTTTATGGCATGAGCCACCGATATGCCGACGTCCTCTGCAACTTCTTTTTTAATGAATCGACGATTTTTTTACACAAAATTTTATGCAAATTTTTTGATCCATTTTTTTCCACAGCGTAAATCGCAGAACAAGAAAACACGTCAAACTCAACATATGTTCGAGAAAATCGCTAATAGAATGCACGTAGCAAGAGAAATGTAAAAATTCACCTTTTTTGTTGAGCAGACCTCGTAATATCGCTAATTAATTCCATGACAAGGATTTGTGTTTGTATTTGCATCAGATATCAACTACAAATGCAAAATATTTTATTACACCATTTCAGTTCTTTAAAGCTTTCAGTATTTACATATATTCTTGATATATTATTATTTTTGTTTGAGTTCTATAATCAGCTGTTCGGCAGCTTCATTACCTCTACCACAAGAAAACAAAAATTCACCACACAACATACATATTTGAAAGTTTATTAACAAAATGCTCGGTTTGTTTAACGCCAGCGTAGAATAGTAGTTGAAGAAGGAAACTAATTGAAAAGAGAAACAGAATGACAGCGGGAGATAAAGAATAACTTTTAATTTTTGGTCTAATTATATTATTTTTAAAAACTTGTAAATATCTAATGGGATAAACCAGTTTGCAATACATGGCTTATATTAATGTGGCTGAATGGTCACCGGACCAAGTTACTGATTGGATCAAAGGTCTGTTATTCTTTGATTGATTTTGTTCTTTTTAAAACTGAGTTGTGATTCATACATTGACCGAACCAAACCCATATCGGGTGACTTGTAATTGAAATTATTTCAGGTCTGGATGACTCCATGTATAATTATGTTTATTCATTTATAAATAATGGAGTAGGAGGTCATCAATTACTTAATATAAGACCTTATGAGCTGGAACAGTTAGGTATGAACTCGATTGGACACCAGGAGATTGTGTTAGAGGCAGTTGAAAATCTTAGAAATTTTGTAAGTGTATGAAAAAGTTTTCTCTATTGACTTATTAACGTTTATTAAATATGCAGCATTACAATTTGGACAAAGAAAATCTGCAGTTCATGGCATTACATGTTGCCACAGCTGCCCGCAGTCTACACAGTCTACTAGCGCTCAAGAGCGGATCTTCTGTAATTGAAACACAGATACTAAATGATATTACAAGAACGATAGCCAGAATAAAGCCGTTAATTGGATGGTTGGATCGTTCTCCCTTTCAGGGTCAATTTCAATTCACAGAAATTTGTCGCAAAATGTTGAGGCTCGGTCTTGAAATGGCAACTATAGCGCAGAGGGAGCGATTTGTTGAAAATCCTGTTGAACAAATACGCACAACGGCAGAGACTCTAGAGCGCTTAGCAAATTACATCATACAGGACATAACAGACCCGATGTTATTGCAACCCGCTTCCTTGAATTTAGTTACGCTTAAGAAGCGAGAATCTGAACTAGGATTTAATATCGAAACGAGTTATCAAGGTATTCATCGTGTAACAGATATTAAACACAATTCGCCTGCGCATAATTCAGGAAAAATTGAAGATGGAGACGAGATTGTACAAATTAATTACCAGACAATTGTAGGTTGGCAATACAAAACGGTTCTTTTGCAGTTAAGAGAGTCTTTACCGGACGTTTTGCTGACATTAAAGAAACGTCCAAAACACACAAAAATATATGGGCAAATTTATATGCAACCATATCGTCTCCCAAGCAAAAAACGTAACGTAGGGTCTCGGTGGGGTGAAAATATACCCAGTCCAAAACCTGGATTCTTGTCTGCACCAGAAAATTCATTTAAACTTCCGCTTTTATTGAGCAATGACAATGCAAAAACTGATGACGGAGACACCGACTCTATATGCAGTGACATTTTGACGCCCACAGATACGAAAGTGGTGGAAAAAGAAAGTCGACTATACTACCCAAAACCAAGAGCAATGCTTCAGAGACGCAATACCATATGCGGCGACGAATTATTGGGTCATAAAAGTGTTGTAGGTGTCCCGCTTTGGCATGAACATAAAGCCGGAACTGGTGGCGATGCCTCCTCACCAAGCTTACGAGATAAATCTGTATCCTTCGGATTTGGTTTGGAAATAACTCCTCGACCTACCACGTGTATTGGTATTGGTAATAACAGCGGTGCTAATGGCAAATTTGCAAGTGATATAAAACCTGGAGTAGCGCAATTTGGTGATTCAATAAAGCTTCGCCAAGTTGTAGAGCAACCCATTGAGGAAGAGGAAGCTACTTCCAAACCAGGTGTTTGCAAAGTAGTCCGTTTTGATGCGAATATGAAAGTGGAAGACTATCCAGTTAATGAAAAATATATGTGCAATGTTCAAAATACAATTTTAGAAACATTTGAACCTATACCTTTTGCCGATGAAGAGGATGATGAGGACATTCTAGAAGCTCTTCGTAACTTAACAAATAAAAATGACCAAACGATAGGAAACAAGGAACACATTATACCAGTTTGTAACAGTGTCCCTATAGTCGAGACAGTTAACGTACCTGTCGTTATGAGACGAGGTAGATTGGATAAGAGTCACAGTACTCCAGCCTACGATAATTCCGGTGAAGATTCCGATACACCTCCTGCGATAGAACCACGCAAAGATTTTCTTTTAATAACGCCACCAGTACCACCGCCTCGCCCAAAAAAATTAGGTGATACAACTTCAAATGTGCCAGTACCGCCACCAAAGCCTCCAGGGCTACTTGCAGCTATTACAGCAGCCGCCATGTCAAACCTTAATACAAATCCCCAATCCGCACAAATAGCAAATTTCAGTTCGCCGGGTTCAGCACTGCTCGTTAATAACAAGGAACAAGAAGATGAAAAGTCATTTCGTTCCAGTACCAGCACTTTGTCTTTATTAACACCGCTCGACACTTCAAATGAAGTGAGTAGCGAACTTCATACCCCTACTAAATCACGATCACTGACTTTAAAAAAGAAACATAGTCTTATAAGTAAGAGAAGAAATATTAACCTTAAGATGCTTGGCACTGGCGACATTCAAGGCTTTCTATATCGACGTACAAAGGACAAACGAGGAGTCACATTTTGGGCCCGCTTATACTTTGTGATGCTTGATACTATACTTTATGGGTTTCGTTCAAAAGAAGCAGCCAAGGCAAGTTGTGTTATATTTCTTCCAGGATTTACTGTATCTTTGGCAAAGGTAAGTTTGTATTTTATAAGAATTACTTAATGACAATATTAAAAACATTTGCGCTTAATGTCTAAAATTAGGAAGTCCACTCGAAGCCGTATGCCTTCAAAGTATATCATGCAGCAAAAACATTTTATTTTGCAACAGAATCACTCGATGCACTTAATCAATGGGTTGAATTTATTCGGCAGTCGACACTTTTTCTGGGAGCTTCTGCAACAGGCAAATCGATTTCATTAAATGAAATCAATTCGAAGGAATTATTTTCAGAAAACGAAAGTTCTGGTGAAGAAAATGAAGTCATTACTATAAAAAACATTTGTACCCCTTCTCCTCAAGGTTCTAAAGAGCATAGCCAGTTGTTAAATACTCACAAAGCTTCATCTTCTACGCCCACATCGACAAAACCTGATAGGCGTTATTTAGGTTCATTAAGAAAACTTACGAAGGGAACTTTGCCTTTTAAGAGTTCCAATGCTGGAGACAAAAAGCAATCAAATGATATACCGGTGCCCACAGATCAATTTCGCTCGTACCGTAAGGTTCCCGGTGGAAGCTTTGGCATACAAATCGGAGCTAACACACCTGGATATCATGACACATCATTACACCCGTTTGTCTCTACCCAGAAATTGATTTCGGAGGACATAAAACCGCAGAATAGCTATCTGCAAGAAAAACCTCTAAATACTTCTCCTGTAATAGCACCGTCGGAAATAGTGATTTCTCCCCCCCAGTCAACGCTACCAAACATGAGTAGACGATTAATGCTCTCATCAAGCCGAAGCTCAATAGTAAGTACTTCTAATACAACCACAATGAATTTAGGACCACCATCTTCTCCAGCACCTGTACCAGATATTCCCGTGGCAACAACTCCATCGTCAATATCAATTTCCACTCTTAATTACGTACCTCAATCGCCGGTAAGCAAAGAAAACACAGCTGCGCAACAATCAAATTTAACTAGTCCGAGCAAGAGTGTAAAAAAGATTCCCTACAATTACATACATGCATCTAATCCCAATTTAGTTGAGTTCGATTTTCAAACTTCCAGAACATTAGATTACAACTTACCAAAAATTAATTCTAGCAATGCATGGGAAGCACTTCCAAATATTCAGGGGTTTGTGACGCTCAAGGACTTGATGTTACAAAAACAAGAAGAAGAAGCCCAAGAAATGTATAACAACCGTGTATTGCTAGGCGTCGAAAAGAAAGAAGAACACAGGCGACAAGCAGCCCACAAACAGGCAACACAATCAAGGCAATTGGCAGATTCCAATCAGCGATCAACGAACCCCACAGGTGATGCGAAGATCTCAAAAACTCAAAGTCGTAGTTTACCGAAACCTCCAGATTATGAAATAAGCTTCAAGCCTGATGATGAAGACATTCAATTAACACGTACTAAGGAAGGGCTTAAATTAAGAGATTTTGGTTATGAACTAATATCTGGAGATGAACCAATAGGTGGAAGTGGTTCCAGCTTTTCTTCGGGTAGTTCCAAAAATCGCTTATCGACTTCACGCCAATTTTCTAATCATTCAACAAGTAGTACCGAGCTTTTAGAAGCATCTGCCAACAGTCAAGGCAGTAATTGGGCCACCGCTATGAAATCACGGCCTTTTTTGTTAACTTCAAGTAAGAACAAAAAGCATTCAACAAGCAGTAGCTGTTCAGCTGCTGATTACGCCACAAATGGTGCTGAAAGAAGATTGGGAAGCTTTAAAAAGAAAGGGAAGTTAGAATCATTTAAAACATCAAGTGAGAGAATTTTTCAATTTGGGAAGCACTCCTCAAGTAACACAGCTGGCATTACTATGACTTTACCATTAAACAAAAAGTCAAATCATCACAACACCATTGATACGGCCATTACAGGAAGCATTAGTAGCGGCATCAAAAAAAGTCAAACCTATAACCATGACTTAAAAGAAAAGGCAGATAAATATGATGCTCAGCGTAAGAATTCGGCACCTATGCCTATTTTCTCGAAACTCAGCTTTTCTTCTGGCTCCTCATCTATATCCGGTAGCAGTTTTAACATGAAAAGCGAACATAAGAAAGAAAAGAAACATTCTAATTCTCCCTTATTTCACCGTACAGTTTTTGGTCATAATAACCAAACGCACACGTCCATACCCTCAACACCCACGACCAGTAGTTGCGGACGTGAGTACGATCAAGAAATTTTTGCTCAAGTCATAATTCCAAGTCAACCTCTAACTTACCGCAAACACTCAATTACATCGTCGGCATCGAATAATGCAATAATTTCCGCTCCGGATACAACAGCTCCCCCTCCACCAACCAAATCTTCAAATGCAAATGTGATAGATTTTAATGTGACTTCGCCATCAAATAGTTCATCAACAACTACCACCGAATATCCAAATATGGAATGTCCCCCCGTTTTTGAACCAGACATTTATTCGCTTACCGATCCCAATGCCAGTCTCTTACTCAGACGCAACAACAATAATAACACAAGCGGCAGCATCAGCAGCAATAGGTCGCAAGGTAGTGAAATTGAAAATTGAATTGAAAATATTTCTCCATTGCATCTTCTGACCAATCATGTCATATATTTAGAAAAAATTTGATGGTTTTTAATTGATAATTTACCTGTAAATATACATAGTACATACATAAATATACATACATATATACTATTACATATACATCAATGCGTATGAATATGAATTCACATTTGTGCCTCAACATGTTAATATGTCATTGCAATAATGAATACTGTTGTGGTAAGTAGCTTTTCGAAATCCCAATTCAGAATTAAAAAAAAAATCTAACATTTGCCACCACCAATCATGCTTAATTCGTTTTATACTTTTATATTTTTTCTTAGAAAAGTTTTATCTTAGAGGGCTTAATCATACTTTATCTTAGAGGGCTTAATCATACTTTGCTCCAAACATGTTTTATAAACCTTTGAGAAAAACAGGCATCAAAAATATGAATTATTAACCAAAACTCGACGGTAGTGAATCAGACGTGTTCTAGTAATCAATTTAATTTAAATCACACGGTTTTTGGAATAGGCCTGGATAGTTGATTTTCGGCAATGGTTTTTCCTAAAACCGAAATTTTTCCTAAAATAAAAACATTGAATTTTTTTCCCTCTGCGTACAGTTAAGAACCGCTGAGCTATGGCGATTTGTTACTCGACGGTCGACTCTTGAAATATCAAAATATTTGGTGTTACTTCGATGACTGCTTCACATAAAAATTTTCTAAACACATATTATTTTTTTTTTTCAGTCGTTCTTGATTGCTCAAAGATACAAGACAAGTTTGTGCGCTTATTTAATTTACTTTTGTTTTTTTGTTGCTGATATACAACAATTCCAAAATTAATCACAACAGTTATTTTTTTTATCTTCTTTTTGTGATCTTTTGTATTTATTTTGATTTGCTCCGGAGAGACTTACTATTGAGAGTTTATTATAAAACTCTCCCATTCGAACATGGGTTCGAAAAGGAGACGAACAGCTGATGAAAGTATTGCCAGCACATCTAAACGTGCTGGCTATAATAATTATTACCATCCACTTCAAGCATTAGCAGATAATGAGACAACAGATGATAATATGGGTGCTTCCGCTACTGTAACACCTAAAGTTAAGATACCACCGATAACTATTTTGAAGAGCAATACTAATGCATTGCATAAACTCTGTAAAGACAGCCTCATTACCAATTATTCAATAAGAAAAATCTCAATTGGCCATAAACTATTTTGTGAGGGTCAATTTGATTATGATTCTGCAGTTAAATATTTAACAAACAACAAAATGGAATACTTTACATATACTCCAAAGAACAACAGACCATACAAGGTTGTTTTAACGGGCCTAGATAAAATCGATCCCAATAAAGTAAAGCTAGATCTAATTAAAATTGGCCTTCAGTGCATGGATGTCAAAGCTGTTTGTCGTAAAGCTGACAACAATCGTGATGTTATACTTTATATAGTTTACCTGAAAAAAGGCACAGTAAGCCTTACGGAACTACGGAACAACTATAAAAGTATAAATTATATTCGTGTTAAATGGAGCTACCAGTCTAAAGTTCCCAACAAAATCACACAGTGCTATAACTGTCAAATGTTTGGCCATGGCTCCAATAATTGCAAAGTAAAAACATTTTGCTCTAATTGTGCTGGCCCGCATGAAACCGCATCTTGCACATCGACTGTAGTGAAATGTGCAAACTGCAACGGCGAACATAAATCTACGGACATTACCTGTCGTATGAGAACATCATATATCAGCATGAAGAATCGATATTCTAGTCAACAAAAAACACCTCGTTATGTATTTACAAGTACTAACAATGTTCGTAAAGTAAATATTCCTACTAATAATTCTAGAAATAATAACATTAGTAATAATCAAACTTTTGCTAGCGTGCTACAAAATGAAAATCAAAATGAAAATGTTACATCAAAAAATTCGTCAAATGATCTATTTTCCTTGGAGGAACTTAGCGCTCTTACCTTGGAATTAATTCAAAAACTTAAAAACTGTAAAACCAAAAGTGAGCAATTTTCTGTTATTACAGACTTAGCTTTTAGATTTCTACCATGAGTAATAATTTAAAAATAGTAATATGGAACGCTAGAGGAATCCGTAACAAACTTGATGAATTTTTTGATTTTATGCAAAGGGAGAGTATAGATGTTAGTTTGGTGAGTGAAACTTGGCTGGACAGCAGATTCTCAATGAACCACCCACTATATTTTTGTTATCGTAAAGACCGTGAATGCTCCAGAGGGGGAGGTGTAGCGGTTGTAGTTCGTAAAAATATATGCCACGAAATTTTACCTGTAATAAATACAGAACTTATAGAGAACTTTGGCATTAAGATAAAATCTATAAATAATACTTACGTAAGCTTATATAGCTGTTATTTTCCTGGAGGATCACCGGGTCCTTCGGATATCAGGAAAAATATGTTTAGATCGGATCTAAGAAAGTTTTCTAGGATTCATGGTCCCTATGTATTAGGTGGTGACTTTAACTGTAGAAATCAATCTTGGGGCTGTCTACGAGCAAATTGCTGGGGCAACATACTTCATGATTTGATAGCGAGCAACAATTTTGAAATTGTCTTTCCCCCAGATCCTACTTTGATTCCTGCAAATAGCAGAACTAATCCATCTGTACTCGACTTTTTTATTTCAAATGTGCCAGATAAACTCTCTGCTGCGCTGACTCTTAACAGACTTAGCTCTGATCATTTACCTGTCGTAACTACTTTCAACTTAGAATTTCAGTCTTCTGATAATCTTAGGTACGACTATGCCCAAGCGGATTGGAGTTTATTCAGGAGTTTCATTAATAATAACGTTGCCCAACTATTGAACACCCCGATTAATAATTCAGACGATATTGATTTTTTGGTAACAAATTTTACATCACTTTTGCAAAATGCTATTGAACACAGTGTTCCAAAGAAACACTTTTCTAATATTTATAGCAAACCTTTGCCAAGATACATAATTGATTTAATCACCCAGAGGAATATTTGTAGGAGGAATTGGATAAGGAATAGACTTCCAATTTCTAAAGCTCGAACGGCATTTTTAAATAAAGTTATTCGCGAAAAAATCCTTCAGTTTCGGAACTCTAAGTGGAATAATTTGCTCAAAAGTCTTGATAAAGCTTCTCCTAAATTTTGGAATATTGCCAAAATTATACGGAAGAAGAAGAAATGTATTCCTAGCCTCAAATATAACAATAATTTGTATATAAATAGTAGTCAAAAATCTGAAATACTGGCCCAAAATTTTCTTTTGAACCACACTATTTCTGCAGATTTAACTGATTTTGATACATCACAATCTGTATCTCAATCATTGAGAGTACTCAGCAATCAAGATTTGACAGCGAATAGTGAGAATATTATTAGTATCTCTTACATCAAGAGCATCATAAAGAATCTAAAAAATAAAAAAAGTCCAGGCGTAGATGGAATTCCTAACAAGTGTCTTAAAGCCTTACCGGAAAAGGGATTGCAAGTTCTCACACGCCTGTACAATATGTGTTTAAATATATGTTATTTCCCTAACATCTGGAAGAAATCGAAGATAATTGCAATCCCAAAACCAGGAAAAGATCACTCGAGCCCTGACTCTTATAGGCCAATAAGCCTCCTTAATACAATGTGCAAGATATTGGAGAAGATAATTAAGGAAAAAATAGTTAGTTTTATAGAAGATAACAATGTTCTACCTGTCCAGCAATTCGGTTTCCGTACCCAACATAACACTTCTCAGCCATTAGTAAGAATCAGGAAAATAGTAAAGGAAAATTTTAGATGCAGCAAATCTACGGCCATGATATTACTGGATATTAAATCTGCTTTTGATTCTGTTTGGCATGATGGTCTTCTTCATAAATTAATCAACTTTGGGCTAGATACTCGTACAGTAAAAATACTCAAGAGCTACTTGGAGAATCGCTCATTTAGAGTTTATATAGGTAAGAATTTCTCGGAGGAATATAATATTCCTGCTGGTTGTCCCCAAGGTTCGTGTCTTTCACCAATTCTCTATAATATATATACGGCAGATTTTCCCTTATTGATTAACTGTGAGTCCTCAATATTTGCTGATGACACAGCTATTCTAAGCTTTAATATTTTTTCTGATAATATACTGGAAAATTTACAAAGGGAAATTAATGTTGTTATCGGGTACTTTAAAAAATGGAAAATTTTGGTGAACGCTTCAAAAACGCAATCAATTTTCTTCTCTAGGAAAAGAAAGCACTGTTTTTTACCCCAGTACACCATTAAAATCGATGGCACTGAGGTTCCGTGGAAGAATAGTGTTAAATACCTCGGAGTTATACTTGATAGGAAAATGTTGTTTAACGAACACATCAGTCACGTCGTTAATAAAATCAATATAACAACTCGAATCATGTATCCATTTATAAATAGAAAATCTGACCTCAATCTCCAAAACAAAATTTTGATATTAAAGATCATATTTCATGCCATATTATTCTATGCTGCTCCTGTGTGGCACGATGCATCTAACTGTCATATTAAACGACTACAAGTTTGCCAAAATAAGCTTCTGAAAATGATCTATAATTTGCCACCCCATTTTTCGACCTCAAGGCTCCACTCACTATCTAATGTTCAGCTTGTCAAGGATAAAATAAATGTTATAACCGACACCTTTCTTAATAGATGTGCTAATTCTCCCTACGAACACATTAATAATTTATATCCTTAACCAATATACTTTTAACTCCTTAGATACTCCTCTTTATGCTCGTATATAAATTTTTTTTTTCTTTTTTTTTCTATACTAACAAGGTTTTCTAACTTTTTCCTTTAATTATTTATTCATTGTTTTCTTAAATTTATATTACATATTGAAATTTTATATTTAAGCTGAAAAGTCACAAATGACTAAACTCTTAATTTGTATATATTAAAATTATTGTGAATTACTCATTATATTTTTGACAATAAAAGCCAAATACCAAATACATATTATTTTTTAATGTTGTTAGAAAATAACAATATTTATCAAATTTGTTATTCGAGATATTCTCCAAAATAACTATTTTAATATGTTATTGTTTGTTGTTTGCTTAACTAGGTATATGCCTGCATTTTATTGGCGCTAACCAAATCATCAGTACCCTTTTAGCCAAATCATGATTGAAAGCATTCAAAGCTCGTATACTTATGCAAACAATTACAAATATATATGAGAATTCTATCAGAACTCTATCATATTTTACTATTTGTAATCAACAAAAACAAAAGTATAAATAGCTATAGAAGCTTTTGTACAATCACAACACAACAAACAATTATAATTGACTTGCGTCCTTTTGTTTTTTCTTTTTACGCCTTTATACAATTAATCGCCCGTTGGGTGATAATGAAAGTATTTATAAGGCAATGAAAAAACAAAATTTATAATAACAATATTTATCAAATTTGTTATTCGAGATATTCTTCAAAATAACTATTTTAATATGTTATAATTGTATAAAGGCGTAAAAAGAAAAAACAAAAGGACGCAAGTCAATTATAATTGTTTGTTGTGTTGTGATTGTACAAAAGCTTCTATAGCTATTTATACTTTTGTTTTTGTTGATTACAAATAGTAAAATATGATAGAGTTCTGATAGAATTCTCATATATATTTGTAATTGTTTGCATAAGTATACGAGCTTTGAATGCTTTCAATCATGATTTGGCTAAAAGGGTACTGATGATTTGGTTAGCGCCAATGAAATGCAGGCATATACCTAGCTAAGCAAACAACAAACAATAACATATTAAAGTTGTTAGAAAATATTAGCTTCTTATAAATCGTAATTATATTTTGGAATCATAAATATTTTGATACTTAATTCTAAAATTTATTACTTAGGATATTCGCCTTTAAACAATAAGTTTCAGAAATTTACTGTGCTATGGGTTTAGCGGTTTGTAAGCGTTCAACATCGTATATTTATACAAAAACCAACAAATACAATATAAACAGCTAAACTCACAGCAACAAAAAAAATAGATATTTGTTTGGAAGTGTTAAAAATTGTTCCAGCCGTTTCATCTCATATTTTATATTTCCTATAGGTGGTCTACATGAATATAGTAGGTTACCTTTTTTTATTAGACGCGTACCTGATTCAGATTTTTCATGTGATTTTTGATACAAACAAAATAATTATGGAATATTTATAATGAAAAGTATTTACAATCAACTTCAAAACTTCCATTTATTCCTTAAAATCATTTTTAAAAATTCTATAGCGCATGAAAAATAGCTTTTTTAAATTTATACATCTGTTACAACCTCTTATGCAAGATTGGTTATGATTTTCTCAACTTCATCCTTGGTGTACATACGAAAGAGGTTTTCTGGCGTCATTGTCATTACCTCAACATTTGTAGAATTTAGTTTGTCTTCCATAACTTGTTTTAATGTGTTCAAAGACAGATTGATAGCATCAATCAAAGTCATTTCGGCAGTAAAGTTGTCTTGTAAATTTTGTTGGGCTCCTTCACTTCCCGATCCAATTGCTTTTGCGCCATAACGGATGTAAGTTCCCGAAGGATCCATATGCCAAAGCTGAGGCTTGCCATCTTCAATGCCTGCAAAGAGTATGGCAACACCAAATGGACGACTCATAGCTGAACCTCCATCTCCGCTATCGCCGAATTGAATTGCCAAAGCTGAAACGGCTTGAGCACATGACTCAATTGACATTCGCTCGTTATAAACGAACCAATGATTCTGGCACTCTACTCTAGCTCTTTCTATAAGTGTTCGCGCATCCGCCATAAGTCCGGATGTGGCACAACCGATATGTCTATCGACTTCAACAATTTTTTCGACAGTGGTTGGCACCATTAGAGGAGAAGTTATTCTTTTCTCCACAGCCAGTACAACTCCTTTAAAGAAATAAAAAACTTTTCCAATTCCATTTCATTTGCATTCAAATATGACTTCATTACCTTCCGATGTACAAATACCAATGGCTGTCGATCCCAATTTAATAGCTTCTATAGCGTATTCCACTTGAAAAAGACGTCCCTCTGGTGAGAAGGTGTTAACGCCGCGATCATATTCAGAACGTGTAAGAAACATCTAAATCATAACAGATTACATAAATAAATCGTTATTACACATGAGAGGTGCTACTGAAATAACTTACATTTTTAATTCTTCAACGGGAAATAAATGCAAAATTGGATAAGGCAAAATGACCAAACACTTTTGCGGTTCTTTGACAGTTCCAATTAAAAGTTGCTTTTTCAACAAATACTGCTTAAAGACGCTATTCTACTGGGTAGTTCATAAACTATATAAATAATTCAACACATGCCAACACTATGCTGATTGGTGAATTTGTTTTGTGAAGAGATCACGCCAGTAAACATATCTATATTAACAGCGTACTTTAATCTCTGAGACCTTAAAGGACATGGTGGTGGCATCATGCTATATTCACAAATATACTCTTGGTAGTAATTTTTTCGCCGTCTGGATGAGCAACTTTAGTTTTTGCAATTTTTTAATACTGTTTTTCGTATCTGCACGATGAAATTCTGGTTATACAATTTTCTTTTTCACATGGATATCTTACTGCCTGTAAGATGCAAATAACACGTCTTTTTAACTAGACAATTTGAATTCCGCTGGGAGGACAGAGAAAACATGCATTTTTCTCTCTCGCTATCTTTCTCCCAGCTGAATCGAAGCTGAAAAGATTGCAGCACACCCAACTCCATACTACTTTTCGTCTCTCCCCTCTCGTAAAACAGTAATTGCCGGTGTAGATAAGGAGTTTATAGTCAAAATAAAAGAAAAATACATTTACAGTTTCAAATTCGATTTTGTTCTACGCAAAAATGCTACCGATTTATCATAATAGAAAACAATATGAGTTTTTTTTATAAGCCAGATAAGTAGGGGTCATGCGAATATAATAGATTTTTGTCCCAGTATTGTACCTGTTCACATCAACACATGGCCGAACATGTAATTAAGGGTAATATATATTATCAATTAGAAGCTCTTGATGTTCTTGGCACGAAAGTCTAGTGTGAAGTCCGTGCCACCTATACTTAGCTCTTTGCATAGTCGTGTCTTTCTAAGACGTTTTCCATAACTTTTTCACATTTCTGGAGCTATTGATCGAATATTATTTTTAGTTGGATTAAGAGGGTTACACAATCTCTTCATTGAGAGCCGTTTTTGGTTCCCATTTCGAAGAAGATAACATACAGCGCTTTGTTCTCGAAAACATGCAATCAGACGATTCATCATTTCTTCTGATGGTCTAGTTCTAGTTACATGGAAGAAACGGCGATTGCTCATTGCGTTAAAACAATGTATAGTCGGTTTTTAAAATTAAATTCAATTATATTGTTCGCTGTTCAATACTGTAGCTTTCCAAATTTCTAAGTCTTCTTTACAACAATTTCAAAAATAAAATCATATTAATATAATGAAGTTATGGACCATTTAAACCCATTCGTTTATTTTAGGTTGCGGTTTTATTGATATAAATATATATGCTCGCATGAACATACTTACATATGTAAATATTTGTCTATGTAACTTGTTATTTAAAACGCAATGTTATACATTTTATTGTGGCTAAAAATGAAATCAGTTGAATTTTTGTACATTACTTCAGCCCGTTCAATTCATGCGTATGTATGTACGCACTATAAAAGTATATGTATGTGCGTGTACTTTAATCTTTTGTTTCAATCACATCATTATGCAATAATAATATTAGATCAGCAGGTCTGTTCATTTACCAAAGGTTTTTAATAATTGTTACTGTGTTCACAAAATTTTTAACGAGAGTAATAAGAGAAAGTAACGAACTCAGACACAAAGAAGTTTTATGAAATTGTTACTAGTTAGATTTTTACTTGTGTGAATTATTTTAACAGATGTTTTGTGTTTAAAAACGAAAATGATTATCATGAAAGACTCTTTTTGATTTATATAGTCTAGTTTTGGAATTGTTTTAAGCAAGGAAAAAAGCCGAGTAAAATCGATGAAAATTGTTGCGGAAATAGACTTCATCCAAAAATAAAATATGTTGTGGTGAAATACTAAATTCAGGCTAATAATTTGCCATTTGAACCCATGAAATATATTAATGTTAATGTACATACATATATTATACACTAACATCTGCCTGCCATATTAGCCTTAATTAATTTCTGCTTTTAGAATTTGTTTCTGGAACGTATCGATGTTCATTGTGTATATCATATATTGGAGAAGTTCCAGCTTCTTGATTCGGACCCTTTTTATACGTCAAAGTTGAGTATTCTGTGTATTCTGTAATAAATATCAAGTTTCTTAGAATACTTGGGATGTAGCGCAACAATACGCTCTCTTATATAGCTGCTTGACTAAAAATAGCCACCTGTACGGTATTCCTCCGAAGATCTTTGATAATTAAATGCATCGAGATTATGGATAAAAAAGATCTGAATATTGAAGTCAGTGGGACGTTTAGAAGCAACAAATTCGTGGTCGGATTTTCTTCATTAAGAGCTTAACTTTTTCAGTCTGCTACCTGGCAGTGGTGATGACACTTCTTCAGGTTTGTATATGATGTATGTACTACAATTTGTTGAATAAGCTATATAATCGTGATATGTGCCGTATTGCATACATATGTATAATGATGGATGTATGTCGTGTTAAGTGCGTTAGCTCAAAAAATGTTACAATGACAAATTACAAATTTGTGATTGTCACATTAAAAAAAGAAAAATTACTTGATATTGAAATAAAATAAATTTGTTTCTTTAAAAAAAGACCTTAAGCTCGTTTATGAAATAAAGGTCAAAAAATAGTTTTAATTAATACAATCATTAATAACACAAATTAATTTTATTTCAAATCTAATCGATGTAATAAAAAGGTCGAAAAAATAGTGTTAATTAATTCAATCATTAGTAATACAAATTAATTTTATTTCAAATCTAATCAATTTTGTTTATTTCATGCTGTTTGCTCTTTAAGAAAAATATAGGAACAATTATTAAAAAATAATAATAAAAATGGGCACACTTTTTCATAATAGGTAATTTTTGTTTGATGGTGAATAATTTTGTTTTGCAAATATCAGTTGTTTTGTTGTTTTTCATTTTATGGTCACACTACGGCAAAGAAATATTTTTATTATTTTCCAATTTTTGTGCAATGTTTCTCCAGCGGGTGCAGGTATTTAAGTTACAAATTGTTACTGGCAAAGCTTTCATTTACTTTTTCTAATATTCAGATTTTGAGATTATAGTTTTGTATATTTTTGAGTTACTTTCTCTCTATCGTTATAAATTTGTACAAGAAAAGTAACGAACAAACCTAGTAATACATTTATTCAAGATTTAACTTACATATGTAAGTACATATGTATGTATATGAATATGTACATCCTTGCATATGTACATACATGTACTTTGAGTATCATGTAAGTATGTAAGTAAATTTTTTTTAATTTTATAGAAAAAGCACAGGTGATGGCAGTTGTGAGTTTTTAAAGGCAGAACTTTAAAATTTGTTAGGAACAACATTGTTTGATATAGTACAACAATAATAAACAGATGTGGTACTATATTGTTTTTTTCATTTACATGCATCCATAAGTACATACATACATACATAAGTATGTATGTACATACATACATGCACATAAATATTAGAACGCTACCTTAAATCAATGTACATAAGTATGTACATACATACTTACATACATATGTATGTATGTACATATTCATACATGGCACTTTCAATATTAGTTTGCATTTAAAAAGGATTTTTTGCGATTTTTCCTTTCAATTGATATTGTAATGGATGCGTACGCAATATTACGCAACCAAAGAAATAAAATGTATATGTACAGATAAAGATAAAGTGAAAGCTCTCACAACGGATATTTCTTACAAAAGCAAAAATTTCGCTTACAACAGATTATATTATTGCATGCAAAACTTAAAGAGCTCCTTTCTGAAGCCGGTGCCAAGGATGTTGACAACTAAACGTAAAATTATGCATTCCTGGCAGTTTCTACGAGAGGCCAGTAAGTAACGCATATAATATTTTATATGCAATTTTTAAGAGCAGCTTAATTTTGTTCGTTTTCGTAATAAAAAAATACAGAAGAAACAAATTTTTAAGCCTGATGAAAATCGTTTGATTTCAAAACCTTACTTTTGTTAAAGCCTATGAAACATGTTTATACAATGAAAAACTGCGCTATTGTTCATGTGATATATTTGTTGCATTGTGTTAAATTGATACACAAGTTGTTTACGATGTAGCAATAACCTTGCGTCATACCATGAAGTCTGATCCATTCAAACTGGTATTAACTATTTCAGTATTAATGTACTGGTAAAGTTCATTGTGTGTTTTGTTTTTTCTTTACTTTTCTGCCAACAGTACACATTTACATAAAAGATTGTTAATTGAACCAATAAAAAATTTACATACATACATATGTGTATATCTTGAGTAACCTACATTAACAGTTCATACACTACCACGTACGCATGTATGTATGTATGTATGCATGCATGAATTTATATATGCATGGATATGCACAAAAGGTTGGCCCCAAAGAAGCTTTCAAGTTTTTCTAACAGATATACAAGCATATAAATATACATATATAACATAAATAAGTATGTAGATACATGTATACCAGATAATGACGAGGAGTCAGGCATGAATCATTTGATTTCCTGCATGTATGAATACATATGAGTAAAGTTACTTACTTTAGATATACAGATGGTGTGGATGAGATAGCATTGTGATTCTCTGATACACATACGCATTCATTTATGAGTAAAGCAGGTGGTAAATAGTAGTCCAATATTAATAATATTAAGGTTAATAACTACGGCTCCATGGTACTTGAAAAATTCTATTTTACATCGTGATTTAAATATGCCACTTGTGACCGCTGAAATTGCAAAATATGCTGGAAAATATTTAACAAAACTCGAGTTCCATCCTAATCCCCTTGCTCGTAACATCTTGAACTTTCCTGGACACATCCGCTTAAAAAAGAGGGACACTACGGCATTAATACGCAACTCTCCAGATGAAATTCTTTGAAAATATTTTTTGTGCGTAACATGAATTTTATGTATTATTAATTATTATCACTAAGTTTATGTCCGACACTGGTTGGGCCTAATAATTATTTATATATTTAAGATTTGAACACTTATTGTTAGTTCAATTATTTGAAGATACAATAAACATATATTAGCGTGAAAAAAAAAAAAAAAAAAAAAAAAAAAAAAAATGTAAGTATGTAAGTAAATTTTTTTTAATTTTATAGAAAAAGCACAGGTGATGGCAGTTGTGAGTTTTTAAAGGCAGAACTTTAAAATTTGTTAGGAACAACATTGTTTGATATAGTACAACAATAATAAACAGATGTGGTACTATATTGTTTTTTTCATTTACATGCATCCATAAGTACATACATACATACATAAGTATGTATGTACATACATACATGCACATAAATATTAGAACGCTACCTTAAATCAATGTACATAAGTATGTACATACATACTTACATACATATGTATGTATGTACATATTCATACATGGCACTTTCAATATTAGTTTGCATTTAAAAAGGATTTTTTGCGATTTTTCCTTTCAATTGATATTGTAATGGATGCGTACGCAATATTACGCAACCAAAGAAATAAAATGTATATGTACAGATAAAGATAAAGTGAAAGCTCTCACAAC
Source organism: Germaria angustata (assembly GCA_963681545.1). Lineage (NCBI taxonomy): Eukaryota > Metazoa > Arthropoda > Insecta > Diptera > Tachinidae > Germaria > Germaria angustata. The sequence continues at coordinate 95,568,331 of OY813002.1, forward strand.
GGATATTTCTTACAAAAGCAAAAATTTCGCTTACAACAGATTATATTATTGCATGCAAAACTTAAAGAGCTCCTTTCTGAAGCCGGTGCCAAGGATGTTGACAACTAAACGTAAAATTATGCATTCCTGGCAGTTTCTACGAGAGGCCAGTAAGTAACGCATATAATATTTTATATGCAATTTTTAAGAGCAGCTTAATTTTGTTCGTTTTCGTAATAAAAAAATACAGAAGAAACAAATTTTTAAGCCTGATGAAAATCGTTTGATTTCAAAACCTTACTTTTGTTAAAGCCTATGAAACATGTTTATACAATGAAAAACTGCGCTATTGTTCATGTGATATATTTGTTGCATTGTGTTAAATTGATACACAAGTTGTTTACGATGTAGCAATAACCTTGCGTCATACCATGAAGTCTGATCCATTCAAACTGGTATTAACTATTTCAGTATTAATGTACTGGTAAAGTTCATTGTGTGTTTTGTTTTTTCTTTACTTTTCTGCCAACAGTACACATTTACATAAAAGATTGTTAATTGAACCAATAAAAAATTTACATACATACATATGTGTATATCTTGAGTAACCTACATTAACAGTTCATACACTACCACGTACGCATGTATGTATGTATGTATGCATGCATGAATTTATATATGCATGGATATGCACAAAAGGTTGGCCCCAAAGAAGCTTTCAAGTTTTTCTAACAGATATACAAGCATATAAATATACATATATAACATAAATAAGTATGTAGATACATGTATACCAGATAATGACGAGGAGTCAGGCATGAATCATTTGATTTCCTGCATGTATGAATACATATGAGTAAAGTTACTTACTTTAGATATACAGATGGTGTGGATGAGATAGCATTGTGATTCTCTGATACACATACGCATTCATTTATGAGTAAAGCAGGTGGTAAATAGTAGTCCAGAAACCACTGGGAGAGGAAGAAACTCCGAGAGCAGTCGATAAGCACAATGTGGACTTTCAAGAAAAATAGACAGAATTTGATATCCAAATTCTAATCTAAGAGTTCATTAGCAAATATCGTGACGACAAACTGAAACATCTCAATGAAAATTTTAAAATCAGACTTGTTGCTGCCAACGAGAGAAGTTGACAGAAATCAAACATTTCGACAAAGTTACAACTAGGGAGGAGGTTTCTGGAAATCTCTTAGATAAAATGGACGCTCTGTAGATGCCCTCTACTAAGTGCTCCTTGTGCGATATGCTGATAAGGAGTTGGAAAGAGAAAAATCGGATGGCTCACCCGTGATCCGTCAGAATTTCTCTCCGATAATATATTTGAAATATTTGAGCCACGGGCACATAACAATGAATTGCAAGAACAAAAGCGGTACTTGCATAAAATGTGGTGTGGAAGAGCACAGAAAGAAGTATTGTCCAAACCAAGGCGAAAGCGCCTTTTTTGTGAGGAAAACAGAGGTAATGTTACTGGCTCTGCAATCTGCCCAATATACACATATATACATGTGGACAGTGCAACTTAACTTCAACCACAGGCTGCTACAATATGGTCGGTAAATGGTAGGAAACTGAAGGACTCAATAACAACGTCTGAGAATGATTTCGTAAGAGCCAGCATATCTTGTATGTAGCTGTTATATTCCACCCAGTTTCAGTATTTAGGAGCTTAAGAGCATATAGGAGAGTTCGTCTTTCGGTGCGGTTAGGCATGAAAGGTGTGTTTTGACGTGGTTAATATTCCCACTCATGGCAGCCCAAGCACCAGGGTCTCTCGAAATGCACATATGTACATAAATTTAATATTATTGTGCAAGTACATACTTAATACATTTTGTAAAAACGTCTAACTCGCGAACAAAAATGATGTCATTAAATCAGCACAACAACCTAATTTATACAACAACTTATAAGATGCAACTATCGAAATTTCCAAAGCTTTTTTTAGTTCCGCTCTTATATTTTGTAATCAAGTCTTGTTTCCAACTAATGTAAATGAGTTTAAAACGAGATTTGATTGCAATAGAGGTGCTGAACTAAAAGAAGCTGTTGCCTTATTCGCTACAGCCTTAAGGGTCATTGCAATAAATACTTCTTTTTATATAACTCAACAAGTTGTTTTCTTCTTCCTGTCCTAATAAAATATCTACTGGATTATCTGTTGTTTAGTGCATGTATGTATATGTATATGTATGTAATACAAACATTCAAATTGTATGTATGTGCAGAAATCAAAGAAAAATGAAAAACACACACACACATACTCGTAACTGTTGTGTCTGTACAAGCATAGAGACACGTTAGATACCAAATGAACGTTGAATACGGGTATTGCAAATGCATGTTAACTTAACTTACCAACTTATATGTATATGTACATATGCACATAATGTGTGTATAAACGCTTTAAGATGGTTAATGCTTTGCTACACTTTTATTATTTCTTTTATATTTTGGTTACATTTTTTTAGCCATTTGGATTTTTCACTACATTGACTTGTTGAATGTATGTATACTTATGATTATATATATATATATATATATATATATATATATATATATATATATATATATATATATATATATATATATATATATATATATATTGATTGTCTGTTAGAGGAATGACTGGTCCGTCTGTTTAACTATGTAACAACTAACGCTGAAGACACAACGGAGCGCAGCCAAAAGAAGAAAAGGGGAAAAAATTAATAAAAATCATAACAATTGAAATGTTTCTGGTGAATGTTGAAAATACGACTGGTATATAAGGCAACGATTGACGGTTCCATGAATTAGTATCAACTCAGATCTCGTTCAAAGCGATACATTAAAATAGTGTAATAGTTTTCCTCTCAAAATTTATCCAGCCAACAGCTCAACAATGCGCATGGTAAAGTATATACATTCATACATACATATACATATAAGTATATACATATTTTTGAATATATAAGTACATACATACAGTATGTATTTACAATTAAGTAAATTTAGAAAGTATTAATTGTGTTTGGGTTTGTATGTTTTTCATTTGAACGTCTAGTTTGTTTTTCCTTGTCTCGCTTTGTGCGTGGCAATGGTCAGTTGTGCCGAAGATGCCGCCTCAGAAGACAAAAGTAAGACCGTCGAGAAACGTGGGCTACATTTGGGAGATTATGGCCACAGTCATCATCATGAACATATAAAGACCGTTACTATAGAGAAGAAAGTTCCTGTTCCATATACAGTGACAAAACACATTCCATACACAGTTGAGAAGAAGGTTCCATATGAAGTTAAGGTACATGTGCCCGAGCCATATATTGTGGAAAAGAAGGTTCCTGTGCATGTTAAGGAGTACGTTAAAGTGGCTGTTCATGTACCAAAACCGTACATCGTCGAAAAGAAAGTACCATATGAAGTAAAGGTGCCTGTTGACAAGCCATACGAAGTGAAAGTACCTGTTCCTCAGCCCTATGAAGTAATTAAAAAAATTCCGTATGAAGTAAAGGTACCAGTTCCACAGCCGTACGAAGTAATTAAGAAGGTGCCTTATGAAGTTAAAGTTGAAGTGCCCGTTCCCAAACCTTATGAGGTCATCAAGAAGGTACCCTACGAGGTAAAGGTTCCCGTTGAGAAACCATATCCAGTTGAAGTACCAAAACCATATCCAGTTGAAGTGGAAAAACCATATCCAGTTGTTGTTGAGAAAAAAGTACCTTATGAGGTAAAGGTTCCCGTTGACAAACCATACAAAGTTGAAGTAGAAAAACCTTATCCTGTGCACGTCAAAGTGCCAGTTCCTCAACCCTACACAGTTGAAAAGAAAGTCCACTACACCGTAGAAAAGCCAGTTCCATATGAAGTCAAGGTTCCAATTGAAAAGCCCTATCCCGTTTACTCAGAAGTCAAAGTTCCTGTGCACAAGGAGATCCCAATTCCAGAAAAATATCACGTCGAAGTGCCAATATTTGAAAAGGAGGAACATCATTCCTACCACCATCACAAATAAGAAACTAGCCTGGTCTACAATTCTAATTTAAAAATAGATCAAAATATTACTTCTGCAACTAATACAAACTTTCCATGACACTTAAACCATCACAGAACGCGATCACAAGCGATAAAACAAACAATAACCAAAAATTGCGAAAACTTCATCCTAAACGTAAAAAATTCATACGTTTTACGCACGCAACGTTGAGCTGGACGAGCATGAGGAGAAACTACGCTGAATCAATCCACTCTTGAGGAACATGTGGATTAATGACATACATATCATAACGAAGAGGAGGAAGAGGAGGAGCAAAAGAGAAGAAGGATTTCACACCTAAATCCATCTGAGATCTGTTCGAGCAAAAATATGTTCATATGCATGTACGCAGAAGACCTGCACGCATATCCTTTATATGTACTGCACATATACGTACATGCATATCTTTTTGCACTACACATTCATTAGATATAAGCCAAATGTGTTAATTAAAAATATGAGAAATCATGTACATACATACATACATATAAGTATACCTCCAAATGTGTGTATGTACGTCTGTAAATAAATGTTGACATTATAGCGCTAAGTATCAAATTTCATTTATTTAAATAATTAAAAGAAACAAAATAAATGTTAAATTGTGTAAACTCAAATATTTCATTCATATATTCATTAGAGATCGCAAGTAAATTTTTACTTCCGAGGGTGAGTATGTACATTTCAAAAGTGTATTTTCCAATATTTTGAAGAATTTTATTTGCTACATCTTACCGTGACCATGCGTGGTAGGAAGACAATTCAACAAAATTACTGCAGTCTGTTATCTCAACGACAATTCTAACTCCTAATTTATACAAACAATCTTTGGAGTGCGAGTAATTTTCCAGAGGGTATATATTGATTAATTGGAATTGTAATCTGCGAAGAGAGTGATCAATTCGTTTAATTTTGCATGTTTCTATTTATGGACCACATTGTTAGATCTTCCAGTTTGAAGAAAAATTTATCATTTTTCAACGTACCCAACATTAGCCTTAATAAAAATGATACTATTTGTAAGTTATTAGAAGTAGTAAATACTTATAATTTCTTCAATATCATGAAACTGTTTACAAAATTTAATTTTATAAACGTAAAACAACTTCTCAAATAATTTTTACACGTGAAGTTTTAATAGCAATAATTTTATAATAATAATAGGGCTTTCACATTTTCGTGTTTAATGGACCTTTAAGTATTTAAGAGATAAACAAGTTTACCTTTCGATGTTTTTCCATAAACTTACATATTGACTTCCTTTGAAAACGAATAAAATTAACGCAAAAAAATTAAAATTTTAATTCATTTCAAAACACAATTTCGATATCAAATCGATGGGTTTGAAATGGTGTGATGAATTCCTCCATTTTTAAATAAATGTTTGATCCAATTGCTAGTTATTATATATGAAAAAAATACCAGTTTGCTAAAATGTTATTATTTTTTTTATTTTAGTGTGCTTTCTATTTCAAAAGAAATTAATTTGAAATCGGATGAAATATTATTCTCACACAAATCAAAAATCACACAAATAGTTTATGTTATTCAAATATATTTTGCTCGAATAGTTTTATTTTACCCATTTTATTGGAAAATTTTATTCGAATATATTTATTATGCACTTGGGTAACATAAATAACATATCGCTCATTTGCTCAAACAAGGTCTTAACACAAAAAATTCTATTTCTAACTAATAGGGCAGTATTAATCGTCATATTGTTCTTTTTCCCGTGTAAAAAAAATCATATAAAAACTTCTTCAATCTACCTCTTGAAAGACGTTTTTGATATTGTTTTCCCTTTGAGTTGTGTGTAAATTAAAAACTTTCGTCGTTTTCGGTAAAACTAATTTTTTCAGTTATGTATGACTGTTTGACCAAACGAGCGATATGTATGTACAGTTAAAAATTCTTGCAACAGAAACATATGTTCACCACTTTATATCCACCACTAATCTACTATCTTACCAGACTCAGCACACTTTTCAACATGAGATTGTAATTATTTTATGAAGCATGTTCGATAAGAATAAGAAGACCATTGTTACTATTAATTCAATCCTAATTTAAGTAGTACTTTTACTTATTACCATTTAATTTTTAATAAATAATGATTTGTCGATTATGCTTAAAAGATGCTGAGGATATTATAAATATATTTGGCAGTAATGGTGAAGAACTTAATGTTGCTGCAGTTGTTGGTAAACATTTTTGGTTTGAGGTAAATTACATGTTATGAGAAAAGAATTTGTAAAAAATAAAACTGTTTTCAGCCACGAAGGGATGATCCAATTTCAACATCGATCTGCAAAATCTGCTGGGTTAAGATCTGCGATTTTCATGAGTTTTATGAAATGGTGGAACTTGTCCATCGTCATATGACAGAAAGGTTTATTGTAAAAACCGAAATTGCAAAAGCAAAACGCCGGTCGCCAATTAACGTTAATGATCTTATTAACTATAGTTCATTACCAAGTAAAAGAGAACCAGATGATGAATTTGATGAACTCGGCGAAGTACCATTTAACATGTTAATAGAAGACACCTTAGACGAGCCTGGTAAAACAGTAGCTAAAGCTGCTGCTATTGCATTAGGAGCAGATGATTCCCGAGACATTTTGTCCCCACATAATTTTATTCAGAACGATTACAACAATAGTATTAATGATAACTACAGGTCTAATAAAACTTACAACAATGAGGGAAATTTCAATAGTAGTAGTCACCATCAAAACAGTGATAACGATGATTCTTTTGATGGAGAGGCTTTCATGAATAATATATTAACGAACGAAATCAATGAGCCAGCAAAAAATCAGCAGCTAACTACGCTTCCATTAAATGAAGAAAAACGTAGGTCAACAAGGAATTCCAACAAAGAAAAATTTGGTAATAATGAATCAAATAATATGGTCAATAAATCGAGCGATATAAAAAAGAGGCGAGGGCGACCAAAGAAAAACGAAATGGTTATAAAATCAGCACAACGTTTTCAAAAACAAACTAAGGAAAAAAATAATAAAACTGAAGAAGAACAAGATGCCTACAAAGCGAAAATGAAGGAAATTGATGATCAAATTGCTCGATACATGGCTCTCCACTGCGAAGTTTGTAATTTGGAGTCGGAAAATTTTGCAGGCTTAAGAGCTCATATGCGTTCAGTCCACAGTATCAAAAAGGGTTACGCAAAGTGTTGCAACAAAAAGTTTTTGAAAAGAGCACTTTTATTGGATCATATACGTCAGCACTTAGATCCGGACTGTTACAGGTATAAGCTTTGTGATATGTGCTTATTCATACTTACAATTGTAGTTTCTTTCAATTATAGGTGTGAAGAATGTGATCGTACTTTTGCTGATCGGCAGTCAATGAGAAATCATTTTTTAGTCAAACACCAAAAAGATGAGGATAAAATTTATGAATGTTCTGATTGCTCAAAAAAGTTTGTAAGAAAATACCTTCTCGAACAGCATAAAATGTTTACACATCGCGATCGATCTACAACATGCAAATCTTGTAACAGAAGGTATTCAGAATGGAAATATCATGTCTTCATTTGAGAACTTAAATTTTTATATTTTAGATTTAATACATTAGAAGAGTTATACGAGCATAATAAGCAGCATTGCAGTTATGGTACAATGTGTGACATATGCGCAAAAGTAATTCGGGGTCCTGCTGCATTTAAGCGACATCAATTGGAACATCAGGGTGTTACAATTCCTAAAGTACAGTGTGATTTGTGCGGTTCGTGGCATAAAGACAAGTATGCGTTAAATAAACATAAGAAGCGCCATATGGAATCTAAACAACCACATGTATGTGATATATGCCATAAGGTATCTCCTAGTCGAAGTGCTATGTTAAGTCATAAACGCTACGTTCATGGAACAGAACGTTCCTACGAATGTGGCGTTTGTCGCAAAACATTTAAAAAACCAATTTCACTAAAGGAACATATGACTACGCACACCGGTGAAGTCTTATATAGGTGCCCACATTGTCCTAAAACGTTCAACTCTAATGCAAATATGCATTCTCACAGAAAAAAAGTACATCCGAGAGAATTTGAAGAAACTCGGAAACTTCGGAAGCAAAATGCTCACTTAATTGATCAACCAATACCAACAATATCAGTGCTTAGCAATGCCACAAAAGAAACGCAAGCTCTCTTACTAATAGGTGCAGGACAAGATGAAGAATCTCACCATGTCCTAATTACTACAAGTGCAAATGACGATTTTAGTGACGACGATGATGTAACAGATTTGTCAAAGGAAAAAATTACTGTACTTTACAAAAATTACAGTATCAATTAAATGTGTTCAAAAAAATTTTAATAAGTTTTAAAAATTCTGTTGTGGTGATTAAAAATTAAAATATACATATGTATGTACGTATTTATATATTTAAAATTTAATGGGTCATTTAGATTTGTATTTATATTCGATCTATTTCATTTTCCGTTTTTGTTCTAATTTTATCATTTATAGAAAAAAAAAATTTTTTCTAATCCTAAAAGGCTAAAAAACTGGTAAACTAATTTTTATTTCTAATTTCGTTTTAGAAGATATTGAAAAAAAATTTACACAAAAGACAATATAATAAATTAAATAACTAAGTCCAAATTAAAATTAATTTTAAGCACTCTAAAAATCAAACTTTTGCACCCATCTACTTAAAAGTTTTGCTTTATGAATACAAATTGATCGTATAAGATAAAATAAAATCGAAATGCTTAAGCCATAAATTGTAATCCAAATGGCTCTTTGTTGTCTTCGCCATTTTAAGTAATCTCTCCAATTATCGAAACGATTCCGATATTGCGGCAAAAGTTCGAATTTACTACGTTGAGGAAATAATGATATATAAAAATCTTCCAACAGATGCCGTATTAACTCATTTTCTTCTGATGATTTAGGATCCATATTGTCATTAATGCAATTAAATTTCCTTTAAAAAAAATTTACAAATTATTATAAAACTATTTAAATAAGACAATAAATTTTTTTGCTACTGTAAGCATACATTTTGGACTAAAAGAAGAGACCTAGCCCAGGCTTTCATGTAATAGTTGTTAAAATAAAATGGCATCTGAACTCGAGGGCAAAAAATCCTCTTTAAACCCAATAAAGGTATATTTACACGGTGTTTATATTAAGTAAAAATACCTGGGACTTTTACGTATTTTGTCCAACCCGTTTACGACATCTGTTACATTAGAAGTTAACATCATAAAGTTATTACGTATATAATGTTTTGGATTTATATGATATTTATATTTCCGTCTTAAAGCAAAGTTATCTTCTAAGGCTTCAGCTAAAGGGTTACAGTTTTCAACCAGATTACGGGTTACAGTTGGCTAAAAAATATGTGTTGTCTCTATTTAATTTTATAGAATTAAAAATACTTACTAGGTTGGAGTCCTGGTAACGTTCATAAATAACTGTAGTATACCTTACTTTATCAATATTTCTGAGTTTGTGAGCCAGGCTACAGTTTTGTACAACATCTTCAAAAAATTTTATTGCGGCCCAGTCTAAAGGTAGTTGGAAAATTTTTGCCAAAACTGTTCGTATTTCCCGATCGGACCATGTCATTGATTTATCCGTATCAAACTCGTTAAATATATCTCTAACAGTGACTCTATTTGTCTCTTCCATTACAAATGAGTAGTAGGCAAAAGCGTATTGTATATCATTTGGAGATCGAAATCGATTTTTGGCAGTGACGATTATTTCATCTTTGAATTTTTTGAGCATATCTTCTATAATGTGTTTTTCTAAGAGAAACCCGACATGACTTATAACGTTGCGGGCCTTAAATCCGTACCATCTGTTCAAAAGCATATTAGTAGAAATAAGTGATTGAGAATAAACGTCTTTGGACGAGGTTATTGATTTACTTTTAATTTGTTTTTCTATAAAGATTGATTCCTTATGTTTTCTTGGATAGTATTTATTTTGCTGCTTTTTATTAAAATCGTCAACAATGGGTTTTAAGTCCGATGTGGCAGTCAAATTGATGTGATTTATTATATGCGTTTTAAAGCTTATATTTTGGCTATCATGTCTATGGCTGTACTTTTTTGGAAATTCTTTAATCTCTAAGCTTGTTGATTTTCGATTTGCAGCAACACTATCTTCAATATGCTCATTGCTTTTATTATTATCATCTAAATTGATGTTTGCTTCATCAGAGCAGTCTCCACCATCGTATTGACATGCTTCTATATTACAATGACGATCACATGCTCCATCACCAATGTATGTCCATGGGCAATCATCAGCACAATCTGGAACCAGCCATGCTTGATAAATTCTGACACCTTCGGAATTAGTATATAAATCCTCAGGATACAACTCGGTACCCAAGAATATATCATCATTTAAGTACATAAATCTTTTTGAAAGATTAGGAATGCGATGTATAAATGTTTCTATAGAAGCACTGGAAAAGGTAGGAAGCCACTGAGAATTTGGAATCAACAATTCATGCGGTACTATGGTAACACGTTCATTTGTTAAATCCAGCCACTTTGGTATTTGACCATTAGTCACTATATAAATATGCCTAATCCAAGGGGCAAACTTTTCCACGGATCGAAGAGAGTATTTTAATTCATTTTTATCATCAAAACGTGATGGTTCAAAGTTCTCATAGTACTCTTGTATAGAATGCATAAACACTGGGTCAGAACCATTTACCCAAGTGTATACAAGATCGATTGGTTCACAAACGAGACAATTGTGGATTTGTGCGAATACAACCTAGAAAATGTGAATGCATCATATGTATGTATATTTATACATATCCATATGTATGTATGTAATTTTCTATGCAATTGTTATCCTATAAGAATTTTGGTATCCGGCTACACAAATTGTGCAATTTAAGTTATCATTTTTGAACTAACTATATATGTAAGTAAGTACGTACTTATGTATGTATGTATGTACATACATGCATATGTATGTATGTACATATGTATTTACTTATGTTCTGTGCAGTGAGTTTGTGGTTTTTTGAATATTGTGTTCCTTAAAGACCATTTCAATTTTTATGTTAAAAAGTATCAAAATTACATTTTCGTTTTCAAGATTTGCGATCTTCCCGCTTATGTACATACATATGTACATAGAAAATTGTAAGAACTAAAATTTATTTTTGGATATGTCCAGATTTCATAACAAATTTCTTTTACCTACATTTGTACATAGTATGTATGTACGAAAAGTGTTTAATATGTACATAAGTATGTATGTATGTATGTACTTATGTACATATGTAAGTACATAGATACCTCAAGTTATTTGAAAAGTAATGCAGAGTCGAACAATTGACTCTAGCTTAGCGTTAAGTATTTTAGCTCCATTAAAATTAATCCAGGCATCAATCAAGCGCCAATAGTTGCGAAATATGTATGTACATACACATGTACTTATGTACATACATATGTACTTACATATGTACTTATGTATGTAGTTAGCTTAAAGTGCACTTAAAGTTACCCGAGTTCCTGACGGTACATTTGCCTATTTTTTCACACACATTCATACATACTTATACATGTATGTAAATATGTATGTACATGTGTGTGTCCACTTGCATTTTTTTCATTTGGGATTACCTGTCTGAAAAACGCATAAATAATTCCAACTAAAAAAAAAGCGGATAATGCTTTCCACTTATGTTTTCTTATCCAACGGACCCATAATTTATGTTTTAAATACATAATAATATTTATAATAATAAACAAACAATATTACAGTAAAACTCGCTTATATCGAACTTTATTGATATTCTCGATTTGACTCTTAAGAGTGTTTTACTGTAGGTAGTGCTGACAGAAATCTAAGCCGTAACTACATACAGGCCGACGCAGTTTTACGACAAAAACAATATTACAAAATTTGTTCGTGTAATAAAATTTTCCAACAGCTGTATTAAAATAGAGAAAAACGTGCAAGTCAAAATACAAAGGCGCTAAAAAATGTAAACAAATACAAAAGAAAGCAGGAATTGCAGTCAAATATGTACACATTAGAAGAAACAAGTAAGCACACTTTGACACCTGAGCTTTTGCATTGAGCTGTACTTGTGTCCAAGATAAATTAAATTTTTAATGTGACGGCTGCTTTTTAATGTGTAAGCTGCTTTTAGCCTTTTTTTTAATTCTGACTTAAAATTTCCACTGCAAACTCTATGGATGTCGTGCTAAAGTATACAGAGCATCTGTATTACTTTGTTATGATTAATACCAATAAAATAATTGAACTAAGTATATGCTATAAGCAAAAAGAAAAAATTGTGTATACTTATGTGCTGTCAACACTTAGAGGTTATATCAGCTGTAATCCCATATACATATACACCATAAACTAGAACTAGACTCGACAACTTTGTAAACATGCATAAAGTTTGTGTGAAAGGGAGAGCTAATCTAGTTGTTTTTATATAGATATCTCTTCACACAAACTTTATGCACGTTATACAGTTTATGCAAAATATGATTCGGACCCTTTTTATACGTCAAAGTTGAGTACTCTGGTTGAGTACTCTGTGATATACACTTGAGAGTACATATTACAAATCATCTTTGAATAAGTTATAATTTTTTACAAATAAGGTGCATATGGGTTGTCGAGCTTTGAATCATATGCAAGAAAGATGTCGTCTAAAATCACCATAAAATGTAAAGCCTATGCAAACCAAACAATTAAACTCTAAACAAAAATATTTGTTTTTTGTACATGAAATTCAATAATATCACGATAGCACACGTGTGTGGTTAGCTTTTTACTTAAATTTATCATATTTAATAGGGTTTAGATAGGCAGTGAATCAATCTTATTACCTACACCAAGGTGCAATAATATCAAAACAGGCTTTTTTGTATGTATAATATGCATTGATGTGTCAAAAAACAATGAAATTTTAAACAGCAAATATAGGTTTTTGACAGCTTTAGAACTGAAAAGAAACTGAACAAAAAATAATCACCTGATGAAGTGATGCCACCTTACATGGCCAAGGCCTTGACTGCTACCGATTAAAGCACCCATACCATACATTGGATCAATCCTGATTTGTAAGGCATATTCAAGTCGAAATCATTACAAAATTGCTGAAAATATAATCATCAAACTCCTCGTAAGCAATTTCACTCAAAAAAGATCTTTAAACCCATATGTAGCGTTACAATCAGCGGGGTTTCCCTTTGATAGAAGTAAATTTTGTTCTTGAACAAAGGTTTCTGCTGTGAAATTATGAAAATATTTTGTTTGATTATCTGGCTTATATATATATATATATATATATATATATATATATATATATATATATATATATATATATATATATATATGTAAGTATACATATATATATATATATATATATATATATATATATATATATATATATATATATATAAGTATACATATATATATATATATATATATATATATATATATATATATATATATAAACTGACCTTCGTAGACTAGTAGGTAGTGTACTAGACTCGTAGTGCGAAGGTCCCAGGTTCGAATCCTGCCGCAGAACTCTGGCAGTTTGTGTCTGATAATTAAAAAGGGAGCGCACAACAAGCCTTCACTGGGTTAAGTGTATATCGTATGACATGGGATATCACACCCCTCCAATCAACCTAGCCTAACCTAACCAATATACATACTTATGTATGTATGTATGTATATATAAAAACTTTCCTTATAACTGCAAGAGATGTTTGCTGCACAGATTTAAGAAATTAAATTGTCGGTTATGATTACATATGTATGTATGATTAAACTGTAATGAATTTCTACATATTCAGGACTTAATGGGCCTTTTCACACAAGACTATTTTTTAATCGGCACAACTTTTGTTCTTTCGTATTCACACTAGACTAATTATGCTGGCATAAAATTGTGTACGTATACAAAGCTTTGTGTGTGTTAGTATTTTCTTTGTTTATTTCGCAGAACCTGTTTTCATAAGTGTGTATGTGTTAGTTTTGTTCTGCTTGTGCGGGGCATAAACTACACATAGACCCGACAACTTTGAAAACGTGCATAAAGTTTGTGTGAAAGGGAGAGTTAATCTAGTTGTTTTTATATAGGTATCTCTTCACACAAACTTTATGCACGTTATACAAAGTATATGCAAAATATGATTCGGACCCTTTTTAAACGTCAAAGGTATTCTGTGTATATTCTGTGGTGCGGGGTTGAAGCTGGTTGAAAAATTGTGCCAACCAAAAACCACTCTCTTCCCCGAAAATGCCAACAAACTGCGATTTTATGCCAGCACAATTAGTCTTGTGTGAAAAGGCCCAATGGAATATATGTACATAAAGTATGTTTACTGTGTATTTTGTAATATTGAATTTTGTTAGTCCCGTTAATAATACAGATGAAATGCAACCCTGAAATTATGTGGTTCTTATCAGTTCGTTGAGTTTGGTGCTTGTGCGTACTTCTGGAACGATATTTTTGGTTTAATCATTAATCTGAGGAATTTACATTTGCAATTCGTACAAAAAGAGAATTTATGCTTTAAAGTCTAAAACAAAAAACTTTAATAAAAGAAGCGGATAAACTCTTGTGGATAGTCACATTTTCTGTAAGTTCTATTTTTGTTCCCCTTACCGTTTGTTTTTTTGTTTGAAATTATTCAAAGAGAATGAATAATAGCAACGTAAGGAATTTTAAGTGTATTTTTGCATACATCGAACGTCTGAATGTATGCAACTTGTATATAGTAAAATCGAAATTCTTTTTGAGAAAATAGTGGGTGTTATATGTTTGGTTTTTAGCCATTTGAAAATTTCATACGAATTCCTGAATACTTTGGAAATCTCAACCGTTAATAAATAATTTAGAATAAAAAATATTAACAAAAAAGGAACATTTGCGGTTACTTAAAGTGACAAATATAATAAACTCGAATGACCGGAATGAAACCAAGACTTATAACGCTTAAAAAAGCAGCTATTTGTTGATGAGAAAATAACCTTTTAATCTAAATAATCAGTATAAAGTTATACTAAGCTGACTTGAATTGCAGAAATCTTTGATATGTACATACATATATATATGTTTACATACTTATTTATATGCTTATATGTACATACATACATAGGTTTACACAATGACTTCATGGCCTTTTAAATGGAAATTTTCAGTTAATGGAAAGTCAATTAAATAAGGCTTTCACTTAAATACTGATTAAAATTAATTTTTAACGATGGTACCGTCTTGCTAAGGGGTCAAGGTCACTATCGCTTTAGTTTTCCTTTTAACATTCTCTGCGATGCTGGCTATCAAGCTTTGATTCAACTTTGTATTCAAATATGGAATCTTATGACATGTCCATATTTGCCTCCACAACTTAAATGTGATAATCGCAAATTCTCGTAATGTTTCAATTGTTTTCCCGCAATCTACGAAAACTGACATTAAATTAATATTTGTCAGTCTTATTACACTTTTATTACGTTTGTACATAGCACGCATGTTCCAAAAAGAACGAGTATTTTCTAATTGTGCAATCACCATCAAGCTTACTTGATGGTTTCCTACGGCATCTAGCACAAGACAGGAGGGTTACAAGTTCTTTTCCCTGCTTATGGCAGGGCGCTGAACACTTTCAAGTGTGTTATCAAGTAGAAGCTTTCAAATAGGCCTGACCGACTCATTAGTATTGTATATCTGTTGTTCATTTAATTTAATTCTGTGACCCATTTTTGAAAATTTTTAAAAAACAATGTTTTTATTCGATATTTTTGCACCAATAAAAGCAGTCTTCGAACACTAAATATCTTTTTAAAATTTGTAACTCATTCTTGTTGATTTTGGAATGCAGCAGCTTGGCCTTTTTAATATGTCAGATGTATGTAGCTCGTTGTTCTGCAAGCCACAAACACTACCTTTTCCATTTTAGTAAACTCTCACAATTTAAATGTTTCTTTTCCCTAAATTTAAATATTAGGGATCTTGTGCACGCGCTTACTGTATACTCTTCTAGTTTTTTTTCTTTTTGTTTGTTATAATCTGTGCTTTTTCTTTATTAACAAAGTAAATTCTTTTTTACTATTGTGGCACACAACTAAATAATTTTGGTATTTTTCAGTGTTTTCACAAAAGAAAAACAAAAAATTAACAATTTTACAGTTATTAGAAAACAAAAACAATATAAAACTTAGTGAAAATAATTTTATATATGTATGTACATGCAAAATAATTTTATATACATGTTGCAATCACCGTATAAATTGTTTCTGAACTGTCGCATATACTGAGGTAGTAATCCAGAAGTTTAAGTTGTAGCATTGATCGAGGATGTGCAACTATTGAGGTGTGCGAGAACTACATTACTACTGTACTAGCATACTATTGAACTAGCATGTTATAGTATAGTTAAGAAGTAAGTGTGTTCCTAAATATGATTTTTAATTTAACAGGCAGGCTGTCGGATGGACAAATATCAGCTTTCTTGTTATAGTATTCAAAGTATCACGTACTCCCGTAGTTCCTGTCGGATTGGATTGCCGCAATAGTTACCTATTTGCATCAAATAAAGTATATCTGGAATTATTACTGTAGTTTTTTTTCATCATATTTTTAAATTAATATACTTTGTGCTATTCTGCAAATCAATAGTTCTTTTTTTCTTTAAGGTGGCTTTGAATTTTTCCAAATTGCTTTAATTGTCAATAGTTAGGATTTGTAGTTAATAAATTACAATTACTCGTACATATGATTTTAAAATAAAAAGTTTGTTTCTTTAATTTTATACATACATATGTATATCTATTTGTTATACCAATAAAAGCGTGTCCGAAAAGTCCAAATTCAGCAAAGTTTACTTGAGTGTGTGCAACTAAGAGAATGTAAAATGAATGTGTAGTTTTTGAAACCGTTTCGTAAATGAAGCATCTCATAAGAGAAATATTGGCTAAGAGAAACCTTTCCTGAATTAACTATTGCGACAAAGTATGTATATACATATGATTTTCAATTGGAATTTTACCGTTTTCTTTTTTATGTTCACTTATCAGGCTTTGGCTTGCATGCTAATAAAAAATAATTCATGGTTCATTTTATTGAAGTATTTTGTTAAATCAAGTGCTGCAAAATTTCCTTTTAGAGACTATTTGCCTAAAAAAATAAAATTTTGTTATTCAAAAAGAATTTTGTTTTCATCGTTTATAATAAATAACAGCATAAAAACGGTAGTTTTGTCATAGTTTTTAAAGAAAAAAAGTAAGTTTCTTATATTTAAATGCAATTCCAATGTTGTATTATATAAGATAACAGCAATTTTTCGAAATTCACGCGTGTATGAATATGGGAATTGAATTTTGTTTTAAGTATCTTATGAAATTAATGCTAATGGAATATTGGGAATTGAATAATAAAAATATTAGATCTTTAGTAGACTAAATTACTCGTATTAAAATGTTCTCATTTCAAACAGCTGCTGTTTAAGCTACTGATAGTAGGGCTCGTGATGAAATTTCAAAATTTACATACTTACATAAGTACATATATTAATCATATATGATGAGATTCCTGTTTTTTACATAATCACGCTCATTTAACTCGAATTAAAAACGTTCAGTAAAGAGTACATTTAATTTTCAATATATTGCATTATTATTAAGTTAATTTTGAACTATATTCCTCCTTCCCAAACATGTTAAATCAAGTTTTTATGAAGAGAGTAAAATTATCATGTACAGAGTTTCATTTATAGGTTCTTACAATAAGTTACACATTACACATTTCTTGTACCAACTTGAAATTCCGGAAGACGAACTTATTTGAAGTAAGTTATAATGAAAATTTTACTATGAGATAAAATGTAATGGTGGACAGAAAAAAATATTTCTCAATATATATTAATTCCTCTACTATAGTAACTTTCATTTAATAAGTTTTTTTGCCTGACTTACAGAAGATTAAGTATTTTGAATAAAGATACTACATGTATTTTTTCTATTCTTATCGTAAATGTTTTAATTTTGGCGACTAATATAAATATTTAAATTTTTAATCTATTACGATTTAGCATCGAAGAAAAACTGCAAGTTTTATAATATAATTGAAACTATTTTAAAGGATAGAGAAATAATTTTGCTTTAAAAAAATGGTCTTATCAACTACATCGCCGACAACGACATCAACGTCAAATATGAAAGGTGCAATAAAACAAAATGGCATTAACTCAGTCAATGGAACCGTAGACAAAAACTGCAATGACCATATTCTTGAAACACTTCCAAAGGGCAAGTATACCCTAGTGGCTATTGATATTGATACTACTGGACGTAGATTAATTGACGAGGTTAGTAAAATGAATTTAACCTGTGAATGCAACGGTAGTAGACAAAAATTAAAAAAAAAAATCCAGCTACAGCAATGGTTGATTCAACGTGGTTATCATTTTGAATACACACAATAATTGTAGTAAAATTGAAATTATTTGTTTAAATAGTTTATCCTTTGTTAAATTCTTATAGATTGTTCAGTTAGCTGCTTTTACACCTAACGATAATTTTGGTCAGTATATAATGCCTTACATGAATTTAAATCCGGCTGCTCGCCAACGGCACCAAGTTCGTGTGATCTCAATTGGTTTTTATCGTATGCTTAAATCAACACAAACTTACAAAGTATTACTTAATTCATTTTTTCGTTATATGAATGCACATTGATAAACTGTATAAACCTTTTTTCTAGATAATAAAATCAAAATCAGAAATCGCTGCTCTTAAAGATTTCTTAGATTGGTTAGAAGCTCTTAGAGCTAAAGATACCAGCTCACAAGGTATTATTTTAGTATATTATGAAGAACGAAAATTCATTCCATACATGGTTTTGGAATCACTCAAAAAGTACAATCTGCTGGACAGATTTCTTAATACAGTAAAATCGTTTGTTAATGGCCTGAACTTGGCTAAAACTAACCTTAATGGAGCATTGCAACATTATACACTTCGCAAACTTTCAAAGCATTTAAGAGAGGACTTACATAACAGTAAAAGTGAACCAAATAATAATGTCGTAACATATTCCACTTCAACGTCGGAAGCCAGTCAAACATTATCCTTGGCAGAGCAACAGTCATCAGGAAAGAAAAAATTGGAAAAAACTAATCTTAACAATGAGCGCGAACTGTTTGATGGTAATGCAACTGTACGTGCAAAGCTTGCTTATGAAGTTGCTTTGCATTTAAGCAACCAAAGTATCAAAGAGTCGCTAGATTCCACAAATGCTTTCGATAAAATGCTCACCGCATTGCAACCATTTGCAAGACCTATTGAATGTGATCTAAACGAGTTACAAGCTCAAAATGCAAATTTGGAACGCCAAAACTCTTTTCGACCTGTATTCTTAAATTACTTTAAGACCACACTTTACCATCGTGTGCGAGCAGTTAAATTTCGCATTATTTTAGCTGAACACGCATATGATTTGCAGACCCTCAATGGCGTTTGGTCAGAGAAGAAACGTGATGGACTGGTTGAAACTTTACAAGATATTGATGAATTAAAATCGGAAGAAAAAAGCGAACTAGCAGATTTATTTGATAGTTATTTTGACCCAACTAAATCGACTATAAAGCCGGTTGTGAAGCCTAACAATAATCGTCGTCGAAATCGACGTGGTAAGTTTAAAACAATACAAAAGAATATTTATTCTTTTAGGATATTATTTTTGTTTTTCAATATAATTTTTTAAATTCTAATAAGTTTTTTTGTGAAACCCAATAATTTGAAATTGGATTAAAAACTCCACATCTCTTCGAAAGCTATTAGCAAAAAAATATGCTTAACATTTGCACCTAAAAAATATTAAGATATTTTTAATTTTTATTAACTGAAGTCCTATCATTTAAGAATAAGCGATTAACAGACTTATAATATGTCTAATTAACCATTAGATAGGTGACGCTTGGTAGAATAAAGTATTTTGAAATTCGTAAGCTTATTAAATTTCGATTCCAACTTCAGTTTTGTAGATGCTTTTAAGGAGGAAAATATCACATTGCAACACAATATTAACTATTATTTATTTTTCAAATTAATCAATTTGATAAAAAAAATAATAGTTAGTTAATATTGTGTTGCAATGTGTATATTTTCCATGTTTGAATAATCAAAAACACTGGACATTTTCCTCCTTAAAAGCATCTACAAAATTGAAGTTGGAATTGAAATTTAATAAGCTTATAGCAAATGGCTGACAAAATCATCTGACTTTAAAGTATTTAACTAAGTTAGTATCACGTTAAATTCACTGCGATATTTTTGTGAGTGCTATATAATGGCACTTTTCAATAAACTACATTAACAAATGTTTCTTCATTTTTGTAGTAAAACTAATTTAGTTTTTTGTGTCATTTTTTGTTTGTTTTGTTTTTGCTAAATACCTATGTTGTGACTTTCCTTTTTATTTTTCTTTGCTTCTTGTACATTTTATGTACAATATGTATACATTTAAATCATTTACAATAAATGGACGATGTTGATCACCAACGGGGTCGCGCAGAAAAAGTCCACTGCATAAAAAATAATCACATTGCATTAATAGAAAGGCAATATTCTACATTATTTTGTTTTTCATTGTTATTAATAATTTATTTATTTACGTGAAATAGATTTACTTTTCAAAATTAATTTGCAAAAGTTAAAAAGAACAGCGTCGTTATATTTATAGAACATAAGTCCTCGAAATGTTAAAAGAGCAAAAAGTTAATTATCAATTCCGAATATTGTGTTTTATTATTTTCATTAATAAATCCGAAGCCATCCGAATCGGCTAATGTTCTTTTCGTCAGCAACATTTCCAACCGCAAATGAATGTACCGATCATAGTCGCTAAGATTTTTGTATTCTTTTTAAGAATTCAATCATGAAATTATATATTTTCATCGAAAGAATTTCTCTACATTTTTTAATCCAAGAAAAATTTGGCTATTTTGTCATTAAATTTAGCAATTATGAAACACGTTGTTTGCATAAATTTATGGAAAATTTGGCACTATGGTACATTTTAAACCCTAACCTTGCACTATTCAAAGCGGTTGTTGAAAATTCAATTGGTATATAAATGGCATACGTTGACCGACAGAGTGATTAGATAAAAAGTATTTCCTTAAAACTTTTTTATACATAGTACGGAGTTTGAAACTGCGAATTATAAAAATAATTCGAATTGTCATATTCTATGAGAAAAACTCCTTATTTTTCAACTGAAAGTTGAAAAGATGTAATTTGTGCTGAAAAGTTCGTGCTAAAGTATTTAATTTGTGGTTTAAATTGGAACCGACAGCAAATATGTATGTACATACATAAGTATATGTACATATACATTTTTTTAAAGAAAGGTACTCTTTTTTCTATTTCTGTCATTAATTCTAATTGATCCACATATGTACATATCGAGCCTTTGCTGCAATAACGTAATAATTCAAAAAAGGTTGTTTTGCAGAAATTGAGTTTAAAGTTTTGAATTTACATACAACTTAATGGTAAAAGAAAATCTGGTTCTTTTCTCAAGAGCTGTGTATACAAAATATTTTTTTTTAAACTTACAGAATATAAAAAACGACGGCGAATAATTTCGTAATATAACCTTAAAGACGACATATTTTGAGTTATGGCGCTATTGTAGCAAAGGCTCGATATGTATGTATAATAACTAGTATTTGCTATATACATATGCTAAATATGTATGTACATATGTTTTTTAAACTACAAGTTAAGTTTATTTGAGACTTTAAAAACATACATACAAAGAGAGAAGTAAAAGACAAATTACAAAGAAAACTTAAAACTATAATGTTTTGTATTAATGAAAATTAATGGTTGACAGTAACAAACTTATCAAATTTTGTGTAAGAATACTAACATAAAAGATTAAAGTGCTTGCTCCCGGCACAACAATTTGGAATAGTAAAAGAAATGTGCTTAGAACTATACTTAAAGCTAAAAATAATAATAAAAAGGAATAAACAAAAAATATTATCCTCTGTGGGCGCCAGGAATTTTAGAAATATAAAATTTGGGCAGTGAATTATTTATACATGCAACTTCATGTTCCACATAACCTAAGGGTGAATAGTAGTTGGTATTTAGCCAATTTAGCCCGACTTGATCATTTAAGACATTTTGAATTATAGGATTTTCCAGATTATGCAAAGAATCAATAAAGCGTTTCATTAAATCAAAACCATACGAGGCTAAGGGTCTAACTCCTGTTAAATTATAGATATGTTCATTGGAAAATTTTTTATGAATTCGCTCAAAGTGTTTGTTAATGCAAAGCCTAAGAATTTTACGTTCAAAAATTTCAAATTCCCTCATTGCTGAAGGGGAAAATGAAAACCAAATCGAAAATGCATACATAAGAACCGGTCTTATGCTTACCTTATATATTAATAATTTTGTCTTTTCTGGTAAATACCTGCTCTTAAACAATCTCCCAAAAGAAAATTTAATCTTACGGGCTTTGTTAAGAAATATTCTGGCGTGACGGTTAAACTTAAAAAGTTTGTTAAAGTGAATACCTAAATATTTAAGATTGTCCAGAAAAGGAATTTCCTGTCCATCAAGCGATAAACTGAGTTGTTTACTCTCAGGTACAACGAAATATTTGCATTTCCCAGAAGCATTCCTTAAACAAATAGCTTCACTTTTGGATGCATTTATTTTAATACCCCAGAATTTATAATAATTATTTACCTCGTTTAAATATGACGAAATATAACCCAAGGTAATACTTGGTGAAGTTCCATGAGCGTAAAGTAACGAATCATCGGCGTAAAGAATACCAGTTGAACAACCAAATTGATGGGGAAAATCATAAATAAAAATGTTATACAAATGTGGAGCCAAAATAGAACCCTGTGGCACACCACAACAAACGTTACCAAACATAGAATATTCGCTTTGTAGCTGGATGCAAAATTTTCTGTCTTTTAAAAAATTGTGAACTAACTTAATAATGTGAGGTTTGAATCCAATATTAATCATTTTAAAAATTATGCCATCGTGATAAGCGTGATCAAAGGCCTTTTCAATATCAAGCGAAACTGCTATAGTACAGCATTTATCCCTCAGATTATTCACAACATCATTTTGAAATTTTAGTAAAGCATGACTAGTTGAGTGAAATTTTTTAAAACCAAACTGATAATTTGGTATATATGAAGTACCAAAACTTGAATCCATCTTAACTCGAATTACCTTTTCAAAGAGTTTTCCCAAGTTGGACAAAAGAGAAATAGGTCTAACATTATTTAATTCAAAATTGTTAGGTTTTTTCGGAATCGGACAAATTTTCGCCAACTTCCAAGAATTTGGAAAGTACCCATTGTTTATGCAATTGTTAAAAATAATTCCTAAATAATCAAAAGCTATGACTGGTAGTCTTCTGATAATAAAGTTTGAAATACCATCTAAGCCGAAAGATTTTTTATTATTTAATGATTTACAAATTGATAAAAGCTCATCAGTATTAGTTAATGATGAATCATTTTGAATATTCGATGATGGAAATCGACTATTGAAGTAAAACAAAGTTTGGAATCTGCGAAAAATGTAGTCTTAATGTGTTTTCAACATCGGAGATATCCCTATTAGGCACAGAACCAGAGTAAATTGCAGAAAAATGGTTATGAAGGTGTAATAATACTTGGTTATTATCAGCTATTTCTGTACCGTTTACTATAATTTTCGTAAAAGCAGAGTTTTTTGAAACTCCTAAAATATTGTAAATTTTCTTGTAAGCAGTAGGTCCTGGCTTGATACCTGCAAGACGATTTTTAAAAATCTCGCCTTGTTCAATTTGGACTTGTTCTTTAATAATAATTTTAATCAGATGAATCTGCTTTGATAACAAAATATAATCCGGCTGTGTTCTATCTAATGTTCTTCTAAAAATCCTCCTTAATTCCTTTTGCCAAACATACTTTAATTTATATAAATTTTTAATTTTGTCTGAGATAAAAATACGTTTATTTCTGATATTAAATTTCTCGCAGTGATTATCAGTTATCTCGTTTACAGCAGAAGAAAACTTGTCAACAAAATTATCTATCTCCAGATTTGATAAGTTAATATCCAAAGGAGGAAAAATTAAATTTAGCTTTGATGCCAATTCATTTTTGAATACATCCCAATTAGTATTTCTAAAAGATGTAAATGTGCGGGGTTGTCTTAAAACAAATTCAAAGCTTAGGAATTTTAATTGAAAATGCAAGGGGAAATGATCCGAAAATGATGGGAGAGATTTAACCGAAAAATTAGGATTAAACGTATCAACTAAATTTGTACTTATTAAAAAATGATCGAGAAAAGAGCTCCCATTAGGGAAAGAAGGAATAGAGTCAGAAAATCTAACGAATTCTGAACAAAAATCTGTCAACCAGTCGAATAAAGCAATACCATTAGAATTATTCAAAATGTCACCCCATGAACTATGCTTCGCATTTAAATCTCCTCCTAAAATTACACCATCGTAGTTGGAAGAAATTGCCTTGATAGCAGACAAACCATTATAGATTAAATTATAATTGAAATTACAAGGAAAATATATGGAACCAAATAAAATTTTCTTAGGTAAACCATCAATTGTTAAAAACACTTCAATGAAAAGATTTGGAAATGAAATAGAATCGAAATTAATACGACAAAAAGAGTAATTTTTCTTTAAACT
Source organism: Germaria angustata (assembly GCA_963681545.1). Lineage (NCBI taxonomy): Eukaryota > Metazoa > Arthropoda > Insecta > Diptera > Tachinidae > Germaria > Germaria angustata. The sequence continues at coordinate 95,593,079 of OY813002.1, forward strand.
ACAAAAAATTTACATATAAAAATTATGGGAAATAGCTGCTGCAAGCGACTTTTATCCGCTGCCGGTATTTCTGCTCAGCCGAGAATTTTGTTACGAATTGGGGGATCTTTGTCGGAGAAATTATTTTATATGAGAAGGAAATGTTTTATAAGTATTGAAGTTTTTTTGTCTGGTTTGATTTGATTACTGAATTGGTCAATTCAGTTTAGTATTTTATTTTTAATCTCTTCTAATACACAATTGGTATTGTTGTTAAACATACAAAAACATTTACTCCTTGTATTCTTTCTTCATATAGAAGGTTGATATTTTTCAATACTAGCAGCCATTTAATTAGTGGTAAAAATCAGACATGAATGCTGATGATGATGTTGTGGCGACCAACGAATACAGTACCGTTCCGTTCTGCTAGTATAATAGTCTTCCTCTTATTTCTTAACAATAACAATAATGAAAAAATATTAAACTGAATTGACAAATATGAAATTGGCAACAACTTTTCAGTCACAGATTTTTCCTTTTCGCTAATAAAATATTATGCCAGTACTCCTTTACATCTGATTTTTTTTTAATTCAAGACGTATCATTCGTATTGATAAAACCGTGAACATCTATTCAAACAATTTGATTAAAGTTGAATGATTAACAACGCTAGTATAGTGTTGCAAATGTGCTAATGCCATGCATTTTATTTATATATGCATGCGATATTCTTATATAACTTTGTAGTGCAATGGAGAACTATTAATCCGTATTTATTTACAGTTCGCAACGGTGTGAGAAAGAATGATGGAAATACAGCTCGCTCTATCGGTAATGAACAGGGCGCTGGTGGAGACAAACAACAAGGTGGTAGTAGTGCAACCAATATGCCTGATTCTACTACTAAATCCCCCAAAAGTCAACGTGGAAAGCGTCATTCTCATTCGCACAACAATAAAAACTTTTCGAAAACGCAAATATCAAATAATATAACTGATACCGTCAATCAAACTAACATCGCAACTACGACTTCAGTGCCTGCAAAAACGGCGTCTAACTAATTAGTCATCAAAGGAGACAATTTAAATCCATAATTAATTATTAATGCCATGCCTAATGTTGCTGCAACATAAAAATGTAACTAAATATGTTATTTACTTCTTGCTTCGTATATTTCTAATTCAAACAATATACATATTTTGTTTTTAGTTGTAATATAGAGTTTTCTTTGTTCGCTTAAATTTTTAAGTTTTCTTTTCCATTATTTTATTTTGTTTTATTACTATATGCGTTATTGTGAATTACATCAAGTGAATATAAAAGGAAACTGAAAGGATCCTCTGTAAAAATATGTATGTATGTCATGTCCTATTCACATTAATATGTTCTTTGCAAAGTACGTGGAACATATAAAAATGTATGATTGGAATTTAAAAAAAAAAGATATATGAGCTTTCTTATTTTAAACATTTATTTAAACTTTGTTCAAACCAAATCAGATATTAGTTTTTAAATATGATTTATTCGTCCATTTTAAGGACTAATTTTCCAACATTTCTAATTTTCATTGTAATTATAGCAACATACATACATATTGCAGTAAAAGCACAAAATAATATTGGGATTTGTAAACAAATGAATTTGGATGAAGTTAAGTAGAAGTACTTTTGAACACAGATACCACAAATCCTAATATTTATTTCTTTACGGACTCACACCTTTATTGAACTATAATATTTCTAAATATGTTTTATCATTCTGTCTCCTTATTAGTTTATAATAAAAACTTGTATTTTGAATTTTATCAACTTGAAAAAATGTTTCTAATATAATTTTGGGTATTGTGATGATTTGGCTGAGTATAAAGTGACTGTAAACCTACGTTGATACCTGATATTATTGCCATGACAATAAAGAGTACGTATTAGTTATCAAAACTACTAATAATTATCTGTTGCGAGGTAGGTGCCAATGCAATTATGGGCAGAATGTAAAATGATAATGGTGTGAATGGTAAAATATCATACTATTTCGCTAATATTTTCCTAAACCAAAACTACCAAATCAGAGCCATGTTTCAGTTTTTTTTGCTTTCATGAACAAAACTTAAAATTAATATCGGGATACGTCTCAAAATTTTCAAGACAGTAATTCAGCAAATTGAAAATTGTGCATGTGTTGTGTTGGTGAAAAAGTGTTAATGTGTTGTTATTGTCTGGTGTAAACTCTACGTCAAATGGATTTTTAAAAGTTAAGCAATCATGGTGACACTTCAGAAGTGCTACTAATAGACGAATTGATTACAACAAAGTCAAGAATGCAATTGCCAAACTAATCACTCGATTGCGACTTTTTAATTGCATTCTCTTATGGAATGCAAATAAATAAAACAATTCGTCTCTTCTCGACGTTCCATTAGTTTTTACTGGTTTTGGCAATCAAAAGAATGTAAGCAAATGAATAGTATTTGACATTCAGCAATGAAAAAAATGTTGCTGCGGTGTGAATTTCACCTGTTATACCTGTTATGAATTCGCTTTATATTACATAATTGTGAAAATTGCTCTTGCCTAATAAAATAAAAAATATTTTAATTAATTTTTAATCATGTTCGAGTTTTGTTTACTTGCAATGCAAAAAAATTTTGATTGACAATTGATAAGGCAAACAAGAGTAAATTAAAAATAAGTAAGTTTCCTAAAAGTAAATACATAGAATTAAATTCGAGTTTCTATTTAAAATGTTAATTTAATACAGTGTGCTAAATTCACTCCGATGAAGTAGTGGGCAAAAGATATGAAGCAACACAAGGAAAATTGCTAAAAGTAGAAAGCAGAAACCAAAAAAAAAATGTCCAGTGCGGATTGTCATGTACTACGCACTACATCTTCGTCCATCTCCAACAAATTTCCTCATTTAATTTTCATAATGGAAAAAAAGGACTAATAACAAAGCATGATGAAATAAAGTAGATATTTCACCATGGCGCAAAGCACCACTAACACTAAATAACGGCTCTCCTAGCCATCAACTTCGAATGAACATTGAACTTATGTTGCACATGAATCGGGCTCTTGGAAACCGCTCATTTTCAGTTCATGTGCTTCTGTCATATGTCTGAACATGAACATCGACACTTATTCATCACATACAGGAATATGAACATTAATGCCGTTGCTCTGTCGACGTCATATTCGAGTCACTTTTATGTTGATGGCTCGAGAAGACGTGGCGATATTCATCGTTTTAAAATAAAAAAATATAGCTCCATATTCATATTTTTCATGTGTTTGACGTTAGAGCAAATATATATGCATTGAAGAGTTCAGTAAACATCCACTGACAAAATTTACCATATCAGGAAGTTTAATATGGATATCAATGCGTTGTGTTACATATAATATATGTATCATAACTGTTGAAAATTTAAGTAACGTTTTTTCATAAATTCAATATCTAAATGGCAATGCTTAAAAGTACTATCGATAGCAACACTTCATCTTAGTACTAAACGTTTACACCACTGTTTTTTACACCAAGCTATTTGTTATTGTTTTTCTTTTTTTTGTGAAAAATTTAATTTGAATATTATTTTGCATCAACAATGGATGATCAGAGTGAAAATTCATTAGATAAACAAATCGACGATGGTGATGGTAACAAGCCTGAAAAAATGTTTACGTTAAAGAAGTGGAATGCGGTTGCAATGTGGAGCTGGGATGTTGAATGTGATATTTGTGCTATCTGCCGTGTGCAAGTTATGGGTAAGTGTATAGAAAAGTAAATTTCTCCAAAGATTTGTGTTATTTCAGCAGACAGTAACATATATACGAGTTACTGTGTAGCAAAATCCTTCCTATATATGTATAAATTGTTCAGATAAAAAATTTTAAAATAATTAAACCTTCCGGTTATTATAGTATTGAAAAATGGTATGCGTGACTACGTACTTACGTAGGTACATATAAAGTGCAAGTAAACAAACTTATTTAGTAAAATATAGGAAATTCATGCATAAAATTGGACACTCTGCCCACCTAAATAATTAATAAAATATTGTTTGTTTTCTAGCTTGTTTTATTTTAATATAAAACCATATTGTATTTGATTCGTGTGGCATAAACATCCGAGGTTGAATGCTTTCAAACTGCTTCAACTTCACTGACGATTTGGTTTAGCGACCAATGAAAAGTCGACATATGAAGAGCTAAGGCCACAACAAACAATATATATTTTCAGTGCAGTAAAATAGTATAAAAAAGAGGCCATATAGGATGGAATTTTCTATTTTCCTTGTTGTACATGTGATTTGAGTTTTCAGGTTTGTGAGGGATTAATTTTTCGCGCTTTCTTGAAAATAAGGCTGAGAATAGTTATGAGATACAAGAATATAAAAATTTTATAAGAAGCTATTTTAGATAATACATAATATTATATACTTACAATACTCTAAAATAAATGTTTGTAATAAAAATGTGTAATACTTGCACGTCTTAGAGTTAGTAAAGCGTTATTTAACTGTCAATATTTTTACAATCAGATGAACCTCTTAAGTGCAGTACTTGTCACCAAGTAATGAATGTTTGTCACCTTTTAATTGAATGTCCAATATCCAAAATGGCTAATTCACTACAGAAAATACTCGACTCTTCAGTATCTCATCATTTAATAGAAATTCTGAAATCGCTGAACAAACACAACTTATTTGATATTTAAATCTTCTTTTATTTTAATACTATTTTATTACCCAAATTTTACTTTTAAATTATCTTATGCACTTATTAAAAATCTCTTTTTCTGCGCTTTACTTTTTATGTATTTTATAAATTAATTTATAAAGTATATTTCTTTAAATATATAAATTTCAGAGAGATATAGAGAGAACAAACTAAAAATTAATGGGAAAAATTATATGCCTTGGGTTTTTTCCATTACTTGAGTAGTTTCAAAGTCTCAAAGCCAAAAAACATTGAGAAAAAACGTTAAATTAAAAAATTTTCTAGTTTTTTCATACAAGATGTACCGCTATTAAAAAACAACAACATACAACTATAAGAGCCAAATATGTCGAGTTGTTCGGCGCGCACAACTAACTCACGAATTAGTGAATGAACCAACACAAATTTCGTATTCTTAATTGCATCAACATCACACTCCCAATCTTGTTCTTCCTTCATACTCTCAAAAGTATGAAGTGAGCATTAATGTACCTCTCCTCAACTGATAATCATTTCAATATTTCCGCCTCGTTTTCGTAATCAGAACTTCGTATATCTTCACAAGCAGCAACAGGTTAGTTAAAATTAATTTACAAAGTCTTTTTGGCTAAGCTCAACAAGTACTCGTATTTCAGATATTTTAACTAGAACCTATATAATCCTAGATCATAATAGAAAGGGTTACTACATTTTGAAGAGAAAAATCCTTCAATTTTTTTTATTTACGTTTATAGCACTTTAACTGCATGTAAGATTTACAGCAAATATTTATTTGGAGAGTTGTAGACAATAATATTATTTAAAAAACCACTAACAAGTTTTCATATTCCTTTTACTTCACAAGATAACCGGGTAAAATGAATCGCAGGGTATTTTCAAAATAGGCGGGTAAAATGAATATCCAACGAATCCAAAAACTAAAATTCAAGCTCACGATCACAAAAATAATAAACTCCATGCTATATAAAGAGCGACAGAAATGCTCGTTACGAAAAGTATATTCAAAACAAAAAATCAATTTATATTGTAAAGAATTTTTTTTGTTTGCAACGTAAACTTCCTTTCCCATTTAGAAATTAATTGTACTTACTAAAAACTAAATTTTTGTTCTACTTTCATATGAGCATGTGTAAATTAAATTTCATATACGTACATATACATATGTATGTATGTACATATTTTGTTTGCGAAATATTTTTTCCCAGATGGAAAGGACTTTCACTATCTGTAAATGTCTTTGGTGAACTTTCATAGCTATTCAACGTTTTTCAACATTTTCATTACAAAGAGTTGGTGTTTGCTTTGGTGTTAAAATCAAAAAATTTCTTAATGCCGCAAAGTGATTTCGAATTTCCTATGCAACCAAGAGTGTTACGCGGTTAAAATTTAAAAATATCCATGCATAAATGCATACATACAAACGAAGTCTTATTTTATACCTTCTGAAAAAAGTAAATTTTGCACTCAATCTATTTTCGAGGTTACAAAATTAAAAATAAACTATTGATTTTTTGAAACACTATATTTGGAAGTAATTAATCTCGAGAAATTTAAATACGACATCAATATAATATATAAACATTAATATTAGAATTACCCAAAAAAGAAACAGTAAAATTCGCCATCATTCCTAGACTTCAAAAAATTTCAAGTCGTGAGTAAAGGTTAAAAGTGTATCAAACACAATTATTTTGCTTTATAGTTAAAATAAGATAAGCAATAGATTTTTAAATACATTGAACTTGACAAAACGTGAAAAAATTTTCGTTAGGCGGTGTGTTTACGTCTAGAATCTGTTCGTGATATCGATTGTGAAAATTTTAGAATAAACCAGTTGTTAATCCTCAGATATTAACTTCATTGGGTTATTTTTTATTTGCAATCTGTATTAAGTACTTCAGCAAGTGTGAGCATAAATAAAGATATTAAGAAACTCTATACTAAGAAATTCTTGAAAAGCTAAACGAAATTAGTAAATATTTTTAATAGCGGAAAAGTTCATGATCTGTAATATTTTGTATTAATGTATCCATCAGAGTAGAAGCTAATTTCTTGTTGGTTTTTCATCCAAGAACTCTTTTCTGTTCGCGTAAATCTACTACATTCAATGTCATTTCTTTTAGTCTATTGTTTGTTTAACATTTTCTCATCTTATTATTTACGCTTAAATATTTAATGTCATATAAGGTTATGTAGGTTAGTTAGTTAGTTTATACAGTTGAACTGGGCTCCGGCTCCGGACACCCCTGTTTGCCTCTCTACACAGACTATCTCTAGATTCTAATGTCTGACTATTTCAAGAAGAGACACCCGGCATTCATATACCAGATAGATGTCTGGTAGACATCCGATAAAGGTCTCACTGCAGCCTTACTATCCGTTTATTTTCGAATATCCTCACCCTATATCCTAAGGTATCTCAACCATCCCACTGCCCTCCTAATAATTGATACCTCAGCCAGATTCCGCAGCTTAAACCTTATCCTTATCCGAAAACGTGGGATAAAGATGCATCATCCAAACCCCAAATCCAATTTAGATCCGTTCGGTATAGACCTCGAGAACGTCACCGTGTCGTTGTTGATCGTCAGTAATCAAAACAAATCTTTCCATTTAATAAAAGACAAACATTATATTTTCCTTCTGATAAAATTAAAAAGTTGTAGAAAAAACTTTCGTCTAATTAGAGATTTCAACATGTAATTGAATAATCGTAACTAAAGAAAGAAGAACGTATCTCTTCAACTTTATTCGAATATCTGATAAAAAAATTACCTTTTACATATCTAATAAAATCATAAGCGAGTTGGAAAATATATTATTAAAAGTTATGTGTTATTTTAACATTATTTTATTAACTAAAAACTGTAATCGTTAAAATGATATATGTACATATAAGAGACTACTACAATTTAGTTTTTTTCAATACGTTATTAAATAATATTTAACTATAAACATTAATGTATTATTGCAATAGCAAAAGTTTTAGTATAAACAAATATAATTAATTATTAGTTTTTTTTTAATAAAAAGAGCTTAACTTTCTGTGGGTCAACATAATTAATAATTAGTTTTTGATTTTGTCAAAGCCAAGACGCTTAACTACTTACATTAATATTTGGTTTTTATTTATACTTGTATATTTATTTAATGGATAATTAAATTTCTATACCGTACGTATTAAACTTTTTAACTTTTTACATATTAAATGATAATGGTTTTATATTAGCAACTGATGACATACGTCTAACACGTCCCATCATTTTACGCTCAATATCTTCTAAGGATTTGCCCTGCGTTTCAGGTACATAAAGAATAACAAAGAACATGCCGATAAAGCATATAACACCGAATAACCAAAAGGCTCCGTGGCCACCAATTGACTCTGAAAAAAACGGAAACAACGGAATAAATTAGTGAATAAATTAAATTTATACAATGTACTAATACCTATCATATCTTGGAAGGTTTTGGTTACAATAAATGTGCACGACCAATTAAATGCAGTGGCCACCGAGGCGGCTGAACCTCTTATTTTAGCAGGCAAAATTTCGCCCATCATTAGCCAAGGGATAGGCCCAAATCCTAATGAAAAGCCCAAAATATATACAACGAAACTGGCTAGAGGTAACCAACCAACATTTGACACATCTATGCCACTCGATTTACAATAGAAAAATCCTCCCAGCACAAAAAGCGTTACAATCATAGCTGCGTCGGATATATATAAAAGAATCTAAAATAGTTTTTTTTTTGTTAGATGGGTATTTTGCATTTCCGTTGTCTCTATTGCAAGTAGACTTACCTTTCTACCTAAGCGGTCTATTAAAACAGTAGCAATGAAAGTCGCTATAAAGTTAACAACGCCCACAATGATAGTGCAAATATTTCCGTCTATTGTTGATCCAGCGTCTTTAAATATTTGTACAGTGTAAAAGATGACAGCGTTAATACCACTGAATTGTTGGAAGAACATTAAACCGAGAGATATTGACAGAGGTTTTAGATTGTTCCGTTTGAGAAGCTCCATTAATTGATTTTTCGTGACCTGGCGGTCGGCATCAGCCTGAGAGCGCATCAAACCTTTGAGTTCTGGCTCGACATCAGCCTCTTTGCCGCGCAACCACACCAACGCCTTGCGAGCTCTTTCTTCTCTATTTCTGGATACATACCAGCGTGGTGTTTCAGGAATAAGAAACATTAAAATTAAAAATGGAACTGGTAAAGCACCGCCTAAGAACGCCAACATAGACCAATCCATATAAGTGCCAGCTACAAAACATAACAGAATACCAATATTGCCGAAGGCAGTCGGTAGCAAACCCAAAGTTCCGCGAACTTCCGGTTGTATAGTCTCACCAAGATACACTGGCAATGATAAAGAAGCAATACCAACACAAAAACCAGCCAGTGCACGACCAGCTAAAACCATGCCAACATTCACTGCACAAGCAATAAGTAGCCATGATACTATAAACGGTATTGCCGTAGCTAGAATTGTATTTCTCCTACCGAGATATTCAATTAATGGACCTCCCGACATTCCACCAGCTAAACCAGCCAAGGGCATTAGACCACCAACCCACGAAGCCTACGTAAACATAGAAATAAGTAATATATATATTATAAGTATTTGGCTAATTTATCGACTGCTTGTGATCTTACATCATTCGGTGTTACTTCGAAAGATGTAATATTACGGTCTGTCATTGATACCAAGGCAGGCGATGTGTATGCTGAGGAAAACCCCACCACCAAAGAACCCAAGGAAACACTGAATGCTGCTAACACCTAAAATAAAAAGATTATGTATAATAAGTACTAAATTGTTCACTTTGCGTTAGTATGATCAACGCTAATTTCTATTGCCTGAACGTAAAGGAATAAAAATTATAACCTGTGTACGTGTACATTTCGCGGCTGGAACATCATCAGGCAAATGAAAAGACACATGAGTGTCCGCTCTCATTAAGATTTTCATTTTGATCTTAGTTTTAGTTTTGAATTTTGTCTGAATCTAAAATATTTTACGTTATGCAGTGCAAAATAAATGCAAGGTGATTCATGAACTCATCCGCTATGTCACATTAACAATGATAAAAAAAATATTTAAAAAACAACTAAGCAAATAATTATAATTTGGAAAATGTCCGTTTTAAATACATGCGCTCGACAGTAAGACTGGAACTAAAATGTAATAATATTGTGAAAACCAAATCTGATTTCAGATGTAATATAGAATTTGAAGTCTCAAATTCGCTTTAGCAGTGTATCGAATTATCAAAGGTGAACTGCTTCAGCTTGGTTTTACGAGAGAGAACGTTTTAAAACCTAGACATTTTCGTGCATGTGAATGTGAGTGCTACGTGTGTTAATCTATCTATGGAATCGAAGAAGATTATTTATATGTAACTAATCAAAAATACTAAATGTGTACTTTTAATCTAGTTTAAATTGCTACTCTTGGTTATCACGGTAATTTGACAAGTTTTCTTTGTTTTTCGTCTGAAATCACGCTGTTTGCATATGCCGTTAATATGTAGAATATGTGAAAAATTGATAAGGTTTTTTTTTTTGTTTTCAAGTTTTATTGAAATTGCAGTGATGGATGTCTCTGCATGAGAAACAATTGATCTGTAAATACTTTTAGTAGCAAAAAAAAAACACTTTTAATTGATTACTGATCTTGTTATTGCCCATCTCGCAAATTGATTTCATTATGTGTGTGCTAAAAGCGAAACTTCCACATCTATATAAAATTTAATATTAAGTATTGGAAAAAAATCACACACACACAACGAAGGACTTTTGCGTGTTTTTTTGTTTAAATATATGTATTTGTTAATTTTAGTTGCTGCCGTCTAAAAGATAATACAAGTTAAAAGTTCAAGTTGCCACTGAATTCCCTCTTGGAAATGGTATATTCATAACATAATTTTGTACTCGTACTTTTTTTAAACCTTTGAACTGAATTGAAATGAATAGTAAGTAATTCATCACTTATGATATTATTTATTGCATTTTATGACTTCGTATGAAAGAAACTATAAATAGTTTAAGAATTCATTTTTTGCTTTTAATTGAATTAGATTGAGGATTCTATTATACACATCTAATAAGATTAGGTGTGTATTTTTAAGTGAGTGTTGGTTTGAACTGCAGATTTTCTTTTTCAATAAACATTTCAAACATTAAAGCACCAATAGAAATGTAATATTGTACTATGTAGTACATTGCAAGTGAAAAACAAAATAAATAAACACTGAACTAAATTGTAATTAGTAACGTACCTGAGTCCATATGTAAATGGGATTTGTTGTAGGTCTGTAAACTTCCAGTTTTGGTTTACCATCTTCGGTGATTTGTCTAACAAAGGGTACAGCAGTTCGCAAATTATCACCCTTTTTCCTACCCATTTCGTCCATTTCGAAGAAGCGTATGCTAAATAATTTTTTGACATGTGTATATGATTGTTCTTGTGGTAAATACATAATGGAAGTTACTTACCTTTTTCTTGAATCGGCACTGATTGAGCGCTGTTGTTGGAAGTGTTGTCTTGAAGAAACGTAGTCCTCTTCACTTTCACTTTCTAAATCTTTTAAATCGATTACTACGGGCTTTGTAATATCTTTAGGACGATATATTAAATGTTTGTGTTCAACGTCATCGTTTTCTTCGTCACTGTCTTCACTTGATCCCTGCAGTACTTTTTCTAATTTAAAACTCACACGAGGATCTAGGCTTTGATGTTTGCGGCCCTGAAACTCCCGCCGATTTTTACGAAACTCTTCTTCGGACGATGACTCCTTCAATAGATCTTGCAAATAACGGGTTCCTTTGAGATCTAATGAGACGTGCTTTTTAGCTTGAAATTGACGTCGATTATCATGAGCCAAAATCGTCTTTAGGTCCTTAAGAATTCCTTTGTGATCTACGCTTACTGCTTTTTGTTGCTGAAAACCTGATCGCTTTTCCTCAAAACTATCTTCATCAGTGCTTTCGTTATCTCGCTTCTTCTCAAAAGACACCCGAGAGCCTTTGAGGGACTGTTTACTGCGTCGTAAGTCTTCGCTCGGTATGGAAACAACACTACGCGTGTGGTGATCCCTATGTGAGTGCTGCGACGACGGCGGAGGCGGTAATGGGAACGGTGTAGACTCTTGTATATTTCTCGACTTCGCACTTATTGGTAATAGAGGCTCATTAATGTCATCTGCATCAATGATGGGACCAAACTGCAATGGTATTTCTGTTTCGAAGAGTCGCTGTTGTTTTTTCTGCTGCTTAGGTGGCTGTGGTGATTCTGTTGGCCTGTTATGTGGATGAAATAAAAATGGATCTTCCGGTAATATCGTGTCTAGGCTGGTAGCAGTATTAGATGTGGACAAAGTTGTCCCCTCGTCCAAATCTACCCTCTGATATGGTTGATCCTCCTGCAATAAGTTTTTAGACAATTAACATTTTATTATTTTTTTCTTTATTATCCGCTTAATAAGGATTTCCGACGAATGTTCAAGCTTTACTGTCTGTCTATTAATAAATCAATCTCCTAGTCTTACACATATATTTTATAATTGTATATATTTCATTACTGTATTGAACTGATAACAAGACAATCACTCGACACAAGATTTGTTTAACAATCAATTTTGTAGAAAACAAAAATAATCTCTTAAATATTTGACTGCGTTTAAGTAGATCAGATCTGTAGTTAGTAGATAACTTTCAAATTAAATTTCCAATATATATATATATATATATATATATATATATATATATATATATATATATATATATATATAAAGTATTGGATTATTGTTAAACCTGTGACTTCTAGAAAAGAATGTTTGAGCGAAAAGGTCTGTGGATTCGAAACTAACGACAATCTTAAATCAAAGTTGAAAATGTGACTGAAAATATGTTAGTACGTATGTACGAATATAAGTATGTAAGGAACTATTTGTATGAAAATCAAAGATGTGTCTGAAATTCGCTTTTTTCATCTACATACAAACGTTAGTGGTGGTATGGCGCTGCGTTTTAGAAAATTTTGCATCTAATAAAAAATTAATTATTTCTGAAGATTTATGTGCATTTTTGTAGTAACACACCTACTTCTAAAGTAAAAAAAAGTCTAAAAATTTTAAGCAAAAACCATCAAATCACAAATTTCTAGTTGGAAATAAAACATCATTTTTTATTATTGTTCGTTATATTACGAAATGAAGATTCTTTGATGGCGTGTCACATTAGAAATTTGTACCCATAAAAAATATCACATTCGTCAATAAAAGATCGACTTTTTTCCTAATTTCTGCCACTTTTATGCCATTTCGATGACAATAGGCTTTTTAGAGCTTTTACATACATATATATGAAAGGTTGGTCCATCTAGAAACCGATTTATGCTACTAAAAATAAATTGTAATATTCTGTCCAAAATTAAATTTTTTCTGTCTCCTGAATTGCATTAACACGTGGGCAAAAGTATAGATGGACATAATACAAATAAAAACTGCAAATAGTTTTATGCAATCGTTTAGAAAAATTTAGAAATAATTTCCAGTAAGTTATTTGAAATAACGTTTTCTTTTCTAAAGAAAATTTAAACTTATTCGTCCTTAACCACAAAACACTCCTAAATGAAAAACACTCCAATATGAGCACTAATCTTCCCCAGAAATTAAAAAAACGAAAACATATTTTTCGAATTATTAAGCTTCCCAGATTATTTCAGATATCCCACTATTATATTCCATTTAAGCACTCCCTGGACCAGCATTTCTATATAGTGTGTAGTACCAGCACCTCTCCATATTTTCAATATGACCACTAATCTTTTAAAGTAATTGCATTTGTTAAACGAACTATATTCCGTATTGTCACAGTTTCATTAAGAAATTCCTGAAGCATATTTCCTGATATATAGTTTTTTTATCCTTGTCGTAGTTCCTATATTTCGCCTTTTAAATGAACCTAGTCCATTTTGGGATTTCTGTTAACTGCGAAATTGTCATTACTAAAAAATATGTTTTTTGTCTGTACTAGTTAAATTTAAATTTATCTTCACACATATAAATAGATATAATAAACTTTATTTTATTTTTTATTAAGCTTAAGGTCTTAAATTTTTATTTTAAATTATTTTCGATATTTCGGTACTCATCGAGTACCATCTTCAGGATATTTATTATTTGTTTGTTTTATATAAATTGAAAAAATTTTTACATTTGAAAAATAATAATGAAAATTTTTATTTATTTTTTTTTTTTTGGTACTCGATGAGTACCGAAATATCGAAAATAATTTAAAATAAAAATTTAAGACCTTAAGCTTAATAAAAAATAAAATAAAGTTTATTAATAATGTAAAAAAAAATTTTTTTCTCTTTAATTTTTTGAAATGTTAATTTTTTTAATTTTATTATTTATAAAAAAGAGAATTGTCCTGAAGATGATACTCAATGAGTATCGAAATATTGATTGTTATTTTTAATTAAATTTTTTTAAAAAATAAAAGACCTTAAGCTTAAAAATTAAAAAACGGATTATAAAGTTTATTAATTAAACAAAAACGGTCGAAAAAATAGAACATATATATAAATAGATATATGTATAGCTATGAAAGCTTGAGAGGTCCTCTAATTACATATTTATCAAAATTATATAGATCATAAAAATTATTATGTTCGGTTATAGCAACTTTCGATTACCACTGCTCTCTGATCATTACCATTTACTATGTAAACTAAAAAACAAATATAATTTTTCCTCGTCTGCCTGCAAGCTTATTTTTTCTTATCTATGTGATAGATCCCAATTTACTTCGTATAATGGTGCTACTTCTAGTGTCGGGGATGCAACTTCAGGAGTACCCCAAGGCTCTGTTCTGGGACCCTTGCTTTTCATCATCTATATCAAGGAATGTATTGATCTAATGTGTAATGATTTTTGTCAACCCTTTGTGTTTGCTGACGATGTGCAATTACTGTTTCATAACAGAAACCTTATCCTAAGCCTATTTGAAGAGTCTGTAAATAGACATCTGCGAGCTATTTCAAATTGGATGTCGGCTAATAATCTATCTATAAATCCTAGGAAAACGAAAGCCATCCAATTTATTAATCGTCGTCAAAGAACTCAAAGCCCCAGTCTCTATGTGTCGGGTAAGGCTATACAGTTTGTTGACCATTTGAAGTGTCTTGGAATTTACTTGGATCAGTTTCTCTCTTTTGAACGGCATGTTAGTCACATATCTAGCAAAATGTTCTTAGTATTAAGAAGATTGTACTCCCTTAGCTCTTATATGCCCATACATATAAGAAAACG
Source organism: Germaria angustata (assembly GCA_963681545.1). Taxonomy (NCBI): domain Eukaryota; kingdom Metazoa; phylum Arthropoda; class Insecta; order Diptera; family Tachinidae; genus Germaria; species Germaria angustata. Next base: position 95,608,107 of record OY813002.1, read on the forward strand.
TGTTGCGTATGCACTTCTTATGTCAAATATAAATTACGGTTTAGAAATCATTGCTGGGTCATCAAGTGGCACTAGGTATAGACTAAAGATAATCTTTAATCGAATTTTGAGATTTGTTTATAAACTCAGGATACGTGACCATGTCAATAATTTTGCAGTCGACTTATTAGGTTGTTCTTTTCTCTAAAATATGGTGTTCCTATTGATTTATGTAGAAGATTCAATCTTTCTCATTCCTCGCGTAACTTACAAATCGTTATACCTCTTATACGTTACGAAATGTTATCACTCTCTTTTTCTATCAGGGTTGCTAGAATATGGAGTATTTTACCTATAGAGCTAAAATATTTCTCGGATTCCATCGCTGCCTATAAAAAGAAATTGTTAGCTTACTTAAATCTCTAACAGGGACTTTTTTCATATGTCTACATTTTAATGTTTTAAAGTTTAATTGATTTGAGAAGACGTCGTTTTTGCTGGGGAACAGTTTAATGTAATTTATACTCACAATACATGTATGATTGGCCATGAAGGCTTTTATGTATTGAAATAAATAAATAAATAAAATAAATAAATAAAAAATTTACGGTAGAGATATCGGGCATGTTCTCCATGCCAGACGGTCAGGACTAACATGTTGATGTTCTCGAGATCTGTGCGGACGGATATAAATCGGGAGTGATGGTTGGAGGAGACATCTTTATCCCACGTTTTCAATCAGTATCAGTCAATAGGATTCTAGCAGGCTGGTTGAAGTACCTTAGGATACACAGTTAGGATATCCGAATATCTACCGACAGCGAATATCCGGTGAGATCTCTATCGGCTGCCTACACCAGTGACGTTCCGTTAGGATGCTGCAGAGAGCTGAATTGGCAGGGACCGTACGAGATCGCTCAGACTAGGAGGTCCAGTGAGCACACCTGCTTGATTTCGATACTGACATTGCCCCGATATGACCGCAGGCACCAATTACGCATAGTTGTTGCGGTTTTGATCAGGCATCTCTATATAGGAGTTCATGCCAGGAAACTAAATCTACCTTACAATGAATTCTGTAGGAGTTTTAAAAACGAGGAAGAGGAACACCTCTGAGAATTAGCAGCCCACTGCTGCGGACTCAGCGGACATCGGGCTGCGGTATTGGGAGGATAAATTCTTTCATCGGACATTGTTTCCTTTTAATAACGGATCTATTTAGGGGACGTAGGCTAGCGATATATCCCTTATTAGCCGTTTCCCTCTGCCCGGCCTATCAAGAGCCAAGTGGGCCAGTTATGTCTTGGACTAATTAGCGAACTTTTTCATGCAGCCAAAGCAAATTTTAAAATTAAAATTTTAACGCGCATAACGAACAAAATAGTTTGTCAATATATTTTATAAACCATTTAATATTCTATTGTTTGTTGTTGGCTCAGCTAGGTATATACCTGCATTTCATTGGCTTTACCCAAATCATCAGTACCCTTTCAATCAAATCATGATTGAAAAGCATTCAAGCTCGTATACATATGCTACAGACTACAAATACTATATGAGAATTCAAACAGAACTCAATCATATTTTCTATTTGTAATCAACGAAAACACATAAGAATAATAACTTTAGAAAGCTTTTGTACAAACACAACACAACAAACAATTATAATTGACTTGCGGCTTTTTATTTTTATTTTTACGCCTTTATACAATTAATCGCCCCTTGGGTGATAATACCAGTACATATTTATAAAGCAAAATGAAAAACAAAATTTATAATAACAATATTGATCAAATTTGTTATTCGAGATATTCTCCAAAATAACTATTTAATATTTTATTGTTTGTTGTTGGTTTAGCTAGGTATATGCCTGCATTTCATTGTGGCATAAGTATACGAGCTTGAATGGTTTTCACTCATGATTTGGCTAAAAGGGTACTGATGATTTTGTTAGCGCCAATGAAATGCAGGCATATACATGGCTAAGCCAACAACAAAACAACAAATAATTAAATACTAAATAGTAATTTATGGGGAATATCTCGAATAACAAATTTGATATTTTATAAACCATTAAGATAATAGTTTGGCATTATTTGAAAAAAAATAAGTGAAATTTGTGAATAGGTATGCATATACGGCCTATTCCAGGTGGATAACGAAGTCACCCAGACTTAGCCAAAGTTGTAAGAACTTGACCGAAAATCATTCCAAATGACAATTGGAAAGGTAAAATAATCTGTTTGATATTAAAAAATGCTCTTTGAAATATTTTCATGAACTTCACTTGTGACGCACATGTTTCGTTTTGTGGGTTTTATTTGACTAAAACTTCAAAGTTAATAAAGTAGCACCAATGAAAAGTTCGGACCAAAATTTGTGTTTTTCCCTCCAGCAACTTTAGGTAACTTTAAAAATTTCAGATAGTAAATTTGGTTTTCGCTCCCATTATTGCGAACTTTTCATCTGCAATAGACCCAAATAATATGCTTAAAAAACAGATCGAAAAATAGAAATAAATCTAATATACCATAATGTTGCTTTGGTTTATTGAAAAGAAAAAAATAATAATTTTTTCGCCGGTTTTGTACGAATATTATACAAAAATTATTGTGGTTACAGCGAACTATTTTTTAAGTGTGCAATTATGAGCGTAACTAGAGAAAACTATGTCGTTTACCATATAGAAATTATATAAGACGGAATAGACGAGCTTATCGTCCAACACAAAAATGATTTATTTATTTTTTAAGTAAATATTTATGTAATTAGAGACTTTTATTGATCTTCAAAAATGAATTCAGTAAGTAAAATACGGCGAAATTTAGCTATAATGAACTCCGCTGGACCAGGCAATTTATTTCGTTATAAACTAAGTTCGTCATAATCAGAGTAAATATTAATACTTTTATATTTATTTATATATATTGAATTATATTATAATTATTTTTTATAACGAAATAAATTGGCAGTTCAAGCGGAATTAATTATAACTGAATTCCCCCGTGTTTTACTTACTGAATTCTGTTTTGAATATCAATAAGTCACTAATTTTATAAATATTTACTTAATCAACATATACTCGCAGATCTATTTTGCTTTATGCAATAATGGTTTAGAAAACTATCGAGAATATTTTGGGATTTTGTTTGGTTCACTACAAACGTAATAACTCTCAAGAATCTTTGAAATATTTCAGAAACATTTCGTTATAAAGAAAAGTTCGCTATACCCGAAGTTCGTCTTGTTTCTATAAAATATTGGTACAAAACTTTTGGAACCGCTGAAGTTGTTCGATATAAACGAAAATTCGATATAACCGCTGCATGTTTTTGTTTTAAACTTTAAACTTTTAAATGAAACCCACAAAACAAAATTTAAAAATATTCTACATATGAAAAATAATTGCCAGTTTCTCGGTGTGCCTCAAGTGTGCGGTATTATTTACATAATTTATTAATGATCTCCCAGCCGATATCCTGTGTTTTAATATATTCATATATGCTGATGAAATGAAATTGTGTATTCTTTTAAAGAAATTACTGGCCACCTTTGCGGAACGTTATTGATTGATTTCGGATAAACAAAAATCGAATATTCGGTTAAAGGTAAATCCGCTTTAGCGAAAGGTCGCTTAAAAGTAACATATGCGGTCCCGAATGAATTTAATCGTATTTAATGCAAACCGATAAAATCTCAGTTTAAAAAATTAACTTGAATTTAGGTCAAACAGCAATTTGTTTCGACTTGGGCCATAAAACAATTTAAAGATAGTGCTGCAGTAGCTTAAGCGAAACGGTTTTCACGAAAAAATATAATTTTTTCCAATTAGCTTTTCAGAAACTTATTGCTTGTTGTGGCTTTAGCTGTTGATATACCGATTATCCTAATGCGATTAACTTAATGAGGTAAAATTCTGTGATCACAATGATGGTGGATAATGCTAACGTCGCACTTGATGCTATTAAGTCACCGGCTTTGAAAAGTTGAAGAAATATTGATGGAAGGTAAACCCCTCCCATTCCTTTCGTCGTACTTCATTTTCGCTTTGGACAACACACAGGGAAGCGATAGTTAAGAAGTGTTTTCATAACCCCTACTATTTTTCATTTTACTTCCGATATTTTTTTTCTTAAGACTTACTAATATGGTCATTCAGATGTACAACAATTAACTATTACATTGTATTGGGGGTACCTATTGACGATCTACTTCCCCAAGTTACGTTCCGACATAGGGACATAGTTACGAATACATAGTGTAAGCTGCTTTTTTTGAAATCGCTTAAAAGGGACCTCTCTTCCTTTCCTTTCATTTACAAAAAATGTTCCCCATAAATAGTTCGCCACACATTATTAAAAATAACGTTTAAAGCTTTTAAAAAACTACGATTTCTAGTTCGTTCGGTATGATCAATACCAAAAAGCTGTAGTTTTCAAATTTTAAAATTTTTACGAGAAGTTTATAGATAATAAATTTGACTTACCCTTGATAACCTGTCCTTAATTTTTCCCATGGTGCTGCTTAGGGGTTGATGCCCGCTGCCGCGGTTTTCTCTTCCACTCATTTTTCTATGTAGAAGGTATAGATTTAACTTGTCCGGATATTATATTATTTGCTTCCTTTGAACGAGTATTGATTTTAAATATTTTATACGCACGTATCAATTACTTAACTCTTGCTGTAGAAAAGTATCATTGAATAAAAGGTTTTTGTCTGTGCTAGAATGAAATGATGGGCTGATAGTTTGAGAGAATCCTTTCATATGAAAGAAAATCCTTATTCTCTTTTGAATAAGCTGCACAACTACATACATACATCCACACATATATGTTTATATGCATGTATGTACTTTGTGTAAATAGTCATTATTTATTTACATTGAAGTTTCACTTCACTTTATATGATCTATGCAATTAATATTGTTAAACGTTTTTATGCTTATAATGCAATTTATTTATTTTAATTGTTTTTTTTTATTTTTTATTCTTAAGTAAGTTTTTAACATAAATTTAATGTATTGTTGAAGTGCCTTGTATTTGTCGTTTTTAAATTAGTTTAAAATATGGCTGAATAATGAATTTCTTTCACTTTTGCATTCACTTTTTAGAATGCATTTTTCTTGAATGGCTGTCTGAAGCATTACAGTTTAAATATTTTGTATATTTTGACTCTGTTTATAAACATACGAAAATCACATGAAAATATTATGTATGTATATTCTTTTAAACAACACATTTCTATTTTTATTACAAACAACTAATTCACGATTTTGTACACGATCTGCAATTTTCATCACAATCACGTTTAAGATTTTCCTTTGCAAATTGTATGTAGACTTTTATAAAAATAAATACATTTTAATTTAATTTTCTTTTATTTTCGTTTGTTGCAATTTTTTGTGTTTTTTCAAATTTATTTTAAAGAGTGACACTGCGCCCTTGGCAAATTTTTTATATATATATATTTCGTTACGTAAAAGAAAAATAAATAAATATGCATTTTTCGCATTAATCAATCGATTTTACTTATTTTATAATTTCTTATACATAAATTAAAATTGAATATCCATTTTTTTCTACCTGCCTTCAAAGTCGTTAAACTAAATTCTAAATGAGTTTTGAATTTAAATCAGATTCAGCCAAGTTACTAAAATAGTTTTCCATTTCACTACCTTTGGAATTTAATTTACAATTAATAAGCCAGGCCTCAAATCGAATGAAGGTAAAATCCACAATTATTTTATTAGCATTTCAGTTTTTATTTTGCAAGTTTAGATTGCATTTTTCTTTTCAAAAGCTCAAGTGTATGGCACAAAACAGAAACATCTGGTCTTATTCGCGTTTTATTTGGAATTTTCGTTTGCCGGCTTAGTACACACATACATACATACATATGTACATACATATGTACATATACTTATGTATGTATATTTATTTATTGCTTCCAAATATTTTATACAAAGTCTTAAATAATATACGGACGTATTAAAAGTATATACGCACATGTGTGCATGCATAAGTATGTACACACATAAAAAAGACGCATTTTAGTTTTAACCACAATTTCTCACTTTAGGAATTTTCGTTTTATCGTTAATATTTTACGAAATTATTCATGTTATGTATATATGTACGTACATATATTTTTTTAATTTTAAACAATTCAAGTTTCTTTCTTACATTTAAATAATAATTTTTTTGTTTAATGAATTTTTACCTTTATTTCATTGATTATATCCACAGTGGAACTAAAGCATGAGATGTAAATGTCAGTTGTTTATATAGCAGCCCGTTGCTGACACCGCCGTCCTCCCCTTTCCGTTTTAACAAGATTTCTTGTTACTCTTCCACGTTCAACAGTATTTGGTTGGAAGTTTAAAACTGAGAATTTCTCTCATTTCTTTTTTATACATTTTTTTGCAAAACTATATACCAAATGTCTTAGGGTTGCCAACTATTCAAAGTTTTCAAATATAAAAGTATTTAATTTTAATCGCAAATTGCAAAGTCGCTAATTAGTTCTCCAAACATTAGCCAGTGTTTGCGCACTAGCAATGAGCTAGTAACTTCAATAACTATATGCCCTGAAAATCAACAATGAAACTTAACAATCCAACATTTTAATAAAAAAATTATGGATTTACCACATCTTGGGGGTTACTCTCTATTGCGATGCGTAAGCTCGTTCGATGCGTTTGATATTTTGTTAACGCAAGATATTTGGTTTTAACGAACGATTTTGACAATTACAGAGTGCATTGAAGCCAGATTTGCGAAAGTAAAAAAATCAGATGCGCGTAAACTCAATAAAGGGTACCAATTATCCGATCATGTACCATTTTTCTTACGCATCGCATACGCATCGCAATAGAGAGTAACCCCCTTATTTGCTTTTTGAAAGTTTTTTTTTTTGCATATTTAGGAACTTATGACAATATCTTAGTAAAACGAAAAGTTGTGTTTTTGTCTCATTAAAAAATCTCAAAATTATGAAAATCTATGTATATACATATATAAATAGGCAAAACAGTTCAGAATCATTTCGTTCAGAATGTATGCTTTATACAAATAGTTTAAGTAGCTTGGAATTTATAAGCGTTTGAAGCAAATATAACCAAGTACACATTCCGGATTGGTCTTTGAAGTAGCGACTGTCGAAGCTTCACTGTTGTAAGTAAAACAATTGTAGAAAAACCGTTTTATGTAATTAAGGTTGAATTTCCGTTTCTGGACTAAGTAAAATATGAAAAAAAATCCTATTTCTAAACTTTTTTTTGAGAAAAAGAAGTAACGATATTTACCAGGTAACAAAAACTTCGCAGTTTGATGGCAGATAGTTTGCAGAGACTTGTAAATGCAACAACTGGCAACTCTAGCAAATGCATTAAAGTACATGCTGAGTAAAGAGCGCGCCAGAGAATTTTCTAATCGATCAATGTTGATAGTTAGCGGCTTTTCCATTAATAATATCTTCTTAATTTTCCACCACTTTTACATGATGACATTTAAAAAATTGTCTTTTAAGAAATTATAATAAATTAGTGAATTTGCTGTATTGGTAGGAAGTTTCAAGGTATGAATTCTAGCAATATTCAAATCTTGATAAGGCTTATCAAATATTAATACCTTCATTAATTAGCTTTAAAAAGATTTTTTATAAACAAATTTACATACCTGTTTCTTGATAATTTAGTGTGTTTATGAAGTTCAAATTGTATAATATAATAAAATTCTATTTGTTTTCAAACGTTTAGTTGTTTATTATGTATTAATAAATTTTTGTAATTTTAAAGGTTTATAAAAATGACTTGTACTGTTACTTGTAGCCATATTAACCATTGTATATTATACGCACAAACGTGCATATATATATATATATATATATATATATATATATATATATATATATATATATATATATATATATGCAAAAAAGTTAGCGAGTTTTTACGGCAGAAGTTGTCATTACTGAAATTGATCGAACTGTTTGAATAAAAAAAAACAAATTACTTATAAACAAACAAGAGAGTGAGAGACAACGTAACCGTCTAACAAAAATGAATGAAATTAAAGCAGAACACAGGTAAAATTCACATACGCCAATGTTAATTTTTATTTTTTAAATAAACCGATTTATTGCTTTCAAAATTTAACGCAGTAAAAAGTTAAATGCAGTTAAATCAAATGCACTCTCGTACCAGAACAATTGAATTTCGATGTAAAAATAAAGTTTTCAATGTGATAACAAATTATTTTGTGTTATTGTTGTGAGGTATTCGATAAAACATATGTATTTAAAAGCAAAAGTAGTTTGAAAAATTCTTGATTAAAACTGACTAGTACTTGACATATAGTGGTCGATATATACGAGTTGTCTGTTTCTCAAGACCGCCTAGTAGAATATTTTGGGGAAATTGAAATAAAAATATGCATGTTCCTACGGAAAATCATTCTATGATGCACTCCATTCTTTGAAAGTATCTCTTTTTATAACGCACCCTAATTTACTTTCATTTGGTTTGGAAATAGAAAGAAACTCAGCCTTATTTCTAATACAACGTTGGCACCTTGCTTTTTTTAAGAATTGAGAGTTGTGTTTTTCTTCCGACAGTGTTTACTTGAATTCGGAATGATTTTCCTTCATCCCACGTCAAAATCGGTTTATAAAGAGACCTGTTTTCTTGTTATTCGTTTTACTTATACAGTTCAATCCATCACATTGTACGAACAAAATAGGCTTTCAGCTGGTTAAAAAATTTGTGCAACAATTGAGTGTAAACGCATTATCTCTGCGCCTCTCGCCACATCATGAATTTTTAAGATAAGACAAGATTTAATAAACGGCGACATTGTAGATATGACGAAGTTTCGACTATCATTTTGTTGTGACGGATAACAGTGATGTCAATTTAATTTTCATCACCTCAAAGAAGAGCGTTTCATGCAATATTCGTAAATGTTAGATTTTTTCTAATGCAGTGCACTTATACGATTACGGGCAGATCCATACTCAACTAAAACACTATCTTAGATATTTGTTTTTCCAAAATTTTGATAATGTCATTACAGCAAAACGCTGTTTGTTCAGTGTGTGTTTCACTGTACTACATTTGTTTATTTTTGGGAGATCCATATTACATATCGATATATGTATATATATGTATGTACATACATACATACGAGTATAAGTCTGTATGTACAGATAGATGTATGATGTTGACATTACATTTTTATCTTTTTTATCTCAAGGGCAAAAATACAAGCCAATGCATTTCTACACGCGAGTATGCATCTACATATGTATTTATGTGCATACACTTTTGTATGAACGTGTGAACACACTCTTCTAAATGTATAAATACATACGAGTATACATACATAAGTATGTACTTTCTTTTTAAATAAAAATTTTCAATTATTTGAAAGCCTATATAAATACTCACATGTTTACAAATAAATGTATGTATGAATGTATATGTGAATGCATATTTATAAAATCATGTATGTTGCATGAACATATTCTGGTGTGACGTAGTATTTCCGTACATTTAAGCAATTCATCAATTTTGATAAATTCTATAAAATGTGGAAAAATAGTATAGTTTTTAAAATGTCTAAAGAAACGGGCGGAGTGTGATGGGTGCAATGCCCTATTGGTGTTCATCAACAAAGATACAAAAATACGAGTATTTTAAAATTGGCAAAATTATTTCTGTTGTGATTAAAATATTGCATCAGTTTTACCACACTTAATTTATGGTTAACCAAGCTCATTCCAGATGACTTACATACAGTTTGTCAAGAAATTGTTTTGACAGTGTGCAAATAGTTTTTATTTTGACTTTCATCATTAAAAAACAAAACTTGTTTTAACTCTTTTACCATTTTTTTTTATAATCTAATTTTAGCTATATGTTAACTAACAAATAACGGCAAGGAGAACAAAATAAAAACTTAAGATTAAGAAATAAGATAAAAAATTAAAAGAAACTCAAGAATGTTGTTGTCAAGAAAATGTTTTTACATACTAATATAATATGAAAAAATGGATTGGATCTTTAAATTTAGGATTATCAATATTTTGTGTGGCCACCATTGGCATCAATCAGGGCTTGCAGGCGCCGTTTCTTTGAAAAAAAAAAAATAAATTTTTGTACATATTCTGTTGGTTTTTTATTCCATTCTTCAAAAACTACAGCTTTTATCTCACTTTGGTTTCTGGGACGCCTTTTGGCAGTATTTTTCTTTAGACAAGACCATAAATTTTCAATTGGGTTTAAATCTGGACTCTGAGCAGGTGTATCGAGTACCTTACCGCAGTTGTAGAGAAGCCACGTCCTTACCAAAAGAGCCTTATGTTTAGGGTCATTATCCTGATAAAATTTGAAATTCGGCTTTCTATCAGAATAAAACCCAAATTTAGTCGCGGTGTTAACTAGATGACGCTTTAATATACCCAGGTATTGATTAGCATCCATAGTGTTCTCAATAAAACAAAGATCTCCAACTCCCTTACTAGAAATGCACCCCCAAACCATTACTGAAAGTTTTCCAAATTTTACAGTTGGAATTATGTTTCGACTTTCCAATGCTTTCAAAGGTTTTCTCCATACTCTATTAGGACCATCATTGTAGAAAAGCATTATTTTGGTCTCATCACAAAATATAACGTCATCCCAGTAGTCGTCAGGCTTGGAAATATGTGTTACCGCAAAAGACAATCGTCTTTCTTTATGTTGCATTGTAAGCAGTGTTTTTTTTCGTGCCAGTCTGGATGAATAGTCGTTCTTTTTCAAAACTTGTCATACCGTTTCGTGAGAGACTGTCACGCCACACTCTTCTTTAAGTTCACATGCAAGCGTTCGTATGGATACCAAAAGGTTTTCGTCTACCTTTCTTCTTAAAAGACGTTCTGTTCTCTCCGAAATTTTACGTGGACGCCCAGTTGGAAGCTTTAACGTTAGACTATTTTCTTTTTCAGCGCGATTTAAAATATTGTACACTTTGCCTAGTTATTGAAAACATTTTTGACAACTCTTGGACCGTTTTCCCGATCGCGTGGTTATAGTAAACTAACTGAATTACACCGGTCGACGTTCTTTTGCCAGGCATTTTAAATCCTCGTAAAATTATCGTCTTCAGTTATAAAAAAAACAAAACTATAATTAAATCATTATCAATGATCACTTGACTAACGAAAAAAATTGTAGTTTGAACAGTAAAAACTAACGGTATAAAAAAACACACACACAAAAAGAAATTGTAAAAACATTTTCTTGACAACAAAATTTTTGTATTTATTTTGTTTTTCTTCTATTTTTTTGTTATTATTCTCTATTTTCTCTTTCTTTTGCTCCTGTTTGTTAACTAATATATAGATAAAACAGAATTGAAAAGAAAAAATTGTTAAACTACAAAGGAAAACTATTTTTTGCATTATTAAAGTCAAAACAATAATTTTTTTCACTATGTCAAAACAATTTCTTGACAAACTGTATGTATGTATGTATGTGTAGCCTACATACAATAATGGTCAAAACATTTGGAATATATATATATATATATATATATATATATATATATATATATATATATATATATATATATATATATATATATATATATATATATATATATATATATATATATATATATATGTACGAGTACATATTTGAATTTTATTTGATATTCAGATTCTGTAAAACTATTAAGCTCTTTCATACAAATATTTAAATGACTCGTAATGACTAACATTTTCATTAACGCTTCCAAAGTATTAGTTATTACATTTTTTCAACATCTTGTTCATTTTTTACAAGACATGTACGAGTGCGATATTTATTCACAAATTGCATTAATTTTATTTATTTTTTATTATCTATAACTGGTAAATAAATACTTAACGGCTTAAGAAATTAGTGAACGAATTGTGTTTGTTTATTCGTTATAAATGCAAATGTTTACAAGCCTTATTTTTTGGTACTTAAAAAATAGTTGGTTATAAGCGAAAATTCGTCATAACTGTAATAATTTGAATGAAATATTTGTACAAAAGTGTTAGGACCGGAAAAGTTTTTGGTTATACACGTTAATTCGTTATAACCGGTGTACTTTATGACCGAAAGCCACTGTTCTCTCAAGAGTTCAGCAGTAAATGTTATTATTTAGCTGATAATATTAACTTATTACCCCCAATTTATAAATTGTAAATAAAATAAGTAATCGTAAGTAAAATGAGAGACTTTCTTTTTTTACCTTTTCGAAGCTGCCCATGGTAAATAACGTATCATTATTTGATATAAAATTATTTTCTTTGCAAAATATAAAAGATTTACTTGTTTTCAACTTCGGATTCGCCGACTGAGCATCGAAAAATAGAACAAACATCTTACAATGACACATGTATGTATGTTAAAATCATTAGAAATTATGTTAGTCTTCACTACTTCCAGTTCACTACTTCTGCATTTTCTTTACTTTTTATGAGGCCTTTTTCACGCGGTTTAAAGAAAATAAAGTAGATTCATATCGAATATGAATAATAACTATTTTTTTTCTTTGGTATTTGTTTACAGAATTTAATAACTTCTGCTAAGATTTCTAGCTTTTATTTAAGATGCAACATGAATCCATATATATTGTATTAAACGATATATTCAAGATAAGTAATTCAATTTCGAATTTGCAAATTTTGAAAGAGGTTGAAAATAGGCACTACATATGCTTACTTTAAAATTTTCAGATAATAATTGTTTTTGAATGCAATTTTACCTAACAATATCTTCAAAGCTGTTTTAAGATCTTATGAATACGGCCCTAAGTATCTCTAGAATCTTCATACGAGTATTTGTTCAGCTTTATTCACATGTGTTGCAATCACCAAATTATTAGAAAACTCCCCTTGTGCTTGGCGAGTTTGTATGGCGTCTGGGTATGTCCAAGAAAGAGAGTTTTTCTATTAGTCATAAAGAAACATTAGGCTATTGCCTCCATTGCGTGCGTAATGCGTAGAAAAATTTAATTTTTTTCAATATTCATGGTAAGGCCGTTTCTTCCTTATTTATGCACCGTACAGACATCATCATCCACTGTGGGCTATTGAACAAATTTATGATCAAGAAACAATATGCTTTAGAGAAATATATTACTGCGCTTCTTATTGCATTTGTTTCTATTTATTTCTTGAAAAAAATTTTTCAATTTTTAACAATTTTTATTTTAAAATTGGTTTTTGTCAATTTTTTCTTACAACTTCGAACGAAAGAAAAAAATATTTAGAACGCCTTAAATTCACCTCTTGCGCGAGAATACATTTTTGCTATTATAGGTCAGGGCTTTTCATTAGTTTTACAAAGAAACAGTAAAGGGAATGCCGAAAATAACTAAAACTAACTAAACTAAAACTAAAATAAGTAAAACTGTGTAATGAGAAGTGTTTAAGACTGCTTGAATGCCATATGATGTTGTTTTGGCCACTTCTGTAGATCCATGTAATTGTACGTATGTATATATGTAAAAGGTGATTTTTAAGAGCTTTTGGATTTTATTAAAAAAGAACACATAATATTTAGAGAAATGTATGAAATCTTTATTTAAGTCTGTAGAACAATATATAAATTTCAATGTTTATAGATGATTTCATGTAAATGTTTACCGCAGCTACGCCTCAAATGAAATAAATTCTTCAATAATGGCTTCCAATGCGGGCTTGTCCCAATCGGCATGAGGCTTAACACAACCCCACAAAAAATAGCCTAAAGGCGTTAAAACGCACGATCTAGGTGGTCAATTGACCGGCCCCAAACGTGAAATAAACTGAACACAATTTTCCGATAAAAAAGTGGACGATGCACTTTCTTAAACGAGCATGAATTTCGATAATAAAATTCAATAATCTGCAAGCATTGTTCGTTTGTAAGTCGATTCATGGTTAAATTATAGACCAAACTGAACGTGTTTAACAGTAACATGTTGCACGAAAACAGCTGAGCTGCAAAACAAACATTGTTGTCAAGAAGAAAGTTGCTGAAAAGTCACCCTTTATGTATGTATGCATAAAATACACATACATACACACAAGCAAACGAAATTCATATGTTTGTAAGCCTTTCCATTTCTCAAGTGCTGACAGTAACAATAAACTGTTAAGTATTGTTAAGTTGATTAACGTTATTGTAACAATTGATGTTACATTTAGTTTGTCAACCCGTTAAAAATATAAAGCAAAGTATGTATGTATGTGTGTATACATACATACATATGTACATATATCTTACTTATTTAACACCATGTATCTGATTGTCAAACTCATTTAATTATTTTTATTTAACTCTTGTCTTGTGCTAATTTAGTCATTTACTTATGTGTGTACGTGTATAAAATAAATTGTCGTCATGGGAAAAAATCTCGGATGTTTATGCTAAAGTTTTACTTAAAAAAGAAAAATATCGTTCCGACTTTTTGCTGCAAAATGTATTTTCAAAACTCTTACCAACAATCAAGTTTTTTGTTTCTCACATTTAATGTACTTAACTCACTCATACCATGCCAATAAATATTAATACATAAATACATACATATACAGTACATAGTATGTATGTATGTATGTATATGCATACATACTCGTCTCTACATGCTTAGTGCATTAAAAAAGGGGGTATGTTATTATCACACATGCACAAATAAAGAGACGAGCCTCCAACCTTCTACGTGTATATGTATGGATGTATGCACATACAAATGCAGAAATATAAATAACAAAAACAAATAAAATAAAATAAAATAAAACGCAGCAAACAGTAACAACAATATAGACAATGATCGCAGTATCTGAGTCTGTACCAAATATGATCGACTATGTACCACATACATATGTATGTACATACATGCATGTGTTCCATCATGTGCATGTTCATATGTATGTAGGTGTGTGCATTTGTAAAACATGGCAAGTTGCATGACAAGCTTCAAGTTCGTTTGCACTTTCAGACGAATTTTTATTGTCGCTTCTCTTATTTAATTTTTTTCTTCAAATTTGTAGGTAGATATACATACGAGTATATGTATGTACATATGTACATATATGTATGTACAAAACGATGATACGTACGTAGATTAAATTAAAAATTATAACCATTAAGTTAAGTTCCTTAACATCTTCTTAATAATTTTGTCAGTGCTTTGAGGCATATAAATTTAATATATTAACTTAAAAAACGGTCTTAAAATGAAGTTTATTTGCATTACATACATACAGACACTTATAGTCGGCTGAAATACCAAGTTATGTAATTGAAAAAAAATTTAAATCCATGTCAGTACAATTTTCTTAAAATTACGACTTCACTTCAATTATTCTCATAAAAAACTAAAAAAAGGTCAGTTGCGTATTTTCTATTTGAGCTGACGATATGTATATACATGCATATAAGTGAAACTAAGTAGAGTAAAAATAACAATATGATGAAATTTGACCTTAAACGTTTTGATTGTGTTTATAATATGAATGGAAATGTTTTAGAACTATCACTCTGAACAAGAAGACTTTTCATTGACAATGAAATTTTATATACATACACACATACAAACATATTGTAATTAATTTTACGTTAAAATATTGCACCCAAAGGCATACAAAATTTTATAATATTCATGTTCAATTTTTTTCTACATGAAATCAAGCACCTGGGAAATGTTAAAATTTTTATAATCGTAATAACACAAGAAAAATATGATTTTTCGGGTGTTCAGTTATGTACAATAGTTACAGCATCCTTATTATTTTGGAACACTTATCGGCATAGTTGAAGTATTGCTGATGTAAAATTTTCAAATATTAGGATCGTGTTCAAACAACTCATCGAAGCAAGCAGTTCTGCTCCCTAAATAAACTTAGTAAATTTGGTTTCATCTATTGAACAACATACATACATACACAAGGACCTCCTCAATCATTAGTTTTCAATGAAAACTTAAAATAGTTCATAACGATTCATAGGAGACAACCATCAATGCATTCTTTATGTGGTATCTAAATATGTTAATTTTTCAAGCGGCGATTGCTGCAAAACCAAACTCATGTTGCAATCGGAGCAACATGATTGATTATTTAAAATGTTTGTCACGTGTCCACTTAGCGCAAGGCATACATGATTCTAAAAAAAAATGTCAGACAAATGCTACAAAACAAATTTTCGTTAAACTTTGTTGTGCAAATATTATCATTATCATCATCATCATCATCATCTAACAGTTGGCAGATACAAAAAATTGTGATCTTCATTTTTACAACAATTCGTTGTTTTAAATTCACTCTTGCAATTTTAGTTGACGAAAAGTAAAAACAATAATTCAATTTCAAAGTCAATGTCAGTCAGGTTAGTCGACTACATTTTTATGATATTTTTTATTCAACAAAGATAATAATTTTACTGCTTAGCCAAGCATTCGCTTAACGGGTGACTTCTATCTTTTTTTCTTTGCTTATTTGTTTTGTTGTTAAATAACTACTAAATCCACACTAAATACTTTTAATTTTCTGTAAATAGTTAAAAAAAAGTTGTTTATTGGAAACGCATTACGAGTACACTGGCGGGAATGTTCATATTTCGCTTTCAATTTATATTCTATATCAACTGAACAAAAACTTAATTGACAGATCTATATGTTTAGTAAAACTTAACTCGGATAAACACACGTCACTTAACTATTATTATTGATCAATTTCCGACCCGTTTAGTTCGCTCAAAAGACAATACGCTTTAGCCAAAGACCGATAAAACTATAGTTAAAAAAATAAATTTTAATTCAAATTAGCGTACATCTGTTTTATTTTTAGTATGTGTATGTATCATATGTGTTATCTTTGATTTAAATCGCTAAAGGCCGATTTCGTCTATATATATACGAGTATGTAAATATTTCAGTATACAAATGCGTAGACATACATACTTACATATGTTAACAAGAAATTATGAACGTTTATCTTTTAATTTTAATTTAAAAACTATAAACGTTTTCAGTTTTGATGATATTCCGTTTCTATTTTTCGCTATTTTTCCTATCGACAATTTCTCTTCGATACGAGTATAAAAAGATAATTTTCAAGTGGGGTTTAATAGTTTCATTTGGAAAATGAATCAAATATACCAGTGTATTTTTATTACATGGATTAAAAAACAATCTTATATCAAATTGTTGACTGTGTAATGCTTTCGTTTTGTTTACATAATTAATAAAATATTTATATATAGTTGGATGTAAAAAGCAACTAGAGTTTAATATTTTTAAGAAAACATTTTTTAGGTAACATACTTGTGTCGTCTAGTAAAATATTTACTATTCCAGGTACATTTTGTAATCACAGCACACCTTTATAGTCAGTAAAAATAACAATTGCAAGAAAAATGATGAATGAGTATAAAAAGTCAACAATATAAAAGAACAGAAAAAATATAAAGAAGTTTGAGAAAAAGAAACATAAATCGTACCTTTATCCATTTATGTATAAAGGGATTTTTCTTTTCAATATAGAAAGTCTTGATATTGAAGTGGCAAACGAGAGTCCTTCCAACAAAGACGCAGGATACACACAAATACACTTTAATGGAACTATAAACATAACAATTCATTACACATGTGTGTACATATGTATATGGATTCTTCATTCAACTGTGTCCTATGGTACAAAACCCCACTTAAATCGTAGTTTATTTAAATTAGCCGTTATTAGTTAAAAGTTATTTAGCTCTAACAAATCAGTGTCAAAATTCTTAAAAAGTTCTGAAACGCATATACATATGTAAGCATGTACATGATAGATTTGTATTTTTCAGCTCACTAAACTGACCCCTCTTTTAAGCTGTGCTCATTTTGCTGAGCTAGTTCATTCAGTAGCTCAGTTGCTCAGTTGTCTTCTGTTGTTCAGATTTGATTAAATTAATTTAATATGATTATTTTTTGAGATATTCTTTCAAATAAAGTTTCATGGAACTAACTTTATTTATAACAAGCATACATTTTTTGACATGACACAAATTTATTGAAGAAATTAATAGTGATAGCAGTAAATCGTTAATAACGTGGAATTGCACCATACTAAGAAATGTTGCGTATAAAACTTCTTTGGTGAATAAAGTGAAATGAAAAGATTAGAAGCGCTTAATACTGAAATAAAAACTTAAATAAAATTGCTCAGGGTTGAGCTAAAAGCTCCAACTTCACTCAGTTAACTGAAACGTTCAATTTAACTAGCTCAGAGCTGAGCGGCACAACTCTAATGTACTCGTATTGCAAACTTGTTACTACATAAAATATATTTTATACGGCGCGACGGAGAAATATACTTGTGGTTGCCCTATTCATAACGCGTAATGGTCTTATTATGTAAGTATGTACTCGTATGTACTTATGCAGTAGCCAAAAAATATATTGTTAAAAAATTTATTTAAAAAACCGTATACAAAATAAATGTTCTATTATAATTTGTAAAATTAAAAAAATAATAGACTTGTAAAAATTAAATTCTTTGGTTTTTTTGTCTGGAACACATGGCTTATTGTAAATTATTGCACAACGAAATGAGTACTGTTTTTATTACTTCTAAATTCTTTGAAATTTTTGAGACGTGCCCCACTTAGGACGTTCCTTATTAAATTTTTGTTGCTGACATGAGGAATCGCAGCCCGAAACGTGCCTTTTTAATGATTTCAAAATGCTGAGAAATTGAGGATAATTTTTTTACCATCGATTGGACCTTGAATATAAAATCAGTTCTTCCTTGTTAAAAGATGCACTAAGCCACAGCAAGTCTTAACAATAAATGTCTTTAATTTGAAACCTTTAATTTGAAAAAAGTATGTTTTGTTAAAATAAATGTCAAGAGAACGTTTGTACATAATTTCTTGTTTCTTTTTTCGTGTTGCTTTTTTTATAAGTAAGTTAAATAAAAATACCAATACAATTAAATTTAAATTGTTATTTATTTAAATTTTTATAAGATTTAAATAAATCAATTTGACATATCTGAAAAAATTAAAATTTTTAAACTTTTGTACCAACTTCCTTTGTTTTTCATTATTTTCGTTTTGATTACAAACATTTTTTTGTTTTCTTGTTTTCTCTCCAATCGTCTCCAAACTGCCTTTTCAAAATATTTGCCACGTCCTTTCTCTTGGCTGCTTTTTTCTCTTTTTAATATTTTGTTCTTTATATAATTCAACTTTTAAAAACTTACAGGTGTAAATTAGACACTTTTAGTCTGATTTTTAAAATATGTCTATTAAATGTCAGTTTTATATCTTGAATATTAGACTGCAAAGTCTTTTATATTAGGAATACTCTAATCCTTTTCCAACATTTAAATACGTCCATGGCGGTGATAAATTTGACAATCTTCTTCTATTGTTGTTATAACATCACGCCTTGTTAGATCCTTTTCAATGCGACCGAAAACTATATGCTGAAAAAATATGTTTCGAAAAACAAAAAAGCACGTTTTGATATACGTAAATTTCTTTTAAGATCAAATTTTTTATAAAAAGAGGACAAAAACTATGCAGATAAAAGTTTTTCCAATAGAATGCAAAAAGTCACGTTCTGTTCTGCCACTTCCCAAATATCGTTTTCTAAATGTTTTTCGAATATAAAACAGAGGTCCTGGGGTTTCTAATATATGTATTTAGATAACATTTTAATATTTATAGCGAAAGCCGACCGAGACTTGCATTTTCAGCTGAGTGTTTGCGTTCGTCAGCTTCGTTGGTGTGGCTACAAGTGGACGTCTGTTCTTATATTAAGCGGTTCGGTAATGGGATACAGTAGGCTAATCACCTGCTTATCTGATAATATCCGCTTATTCATGCGATTATACTTTCAATTTTAATTTTAATTTAATAATTACGCATTGTTTGAGATGAACGAAGTACGAATAAATAATCCTCAATGATTTTCGCTCCATTCCAAGCATTGGTCGTAGGATTTTCCATGATTTTCATTGTCAGACTTCGCTCCACTCCACAACTTTTTTTCATATGAAACATTTAATTATTATAATGTCCATTGGGTAATTAAACTTGCGCAATTATTGTGCTTTTAGGGGAGAGGGAGAGAGACAGAGAGATGTGAAAGGAGTACAATGAGTACAGACTTGCTCGTACTCCAAAAACTCATTTTATTGCCTTGATCATAATTTCATGCCTCAAGCTACACATATTATTTACTAGCTAAGAATAATGAAGCAAAAGAAACCCAACTTGTTCAAGTGAAATTGTTCAATCGGAACATGAAAGCAATTTTAAAAGAGAATCAATAAACAATTACACAATGAAAAAAGGGGTGTTATCTATAAAAAAAATCTTGCAAATCGCTTAATCATGTTAAGTTTGCAGCATATAAAAATATCAAAACTGATCTACATACATAGTACTTACATATGTAGATTCCTAAAATGGTGTGCTTCTATATCCAGCTTTATGTACGAGTACGAGTATATAAAAAGAGTTAATTTTGGGATTAATTTTGTTTTTGTAGCTACAAACCTGATTGTTTACTTGATGCAAATCACATAAATAATATATGTATGTATGTTATGAAGATTTTGACTTTTTGCATAAATTTTCGTAAATGTTAATACATGTATAGAATATATATTTTAACCACTGTATGTATGTACTATAGTATATACTATACTACTGGCATTGGTTTTGGCCTTTATTTGTAACCGTTGTACCGGCTGATAGCAATTTTTTTTAATACTCGTATTTTGAGTGTTGCTTTTTATACTCGTTTCAAGTAAAACAAGAAGCGTACAACAGAAAGGCAAGCCCTCGTGCATGACGTCACGTACGTATTTCTTAAGACAACTTGAATATTTCACACTCGTATGCAGAGCTACCGCCTTGCAGTTTTAAGCTTAAAAATGTTGAGAAACATTTTCAATAAAATAAAAATAGTGAGGATCTTAAAGACGTTAGCGGCAATAATAAAACTTAAATCAAATATTTAAACTTAAATCAAATGATTATTTCGCTTCATAATATTTTTATGTATGTCTACTTATTTTTCTCATAATTGTAGTGCTATTGATGGCATTCTATTATTTTCAAAATTCCTGCTAAAGGAAAAATATATGATTCCCTCAGGAACCTCTAAGTTGCCTATGCCCTTGTGTGGGAAGAATTCCCAATATCCACACACAGATTACATATTAATAGTCTCCGTCAGTATAAATCAAAAGCAATAGTTGATAGAAAATACCACTAACAACCGCCGTGGGGGTATGTACATATGTAGAGTTAATCAACGGGTGTTACGTAAAACGCTCGATGACATAACAACGAACATACTGATAGCACTTGAGAAATATTGACGACGATTCAAGAGCTGTTCCGAAGACTGAAGTATATTTTTAAGCTTGTAATCCGGGCTGTAACTATAGTCCTCAAAAAAGAAGACAGTTCATTTTTCCATTTACTTAACGAAATGTGTCTGTAAAATAAAATTGTTTACAAACAAGAAAGCAAGTATTCTGCCGAAAGAATAAAGCCGTGGTTTTTCATGTCCAAAAGGTGATTAAGATGATATTAATGTTGAAAGTAGAATATTCAATTTTTAAGCACACGTAGGCAGTTACCCGAAATAACTTTTATATTTTTTGAAAATACTAAACTGATTACACACAAAACAAACGTTAAAAACAATAATAAACACTACAAAAAATTTTTTTTTGATCTCTAAGATATTTTAAATTTTTAGATCTTTCATATCCATCACAATTTGAAACTTTTATTATAATTTTTTCTTTTTTTGTCTTAAATAACCTTTAAAAATGTACATGGAGTACAAAAATGCAATAAAAATCTTTTTGAATGGGAATACCGGGAAAATAAGTAAAAATCCTTTGTGCCCGTAAAATTTATTTATGAAAAACCAAATAAAATAATAAAATGGTTAAAGACCACATTGCACATATACAGTCGAACTTCCTTATAGTGAACTTCTATACAATGAAGTTCTCCTTATTATGAACTAAAATCAAGAACACAGCTTTTTCGTTCCACTTTTAATGTATTTTTGGATCTCCGTATAATGAATTTCCATACAGTGAATTTTTCTTTACAATGAACAAAATCTTGGAAGCAAAAATACATTTTACATGAGTTTTTGTCTCCATATAGTAAGCTATTTTTAGCAGCTTTATTTTACACTTGTTAGAAACACGATTTATAAAGAAAATAAGTAATATTTTTGGGATTCCCAAAATATGAAAATGAAATCAAAAAATTTAATGATTTGACTATTAACATCAGTTGGCCGAGTTCAGTGAACGAAAATGACACACCGGAGTAGCATTTCGCTTAAATAAGTTATTAGTAATTAGTAAAGTTAAAGAAGGGACATCACAGAAAAAAGATATAGCTAAAGAGTTTGGAATTCTTCCCAGTACATTATCAAACATTTTAAAAACAAGACAGTTATTCAAAAGAATGTAGAAGACGAGCATTTAAGCATTAAGCGTAAGAGACTTCGAACTTGTCTTTTTGAAGACATTGACGAAGCAATTCTCGAATGGGTTACGGCCTGAAGGCCCAACCTGACGGTGCTCTTCGCACTGGGTGAATACAATGCGTCCACCAACGCCCCCATGCATAATAAATTATACATGAGTACCAATTCGAAACTATGCATTTGGACATGGCCTCCCCCTTGGTCAGGAGCGGAGCCTATCTAACACTCCTTCCGTTCTATGGGTCACGGCACCCGGTTGCAATGCAACTCCACACCGAGCGTATGCTCTTCCGCGATTTGGGTTTAAACCAAAGCCACCACGTTGCTCCCCGAAGGGCCACACCATAGTCAGGAGGGAACCGAAGTTCCCGGCAACGTGACTCCTGTGGTACTTGAATTAACTCTCCGGTCAAACCTCGTACCCGAAGCTACTGCCACTTGAACCCCAAATTGTTCCGGACCGGTGGCCCACCACCATCAACAATAAAACATACATCACCAGCAAGTATACAAGACAACACACACAAAACAGCCACCCTCACGGCGAACACTTTGCTCACACAAGTGAGACCAGCAAAGGACAATACACACAAGTTAGGACAACATTGAACACAGTTCTCCTCACGGATGAACTCAGGTCATCAAAATGACTCTGCAACTAAAACAGAACAGTAACGAAATCATCATCAGCCGAAGTCCGCCAGATTCAGTCCCGCAAGCCAAGCGTATATCCACGGCAACCCCTCCCAAAGTCACTAGGGACCAAGAAGAGGGGCACCGTAGCACGACAAGGAGAGCAAGACCAATTCCAGACACCACACACAGAGAGAAAATCCCCACCCACAGACAGCAATCAACATCAAGCTACAGCAACAACTATGCTGAGCGAACAGCACACTGCGATATCCTCACGCATCGAGATCACGGATGGCCAAGCAAGACCCTTCCAAACTAACCCTGTCCCTGTCTTCTCCTAAACACCTCCAAATAGAAACAACATGCTCATATAAGAGCATCTTAATTCTCCTAACGTCCACGTCCCCCAGTTCATCCGAAGAAACCCAGTCATGCGAGGAAAGTGGTAGTCCACGCTTGACCTTGAAGGCAATAGCTCGGCGCATCACCTCCAAGTCAAGCGGCATGCATGCGAGCATAGCGACCCTCTGACAGAACAAGACTTTGTTCCTGCCAGCGGCAGACAGAACCACTTCGTACCACACAGCAGAACCATATGTTGCGCAAGCAACAAACAGTCCACTATAAATGCTACGAGTTGCACGCCTGTTAGGCCCCAGTCACTTCTAAGAATGCGTCTGACTTTACCCACAACGGCACTCAGCTTGTCCCTAATGCTTTTCAGCAGCATCATCACATTTTTGTCCAAAGCCACAGTAACCCCAACCAGGTTACCCCACTCATTTACGTTTCGCATGGCCTGCCCACCCTTTCTCTTCAGTTCAGCACGAGACTGACCTTCAATCAAGATAAGCAAGTCATCCGCATACGCACACAGCTTAAAGGAGTGCCCCAGCCGCTGCGGCAGAGAATGCATCATAAGGTTTCATATAAATGGACCACAGATAGACCCCTGAGGACAGCCACAGGTAACATCCCTCCAAACCGTATCGCTGGCACCAACCACACAAGCTTTCCTGTCACTGAAGTAACTTCTCCATAAGGCCAACTCCCGACAGCCCTTCTCTAGCCTAACATGCAGCCACGCATCCTCGACACACCTCCCCTCCCGAAATCCAAAGTGATACTCAGAAGTACCCATACTGTCTAACTCCTTCAGTCTTGACACCATTATTCTCTCAAGTACTTTTGCAAGCACTGGGAGAAGGCTGATGCCCCGATATGAGCGAGGATTACTCCTGACTCTATTAGGCGACTTCAGGAGTACGACAACAGGTGCACGTTTCCAATCTTTCGGGAAATAGCCCTCACTCAGACATTTTCCAAAAACCGACTCCAAGTATTCCGGCACAATCAAGTCCTTGTATGAACGCGGGCCAGCCAGATAGTCAGCTCTACGCTGAGCTAGATCATTAGCGTTGCAGCGCCTTGCCCTCTGGAGTGACCTTCTGAGACGCCTGACACTGCTCCGCATCACATCCAACTCCTGGGTCCACCACCTGACCCTACTTGGCCGGACACCATGGTACCGACCAAGTAGTGCATCATTAGCTATGCACATCCACTGATCTATCTGGTCAACCTGCTCATCCAAAGACATTGCCCTAAAGTCAGCAATTGGCAGCGCCCGAGCAGCCCCCCAAAAACAGTCCGCATAGTTGTCCCAATCCACCCTGCGAAGCCGCCATCTACAAGGCGGCACAGCCACCACCGCGCGGTCTTGGTAAAAGACAATAATCTCAATGAGATTATGATCACTCACCCCCGCACTGGCACGCACCCTCCACCGAAATTGGCAAAACGTCACCGCCGCCCCGTTCGCAAGAGTTACGTCAATGTCGCTGGCACCCATGGGCCCATCAAAGGTATAAAGATCGCTAGCCTCATTTAACACAGAAACACAATTTGCGACCAGCTACTCACTTAGCATAACTCCTCGTTCATAGTTCCGATGAGCAGGAGCATTCCTGGTCATCTTACTGAACCAAGCACGAGAGCATGCATTCGCGTCTAGGCCAAGGACAGTCGGAGAGTTACTCGCTAGGAGTAACACCGCATCCATATATCCCAAGTACGGGTCCAATGGGCACCCAAACCTACAGTAGATGCTAACCAGAAGCATCCTCCCAAAACTCCCTCCACAGCAACGCGGACCCCCCACTGGCTACGACTAAGTACAGTACAGTCAAAGTCATCGCAACAACAACAGTGGCTCCCCCAGTCAAATCCGTAAGAACCTTTATTCCCCCCGGAAGACCCCTAACTTGACCATACGTGAGATAAGGCTCCTGCAATAATGCAAAAGGAGCACCCCGACGCCGCATCGCCTGTCCAAACTCGCATGTCTCCACGTAAGCCCTCTGGACATTCTGTTGTAGAATAATAAGTCCCTCCATATTTAATGTCTAGCATTCGCCCTAGCTATCCTCGCCGCATACACCGGACATGCAGCAGACATCATGAAGTGATCCGAGGGAAGTCGCTTGAAAACACATCGTGGCCAGACTGACCACACCTTCTGCAAAAATTCTCAGTCATCCTGCAGTCCCTGAAGCGATGGTCAAAGCTCAAACACCTATGTCAAGCAGGAAAAACGTCCAGTACGCGCACCAAAAACCGGAACCACTTTATATAAACACCCGTGGAGCGAAGATGTTCCGCCACCTACGGTGTGCATTCCAGCGTGACATTGTCCTCACCATCACCGGACTTCCACGGCGCGCTATTCAGCCTGACAGCTCGTCGGAAATTCTCGCTCGACATCATATGCTTCAGGTTCATGGAATACAGCTCTTCCATGAACACATCAGGCGAGATCTGCTGATGTACATGCTGCACCGTGATCTTCGGACCTAGCCTGTCACACACAGAAACCTCCAACCCGACCTCCGCAAATTTGCTGTTCTGGACAATCTTTTGCCTCTCAGAGACCGAGGGGGTACGAATGACCACACCGCCATCACGCGTCGCACGCACCTCATGTACACGCACACCAAGAGTATGTCCCACCTCCCCAACCACCTCCTTTGATGACGACGTCCCCTTACCCTTCACCACCACGGACCATGTCTCCACCGGTTTGGGAGCAGGGACTGCAGCAGCATTCTCAGCAACGCTCCTAAGTGGTGCCTTAGAGACAGCACCAACAGCAGGCACAGCAGCAGGGATCTGGACACCAGATTCCAGCCTCTCCTTCAACCTCTCATTTTCGGCAATCAGCCTCATGAGCAACACTTCATAGCGTGAGGTGTGCTCATGAACTTCACGCACCAACGCCCTGTCGACAGCATCACTTAAAACCACCCCCATCAGGCCAGACGAGATATCCTTAAGTTCAGCAATTAATCCATCAGCCGACGAGTCGATGCCAGCAGCACGACGCCTGCGTCTGCCCTCCCTCCTAATCACCTCAGCGCCCCGCTCAACATCAGACGTAGTCACGACAACAGAGTCATCAGCAACAGTATCAGACACCATCCTAGCTGCATCACCCTTCCTCTGCTGCATCGGCGTACCCCGCTTAAAGCGCTTGCCTTCACCCTCGGTCTCGCTGTCCGAGTGCTTCGGCAAGCTCCTTCCATTCGGAGGCGGCCCCATAACGTCCGCGGTACCAGCATCGCTCGGTGCGGCCCTCGATTCAACCTTGTCCTTGGAGGACTTTCGCTTACTGGCAGGCGGCATGCCCACTCAGTATTGAAAAAACAAAGCAAAAACACCTACCTCTCAATACAGTAAACAGCAAACTATAGAAATTATATCCCCAAGAAGATGTTGAAGCGATAGTCCGCGATAGTAGCACGGAAACACACACCTTGTTTAGCACAATCCACAACCTGTTTAGCCAAGGCACCAATCTACTTAGTCAAGGCACAAACCAGGTCTTGAGAATTCCGAAATACTGGGACAAATATCCCCAAAATCCCAGAAGTTCCCCCGGCAAACTACGGCAACACCGAACCGACCGAAAATCCCGCAACGGCAACACCGATCGCTCAATTCGTATTGACCTTACTGCCGGAGTTTCACCTTCAAATTTGAGACACCTTGCCAGCGGAGTCTCAAATCAAAAAGCACGCTTTTATTTAAAAACAACACACACACGCACTGTGTATTTTTAATGCGAAGTATTATGTCGCCCAGGATGCAGAGTATAATCCAATTATATCTCTGGCATCCGTCAACCGATTTTCAAACTTTTTATATCACTGGAATCCTTGGATTCCACGCTACCGCACGATACAAAAATCTTTATTTGATTCGCAAAAATACTACTGAAAACACTTGCGTAAACTTCCGATTATAAAAATACGTCTGTTCGCAACGAGTTACACAGCAGAATGATTTTTTGGGACACGAAGATTTCGAAGCAAGTACTGGATGGTTAGATAAATTTTAAAAACGACATAATATTATTGAAAAACCTTGTGTGGGGAAAGCGCTGATGCCAATTTAGGAGAACGTGATGAATGGATAAGGAACGTTTTGCCAAGATTAAATGACAAATATGATGCAAATGACGTCTTCAATGGCGACGAGACCGGTTTGTTTTTCAAGTGCTTACCCAACAAAACACTAGCATTCAAAAATGAAAAATGCTTTGGTGGAAAACAGAGCAAAGAAAGAATAACTATCCTAGTAGGAAGCAATATGACTGGTATGGATAAACTAAAACTGCTCGTTATAGGATAGGCTAAAAACCCTAGATGCTTTAAAGGAATAAAATCTCTAGATGTGGATTATGATTTCAACAAAAAAATTTTTCCAAATGGGTTTCAGAGCTGGACAAAAAAAAAAGAAAGATTCTGCTTTTTGTTGACAACTGCAGTGCGCATCCAAAGGAAGTAAACGATAAACTACAAAATATTGAACTTGTCTACTTTCCTCCCAATATGACTTCTCTTCTTCAACCAATGGACCAAGGCATAATCTACAATATAAATCAACTTTACAGAAAACGAATTTTAATGAACATATTGTCACAAATGGAACAAAAAAAAAACCTGTAATAGCCATAGATTTGCTTCAAACTATTCGAAATTTTTTGCAAACTGCTTCCAAAAGGCAGGATTTTCATGCAGATTCAAACTAGTAATTGGGATGAAGAAGATTTTCTTCTACTATCAGACTTATGCCCAGTTTTTAACTTTGTATTTAAATGCCATTTAGCTTTAAATGCCATTTAAATCCGAAATACAGTTCTTCAAGGCTTATTTAATTGCAACTTAAATGAGCAACATTGGGCATTTAAAGTTTATTTAAAGTCCAGCAGTTAACATATGATTTTGCCGTTTGTTTACCTCTCAATTTCTTGGCGTCAAATTAGAGATGGGCGCGTGTTGGATTTTTTCAACACGATACGAACACGAAACCCAAGATGTCAAGCACGAACGAAACACGCACGGCAAAAAATTTCAAAACACGAGACCAACCAACACGCACGAAACTAAATTCAATAAAAAAAAATTTTCAACTTAAATTCACTTATGTATGGATGTACATACATATGTACTTATGTACATACAAATATATTTTTGTTTTAACATAAAAGAATCACATAAACTTAAATATATTTAGTTATTTGCAAATAAATATCTATGTGTTATTTACATATTTTTGTTAAGAAATAGTAACTTATCAAGATTTACACTTTCAACACGAACACGTCGTGTTGATCGTGCATGTTTCGTGTCACGAAAAAAAACACGACTCGCGCCCATCTCTACGTCCAATGAAAGAAATTAAAACATATTTTTTAGAAATTAAAAGTTGTTAAACAAAAGAGAATATATACGTAAATTAAATTAAAAATTATAGATATATGTATGTAAGTATATACATATGCTCATATATATAAATATAAGTATATTTATAAATAAAAAAGGCAACAAAAGGGATTCCTATCAAAAAGACAGCTTTTTTCTTTATAAGTATCGATAAATTTTTTAACATTTCATAGTGCTACCATATTTTCATTGCTATTTAATAGCAGGAATTATTTAACACTGAAAAACTGAAGCTGTATTTAAATACAATTTAAATTTATGTTAAATTTAACTAATTGCATATTTAAATATTAAGTTAAAAACTGGGCATTAGCACGCTTCATTTAGAAAAGTAGCTAACATCGATGCATCATTTGAAGACTATGTCATTATTGTGCAATCCATGGGCATTCCGTCCGATGAAGATATTCTAAGCAGTGTTTTAAAAAGTCGTGGATTACAGCCAAGAATGATAAAATACAGATTGCGCATTGCGCATGTTTTTCAAATGTAAACAAAAATGAGTTGTTAGTGTGTGACGTCACACCAGCTTAAAAATTTTCTTGGCGCGAATAGTTTAAAGGAAAGTATTTGAATAAAAGGAGTTTAAAACTGAAAAAGTGAAAAAAAGAAAAGTGAATTTAATATAAAATAACAAAATAAAACATAATAATATATAAAGGAAAACAAAAGAGTCGAAAAAGAAGTGCGCTGTAGCTAATTGCAATAGTACTAACAATTCCAAGGCTTTTGAAATTATTTTTTTTCCTATTTCCAAGTAATGCTAAAATTCAGAAGCAATGGGTGAAATTTTGTGGACGAGGAAATAACATAAATCCAAATACTTCTTATATGTGCATGTTGCATTTTTGTCCTGATGACATCGAAAAAAGCTTGCAGTATGAAATGGGTATGTACATAAAATGAACTTTAAAATATGTTTATAAAAATCTGTATTGTTCAAGGATTCGCTGAAAAGAGAATTTTAAAACGTGGATCAGTTCCAACAATAACACCAGCTTCATATGATGATGGCTTATGATGGTTTAGAAAACTTGGCTGGCTACATATGTATGTATGTCACAGATTAAAAGATGAAGAGCCAAATATTTCTGTACCAAGAAATGAGATGAACGTTCAACCTTACACATGGGTCGACCATCTCAGTGAACAGAAGACATGATGTGCAGCGATGAAATTAAAAAAAATCTTCTTTCGAGCTCGTATGTATTTTAGAATTGGAGTTATAAAAATCGAAATTGACGCGTTTTCTAAACAAAGAAAACGAAAAATTAATAAAACAATTATTTATTGCGATACGACATACATACATATGTATATATACACACAAAAATAAAAAAAATGATTTAGATTTTTAAATAAATGTATATTTAATAAATATAAAAACACTAATTGCTTTTATTTTTAAAATTTTCTTACTTTTCTTTCATTTGTGTATATAAATCTGACTGTTTGTTTTTGTTTTTGTTAAAATATTGGCTGATGTGACGTAGATGCGCAGAACGAAAAATTTTTTACACTCTGAATGCGCAATCTGTATTTTATCATTCTTGGATTACAGCAGATTATATCAGATGACGATGAAGAGGAACTGGGCGGTGAAGTAATGGCAAATATTGATAAAACGTCACCTACATTAGAACACGTTTCCTCTTCACTTGATGTACTACGAACTTTTCTTGAGATGGAGAGCAACGTTCCGACAAATGTATTTAAATGTCTCAATGTAATTGAAGCTTTTATTGATAAAAAAAAAATATGGAAAATGAAGTTCAAACAAAAATAACTGATTACTTTAAGTAAATAAAAAACAAACAAAAATATTTCTTTATAATGAAGTTTCTATATAGTGAAATAAATGTCTGTCCCCGTGGAGATTCACTATAGGGAAGTTCGACTGTATAATTGTTATTCAGAGCAAAAATCCTTAAATATTTTAATTATTCTTTATTTCTGGTTCTTTTTTCACATATTGGTATACTATTATGTCCCTGCATATAGGAGTAGGTACTTTTTATGAATGTAATTAAAAATGTATATTTCGCCATATTTTCAAATCTGGTTGATTTTTTTATTATTATTTTTTCTAAAGTTATATTAAAAAAAAGCATATGTATTTGCTTCTAAATTAAAAATTAATGTGTATTGAAAAAAATTACTTTTGCAATTATAGGCTTATGCTGAAGTCATTGGAAAGTTTTTTAGCTATAATTTGTGCGGTTATTGTATTACTACGTTTATACGTAAGTACGTCTTATTTGCAAATAGAACTATTTACAAATAACTAATTCACTGTTTATACGGGAAATTGCATACAGAACTTGTGTTATTGTTAGTGATGCCATGTGACGAAAATATGATTGTTTGGTAAGTAAAACACAAAAAACGTTCATGAAGTGGCAACGTCTTACTTTTTATTTGCAAATAGTGTCGTTATTCACGACTTGTTAAGTGAGTTAATAAGTTACAATAAAAAAGTTATACGGCAACATTCTTCTTTTTTATTTGCAAATAAAACGTGCGTATAAACGTAGTATATGTGGCAGTATGGGATCAATTAACGATTGTGGTAGACGTTTTCACGTATGAAAAAAACACAGAAATTTATTAGATTTAAAATAAGTGGAAATTGCTAAATGGAAAATAAAAAATAAATTCTACTGCGAAGCTTCTAAAATGGTCACTCTGATGAGGTATGATTAATACACATCTCAATACATATGGATACATATGCAGGTGTTTATGTGTTGTATGGAAATGTATTTTGCAAAATTCGAAAATGAGATGAAGAACAAGTAATAAAGAAAGGTATAAGTTTTAAAGTATCATCGTGTGTCCCATATGGTCTAGTGGCTAGGATATCTGGCTTTCACCCAGAAGGCCCGGGTTCGATTTCCCGGTATGGGAATTTTTTCTTAATCATTTGAAAAAAAATTTTAAGCTTCAAATTCAAATTTAACACAAAATAAAATAATTTCTAGTCGTATTTATGAATTATGTTTTCACATTTTTTAAATACTTGGGTGAAATTTATTCATAAATTTTTTCTTTTTAATTGAATTTGTTATTAATTTATGTATTTGGTCAATAAATAATTTAATTTATTAGATACGAGTATTTATATATTTTTCTAATGAAGCGACTGCTGCCAATTGAGTTTTTATTTGCTCTTCGAGGTTTTGAATCTGTTTGTGATTGGAAAACGGCAGTCATTTTTAATCGTATATGTAATTTCAGGTTATTTTCGTTGTTAAATTTTAGCGTAACTAGGGAATTTTTCTGCAGTGGATCTGAAGTCCCTTCACGAAGAGGAAAATGTATTAGAAATTCCATAGGTAGGGAAGATTTTTGGCGGTGGTACATTTGTTCTTGGGGTGACTTAACCCTCCGCAGACGCGCTTGTCAGTCAACGCTAGTAATTAACGTAGGAAATAACAAAATGTGAGCAGTTTTCGGTCGAAAATATGAAATTGGTTGTATAATTTGCCTGCAGCCGGAATGGTCTGTAGAGGTGTACATATATATTTGTATGTTATAAACGTATGATGCAGACCATATACATAAGTATATGTATCTATATATGTACATATATATGTATTTGCACATTTATTTATTTAAAATGTAAGTTTTAGCGTCATAAACTTATGATGACGCAATGCATATTAAATTCAGAGTTGATTGAGCTTCAATTAAAATCAATTGTCGAACAGAAATTTGTTACTTGATTTTTTTAATTTCATACTCATACAGCGGGAAAATATGTATGTATGTACACATGTTCGTTATTGAGATCGTAACAAAAAGATTTGTGCAGCATGTGCAGTTATAATTACGTGTGTTTAAATTTTTTATTTATCTATTATATTCTCCCAGCTCTGAAGTTTTACAGATTTTCTTAGTATGTTCCGATTTCACAGCAACGTTTGCGACATTTTCTTATTATTAATTTTTTACGAGTTTCTCAATTTTGATAAAGTTGTGAGACCTTATTCCTATGAAAATTTGTTTAATAAACATTTTATTTGAATACACTGTCACGAAAAACACAGTTAATATTTAAGAATTAATATCAGTTCTCTTTAATTTATTGTGATTGTTGTGTGTGGTCTTCTCTTCAATTTTTAAAAATTTCCCTTAAAATTGCACATTTTTCATTAGAACTGATGTCAGTTTTGCCCTATTTTAGATTTCTTACGATCTATACACTCCTTTACATTTCCTCTAACTTAGTGTGTGAAACAAATATTATAAATAAAAGAAACTTTAAGTCGATTTTGCAGGTTTACATTTCTTTGATACGCAGGCGTTGAGAGTTTTATTTCTAAACAAAAATTAACAAATAAGTTCAATAACAGTGCAGAAATGAATTGAAAAAATAATTGTAAGAGAGCGATTGCGCGAAAATTACACCGAAGAATCTGCTGAAAATGTAAAGTCCACAGTTTTTAAAGTGTCATGATACTGAATTTGATTCCCCTCTCCTCCTCTTCTTTTGTAATAAAAAGAGTTTGAGAATAAAAAATATAAATCTGAATTGAAAAATTAAGTAATCAAACTCGAGCCGGACTGAGTATTAACTCCGACTTCATTATTCAAACAATTTTGGGAGGGGATTTGATGGTTCAAATTTATCAGCTGTTACTTAAGATACACATATTGTTGGCAAGTAACTGGAAGGATGCGTGCACTAACGATAATAGAAAGCGTTTCAGTTACTAATCTAAATTGCGTCAAACATTGAATACCACTTCTGAAAAGAAAAGATCAAAACAGTTTTAATAAAATCAACCTCCATGATGACAATCATTCAATTATGAATACAAAACTTTTTGATTGTAAAATGCCATTCTTGTTTATTATTTTAAATTTCTTTATTAAATGTTTATTGATTTTAAGATTTATTTCTGCTTTTGCGATATCTGATTGCATTCTATTATTATTAACCCAGTAAACATGTGGGAAACGATATAGTTAACTTTGCTTTCTTAGTAACCCTCAGTAAAGATGTACATACATACGAGTAGTACACACATACGTACGTATTTGTGATCTGCGTAGAAGAATTTTTCTGCATAATCCTTTTTGGTGTAAAATTTTGTATTGGATTTTGATGTTTAACACTAATTTAAGAATAGAAATTGTGATCGTTTAATAATTTCGTTATGATCATGTCAACTACTGCAGACGAATGGTCACACATATCGTGTAAAATTGTCACATGACTCATGACTCCATGTGATTCGAATGAAATAGTTCTTGTTTCTTAAGAAAAAATGATAATTTGGTAGCACATAATTTCATTTAAAAATATGAAACTATATGATTCAAAATCAACGCCAATATTTGTTTACCAAATTTCTTGGTGAAAAGAAAATAATAAAATCCATTACCCGACGGTGTCTCAAACATGATGATTAGAACCCATGCAAAGTTATAAAAATATGAAAAGTAATAAAATCCCCTTTTAAAGATAATGAGAACGATTTCTTATTATTTTTTTTTTTTTTTCATTTGGACAGTTGCTCACGGGAGTAACCATACTCATACAGTGTATTGGTTGGTACTAGGAAAATAGGTTATGGGAGAAAGGATAGTGTTTGTGGACTTTCGACTGGAACCTGTCCTTGAACCCACTCTGAGTACGTAGTGCGATTCGTAAAAAGCAACACGATCGGACATAACATTGGATTTTTATGCCAAGAACATCAAGAGCTTCTGATTCGTGAGAATTTTTATCACGGATGGAGTAGCATGTTCGATCTAAACGGTCTATTCGGAGATTGTCACAAGATCGTGAGTGATTAAGTGTAAGTGTATCATATTCTGCGCCGATCTCTGTTTGGCTTGGCCTATTGCCAAATAGCAAATGTAGCTATCATTCGCACAATGGTAGATATGATTGAAAGAAAAATAAGAAATAGGGTAAGTGAAGTGTTGTATACCTGAATTAGTTTTGAGATCGTCTGAAGGGATCATCACATCCATAAGAAACTCGTATAGTGCGGTCCTTAAAAAAGCTCAATATAAACTGAAAGATGTAATCACCGACACCAAAATCAATAGTTTTTGATAAAAGTGGTGTTCCATGCCACACTCTGCCAAACGTCGGTGACTACATATTTCCCTTTTGTTCAAACGGAATCACTAGACTCTACTTGATTGCTCGTCATATCCTTTAAGGCAACACATATACCATGCGGCTTTTTTTCCCTCTAAATATTACGTTCACAATACTCGCATAAATAGTTCCCCTCGTAGTTGTATACATATGTACTCATATGCTACATATGTACATATATTGCTTAGGATGCATTTTGCATTGTTATTTTATTTCAAAACGGACGTGCCAATTTAAACACGGTTTTAAAAAGTGTTTATTTACTACTACCACCTGCACTTACTGAAAGAAAAAAAGAAACAAATAATTTAATTTGCCATTTCTTTGGGAATTAAATGTTAAGCACTTCTGGGGTACATTTCTGAGAAATGTTTTGCATGAAATTTGAGGAAAACTGAAACGGTTCTTGAATGAGTCACTGACCGCGAATAATAATTGATTTTTTTGTTTTTTTGTTAAGTGCCTACTTTAAGTAAACTTATAGACAGGCATACTTATACGTAAGTATATACATACATATATACATACTCGTATGAATATTTAACAAATTGTTAACAAATTAATTGCCCTTATTATGATTGTCGACGTCGACGTCACATCAAGTCGACATCAATATATTGGCAATTGTGGAATCGTTGTCGAGAACTATTAAATATTATTGATAGGATATTATTACTACTATAGCTTATAAAATTACAATTGGCCATCAATATTAGTTAATTATTGCCTACAACGAGTTCAGAACTGCTGTCTTTTTTTACTGTCGACTTCATGTGACGTCGACGTGACAATCATAATAAGAGGGAATATATAATATGAAACAATGAAATGTGCAGTTCCATGCAACTGCACACGCATGTACCCATATATATGAGATTCCTTGTTGTGCACAAATTTATACGTATTTAATTAAACAAAGAATTCCAACATGTACAAACATTCATCCATATGTACATACATACATACATATATTTATCAGTACATTCTTTAAACAAACACAAACTGCGGAGTCATTTGTTTTGTCTGTGGAAACACCCAGAGAGTTCGGAAGGAATCGAATCGACATTTTTAATCACTTCCGCTTTATATTTTAAAACCATTAAAAATATATACAGTGGAGTTCGGTTATAATGACCTATTCACGCGGTTTAGAAAATTAGTGAACAAATTTTCCGAATTTGTTTTGTTCGTTATATAAACGTAAAAATTTACAAGCCAGCGTTTTTGCTTTGGGGAAATTCGTTACAGCCGTAAGTTCGCTATAATCGTAATAATCGCTGTGAAATATTTGTCGTTCGTTGTGCACGGCGATTGCTTACACTAGGTGTATGTTGTAACCGAACTTTAGTGTATTAAAATCGAAAACCACTCCATGTATGGTTGTGTACATGAGTGCAATTTCGCTTTGATTAATATTGTACAAGAAATCAATATGAATTCCAAAGTCGTCTGTAAATCCTTGTTTCGCAATTGAATGAACAATTTTCGTTTAATGTAACAGGAAGAGTAATAGACGGATTTCGGTTTCGATTCCCGTCAACGAGTTTGGATGCTTCTGCAGGGAATAAGTCAGCTGTCCTTAAAAGCACGTAGATTTAACCGCCTAAGGTACAGCATAAATATAAACGCATGTAACTTTTCTCTAGTTCATCGCACAATAACACAACGAGGGGATTCTATCTAACACTAGAAATCGGGTTTCGTGTATGTAAGTATGGTATGTACGTATGTACATATGTACTTATATGTTGTATGTTGCTCTAATTTTAGGCGAAAAACAATACATTTCTGAGTACGAGTACCAAAACAAAAAATCAAAAACAGAATATGGAAAAAAACTAACGCCTAAAGTTTAAAATTATACTTGTTTGGAATTTTTCCTCCAAAATAATACACATTTGTTAGTTATTATTATTTTTTAATTAAAAACAAATTTTAAAAATTTAATCACAATGGAAAATTATTGCAAAAAATTCTTTGATTCATTTCAAAGTCACCTCCTCTTATTTATATTTTTAAACGTCTAAATATGCTCGTTTATCTTTTTGTGTCTCAATTTAAAAGAATTGTTTATTTACGAAAACGAATTGTGTATCTGTATATGGTACATACATATGCACACATGTACATATGTACATATGTATGAGTGAATGCCCATCTAGATATGTATGTACATTTAATGTATTACACTTTACACACGTATAAAACACAATTACACCTATTGTATTAGTGCACGCATACATACATATATATATACAACACATGCATATGCATATATGCCTGATGAAATTGTTTAGATATGCATACATCCATACTCCTGTACATAAGGCACATGCCTTCCTTTAATACCGAGAATGCAATGGGAGGTGTGTGCCTGCTTTATATGTATGTATGTACACTAGGGTGGCTCAAATTTTTTAACAATATATTTCTGCAAGTTTTAACTTTATGTGACAAGGCTGATGAAGAAATAATGAAACATATTGCACGTCTGTCATATTTTAATTTTAAAATATTTAATGAGTATAGGAAAATGATTTTTTTTACAAAATAATAAAATATTTTTTCGGTGTACAAACGGTAAACGATTCATTTTTACGTGTTTGGGCAGCCCTGATTTGAAATATTTGCTCGGACCACCCCAATGTGTCATCATCATTATCATCATGTGGCATGTTTCATACATGTTTATGCCGGTATATGTATATGTGTGTGCGCATGTATGTATGTACATATGTATGTAAAACGTGTCTATAAATTTGCGTCATTTGAAAAATAAGTAAGTCAAGAAAGAAAAATGATTAGTCAAATACATGTATACATACATACAGTACATCAAACCGAAAGTCGTACACTTAAAGACAATGTTATTAACCTTTTAATAAATCAAATAAAATACAGTTAAAAAAAATAAAAATTATAATTTTTATTAGTTCATTTCAGGAGTTATTTAATATAAATGTAAAACTTAAATATTTAAATCAACTAAGTTTTTTCAACAAACTTTAACATAAAATAAACACATTTCGACGCCAAAGCTAAAATCGTACACTACATTTAATATTACAGTTTATTATTTATCACAAAACATTTCATATTTTGTATGCATGCCTCTGTTTTTTATTACAATTTTTAATCTGTTAGGCATACTTTGAACAAGTTTTTCGCAAAAACTTGGCTCAATTCTGTGCCATGCTTCCTGAAGAGCTCTTTTCAAGTCGTTCCTGGAACTGATTCGGTGCTGGCGACTTTTTGCGTCGAGATAGCTCCGCAAATTCTCAATCGGGTTAATGTCCGGACTCTGCGGCGGTGTTTCCATTACATGGGAGCAGTTGTATAACAACCAAGAGCGTACATTGTAGGCCTTATGTTTGGGATCGTTGTCCTGGTAAAAATGAAAATTTTCACCAAGACAAAGTTTTTCTTTACAAACAGGTAAGCTCTCTTTCAAAATGTTGAGGTACATGTGCTGATCCATAATACCCTCAATAAAATGCAAAATAACTAGACCAGATGCAGAAAATGAACCGCACACCATTACTGAACCTCCGCCATATTTTACAGTTGGTTTCACATGCTTAGAAAGAAGCACTTCATTAGGCTTTCTTCACATGTAAGGTTTGCCGTCCGAGTTGAATAGCTTGAATTTGCTTTCATTCATAAAAAGTACGCTTTTTCAAAATGAAAAATATTTTTCCTGGTGTTCCTTTGCAAATGGCAGCCTTTTCTTTTGGTTAACTTTGTTAATGAGGGGCTTAACTCTTGCTCTCCTACTATTGAAGTCAGCCTTGTGTACTATGTTTCTTGTGGTTTGTGGACAGTATTTTTCCCCAAGTTTTTTCACAAATCTCTATTAGTTTTGGTGCACTTAAAAGTGGATCCTTCTTGACCAGCCGTTGAATGTATTGCTCTTCATGCACCGAATAATTTTTGTTATTTGCTACCTTCGGCTTATTTTCTATTCTATTGTCACTTTTGTATCTTTTAATTATATACTGAACTGTTGATCGACTTCGGTAGACTATTTCTCGAAGGGATTTTTGATTTTCGTCATGTTTTATTATTAATTTTCGCACTTCAATACTAGTCTGCTTGTTTCGACTTGACATTATGAATATTATTTACACTTTTTTAACAAAATTCACAATTAAAGAGAAATCGCAAGGACCTACTTAAATTAATTAAGTTTTCTAACGGGTTTTACAAAATATCATGAAGTTATCGTCATTTGAAAAGAATGTTACCTAATTAATATGAACTGTACGATTTTTGCTTTTGCGTTGGATGTAGCCACTTTTTATGAAAATTACCTTTATCCTGCTAAATAGTGACACATCTCAAAGTTTACTTTTGTCGTTTCATATAGTGGCTAATGTTGTATAAAAATTAGTTAAAGATAATTTCGTAATACTTTTCGATATAAATATATCGTATTAACCAATTGTTTTTGCTTAGTGTACGACTTTCGGTTTGATGTACTGTATGTACATTTGTAAATACATTTGCAAATACACAGAGTAGACTTTTTACATCATGAAAATGAAAAATCTCTTTGAAAATTTGCACTTGTTAGTTGAAGTTCAAAGTCACACACTTTAAAGTAGACATTTTGTATCACTCAAGGGCTCATCTTCTAAATATACATATGTACTTACATACATACATATGTACATAAATATGTATGTGCATGTTTATGTATTTTCCAATTTGCGCAAATTGTTTTTCAATAATACACATATGTATGTACTTATGTACATAGTTCCCAAAATCTTGAATTGTCATACGCATTTAGTTTAAAAATATGAATTCATAGATACATACATACACATGTACTTATGTATATTGTGTAACAGACACACATACATTTTTTTTATATTTAATTATTTATTACGTACATATGTACGTACGAGAGCATGCATACGTGCTCATACACACTCATTGTTCTTCAGAAAATTTCTTTAAAAATTTAATTATAAACTTGAAGGCAACATCACAATTACGACACATGTGGGCCAGTTTATGTTTAAGAAATGGTATCCTGTGCAACCTGTCTAATGTTATAATAAAGTTCAAATATAAGTGGCAAATACCGGATTATAATCGAAGAGCTCTGAAATACAATGTGAGATTTCGGAATAACAACTCGTAAACTCAGAAACGATATTAATCGGCGAAAAAAAGTTCTAGATCCATATTTATGCGCTAAACGAGTTCGTGGTATGTCAAATCCACTATTAAATATTCTAAACTGGCAACATATATTTACATATATTTGTACGCAATTATTTATATTTCAATGCATATAAATAAACTGCTAATCACTTTGTCAAAATATAATCATTTCACTTTTAATATGTCATGCACTCTATTAAGAGTGCAGCAAGAAAAAACTCATGCGAGGAATATGTTCATAAGCTTTTGAGCGCTCATGGCCATTCTCGTTCAGGCAGATTACATCCCATCATATGAATGTCAATTAACACTTGCTCCTACTTAAACTCACTCAACTCCATCGTCATTGTGTACAATATTTATTACAGCTTATTACCTTTATATATATAAACTCACCGGGGTTATCGGGGTCATCGCCTTCAGTTCATTACTGTCCACTATTTGTTTCTCGTATTCTCCACTCATCATCACTTGTATGCAATGAGCAGGCATGAGTGAAATAAAAATTATATAAAGCCTCTTACCAACTTCATTTTCTGCGCTCACGCACGTGATATGGCAAATCGCATATATTGGCAATTTTCGCGATCTCTAGCACATCGGCTCTAATTCTGTATTTACAGTGGGATAGAAAATGTTATAAGAAATAGTATGAAATTTTACATCCTGCCAGTTTTGTAATCGCATTTGCTTCCAAATACCTCCTATCGACGTATAAAAGAAGTTGCAAAGTGAACACTAATTAAAAATATCTTCAATGTCTAATTAATTTTTTAATTAAAATATTTTGTTTTCGGTTTCGTTTTAGATGCTTGTTTACGATGTCAGGCAGAAAACAAACGAGATGTTTTGGGCCGCCAAGACTGCGTAGTGGTTTGGGGTGAATGCAATCATTCGTTCCATCACTGTTGCATGTCGCTGTGGGTAAAACAAAATAATCGCTGCCCTTTATGCCAACAAGAATGGTCTATACAACGTATGGGCAAATAATATACATATATTCATACTTGATTTAAGAAGACATAATTTTTTTTTTAATAAAATGATCGGAAAGATGATCTTGCTTGCTACGCTCATAATAAAGTATAAAAAACTGTATAAAGGTTTGTTTTAAATATTTTATTTTGATTTGTTTCAAGAATTAGGGAATTATTTAAAAAGTATTTTATACACTAATCTAATACTAATCAAAATTTCAATTTGAATGAGCTGTATCTGTTATTTGACAAGTAGATTTTCAAATAACAATTTATTTTAAAAATGTTTAACAACGCAAAAAGTTAAACCTGGTAAAATGTGATTAAATTTTTTAAGATGCTAGGACTCATATCGAAACTTTTTGGTATATTTTCGACTTAGTTTAGAGATTGTTGTGGAATAATTCTTACTCAATAACACGAAAATGTTTAATTTTGTAATATGACTATGTTGTATTCAACATCATCTTTACATATGAAAAATCAGAATTGTATCTTCAACTAGACTATGGTTGTACCAAAGAGTTTCGATGTAGAAAATAAAACTTTAAAAACTTTAATCGCATTAAAGTAGCGATATTCATATAATAAAAACGCGAATTTTGATAATCGTCAAAATGGAACGTACTTAAAAAAACTATTTCTTAATACATGCAATCGAGAGATTATATTGTAAATTAACACATATACATACATGTACATATTTAAATAAAATACATGATATGTAATTATACAATCAAAGTGTTAAAATACATTTTTCTCAAGCATGTGCAAATGTTCAAT
Organism: Germaria angustata; assembly: GCA_963681545.1. Lineage (NCBI taxonomy): Eukaryota > Metazoa > Arthropoda > Insecta > Diptera > Tachinidae > Germaria > Germaria angustata. Next base: position 95,650,063 of record OY813002.1, read on the forward strand.
CATCCTTCCCATTTCGGAAAATAAAAATCAGTTTCATTACAGACTGTTTCTTTAAAAAAAATTAAAAAAAAAATAATGCCCCGGGTGAGGCTCGAACTCACGACCTTAAGATTATGAGACTTACGCGCTGCCTACTGCGCCACCGAGGCTATAGGTGGCGCAACAGCTATGGATATTATAAGTTACTGTTATGCTTACACTAAATACATTAAAATGTATAACAAAACACTCCTAATTTCTTAAAATGAATACAAATTAAAATAAACCTGTCACCATTTATAGCAAATAATTTGTAAATATACAAATATTCATATACCATCTCACATACATTCTCATTTTTCTTGATATATACTTGTTAACGATTAAAAAAAGCAAAGTAACGAGAATGCAATTATTAATTACAAAATAATTAAACTTATTAATTAAAAAATATTAGTGTCTGAACTTCTACAACGTATTTAGCCATAGGTACCTGGCATGTCCCTTTGGCGCAGAGGATAGCGCGTTGGACTTCTAATCCAAAGGTCGCGGGTTCGATCCCCGCAAGGGATGTATCTGTCATTGGAACATTTGTATATATATATATATATATTTTCCTTCTATGTTCATTCATCATCATTTAAAACGAAAGGAGTATTATAGTATTACGGTAAACTCTCTCTCGCTTATGCGAATTTCGAGGGGATGGTAAAGAACATTGATTTCTCTCGTTATTGGCGAAGTTCGAAATAAGCCAATTTTCACGGTTGATCCATGTATTTTATTAGTTACTAGCGGACCTGGCGAACTTCGCCTCGCCCCAATTTTAAGCCCTCACACAAACGTTATATTTTTTCATTTGAAAAGCCATTAAGGACTAATTTCAAACAAAATTTCATACAAAAACTCGATTTTCGATTTTTCCAATTTTCCGACTTTTCCGGAGGGAATTTCCTTTTTTCCTTCCATAAAAACATTCTCCTCGAAAATACGAACAACTGAAAAAAAGTTTTACAGAAATCGGCCAAGCCGTTCTCATTTTATGACTTATTGGATTTTGCCACGCCCTCCGACCACAGACCGAAAATAAAAAATCGGACTTCACAGTGTCACCCGCCCGAGTATTCTGAAGGTTCCCTGAAAATCGTCAAAATCAGCCAAGCCGTTTTGGAGCCATTACGTTACATACATACGTACATACATACACACATCCTATTTTATATATATAGATTTTGTTACTTTACTAAAAATGTTCAACATTAATTACAAATAAACAAACCATTTCATTATTTTTAACTTTAAGTTTATGAAAAAGCGTTTTACAACTTGACCTAATGACATATAAAAACTGAATTCATACAAATTTAAATAAGTGTGTTTTGGAAATCAGATTCGAATTGATCCACAAGTCTGGTGCCGCAGATGTTAACGGTTAGCAAATCAAAGTGATAAGCTCAGGATGATTTTAATCAGTTCTTGCTTATATACGATGTGGTAATATTGTACACCTAATAACGTCAAATAAATGACCACACCAGCAATTATAAGCATGCATAAATGCTTATTTATAATTCAGTAAAGTGAACTTCAGTCTTACCCTATAAAATAAGTGTGATGGGCTAATTCATATTTGTATGTACATGTAAAATTTTATACGCATAAATTCCTTCAGGCAGCCCTAAACTATAAATACAACCCAAACATGACGTCAACTTTCCCACGATATACAATTTCGTGATTTGTTCCTTAATGTAAAACTTCTGATGCATCCAGAAAATAATCAGATGAATATGTCTAATGTAAAGTGAAGTAAAATTTGTGTAGACCTTGAAATATATTTTAACGATTTGACTATAAGAATGCATACACACACGAGCTAAATAAAGTAGTTTGATTTCGTTCATAATGTGGAAACAATATTTTTAAAACATGCGATGTTTCTTTTGCAAATAATAATATGTACATACTATTTCAAAAATTTAATGCCATTGATTTCTAATATGAGTGAGTCATTCAGTTTTTAATACCATACAATTAAGTAGCAGCCCTGTAAAAAATTTGATATAAAGAATGTATGTGATACCCTGTTTGTATATAGTCTAATCAAGAGCTGTATTTGCTCACAAGTCGACACATGTCCCTTTGGCGCAGAGGATAGCGCGTTGGACTTCTAATCCAAAGGTCGCGGGTTCGATCCCCGCAAGGGATGATGAAATTTTTTTCCGCTTTTTTATTAACCTTGAAACTACTTAGCTGGCTGAATCTTTTCTACAATGAAAAATAACTTTGATAACACAAATGTGGAGAAATGTATTTATTACATGCAACAAATTGTGATCGATCAGTTAAAGAATCTCTCCGATAAGTGACTATGATGAGGTCCCAGATTGATTTATTTAATTTTTTTTAATGTATGTTATTCAATAATCTAGATCTTTACTCATAATTCTTATGGGAACGAATAATTCAGGTAAAGTTCCATCCTAACTCCAAAAAAAATCTATATATATATAAAAAAGATGTATATCTTTACCCCAGATGGGACTCGAACCCACAATCCCCGGCTTAGGAGGCCGATGCCTTATCCATTAGGCCACTGGGGCGGATGAATTGTGTTTGCCAAAAGACGTACTTAAAATGTATTGATTTTGTTTTACTTTTATAGTAAAATTTTATTTAAAAATACTAGGATTTCCAGATTCATCAGCAAGCCAACGAGGCTAGAACTGAGAGGAGTTTCTGTTTTTGTCACGAGCAATCAAAAAAAGTATATAAAAAGATGATCAACAGCACTGTCATTAAGATTTTCTTTTGCAATAAATTTTTTTAATGTATAATTTGAAGTGATGTCAATTTATTTTGTTTCTTTGGTTTACAGCATCTATATTTCGAATTTATTTTTGATTTGAAAAATACTTGAAAACCTTTAATTATAATCGAGAATATGAAATTTTAAAACATCGCATACGCTTTTGTTATGCTTAAACACTTACCATATACATTTGCATGAAGAAATTATGCAAGAAATCTAATGGTAATTAATGGAATATGAAACATAAAAACTCATGCAAGAAATCAAAGGAATGTGAACAAAAATAAAAATTTTTAATATTTTGCGGCAAGAATGTGGTTTAACTTGCTCAGAGCCGGCGAAATCATAGTTAACCTCAGACCTTTTTACATAAATGCGCATATTATGATTAAATTGATATTATTTTTGTTTTTACTGCATTATATACATGCATATGTATGTATATAGACTTATTAATAAAAAGAAATTGTGTATTATAAATCTACAATGTTTATTTTATAATTAACAAATCTTATATGTAAGTACATACACATGTCCTACAAACTAAAATTAAGTATGCGTACAATTTCATCAAAATGCAGTCTCAAATTAGGAAAATATAGTTAAGTCTAAATAAATACATTCCAACAATCATCTTAACCATATTGTGACATTTTGGGTTCAGATCTTATTTTGTAGAGATGGTGGTAAATTTCTTTCCAAAACATTCTCTTTCAGTCTTAGTTTTTCCACATTATCCGGATTTGCTAAAACTTCATCATTTGTCAGACGTTCAACACGATTGTCTTGAATGGATTCTTGAAATATATAAGTATAAAAACAGGGTTAGAACATTTGGAAATATTAAAAAGGTCTTACTGCTGTATGGAGTATATTTATCAGATAGTAGACTTTCCAAATTGTATCCTATGAAACCAACAACTCCAGCAATAGGAAGTGTTATGTACACAACATTGCGTCGCAATATAGCCATAATAAGCGGCCACATCTTTTAGTTCAAAATTATGTTATATCTGTGAAAATTATATTAAATAATAAATTATCTAAATGGCTCTATTTACAAGGAATATTAGAACTGTCAAATGTGTAATGATGCCAGAGTGTAACCAAAAGTATTCCATTACACAATCAAAGCTGCCAGGTTTTGAATATTATGTCAGAATGAGGGTTTTCACACAAGACTATTTTTTAATCCGTACAACTTTTGTTCTTTCGTATTCACACTAGACTAATTATGCTAGCATAAAATTGTGTACGTATACAAAGCTTTGTGTGTGTTAGTATTTTCTTTGTATATTTCGCAGAACCTGTTTTCATAAGTGTGTATGTGTTAGTTTTGTTCTGCTTATGCGGGGTTGAAGCTGGTTGAAAAAATTGTGCCAACCAAAAACCACTCTCTTCCCCGAAAATGCCAACAAACTGCGATTTTATGCCAGCACAATTGTTCTTGTGTGAAAAGGCTCAATCAGAATAAAAATGTCCATATAATAATTCATACATAGCGTCTAAAGCTACTATTAAGTTCGATACAACATCCTTGAGAGCGTCGGCAGCATATGAAAACTAATTGTGTAAATTAGTATAAATGTTAGGCATAACTCTACGAAAACCGCAAGTTTTTTTTGTATACATAAGATCATATTGAAATATTGAAAACAGCTGACTAAAAGTAGGTCGCGAAAGAATGTATTTAAGAATAATAATATTTTTCAGTAGTGATAAAAACTAAAAAAGTCACAGTTGTGCTGTCAATTCTCCTCATATTATTAACTTCTTCCCTTGTTGCCATTGTTATTGAGAATATAATTTATATATGTATAATAGCACAAAAGAATTATGGTGAATTGGTTGTCTTTCCCCCCTGTTATCAATTGAAGATGAGTGCGATCGAAAATAAGAAGTTGATGTAAGCAAATACTTAATTTTAATTATATTCGTTGAACTTAACTCTGTGGTACAGAACATACACAATAATATAAATTAAAAGTAAAGAAAGCGAAAATTTGTCTAAAAAATAAATATGAATCCATTAGATCAAAGTGAACATTTACTAGCGTTAAAAGGTTAATCTGAGAATATTAGTGGGTTGAATGAAACTAACATACTTTAATTTGTAGTAATGCGATTAACGCGACCCACATTGGTATGTCCCCAAATTATTTCTTGTGAACCCCGCGACCTGCCACAGGTAAGCTTCAAGCAAGTTTCCGAGTCAGAGGGCACAGCGATTGCAGGTTCTGAGTTTTTGACTGCTGGACAGTTTATGCTTCTTCCCCAATCATTTGGCAACATATATTTGGGTGAAACGTTTTCTAGTTACATTTGTGTTCACAACTGTACATCTCACTCGGTGGATGCAGTTACAGTAAAAGCTGATCTGCAGTCAAATAACACCCGAATTAATTTGCCCATGCATGAAAACAAATCTAAACCAGCGACACTAGGACCAGACGAAACATTGGATGACGTCATTCGGTATGAAGTCAAAGAAATCGGTACTCATATGTAAGCGAATAAATAAAGTTTAATGAAAAGTTGAAAGACAAAGTTTTTTGCATCTTGTTAAAGACTCGTCTGTGAAGTTAATTACACCACTCCAGCTGGTTTACCCCAATACTTCCGAAAATTCTTTAAATTTCAAGTTTTAAAACCATTGGATGTGAAGACCAAGTTTTATAATGCCGAAATGGATGAAATATATTTGGAAGCGCAGATACAAAATATTACAACGGGACCGTTTTGCTTGGAAAAGGTTGAGCTTGATAGTTCGGATCAGTATACAGTGACATCTTTGAACACTTTGCCAAATGGTGAATCAGTATTTACCTCTAAAAATATGTTACAACCAAATAATAGTTGTCAATTTTTATACTGCATTAAAGTAATAATTATTAATATAAATAACAAAAGCAGGTGTATTGCATTAAATAATTTTATAAAAAATTATTTGCAGCCAAAGCCAGAAGTATCAAAGGACATTAAAGCACTACGAATAGCCAACACTGTGGGAAAGTTAGATATTGTATGGCGTTCAAATTTGGGAGAGAAAGGACGACTGCAGACGAGCCAATTACAAAGGCTGGTGAGATATAATTAAAGCATTAAGTATGAAATTCAGTCCTATTTAATTATTGATAAACACTTTTAAGCCGTTTGAATATAAGGACGTCAGATTGGAAGTAATCGATGCCATGAATATAGTGAAAGTGGGTGAACCATTTACTTTTACCTGTAGAGTAACAAACACTGCGGATCGACCAATGGATTTAATGGTAAAATTGCCGAATCCTTTAGATTTTAATTGTCCTTATACAGGATCAGCAGAATTCAGTATAGGTGTTGTCGATCCTGGCCTACATAAGGAGTTCCCATTAACAATATGTCCTTCTAAATTAGGTCTTGTCAAAGTTACCCCTCTGGTGTTCGTTAATAAATTGATTCCAGAGCAGTATACAATCGAAAAGGTGGTTGATGTGTTTGTTGTTGATAGTGACTATCACAATGATGAACAATTCCAAATTAACAAGTTTGTTCGATACGACAATGTTCCTAATCAGCAAGAAGAAGATCAATCACTACAATTACAAGTAGTTTAGAAATAAGCAAAAAAGTAATCTTTCCATTTATGTATATCTTGAAATAATTATAAGGAAATACATATAGATATGCTCATGTATATATGTAAGTATGTATTTGTATTTTTAAGTTATGCCATTCTTGAATTTTTTTTACGTTATATACATATCAGCGGGATAAGGCATGCCTCTCATATATTAGAATACAGGCTTGAGATCTAGTGTTCTTTAAAAAAAGAAAATTGGAAATGTATGGGAAGTCTTCTATAAATTTGGCTTGAAAACTTTGCAATTAAATGAGAATTACATCACGCGAAGTCTAAAAAATCTACAATTTGACATTATTATTATTTTTTTTTTTCATATAAATAACTCTAACATGTTGAATCAACCCTTTCAAATATAAGACGAGAAAAAAACCAAAATAAAACGTATTTAGGTTTATCAGGTATATATATACATACATATATACCATACCATAAAACAATTTTATAATTTTTTCTTTATTTCCACTTTGCTTCGCTTATTTCCACAACTGCTTTTGGCGCAGCATTGTCAGTTTGCTGTAAGTTTTTCATAAAAAGTAAATTTATTGTAATCGAATATTTCGAACCCTTGACGGAAAAATATAATTTGTACTAATCACCCAATTTATTTCAAAACCAGATTGTTAATTTTCGGCGCTGGACTAAAATCCATAACACCATGCGTGTAAAGCTAAGCTAAAGATGATAGATACCTTGGATAATAATATAATATTTTGACATAATCCGTCAATAACGAATTTTTGTTTGTAACTATGTAAAACTATTTCCTAGAAATTTTTAACGTTATAACGAACTACGGTTATAGTAAATTTTCACCTAAAGTTAATTAACTGTTTTTGTAATCGTCAAAATGATTTACAATTATTAGACAAAGCGATAAAAACGAAATTTTACATACTTATGTAAGTACAATAATAAACTCCAACTAGGAGCTAAGACTTTAATTTTTATACTGCATATAAAATTCGTTCAGCAGAAGTGCTACAATAAAAATTAATGCAATAAAAATCTTTCATAAATTATACAAAAGTTCGTAAGTGCGCTTTTACGTTTTTAAAGGAGAAGCAAATATATTATACATATATTTAAGACATTTTCTTGATAGCGGATAACATTAATTTTTTGTAATTAATTTTTTTACTGTCAAAAGCAGCTGTATTGAAAATGAAGAAAAACTTGCAAGAAAACCGGACAACAGAAAACAATTTCTTTAGTTTACAGTAATTATAATCATCTTGTATTAATTTTCATAACAATTATTGGAATTTCGGAAACATTTTTTTCGAAAATGCGAAGTTTAAAGTTTTTATCGTCAACTGACCCCTCGGATGTGCGATTTCATCCCTGTATACTTTTTCTTGTGGGGTACTGTAAAAAAATAATGATATACAAATATTCCGGAAACAACACCCTTAAGGCAAATATGGCCCGAGCTATTCGTGAGAACCAAAAACCATTAACAAAGTTTTTGAAAATTGAAATGCTGGGATAAGCTACTGCGAAGCTAAATTCTATTTGTAATATAACCATAATATACCAAAAGAAATAAAGTCTAGTTATTTTAATATAATTTTTAAAATGATACTTATAGTTGAATCACCCGTTATATGTTTTTTGTACAAGGTACGTATAACAAAAAGTACTTTCCATATACATAGTTTGAACAATTTGTTAATATTTTGCAAGGTGGCAGCACAAGGACTACAGGTACAACAAAAATATAAATGAGGCATAATTGTTTGTGTAGGAGGCTTCATTCAATCAAAAAATATGTGTCATGAATCAGAGGAAGCAACAAAGCTCACACATAAATATATGTATAATAAGAAAACTCTTATTTACAAAAATAAAATCGCACGTACACACCAAAAGGCAGTTTTTGACATTTGTATAGTTGAACCGAAAACATCAAAGCGAAAAGTTATCACCTGGCATAGTGATGCCACCAAGAATTGATTTTAATAAAAGTAGTCTTAAATATTTCAACTCTATATAAAATTATAACGGTAGATTTTTGTTTTGACTTTAAGGCCGCACGTTGGCTTGACAAACTATACATACATACATACACATATGCAAACCTTAATTATTAAAATATATTGCATCAGTAATATATGGTTTTAATAAAAAATGTTGATAAAAGTTCGTTTAAAATGAATACTAAAGTGTAATATATCGTGAAAAAGAGAATTGGTTAGTGATTTGTTTGTTTATATACATATATGTGTAAACACCTACATACTTGTGTATGTACATAAGTATGTATCTCCTACATAACAGCTGTGGAATGGCGAGGTCGGCTGTGGAGGCATTGAAATTCTATAATAATTTCAGGAATTCAATAAGTGGCAAGTGATTTATTTAATTCTCGATATTCTCTTTATACTTATGTACATATGTAGGAAAAAACCAGATTCATATCTGAAGCTAAACCTATATTATACGATAAAATGTTTAAATTAAGCTATTCTTAAATGCAACATAATCATATCTCAAAAATTGTTGCCACGTAAAAAGTGACAAGAAACAAACAGTGCTAGTGCAAGTGTAATAATTGGCTTCTCATCACTTCTTTTTTAATATAAAATAATATTTTGGAAATATTATTAAGTCAGGTTAACTAAACATTTTAGTTTAATAACTATTTAACTATTCTCTGAAATCGGGGTCTTCTTTCGTAAACTTACATCTACCATCATTATTAATAATATTAATATTATTGTTAATACACAACATATGTTAGTTTATTTGAATTGTTTCGCAGTCAAATGTGGCACCTCCTCTCAGTGTGTAAGCAAGTGACGTTAAAATTTTCCTTCACACCATAACAAATGCAAACGAACAAAATGTATTTCCACTTGGAAAAGGAGACAGTTTCAAAAACGTTAGTTGCATGCTCAACCGTTTCAGATGTCACAAATTGTTATGGCGGCTGTGAAAAATAAATACACACGAACATATCAATTCCACTGCCCCCATTAGGAGTTATAATTGAAGTAGAGCAACACTATGTGTATTTACATAAGTACGAGTTAGTTCAATTTTAACGAGTATTATCTGCTGATAAGTCTATCTGTTTAATGTTGCTTTCGCTCGAGACTTCATTTGAATGTGTATTTAGTATAGAGTATTGCGGTGTGTAACAAAAGAAATTTCTTTGAATGAATAGGTTGGTCTGATCGAAACGCGGTGTTACATAAAAGTAAGGGTAATTTCCTAAAGGCATGTTGCTTTGCAGTACTACATTGCAACGTAATACTAAACATAATCCTTAAAATTTTTAAAATGTATTCTGGTCCTAAATGTAAACTGTGGCGATCGGTGCTCAGAGAAAAGCAAACCGTGTATCCAAGTTGCATCAAACATGGAAACTTGTCGCAGTTTTTGCATTCTTTTTATGTACTCCTCTCCCTTGTTTCGCTTCACTAATAAATTGATATTTATATTATAAATGATGCAATGGATATAAATGCTCCTAAACATCGTAAGGATTACAAGATACAAAGTGTTATGTAAGTAACACGTCTTTTTCATTGGGCAATATATAGAGAAATCATTTAGTACTCTCTATATCTTATTCCAAGCTGAATTAAAACTTGTATACTAGAAAGTGCGAGTGAGTTTTCTTGTTCAAGCTTTGACTCTAGTGGGGTAAAGATGGAAAAAGTATATATTCCTTTCTCTATCATCCTCCTAGCTGGATTAAGACTTGAGCAAGAAAACTTGACGTGTGTGAGCCAGGAGGAAATTTTAATTGCACAAGTTTTGATTCAACTGGGAGAAAGCTAGGAAAAAATGTATTCCTCTTTATTCCTATCCCAATTAAAATTAAAATTGCCTAATGTAAAATACGTGTATCAACAATGCATTAATTACAACTTTATCGATACATTGTAGACAGGTGTTTAGGAAGTCAGCCTAACGGAGAATTATGCTTAAAGCTGACGTCAAGGTCACTACAAAATATTCACTAGTGAAACTCATCTCCATCATCTCTTCTCTTTCTAGTTTTCACAAATTTGTTTTTTAGTTCTTTTAACAACGTTTAAAATTTTTTGAATGCAACCTCGAAAACAGGCTTTAAGAAGTTTTAAATTTAAAATATTATATGAGCTACCGACTGGGCATTTTTTGTTGCAGAACTACTGCAGAAAAACTTCGAACGGTGATAATCTGCATCCTATTGCGGAAACATTATTGATTTGTATGCTTTCAACAATTATGATGTTTAGATTTAAACGAGACAATGTATTTAGATGCTTGTAAACTGTATCGCGGAACAGAATTATATATCTATTCCATTGCTGTATAATTATAATCTACAAACTCAGCTTTGGTAACGCCAAATAAATAAGTGTTAAGTGTGGACAAATAAATTCTAATTATAACGGACTTCCAGTAAATTGGGCGCAAAAAGAAGTGTTCATTAGAAATTAAGATTGTTTAGGATTTTAATTAAAAATATTCCATGCTTATGGTCCTTATGGTAACCCTAGATGGTTGCCACTATATACATACTCGTATGTATGTACATTTATATGTATTTATGGCAAGAAAAATACTGTCGATAGTTGCAGCAGCATGACTTAAATCTCAGCATATAGTTCCATTGGATCTTGTTATCGTTTGATGTTCTTCCGCTTTTGGCAGGAATATTAAGCCAATTAAAGAGTTCTACGCACACTCATCACTTTGGAACGCGTCGTCTTTAATTGCAGTCAAACTGTCGTCAAATATGGCATCATATGGCATTCAATCAAGATGTTAATGCACTTATTGTGCGTATATCTATGTATGTGTGCGTATGTATATGTGGTATAAGGTGGGCACATTAAAAAATAACTTGACATACAGGATGTGATGATACAATCGATAAACGGTTGCATTACTTAAGCACATTTAGACGAACGGCAGATAGACCAAAAGACTGACATGCACTTTGCACAGTTAGGACGGAGGATATTTTCTGCACTGATGATGAGCTGCATGTATACCCTTTCGGAATGGCTCCTGCCAGCTAAAACTATGTATTTTGTTTCCTTTTATCGTTGTTCGCTGGCATGCCTAAAAAAATTTGCTTAAAATCAATCAGCATTTAAAAGAGATAATTGCAGTTCCCCTTCAAACAAAAAATCGGACACAAATAAAAAAGTGAGCTCACTAAATAAATATGATACTCAGAAATGACAGCAATTTGTAACAATCCTCCGCGGGGAGTCGGTTTGAGGTGGAAACAACTGTTAGAAACAGAAACTGGCTGCAGTATTTTGTGGTCGTGATATTGTTTTAATATGGTTCCTTTTCGTTTCTATTTCAACTATGTCAATGAAGACCAAAGTGAACCAAAATCAAAACTCAACTCAAACTGTTTGCAGTAATTATGTATGCATGTGTGTTTGTATGTATTTATGTACCATTAAACCCCGTCCATCTCTAAACAGTATAACAGTTTTGAAGATAATGTGCTCTATTGTGGCTTTAGCCAAGTCTTACATTTTTATTTGTAGACATGTTCCAACATAGTCATGTAAGGGCCCCCCACAATGCAATTGCGGATTATGTTTAAACTGTAAAGACTACATGAGCAAGTAGCGTGTAACAAGGCTGAGATGAAAACGCTACTGTAATAAAATGGAGGGCGGAAGCTACAAATAAATTTTTTGTCAAAAACGACTTTCAATAAAAAAAGAACAGTACGTGTGCAACGAATAAACACAGCTATTGGCCACTTTGAAGACAACATGAAACAATCTATGAGTTGTATCAACATGTTAGATGTCGTTACAACAATTAACGATATCGCCATTTGGCACGCACAAATAGCGCACTGAAATACTTTAAAATCTTTTACTTTATCCTCTTGTATCTGTATGCAATAGGCGAAGGATCAAATGCTAGTAATTGTGGGAAAAAGCGCCTTATCGCAATGCAACAGCGGTGTGACCAGTACAACAAGAAGAAGTTTCAACAAAACGTTGTTATTTTGACTGAAATACGAATTTTCGGCTGGTCGTACAGATCTATAAGTTACTGAAAGTAGTCCGGAACAGAGACTTCAGAGTCCCATGTTATGTCGTTTATACTTTTTAATGGCAAATAATGCCGTATTATACATGTATCTTAAAGACACAGATTAACAGGCATGAACGGATGATAAAGAGAAAGAAATTCAGTTTGTCGCTATTCGAGAAATGCTTGTTTCAGTACCAGTCCAGTTTAAAGTAACAATTATTATAACACCTGTTATTGTTTCCTTATTTGTTTTCCTAATTGTGCTAGTTATTTTTTTATTGTAGGACGAATTAACAGTCTTCTATTTCTATTATTATTCAAATATTAATAAATTTAGTTCGTGCAAGAAATTCTCTATAAAAACACCACATGGATGCGATGGCCTCTATGCCACACAATTTTTATAGCATTTTTTCCTTATCCAATTAATCAATATGGACACGGGCATGAGCATATGTACACATACATACATATATTTATGTTACATTTATCTATTGCGTGTTATTGTTCAATTAATATTCGGTTAGATTTGGGCATTTATGCGGATGTCTTGTTTTATTATTACTTTTTTGATATTTTTTTATAATCCAGTGGAATTTAAAAACAATTGCATCAAAATGTACATCGTAATTTTAGATCCATACGACAATTTTGTATAAAAACCAATTTCTTGCATCGCCAAAAGTTACATCACACATACAATTAGAAAACAAGAAGAGAATTTGACAAAAGCCTTTCAACATGAACTTTTCGTCTCATAAATAGCGAATTGCTTGCATTATGACCTCGGGATACTAATGGCTACAGAGGGGTTTAATAATTTTAATTCAAGGAATAAATAGTAATATTTGAAATTTTTTATATTTTAGATGATATTGAGGAGATATTAACACCTAAAGGATAAAGTCACCCTACTCTACCTTTTAGAAATTAGCATAACTGTCCCATATGGCTTAGACTCGGCATAGAATTTATTTATAATAAACATTGACTAACGAAAAGATAAAAATTTATTTGAATTTTTTGGTGCACAGTACTGTTTCTCTGAGGGATTTTTCACCTCATGGAAAAACTATAAATTATTTTTTCGATAGACCAAAATGTTTTTTGGTAAAAAGTCTTTACAAATAAAAAATCTAGGATGAATTGCCTTTAAAATGAGGTATGTGTCGTCCCGTAATAATGAAATTTTTTTCAATATTGGCTTACAAATTTGTCCCAAATATGAAAACATATTTATATTCCCCAAGTAGGAATACACATATATAATAAATATGTCCCAAATGAGAAAACGTATTTGGCAAATATGTCACAAATACTAAAAAAATATTTATAAATATTTAATAACGTAAAGCGTTACGTCGAAACATATTTAACTCGGCATATTTATCTTCACTCACTTATGAAAAAGAGCGTGTAGATGTACTTAGTACATAATATATGTATATGTATATAAGTATATATATGTACATATAGTATATATATATATATATATATATATATATATATATATATATATATATATATATATACATATATTCTATATATTCTTAAATAATCGTTTATATATATTTTATTCATTGATGAAACATTTCATTATATATTGATTTGTATGTGCAAGTTTATATAATATATGTATATGTATATAAGTATATATATGTACATATAGTATATATATATATATATATATATATATATATATATATATATATATATATATATATATATATATATATATATATACATATATTCTATATATTCTTAAATAATCGTTTATATATATTTTATTCATTGATGAAACATTTCATTATATATTGATTTGTATGTGCAAGTTTGAAAGGTTTTGTGCTTAAAGTTCATTCGAAAAATACTCGATGTTAATGCAATCGCTTTCATTTAAGGTGTTTTAGCACTTTATTATTATATAAAATATAAGAGGAAATAATTTACTACGTGCATTTACTTTCAGCACAAGTACATAAATAAAATTGTTTCTTGGGTGCTAAAAGCGTACGTATGTGTATGCGAGTATGTATTTATGCATATAGAAAATAAATTATGTTATCGCGCCAAAGGACGGACGGGAAGATATACTACGCACAAAAATAAAATCTATGTTTGACTTGAAGTTTGTTGATTAATTTATACAGATACTCGTGGTAAGATATACGAGTACGAACACATAAAATTGCAATCAGATGTACTCATTCTTACACATGTTCAGTGTATATATACATACATATTTGCATGTGCATACATATGTACATACATTAGGGTGGTAAGAATCAAAGAATATTTATAAATTTAAATGTGTTAATACTAAAGAAAAATAGTCTAAATAAACGAGAAATATTGACTATTAATTTTTTGTTACACTTTGTGTGTATTTGGGAAAAAAGGATGGGCAAATGCGATTTACAGTGTTTAGAAGTTTTTTGTGGTAAAATTTGCAAAAAGATATTCGTACTGTTACATTTTTTTACAATATTTAACTAAATGCGTTTATGGTCAATATTTCTGATGGTGACAGGGAAAAGGAATCTCTTATCTTCACCCAGTACTTTTTTCAGGAGAGACCAAAATGTGCAGTTGTCTTGTGTTTTCAGATGAAGTTCTTCAAAATCGCTCTGATATCTTATCATTGCAGAATTTCTCGTCTAGTTATATAAAAAAATTGTAGGATGATTTATGAAAAACTATCAATTTTGCATTACTGAATCCAAGGCGAATTCATACCAGGTAAACTCACCAGTACAACAAATACAACACTCTCTCTTTACTCAACGAGAAAAACAGCAAACTAAAATTAGAAAGCAAGGGAAAATATTTAAAAGTAATCAAAACAGATGAACAAATTTTGACATTGAGCAATAGTTGTCAGTTGCGCTGTCAATTCCACCCGTTATGATTTCGCCTTGGCTGATTCAAATGTAATATGCTTAAAAGTTTTGCATTGTTTTTATATACGATTCGGTATAATTGTATATAGAAAAAAGAAAAAATCTGCCTAATTTCTAATTTCATTTGTTTGTTGTACTCGTATGGTATATACTTACATATATAATATAATTGTTAAATTTGAGTTTTCAGTCAATACACCTTTAAAGCAGATAATCTTTTAATTGCAAAATTTATAAATTTTTTAATAATAAAAATATTGTAATATCTTCAGATCATGAAGATGAACTACATATACGAAATATATAGATCAAGAAAAAATTAAAAAACTTTTTTTTTGTTAATTCGAATCGTATGTAGAAGTAATACACGACTTTGAAGCATAAAGAATATTTTCTAAACTCTGCCCATAGTGCAAACGTATATAAGCCAAACGTTAAACAGCTGTATGTCAAAAATATGTTTCTTAGTTGAGAACAGATTCAAATTTTCGTACGTCATGAAGGGTGTTTTGTTCAGATGTTTATGCCGAAACAGGACTTGAGTTTAATAGAAAAAACTAATTAAATTGTATAGATAATAACCTTCCGCCCCTTTTTATAGCATCATCAGGCTTCTTCAGACTTCTCGAAAAAAAACTTAAACAAATTAATTAAAATTCCTCTGACGATGACCCGTATAGAAATTAAAAAATATTATACATATTAGTTATCTAAGTGCCAGTTTACATTCAACGATTTTTGTCGCTGCAATTTTTGTCTTCCTTTCTTTAAAATTGCATTTGCGTTTACATTGAACGATTTTTGTCGCAGATATTTTATGCATACATACATACATACGTATGTAATTTTTGATATTTTCTTTTTTAAGTATATTCTTACGGTAAAGAAACAAGGAATTTACGTATTACGAATTGCGGGAAAAGGAATTGCAAGAGTACATGCCTATGTGTACTCTCTTTAGTTTCTCTCTTCCCCTATTAGCTCTATTCCCCCTATTTACCAACAAACTAAGAATTGCAGCGACAAAAATCGTCCAATCTAAACAGGCACTAATGGAGATTAAATGTATACTGTTTGTAAGAGAAATAAATGGATGCAAGACGAACATCACTTGTTTATTTTGTTGTTTGCATTAAATTTTCCTAAACCTCCATGGTCCATAATTTTCAAATATGATTGAATTTTCTAAAACTCTCATATTGTATTTGGAAGTTTTTTTCTAAGCATCCGAGGTGGACTACTTTTCAGACATAGTGGTTGAAGTCTACTGATAAATATCTTTAATTCAACAGCTAAAACCCAAAATAATTACAATTGTTTTTAAATACTAACTTGGAAGAATATTCCGAATAATTGTAATATATACCATTCAGTAAATTATTATTGTTTTTTAAATACATTGAAATTAACTTAGAAGGGTTGAACTTGTTTTTATATACAATTCAGTGAATAAGTAAATTATTATTTAACGATATTCGAAATATAAATAAAAAGAGTGTGTTCAGCACAATTGTTACTAAAATATTTAGTAATTGTTGCAAGGAAATTAAAAACGAGATCCGGTGCTTTTAAAACGGATAAATTGTATATAATATGTACGAATAAGAATAGCGTGACGGAAGTACTCAAAACAAACTGTTTTTTTATCCTCCTTTCAGCCCTTTATCCTTTTTTCATAATTATAACACAGTAGATTGTACTCGTATGAGTAGGGGTCATCAAAAAGTTACTCGTAAAGTCAAAAAATGTGTGTAGCATTTATGGAACGAAGATTTTTGTTTGTTTTATTAATTAAATAATTACTTGAAGTATGTATGTATATTCGGAAAACTTTGTGTACCGAAGCTGCAACTAATTGATTGTTCGGAGTTTTTTTTTTGTTGATAATTTTAATTTGCGTGTCTCTTTATTTGCTTTATTTAACAGATACAAGGTTAGAATTTGTTTCAATTGACCAGTTGGCTTAAATGTTACAAACAGTCTGTACTCATTTTATATCATAAAATTCATAACAAAACAAAATGATGCTGTTTAATAATTTCAGTTTGTTTATCATTAGTACGAAGCTTTTTTTCATGGCAACTTTCGGCTACATTTGTGTCACTTATCGGGGGCACACTGTGCATGTAGCGCAGAATAAACATGATCATAAAGTCACCATAATTGTCATTAAAGTCTTTATACTCGTTGCAGTGCATGTATATGACTGATGACAACGGCCATTTATTAAATCTTTAATTGCTTACGAGTGCAAGCACAAAAGTTACGAAATAGGGAAATAAATTATGGAAAAAACAACTAAATTATGTAGAATGGACATCTAAATTAAAAGAAAAAAGCATTTCTGCACAGCAATTTGGGTTGATTGTTTCCAACGCAGCTCAGAGAGAAATAAAAGGAAGATGAAGTAAAAGGTATCATTTCAAATTTGGAGTCGTTAAGGCATAATTTTTATCAGAAAAACAAATAAGTTGGACAGGAAAAAAGATGGTGTTATTTAGAGAATCAGTTTCACTATAAGCTCAGTGAGAAAACAATTATCATCACTTCCGTGAACCTCAGTGGAGAAATCAATTAGAAATCTTACTCGTAACTCACTTACATACTTGTCTTGCTGGAAGGCAAAAAAATTTAATCATTCTTTATAAGAAACCCCAAGAAAAACGTTCAACTGAATACAGCAAGTAAACAAAGTCTTAAGTGAAAAGGAGGCAGTGGCACGATTAGTGCCAAAAATCCCTGTAGTTCTTTTACAAGTAGACAAAACTGCATTGTTGCGAGGGTCACTAAGAAACTTGTAATAAGGACAAAGTCTTAATTCGAACTACACGGTTTATTTCCTTTATCATATTTTATTTTAGTGACATAAAGCTTTTACAACATTAGTATTTGTAAACTGGCAGGATATTGTCAAGCAATTTTTATTTGTAATAACCGTCGTATTCACTGAAAAAGACCTCTTCCAAATGTCCAGACAACTGTGTTTTTTACAATGGCAAGTGAACCCATAATTATTGTTGATATGACTCGCTGCAGACAATTGTTTACTATCATTTGTCAGACCTTAGTTAGTTTTGGTCTTTAGTCTGCAAGACTTTACTGATTGTCCAGAGGTCGACATACAAGTTTTTGCAATTACTCATTAGCGAAACATCACTGGCTAAACAAAGACAATCCCCAAAGTAGCAGATTGCAAACTGACCGAATGCACAAATACTTGCAACGATAATTATTGCGATGATGAAGTTAAAAATGATTACTGATATACATACCATGCACTTGCCTTGCCCTGCAGAGAGAGACCCATAAATAGAATTATAATGGCTGCCAATTAATCATTGTAATTAGTATGGGAAAGCTTGAAGAAGAATTTTGAAAATATTGCAGATTTACATGAAAATAATGACACAGTTGGCGTTGTCTTTCAATGGGCAGGCATTTCTCAATTTGACTGTATTGTAAATTTCTTAATTAAGTTTGAAGTTTCTTAGAGTTGGTGCAATTTTCTGTTTCTGGAACAGTATTTCAAATTAGAGGTACGAGTTTTAAAGAAACATTATTTTTATGCCGCATTCAAAGTTCATGCACTGGAATAAGTAAACGAGAATTTAAGCGTTTTTAGTAAGAGTAACATACTATTTACTTTTTTAAGATTAACTTTCCAAACTGCTCTGCAAAGGAGCCGTGAAGTCTCAAAGTCTTGATTCCCAAAACGTTGAATGTCCTTAGAGCCCTCATTAAGATCTAAAATAGGTTTGTATACTTATCTCTTATACTTGGTGATTTTCTCACTTTTGAAAACTTCAAGCCGAAGAATTTTGTGATGTGCCCATTGACTTCATTTGGCTTTATTGTAATATACGTTTCTTTTCAAAAATTTTATATATTCCTCGTAACAGTTGCCTAAATTGTCCATCGATCAAATTGCGATCTCTTGTTTACAAGTTAACAATTTGAAATTGGTTCAAAATTAAATCTCAAAATCGATCCCAGTTCATCACAACTAATAAAGATGTTCGTTTTGAAATCGATGGAACTTTTGTTTGTTAAAAGATTTTTTATTGTATAAATTCATCAAAAAAGTAATCGAAACACTTTTACAGCCTGTAGGTGGAAGCAATCAGAATGTTGACATCTTTTCATTCAAATGAAAAGGAATTAGTTGTAGCCCACTTAACACTTAAATGCAATTCATTCGCCTAATGGAGTTCATTTTATTCGTTCGCTAAATGCATTTCATCACCGCACCTCTATAGCGTAAGTGCAGCATTTTGTGGCGGCTATCTATTAAGTGCAGGTGATACAGGTTGGCGACTTGAGGTAAAAGATTTTCGCGTATGCTGATGATCTTCAACAACAGAAGCTGCAGTCATGAACGATTATTTTGCCATATTTGCATTTAATTGATGTACAAACAGGACGTGTACGTCAGCCAGATGAATGTTGGCTTGTACTTGTATTTGTGTTACATATAAATAGATGGATGGATAGATAAATGAATGGATGGATAGATGTACGGTGATTGTGGATTGTTAAATGAAAGGATGAATGGGTGAATGAGTGTATTAACATAAATAATACTACATATCACTTAGATGTTTTCTGTTTTAATGTGCGTAACCTGACTGCTCCGCTCCTCTGGTGTATTAATGTTGTCCAGCACTGAATAAATGACAACAATGTTCTCTATTGACAGACTTACTTTTTAATTCACTTTAAGGCATAAACACATCCGGAGGCTGTTTACGTTATTATTGGCTCAAAAGCTCACATCAAGGTACACAAGGTGAGCTACATAGTTCATCATTTGCTGGTAATCTAGTTGGACTGTCTTCTGAATTACGAACAAATAGCGTTTTTTTCTAACTTCCACTTATAAAAGATTGCAAAAGTTAAAAATAGACAAATAAATTTTTGCAAAATGGCAAAATATAGATAGAAACAAATAACGAAGCTATAATACATAAAATATTAGAGTTTTAAATTTTTGTATTGTTTTTTGTGGCTTTAGCAAACAGTTCATATGCCGACAATTCGTTGGCCGCTAAAGCAAATTGTCAGTGAACTTTAAGCAGTTTGAAAACATCATATCTTTATGCCAAACAAATCAAATAACAATATTCTCATCCTACTATGATTATGTATTTTATAATAATCATATACAATAGAGAATTCTCATATTGTATTTGATTTGTTTGGCATAAGAATATGAGGTTGAATGTTTTCAAACTGCTTAAACCTCACTGACGACTTTGTTTAGCGGCCATTTGAACAGCTAAAGCCAAAACAAACCATAAATATTTGAAACTCTAATTGTTTAAACGATCAGTTTTTGAGTATATCCCAAATAATAAATTTCAACATAAGTACACTGAATAATAGTTTAAACAATAAAACAAAAATGCAATATAAACTAGTGAAATAACACGAATAACGAATATGTCATGGATATAGGGAAAACTGGGATCGAAAGATCTGTTATGATGTTCTGAACAATAAATCGAATTATTAAAAACAAATGGCCATAGGGTGGTGGCGCTGAATGTGTAACTTTCTTACGGGGCCGGCAGATATTCAGGCTGCTTCTCTCCCTCAAAACTATATTTAATATAACACACACATACATACGAAGGTTCTCGTTCTCGCTGTCTAGTTAATATGACTCCGTTGCTTGTGTAGGTTGCTTAGCGGTGCAATTTTTAGGCCTCTAATGGTCCTGCGTTTCTGCACCTGATTCTGGAGAGGAGAGGAGAGAGGAGAAATCACGCCACGAGTACGCTTTGATTTAAAATAAATGTGTCACACTTTCTTGACTTCAAATTCTATTGATTACTGTACGGAGAGGTTGGCCCTTAACTTCTTTGACCAGCGAAGAATAGTGCTACCTCCATCCATTTAGGTGACCCTGAGCGATTCGAGATGCACAGTTGAGGACAGAACCTCACCCTGAGAAACTCCATGCCACTCTCAACGCTGTGTTGCTGTGGCAACACGGTGTCACACGTATGTATATGTATATTATTTCGTTTTGTTTTCTCTTTCCATTTTCTATATTGTCATTGTTTGTGCTTTTGTTAATCCTTGGGCCAAATACGTTTTTGATTTTGTGTTAAGCAGAATGAACAAGCAGTACAATAGCAAATACTCGTATTATACAATTGCAATTGCTTGTCACTATTGTGGAAATGACATAATTGCCTGGCAGAAAAACTTCCACTAAACAAAGCTTGTCCCACTTCAGTGGATAGATGGCTTTGTTTTACGACGGCAAGCCAAACAAACCGTACGTGTACATGTATGTAAGTGTGTCAATATGCATGTGTGTATGTAAGTATGTATATTAAGGAGCAGCGTTGTTCGAATATTTTGTTCTGTTTACATTTTCATTCTAAATTGACACAATGACAGATGTAAGAATAACAATAACACACAACAATGAAAAAAGCACTGCAATTTAATTAAATTAAGAGACGTTATTATAAGTAATAAATGCTGAAATACAAAAATGCAAAAAAATTTTAATTCTTATATAAAGTTGCATAAGTAAAGGGGGTGTACGGAACTGGGCGGTGGCTGATCCATTTCGATAAGCTTAAACCACGTATTCGCGCTTGATTTTTATCCTTTTTATACTCAATTTATGCCGCACAATGCATATATTGAATGTATGTATGTTTAAGTATTTTCATTGAATCGAAAACATATACATACACAAAAAATTACATGACAGTAAGAAGCTTCTAAGTGTCAAGGGCAAAAGGAAAGACATTTTCATAAAAAGGTAATAGAAAATGAAACAAAATTTTGATGGAAATACGAAAATGCAACAAATCTTATCAAGAAAACACAAAAAGCATCATTTAAGTCTTATGGCGTTTTCTTTTCTAAAAAAATGTTGCCTTGAAAATTGGGACCACGTTTTACATGTAAAATTTACATGTTATTTACATCCTCGCAAAGTGACCTTTTTAAACTCGCAATAAAACAGAAGTAATTGTTTGAATTTTGTTTTTTGCTTAAGAAATGTGCTCATAGTAGAATACTTATATGTAATTGATGGTGTTGTGTATCAAAGTGTATATTGATTAATTAAATTTTGCATTCCTTAGCAAATTTTCAAACTGTTCAAGCGAGTTAAAAAAAAATATGTGGCTGCAGCAAAATTTTACAATCACTGATTATTTATAATAATAAAATAAACTGTTCGACGAGTGTGATTGCAATAATTCCTTACTTATGAAATGTTCAATGTCCTCCTGTGTTTTATAAATGAAGCGTAATATTTTATTTTCTTAAGCAGCTGAGTACCTTTAATGTATCTAATTTGCCCATTTATGTTTATATGTCCAAATAATCTGTAAGTTTCATGCTGAAGCCTACTGTTCTATGTTTCCTTTACTTGCAAGCTTTTGGCTGATTTTGCTCTTTATTCTACAAAAATTCTCTGCAAGCTTTTGAAGCTCCATTCTGTGAATTTAAGATCAGATTTTTATTAGAATACAAAATTATTATTAATAGAAATGCAATAAGAACAGAAAATGTTATTTTCTGTTCTTATTACATTTCTGTTGTGATTGGGAAGGGATAAAGTCCCTGAGGAGATTTTATACAAAACAAAAAGATGCCTTAATGTGTTGCAATCGCTGAATGCCTGTTGACTATGACCCATGGTCTATAATGGGACAACAGCAGAGAGTAATAACTGTTCTTGCCGCTACACACCTTCCCAACATTTGCGGTGTATTTATACTTCAACTAAAAGTTATGCAATGTCACAGATGTGTACTTATTTTAATTTTTGCCAACTTTCTTTTGACAAATAGACTTATGGTATCTTAAAAATGAACAGCTCATATATAAATTTATCTATTTCTTGGCATATGTGAATTTTGAAGATGGACATGTCTGAACGTTACGTTTAAGGGTTGCTTATAACTCCATTTGAGCGATCAAACTTGAGGTTGACCACTTCATGAAGAGGGTTGGTCTCCTGTTGGTCATTTAAATAAAATTGGGATGAGGGTTGTCCCCCTTTTAAAGGTGGACAATAGAAATCATACTTTATATTTTTCAAGGATTTTTTTATTTCCTTAAAGGATGAGTATCATTCAGATAAAAAATAGAAAAATTGTTGTTTTACCAGTAATTCAACTTTTCTGTCGCTTGTTCTTTTTTAATAAATTAATAGAAATCGTGGGAATATGGATATTCGTAACGGAAAATTTATTTAAGAAAATCATAGACAGCAAGAAGAAACCTTTTGCTTTAATATGACAAAAAGGTGTGAAATAATGTGCATATTCTATATTTACAATTACTACAAATGAAAACGAAGATTAAGGTCTAATGGAGTTTTCCTGTCTGTATGAAGCGTACATTTTTTTTGGCTCTTTTAAAGAGAAAAATGGACCCTAATGGTCTTGAACAAGCGCGAAACTCATTATAAACGAGCACGGAGTTTAATTTTTAAATAAATTTAGCAAAAATATTAAATTTTTTTTTAGAAAAAAAAAACATCGCTTTCCGACCAATTTTTTCTTACATTGTTTGAGTACTAATTATTTGCCCTGGCTGCACGTTTAAATATTTTTTTAGTAAAATTGGCAACATTTATTTAAAGATTTCACTGTTGATGAATATTTCTAAGCCAAATGGCCAAATGTAAGTCCTCAATATATTTTTTCGTACTGCACTGAAATGAGAAATAAGACTTAATGTTATCCTATATTTGTTATTCTTGTTAAAGTCATGACACTGTGTTTCATCGGCGTTGTATTCCATGTAGCAGCGAGTAGAGCGATACTGAATTTAGACACAACAAGCCGAATTTCTAAGCTTTATGTACTTAAAAAAAACAAAAATTTATTGCGGACAAAAATCTACACAAATGTAATACGTACCATAATTTTAGGTACACATGCATAACGTATATTTCAGGCAACCAGAAATGAGCTTTAAAAAAGAATATCACAGATTTTTACAAAAAACGGAAAATATTTTTTTTATTAACAGGAATCCTACATTCGGAAATTAAATGGTTGGGATATTTTTAAACAAATGCTTCTTTACAAAATGGTTTTAGTAGGTTCTCCAATGGAGAATTGAAGTTATTTTCGTAATTTTCCTCTTTTCACATTTTTGCAGAACGGAACAGTACGTCCTCATCTGCGTTGATATGTCAGTTTCATTTTACCTTTTGCTAGCCGGTGCTTAGTATTTGAGAATATCAACTATTTATCGTAATTTTTCTAAGCTGATTTTATTTTATACTAAAAATTTAAAATATAAAAATAAAGACATAAACGAAATGTGAAAATATGTCTTTAGACCGACAGTTTGCGTATTACGCGATAAGCAAGAAGGTGGTGCAAAATACTAAAAAAATACGTGGACGCTTTGTTATAACGCTCTTTGGTATTGTTGTTCAAAATATTCGAGAAACATTTCACTTCTTGTATTCTTTCGTCATACACTAGAGTGCCAAATAGTTGGTATTTGATATTTTAAAATTATTATTAACTCAATTTGAATTGTTGCTTATAAGAATAAAAGAACCACCAAGGAGGTCAACAATATGATATAATAAAATCACGGTGGCATAACTTGAGGAAAATAGTGGCAGTTCTCGTTCTTTTCTAACAACTGATTTGGCCGATATTCAGTAGTACAAAAATTTTGAAATCGGTAGGTTACCCTCTAGAAATAACGCTTCAACTTCTACTTACCATTTTCGAAGAACCTGCGAGATCTATCAAAGTTCTTTTCTTCAACAAAAAATAATTTAAGTGCGATATATGTGATATATATGAATACATGTTCTTACTAGTACGCATATGGCAACATATGTGCGCATATACCCAACTTTCAGATCAAGGTATACATGTACAACAACTTTTCGACAACGTTTCTTCTGAAATATCTCCGTGCGAATTTGCCACGATTTGAATGTTTTTCTTAAAACTAATTGAAATTGTACTTGTTATTATGGAAAGGAGTGATCATATTTATTTGGCTACAAACACACGAGGAGTCCATTGAAGTATTTTGTTCCAAGTTCGCTTTAGTTGAGAATAAAAGAAATATTGTTGCGTGCAAGTTTGCTTCTTAAGTCTTTCGTTTTTCATTTTCTGAAGCAGTTTATACATTCAGTTGTTAATGGAAATGAAAAATAAAAACAAAAAAAAAAAATTAAAGACTCACATACATGCAAATGCATAAATACATGTGTGCATGTGGGCATTTAAGCCAAGATATTTATTTAAGAAAACATACGAAAATTCCAAACAAATTCGATTATATGAATTGTACATCCCTGAACAAACAAGAGTGAAATATAAAAAAATAAATTTTTGATTTGACGAGTAAAATTGTTAAATAAAATTGCAACAATATATGTTTGCTGTCGTTTGCAATATGAGTTTCTCTGTTGTTGCTTTTGTCATTATTGTTGTTGCTGTTGTTGGTGTTGTTTCTCTAGCAAAGAGTTGTGTAGCAATGATCGAAACATAATAATAAATAGCAAAACATTGAAAATTGAAAAGCTCAAAACGAACAACAAGCAGACAAAGAAGTAGAAAAAGAAGAAACACTCACACAGATGAACACAATCAAAAGACACAAATAAGACTCCAATCAAATACACTTAAAAAAACTTTGTTTGAAAATTCAAAAAAAGTATTCATATCGTTATCGTTTTATAAGGAATGTGGGAATTTGTTGCAGACTTGCTTTAAGCCAGCAAAATTATATTTTAGCTTTCAATTGCGGCAAGTATTTTCCGAGTGTAGAAAAAGCATTAACAATGATAGCAACTATATTTAAGGTATCTTTATGCCAACGTTAACTTTTAGCTGCATGCAGTCCCAAAAGACCCAGCAGGGTGATTGTGTTTAAGACTAACTAACGACTGCTATTTTTGTGTTCAGCTCAGTGCCCGAGCAGAGATACCATGAGATTTATATGTATTTTTATTTTATTGTTTTCGTCGCTGTTACTACTATCGTTGTTATTGTTGCCTCATTTTATAGTTTTTTTCAGTATGTATGGGAGTAGTTTGTATATTTGTGTGTGGCTGTGTGCGTTCTTATCGTTGAGATGAGAGACGTTCGCTTGTGTCAGTGTTTGAATTTGTCTGACTGCATCTATTACTGGTGTAACATTTTGTGCTTGTGTTGTTGCTTGTTGTTGAGTGGTCTGTTTCAAAAGCAGTGATCGTTATTCCGAGCGCATTTGTGTTGGTGCCTGTTTCGTTGTTTACTTTCAAGCCAAGCCATACTTCCTATACACGTCTTATTACCTTTCGATACTCGCATTATGTATGTTTGCACTAATACTTATGCAACAGAGTTGTGTACGCTGTATCTATATGCGTACATCCATTAATATATATGTATATGTATATATATATATATATATATATATATATATATATATATATATGTATATATATATATATATATATATATATATATATATATATATATATATATATATTTGTTTTAACGTGTATATGAATGTAATATCATTTACTGCTGACACACGTTAAACAAACTAAATGCTTCTCGTCCCTGGTTCGAATGGTATATTATTCTTATTTGGATTTTGCTGCAAATATAGAAAAAATATATAAAAATGCTATCAGGGCCGTTTTATTTTAGGGGAGCATTAGGTCTCATTTAAAGGAGCAAAAAATCATTGTGATTCGTTTACAGCTTTTTTTAAGTTGAAGATCTTAAATTTTTGCTGTTTTATTTGAATCGAGTTTCGGGTAATACTATCAATCATATTTAACTAAAAAAGGCCAAGGATCTTATTCAAGTTTATATGAGAAATTATTAATAGATAAGTTTCTTATTTCTTAAAAATATTCGATTATCTGCACTAACCGTTTAACATTAATATAATTAAATATTTTAATAGAAACAAAATATAACGAAATGAAATTATACTTAATCATATGATAACAAATTTCATTATCATTTTCTTACGTCTGTTGATATTCATTGAAGAATATTATAACATTTTCTCTAGGAAAAGTTTCACTTGATTCACTTGTTTGGTGGGTAAATCACACCAGCAATTTATATATGTAATTATATTGTGGCACGAAAATATCACAAATGTTATACAATTCTCTAGTGAAATAGATGGGGCATGATCTGCCCCGATCGAAATTGATAAATTTAGTTAGTTTGTGCAACTGTATTAAAAATAGTCTGTTATTTTGTTTTGTTATTGTTGTAATCAATAAATTCTTGCTCGATACCTATGAAAAAGTTAATCGAATCAATTAAATTAGTTTTTCGAGCTCTTCTGTTAAGGGTTTCAATTGAAAATAATAGAAACTATTTTAAACAGTTATTTGATTATGATTGCGTAAATTTGGCTAGAGGCAACTTTCGACGTGACCAGTGGCGTCAATTAATGGATTGTTCTAAAGAGTCTTCGCTAATGAAATTGATATTCACTTGAAGCAACTTCCTATTTTCCTCATGCATGCATTGATCTTTAATGAAATAACCGTTTTGTGCGCTAGGTTAAGATACAAAGACAATCAGTCCTTGTTTTCTAATTCGGAACAAGTCAGGCGGTGTTTAAACTGATAGAATTTTACGCAGAATAAATAATTTTCTGAATTAGCTTCGACGAACTGACTGAAAATTATAATAATGCCGTATTAAAAATGTTTTCCTATACGTTTGAAATTGAAATAGTTAAAAAAATATTTTAAGACTAACAAACGTTTTTAAAGAAATTGTGTTCAAAAGACTAGTTGTACTAGAAGAATTAAGGCACATTAATGTTACAAAGCGGTGTTAATACGGCTAAAACTGCAACAGCGAAAACAAACGACATGAAAGTCAATACACTTTTTGACATGCGAGTATGAATCGCTTTATTGCTTATGTCGGCGTAGACATTCTAAGTACAATAAGTCCAAATTCATATAATTTTTTTTTGCATTTGAGCAAATACGTTTGTTTTTGTTATTGTTGTTGTATTAACACCATCTTGTAAAATTGATACGTCTTGTCAAGCATTTTGTGGTTTATGATGTAAAAAACGTTCACAATTTCAACTGACTAGTCAAATATGTAAAAAATATTTAGAATTTTGAAGTAAAATGAATTATTTTCAATAATTATTAGTGTTGATCATGATAGTAAAGCATATAAATGAAAGAAAATATAAAAAATATAATGAATAAAGAAGAATTTGGATGATTTTTTTCATTCGAATGAAATATGTACATCAATAACATACATACATGTATTTTATACATACATATTTAAATATTTCTTTAGTATTTCTTTTGAGATTTATTGAGCATCTTGCATCAGTTGTAGAATTTGGATAAATTTTTTTATGTGAAAAATTAATAAACTTTCGCTAAGAGCGAAGACTTCTAGCTTCAATTTAAGATGCAACATGAGTCCCTTTGTGCTGTAATCAAAAAAGACATATTTAAAATAAACGATTTAATTTATAGTCTGGAAAGCTAAAAAGCCTCAAAAATAAATTGAAAGCAATAATGAAAATTTTGAATTTCTGTTTGAAATTTACTTGCAAATTAAAAAATATAATTGCGCTTGTTTCTTAAGTCTTTCGTTTTTGTCCCTTAACAGGAGTACGTTTTCGTGCGACGCTCTTGTTTTGTGATTCTTTGACTTGTTGATTTTCTAACATTACTTATGACATGCATTCGTATCAACGATCTCTTGCTCCTCTTGCTTACCATGCATCTATTGATCGTTCTCTTTTTCTTGTATGTTTTCGTCTCACTGCCCCTCTGCAATTGGATTCGAGCATGTTGAACAAATGTGTTTTTTCTGTTTCATTTTCCTAAAATGTACAGACAGTTTTCGTTTACCTTGTGGCTCTTAGCCCGCATTAGCTGAATGTCTGTCTGACTAACCAACTTACTTGACTGCTTTTGTT
Organism: Germaria angustata; assembly: GCA_963681545.1. Classification (NCBI taxonomy): domain Eukaryota; kingdom Metazoa; phylum Arthropoda; class Insecta; order Diptera; family Tachinidae; genus Germaria; species Germaria angustata. The sequence goes on from OY813002.1 coordinate 95,679,326, forward strand.
TTGACAATAAGACGAAACGTGGTAAAGCGGCTTTGTACCTGTATACATTAAAGAGTAAGAAATACATTGCCTGCCACCATACCACTACACAGGTAACGAAGCTAAATTCCATACAGCCAAGCACAGATGAGAGCAGCGTTGTGTACTGCTTTCGTACGACAAGATGAAACCATAAAAAGGCTACTCTCGGTCTCTTTGTCTTTCTCCATATCGATTGATCGGCTCAGCACTCTCATTTTGGTACTCGTACAGTACCAATACAAATGTGATTAAAAGAGCTATAATCACAATTCGATTCTCCCACTATGCATACGAATAGGACACCAACGCTTACAACACCTGCATGTGAAAACACCTGAGTGCTATTGAACACACGCATACATTGACATTTATATCGTTGTGGTGGTTGCTGTGCACTGAGAGAGGGAGAGCGTAGAAAAATTAAATTTGTAGGTATCTACGACAACTCCACACGTTCCTTAACATCAACGTTCACAATCTACAACGAGTTTTTCGTACCTTCGGCGCAAACAACATTATATTCCCCCTCGTAACATTAGAAATTTCTCGTTTTGGGGAAAAATACCCTCTAATTTATAACAAAAAATTAACAAAATTAAATAAAATGCAATTAACAAGTGAAGTGAATAAAAAATTTAATAAAACAATGTGTCATTGCCTGCGAAAGCGATGAATAATAATTGATATTCCTCCAAATGATGCTGTAATTGAATTCAATACAAGAATTATATACCATATTTCTTTTCTTTTTTTAATAAATAAAAAATATATATAAAGCAATACCACTTTGCCTTTAAACGACTCGAGTCTGAGAGCGTTTTTGTTGTTATGGTTGTTGCTGGTTGTATTAGAGTTCTTAAAACAAAACTACATAACGCAAATTAAAATATATAAGTACATATATGTATGTATGGTAAAACAACAAAGTATTTTCTTAAGCAACAAAAAAGAAACAGAAAACGTAAGATATTTTACAATAAATTAAATTCAAGCCAACTAAAAAAAAAGACCCAATAAAACAAAATGTGAGTGTTGAGCAACTAAATTGAATAAGCAAAATAAAAATAATGATAGTAAAAATAAAAGTTAATTAAAATTTTTGCTTAATAAAAATAAAATTTGTGTATGGTTTTAATGCAAAAACTAAATCAAAGAAAAAAAAAGTACCCAACCTCGTCATAGTTTACGACCACAACGAGGAGGAATACGTACGTACGTAAGAAAAAATATACAAAAAATTCCAACGGTGCAGTGGCTTGTAAGTTAACGCGGCTCAATACAATTCGTTTAAGCGTCAGTGACTTCGTGCGGGAAAAGACAGATTTCGTTAAACAAAAATAAATAAAGAAGCATTTGTTAAATTTATTTACTTACACATTTTCTCTAAATACTGACATACATACATACATACGTATATAAATACAAAATGTTGCACCGTTTTTTAAACAATTAAAAAACATTCTTACACACATTCTTTTAGTTTAAGATTCAATTGTGATAAAATAATTTAATTAAATCATTTGATTAATACATACATACGTCTGCCATATTTTTGTTTTTTTATTTTAATTTTTTACCACAAAAAGAAATTAATGCTTCTAATCCAAAAAGAATTGTAAACAAGAACTAACAAGTTTTCCAAGTGAAAAATAACAACAAAACAAAACAAAAAGTGCCTTAAAATAATTGAAAATATAATAATTAACAAATTGTATTTAAAAAAGTTTTTTATTACAAATTTTTTTTTGTAAAACATAAACAAGACAAAGAGCGAAATAATGAATAAAATGGATAAAAAATCAAATAGTGCAAAGAATTGTGTTGTGTTGCCATGATATAAAACGTTAACTGTAAAAGAAACTCAATATCTTTGTTATGGTTTCATCAAGCTTACGTAAGTTTCTCATATTCATACATTTATACATTCATAGATACAATATATGCACATATGTGTGTATGTACGTATGTACATAGTTATTTATGCATAACACAATGAACAAAATTTTGAAATTGAAACGTAAATTCATTTAAAATAAAAATCGTTAATTTATTAATGGCCCCTCTCGCTACCGCCGTTAAAGTTGTGCTTTTAAGCCAGATATTTGGAACATCGTTTTGCCCGAGGATGATCATTTATTATATTCTGATGGTTGGGGAAAAATGCGCCCTTTTTGTTAAATGAATTTGTCTACAACAAACATGTTCACAAAACAAAGTAAAATTAATTTTAAAATAAAAATATACTCGTACTTGTGGCGTAGCATAAGTTCATATGTATATGTAATTATATTTGCAATATAATTGTTTAAGAAAACAATTGAATTTATTTCTTGGTGCCTCTACATTTATTTGCTGTTAAAACCACCAACCAACAACCATCACCAACAATTAACAGCAACACAAAGCTTTATCTCTTGTTTATAATTTTTAATTTTTCCTCCCATTTTGCCGTCCTCTGACTTACGAGTATAATTTTTGTTTTTGGTTATTGTTTCTATTTGATTATTTAGTCAACTCTTCTTTCACTTCTTGTGTATTTTTTGTCTTCGTTTTCTTAACCAAGCCGGAACCGTTGTTGCTGTTGTTAGTGCTGCTGTAAATATTTGATAGTATGTGTGTGAATGTGCTTGGCCACTCTCAGTAACAAACAACAGCACAAGCCTCAGTTTGCTGAATTAACCCGTTTGGTGTGACGATTTCAATGTATGCTCTTATTGGCTGGTTTCCTTCTTAAGTCTTTCGTTTTTAACACAACGAAAGACTTAAGACGTGTCCAATTATCGTTTGTGGAAATCAATACTTTTCAGGAGAGTACAATGCGCCTTCAATTGTGAACTCAGAATCGGTGCATCTCTAAAAGTGCAAATTTTTAAATTTTTTAATCCTGTCTATTATGGTAATAACAGCTTGCAGATGACTATCGTACGATATGCATACACGTGTATGAAATAAAATTGATTTTTTAATGTATTATTTAAAAACTGTAACTAAAGAGATATGATGCGCGTATCTAAAGAAATGTTTATTATAAGAGGACATATCCTTTGTTTGGTACTTAACTTTTTGGCCTAATTGATGAACAATACTCTTGTATCTATTTATTGAAAAAGTGGTTGTTTGTTGCAGAATAAAAGTTATTTTTATAACAGATTTTTGAATAATTTATCAAAAAATTTAAGAAAATTTATTAAAAAAATGTTTTGCTTGTTGTGGCTTAATGGTTGAATACAATCATCAACGACCAATGAGCGTTTAATTGTATACATGTTGCAAGAAAAATAATTGTTTGTTGTGCTGTTTGTATAAAAGCATTCCAAGCCTATTATGATTATGTATTTTATAATGATTATATACAATACTGAATTCTCATATTGTTGGAGGTTGAATGTTTTCACTGGCGTTTTGGTTTAGCGACCAATGAAATGTCAGCATATGAACAGCTAAAGCCGCAACAAATAAAACAATTTTTAAAAACTCTAATTGTTTCAACAATTAGTTGGGGAGCATATCCCAAAAGAATAAATTTTCAATATTAAATATATTTTATTTAAATATATGTGCTATTTTTTCGACCATTTTATTTGTATTTATCAATTTAATTTATTTTGTTTAAGAATAGGGTCCCTCTCTCTCTCTTTTAATTTTATTTATCGATATTTCAGTGCTCTTCGAGTACCATCTTCAGGATATCGATATTTCGGTACTCTTCGATTTACATCTTTAGAATATCCTGTCTATTCTTAGTCCGCTTTTGTTTGCAGGAATGTTGTATTTTTTTGCATTTCAAAGTCTAGCAAATTACTTTGAACTTGTGTCTTTTGGAGTAAATAATTCTAGCGTTTATTTGGATTAGCGCACAGATGTATGGAGTGGCCATTTTACACCGAACGATTTTAAACTCTATGAATATTTAATCTTCAGTCTGAAGACATTTTAACTTTGAAATATGACGACGAAGTATGAGGCTGTTTGTAGAAAACGCTTTATAAGAGTTTCTTTACATAAAAGTTTTATATGTTACTACGGTTATATAATTTTTGTAATTTTCGATTATTATAGTTTTTGTGAGTTCTTAGATAAAAATAAGAGTTCGAATGCTTTTCAAAAATTATGTTGAAGGCTGCATGTACACATATGTCCATACGTGTGTGTGTGTATGTGTGTTATGTAAACTATTGTATCTCAATGGGTTAATTTACTTCTACTAATATTGTTGCTGTCATTTTTTATTTAGCTCCAGGTTATTTATTAAACTGATTTTTTTTCATGAATTTAGACTTTTGCCATTTCTTTTGTTGTAAAGTTAGTTGTTGTTGTTGTTGTGATTTCCTAGCCAGCAACTATTAGTCTTTGTTGGGACTCAAGTATGTATATAAACATACACACATTTTATTCCACAGCTAAAGAGAAGAAATCAAAAATACTTGAGAAAGTTCAATTAAAGTGTTAAGCACTTACGTACATATAAAAATAGCAAAATAAAAAGTCTTTCTTTATTTCCATAAAAGTTAATTGAACATCGTAAAGAGTAAGTTTCCCTTGCTGGAGGATAAGGGGAGAAGAAGAAGAAGAATAGGAAGTCAAAAAAAAAACGCAAAACTCCTGTTGAACTTTCGAAAGTTTTGAGTACAGCAATAAACGAGCGAATAAAGTGAAAAATAATGGATGCTTGGAGTGCGAATGCATCTTTTGTTTTGTTCGCAAAAATTTCAACTTTGGCCGTGTAGCTGATCGAGCACCCAGTTTTCAGTTGGTTCACAACAATTCTTCCTTCATGCTTTTGCGTGAGTGTTCGTGCTTGTGTGGGTTTGTGCCAGCTCTACAAAGTGCATTTAAAATGCATTCATTGCTTTTTTTATTAGTTTTTGTGCACTTTTATTCTTGGCTGCAATGGACCACGAGACCATTATACTCGTATTCCAACAACACCACAAGGCTGCTGTGTGTTATTTGTGTTTTTTTTATTATTTTTATGACAAGACTGCAAGATTTTTTGTTCGTTCGCTGGTTTGTTTGTTTGTTTATTTGTTTGTAGCAGAAACATGCATTTTTGTTTGTGAGTGTGTGTGAGTATGTGTGTTTAACGTTTTGTTGGGGTTAGCGTGTACGTAGTCTAAGCGGAGGAGCGAGGCGAAATAATGGTTGGTGGGGCCTTATATGTATGTAAGTGGTATTTGTGCTCGTGTCTTTTCAGTAGGTTTGGTGGTATGTCATGCCACGGAGGTCTGCATAAGGCATTCAAAAGGTGATCTGATCTTGCATTCGTGCTTACTTTTTTCGTTAAATTTTTGCAAACTATGTACTATATATGTACCTAGATGCATTTCTTGGTATAATATATTAAGTTAACTATATTCATGTATAGAAACTTGTACACTATGTTTGATTGCCTCAAAGTTTTTGTGCACATGGATGTGTGTGCATGTGTACATCTGTATGGGTATGTATTTATGTGCATAAAATAGTATCTTATTTTTTGCAATACATTCTTGGTAAATAAACTAAACTTTAATATGTGTATGTGTGTGTAGATGTTCAGTGGGGAGCAACTACATAAGTTTTGGCTTTAGCTCTCTTCGCATGTGTGCAAGTGTTAGTGATTCAAAGGTATCCCAGCATCTCAGTTAAACTATTGTATTGTGTGTGTGTGTATTTGAGGTTGTAGTGGTTTTTTGGTTTTTGTCGCTGTTGTATTTTTCTATTTGTTTATGTTTTATTTTTATTTTTTAGCTTTACCATCAACAGAGAACATGATTTTTTGTGCCATTATTTCTTGTTGCTGTTGTTTATTTATATTTTGTTTTGTTTTATATTTTTATTATTTTCTTACTGTCGTGTTCTCCTTATTCAACGTCTTAACCCCATACTAATGCTTACAGATGCGGTCGTATTAATAGCAGTAGTTACAAATTTGTTGTTAGTATTTATTTGCTTATTTTCTATTATCTGCACACTTTAATAAAATAAAGTCTCATTTGCAGATGAGTAAGAAATTTATATCTAATATAATATTGAGGGGACTGTAAAATGGAAATTCCAATACTTTTTTAAAGAAGTTTTAAGTTTACAGCTGTATGCAATACAAAACCACATTTATAACCCAATTTTATATAACAAATTTTTAAAGCAAGTACAGCCTACTTTAAATCTACTTTAAGTCGTTATTTTCAAAATATCATTTTCTACTCAACATATCTATTTAAATGCTAAATTATTAATTTCAACCTCCCGACTTTATTCAACATTATTTCTGTGGCAATTGGGAATGAGTGCTTAAGTCAACTTAAGCTTAAAAGGATTTAATAGCACCATTGTAGTTTGCCACTTCAAAGGCACTTGTGAGAAAAATTTCACTGGCACAAATTTTCAGGAAGTTATGGCTTCCTTTAATACAGAACTTGATGGTACAATTAGGACAACTATTTCTCTATGAAAATGTAATAAAAACTGTATATACATATATATTTGTAAATTAAACTACAAGTTCTTAATGAGAGTGTACTATTTCTTTAATTTGATGGGAAATCTCTCAAACTATAGAACTTAGCTAATATACGCAATAAAATTCATAAGAAATGGTAAAGAAAAATATCTAATATTGAAATTTAATATTTGGGATATTCTCCTCAACTAATGGATAGAGAATTCTCATATGGTATTTGATTGTTTTGGCATAAATGTTCACTGACAGTTCACTGACGATTTTGTTTAGCGATCAATGAAATGTTGTCATATGAATAACTAAAGGCACGACATAAAATACATGTTTTTATAAAAAAATATATTGGTGACGTAAGTAGAAGCCAAACAAATAAACGTTCAATATTTAAATACTCTCTTCATTCGAATAAAAAGAATCTTGTGAATTCTATTTTGGTCATTATATTTTTCTTGATTTTAATTCGCTTCTTTGATTTATTATCATGATAGAAACTCATATTTTTTTTTTGAAAATAATTCATTTTGTTTCAAAATAATAATCATTTTTTGTACATATATCGTGCCTTTATCGCCAAAGAAATAGATTAAGGGACAAACAAAAAATTTTACAGGAGAAGTGTTTTTATTAAATAATAATTAGACAATTCTTTGGTGCTTCTATTTAATTTCATATACTTTTCAATTAATTTTCTTGTTTCTCCCATATAACATTAATAAGAACTTTGTTACTAAAACCCAATCTGATCTAGACTCGGTTGTTTCATGCATTCAAAAAGCGATAAGCGCCGTCAGAAACTTATGTTCTATTCTAAAAAATAAGTGCTATTTTATAAATATGTTGCACATAAAACATGTAAATATGCATCATGTTTTACACTCAACTCTATTTCAGGCTTGTATACTACACTTTTTTCAGAAATGAAAACACCATTAGTGTTATTTTCAATTAACAGCTATTATGGCAGTATATTGAAGGAAAATTTGCTGCGAAGTGAACTTTGGTCCATCATGAATCGTCCGACTTTCCAAATATACGTCAACCTCAGCAAAATAATCGTTTTTAGAAACCACCCAAGCCCCATTTATAAGGTCTATGTAAAGCGAACTTATGAAAAAGTAATTTTTTGTGTACTTTGACAATCATCTCACGACTATTTATCCCTAAAGAAATAATAATAATAATAAAAAATAAAATGAATTTAAAGTTATTTCTACACTATTCCTGAAAGCCAATGAATGGAATTTAAAAGAGAGTTAAAAAATTGGAAATTCATATTTCTGGCTGCAATACCACAAAAACCACTTAAATAAGTTGCATTTACTACCAACAATTCACACACCAGATTAATCTTTTTAAAAATTTTTTAATTTAATATTCTGAAAGGTGTTTCTGAAAGGTGTTTTATGACTAAGTTTTTTATTGAATTGATGCCAATATAGATAGAAGCTATAAGGACGATTATCGCAATGACCATTTAGTGGGGAACGCCTAATTACAACCAACAAATAATTTTAACACATACTTATTTACTACAATTGGAAATATTATGGAATCTGAAATAATCTACTTCAATATTCACGGGTGTTTGTAAAACAATACTGGGCTGTTGGCTTCTCCAAATATACAAAATGTATTTGAATTGGTTAACAATTCATTATGATAATCAGTATCGTATTTGTTGCAACAGCAAGATGTTTTTGAAATCCCAATAATTATGACAAATTATGTATTTATTCAATCAATATTTTGTAGTCACGACCATTTTCTAACGAATGTTTTCCCTATGTGTACGCATAATATGTGAAAAATGATATGTTTCGTGTTTGAGAGCGTTGTGGTGTTTCCCTGAATTAAAACTGATGATTCGAATTTAGTGTCATAGTCACCTACAGATTCGATTCTATCGATACCATGGACTTTCACCAGGTTAAAGTCTTCAATAGTTTTATCTGAATCTTGAATTTGAAATTTCAAGGCAACTACTGCTTTCCCACTATTTACAACACGCGGAAATTCAGCCAGGAGCATTTTTAAGTGGCCAACCCCAACTGCTGCTAGTATTTCGCATCGGACATTTATATATAAAGGTTTACAGCAGGATTATAGAGTTGTATTTAATATTTGATTCTGTCCCTTCGACAAAAAGCCATACCATTGAATAATTACCAAAATGATAAGAGTGAATTAATATTAAATTTTTGTAGCTAGTTTTGTTTTCATAATTATAAATTTATATGTATGCACCTACATAAATGTACAATCAACATCCATACATACAAGCAAATGCACACATACATACATACAACTATCTTTATGAACGCTACTTTATGTACGCACAGGCACAACATACGAGTACTTCGAAATAGAAAAAACGGACGGACAGTCAGTTAGACAGTAGGCATTGAAGTTAGCTGAATTGTTAGTTCTTGTTTTTTTTATTATTTGTTGGTCTTAAGTTAGTTATAGTGTTTGGTTTTGTGTGTCTGTCCGTGTGTCAGTGAGTTGTGTTATTGTCAGATCTTTTATTGAATTTAGACCTTTTCAGGCTTTTGCCTTGTCTTGAAATTTAAAAGAAAGAAAACGGGCAAAAATTTAAAATAAAAAAAAAATTACTTCAACACGAATAAATGATCATTCTTTTGTTTCGTTTGATTTTTTTTCTGCTGTTTCATCTAGAAGACCTCACCTCTTGGTTGTACAATAACTCTTGTGTTTGAAAACTTACATTATTTGGCTTTTGGTTTTAAATGTTTGTTTAGAACAACAACCATAACATTTAAGTTATTGTAAGATGCTTGAAAATAACAAAAAGAATGTACTCGTACACTGCTCGAAATGAGTTGGACGTCCGACAGATTTGTATGTGAAACGAGCTCACACTGGTGGGCTTTGCTGACCGCATCATAATGAAATGAAATGAAAGTTTGTTAGAAATTACGTTTGTTTATTTAAATTCTAAGGAATTTATTTGCTTAAATAGTTGGATCTAGTCAAAAAAGAATTTCTAAAATAGACGTTGCTAAATCAAGTGGTAATAAAATCCTTTTTACACATTTGAAAACATAAAAAGTTGCTTCGCTTGGAATTCGTAATGATCGTTGGCACAATTTCGTCCATTTTTATATGCAATAGATCAATTCACCAACGAATTTCATCCTGCAGGGATCTGAACCCATATTTTTCGCGCACGATATATTGAAAATGAGTCTAAGTTTGAGACAAAAAATTACGAGTCCTTCAATGAAAAACTAAATAATCATAATACACATATTTTAATTGGAAAATTTCTCTTAGAGTTTCTTATTTTAAATTTGAGTCACCATCTAGACAATGAATATGAGTCATGGCTTTTTATTGCAGTTTGTCGTGATTGTAAATTATTGGCAGACCATTTTCATATACAAAATTGTTAATGTAATTTTTAGGTAATAACTAATAAAAAATTAACAGTTGAAATTCTTTTGAATTTTGCCCACAATAACAATTTTATCCATTAGTCCTTGTATTTCACATATTACCGGTGCTAAAGCCTCCTCATCAGTAGACCTCTAACCATGTTTGTCGTACAACTAAGATGAAACTAAAGAATAATTGGTGCAGCAAAAGTAATGTCATAAATTGAAGTGGCGGCCACTTTGGTATAAATGAAAAATAAGAGTTCTGTTTTCATGGTAGTGCAAAATTGATGACATTAATTGCAACAAATTATATCACAAATTATATCAAATTATATCCTGCCTTCTTTGTATGCACATTAACATTTCTCTAATCCTTTCACGTCTAAAGACAAATATATGAACGTTTTTGTTCAGTGTATTAGATACATTTATAAACCACAATCTTAAATTAATTAAAAAAATATAGAGAATAAATTTTTTCAACAAATTTACTTGTTGAATCGAGCTCCTTATGCTGTTGCGATGCTGTGTTTTCAGATTATTTTTTATATTTTTTCCAGCTCTGCATCTTATATAAATTAATAAATATATGTATATATATACATATATATACATACATACATATATATATATATATATATATATATATATATATATATATATATATATATATATATATATATATATATATATATATATATATATATATATATATACATAATTTATGCACACATGTATTTTACATCGTCTAATAAATTGCAAAAAGAACTGTTTTATGCCACCAACAAAAATAAATGCATTTTTGAAGGCCTTTAGGAATAAGTAGCGACTTTGATAATTTATTTTTTTGAGAATTAAGATGACTAGATTTTTATTTATCTATGCGAACTAAATTGTTTGTTAAAATAAAAATTTACAACCGCGCATTACGCTCATTCAGTTCCATAATTAGACACCAGCACAGGGAACTGCATTTAAGGAACTTTCTGTCAGTTACATTTTATGATGATAATTTTAATGTTTATCTGTTTTTTTTTGTAACAATAATTGAAGGCTCTTGAGATGGGTATCGCTTTATGGCTTGTTGACTACTAATTCTCCACATATATATATATACATCATAAATGTCAAAAGTGCGGTGACATTTGCCGCCATCTGTAAAAATGGCTGCCAATACAAAATATGCCATTACAATTGCGCCACCCTGTACATACGATTTGACGTGATAATATATAGAATAACTATTCCTGCTTAATTAGAAGAGACGGTGTATTAAAATGGTCCAGGTTCCTTTGTATTCGCAATCTTATTTATTGGAAATTTAAGCATAAGAGTAGCTGACGAACGCCGGTTGCATCAAAGTGTCACTACTAACGAATAATAAAAAATTGCACAATGTGTTGACCCTTTTATTGTGTTATGTAAAAAATTGGCGCGTGTTGATTTATTTACGAGTATATCCGGTTTTTGAACTCTTTTCATCTGTGAGTAATCGTACACTAGGCGAAATGGTTTCGCAACTTGTGCTAGTTTATTAAGTAAATATTAGAACATATTAGCAGCCTAAATGCTGCATGAAATAACTCCCAATGAATTAGGTCCTAAAAAAGTGAAATAAGTCCTAAGAAAATTTTTGGATATAAAGATGTGATTATCGAATCTGCAAATTAAATAAATCCAAATTTTTGGGAATTTTTTTATAATAAAATAATTCACATTAAAAAAAAACTAGACTTTATATAATATTTTGCAATAAATTGAAATAAAGCCCAATTAATGTGAAATAAGTCCAAAATGTACAAAAGCCTTATTTCAGCCAGGCTCAAGGACTATCTTCTGGGTGGCATGTCAAAAACAGTTTTCGCTTTCTGAAGCGTTCGTGCATTGCGGCCTTTGGCCGGAAACAATGACTTCTTCCAAATTTACCTTCGCTTTTTAAAGCAATGCTCTATTGCCAGACCTCGAGCGGGCACAAAGGTTTATTCCAAGGAATGCAGAAATACTTTAGAAAACGAAGTCAGGCCTGGGAATATTTATTTCTGTATAAAAAACTAATAAATCGCAGGAAGTAATGAAATAACATCAACAAATATTTTTTTGTTCAATTCCATTTTGAGTAATTTCATAAAATGATATAATTCCAAAAAGAAAATGAAATTATAAAAGATAAGAAATAAATTCCAAAAATTTAGGTTTATATCCTAATGCAATAACACCCAATTGCATGAATATTTTTGGGCGTTATTTTGTCGGTCGTTATGTCATATTGCCGAAATTTGTGTCTTGTTGAATTTAATAGATGGATAAGGTACGTTTTTCAGATTTTCATTATTATTCTATTTTTCCCCTTAATTAATTAATTAATCAATTAAAAAATTCCATCTTGTCCATTCCACCAAATGAAATGTTTCTAGATTTGCTAACGCATTAATCTGTAATAGATCTAAATATTGGGAAATTAATATATTAAAAGTAATCAAATATTTAGTGCTTGGATGAGGCCAAAATAGTTTTGGACAACATACATATGTCATCTGGTTTTAGCGCGTTTTAAATTTTTCCCCTCGAAAATTTTCTGAGGCAATGCTTGGTGCTCCTATTTTTTATATTAAGAATTTTTACATTTATTTAAAAAAAACCCTTAAAATCATAGAAAGGGACAGCCAAAATACGTTGCAAACATTCTGCAAATACGAATCTAAATTTAAATTGCAATAAATGAAAGTTTTAAAGCGAGTAAAATTTTTCACACTTCATACGCTTGGATCCACTTCAGCCTTCTCTGTGCTTAACCTGCACACTTTCGCAGACAATCTTCTCGAAATCCATCTTCACATCTGGCAATATATCAAGTTCCTTGCCAACATGAAGTTCAGAATTTATATATTTACGTATTATATTATGGGCAGGTCCAGATTGTAAAGGAAATGATCAGTGTCTAGTCTAGTGGACAAGCATTTATATTCTTTAAAATTATTATTCGTCATGTTCTTCCAAATAGTTATTTCATGAATTGTTGTTATTTTCGTAAATTAAGACTTCAGTGTTCTTGGGTAATAAAACACAGTCAAGCCCACAATAAATAACAAAACTTTTTTATAAGAGCAATTTTTCAAAATTTTCACTGCCTTCCCACTAAAATTGCATTTACACGACACATACACACAAGTAAATACCTACATACATGCATGCATGTTTATGTATACACTTTAAAGGACAATGGTGGTAGTTCTGCATTCCACGTGAAAACAATTCACATGAAAGTGTCATATTTTTAACAACAATGCCATGAAAATTGCGAGTGGTACGATTTCACGTGGCATACTGAACAGAGGAAAGTATGTGAAATGTGTATGTAAATGTTGTTGTAACTATTGTTGGAACACGAGACACTGTATTTATGTAAATGTTGCGCAAACATTTAAAAATGCAGTACGCCCTTGAATTGTGCAACAATTTGGACCGAGGCTGTTGCGAAATCCGAGTAAAAACTTAATAGATTCAAACACTCAAATTTATTGCCATAATTCAGGCAAATACTTACATGCAGATTCACTGGGATCTTGATGAACTGTAATCTTCTTTGAACCAACTATATTTTCCGCGGTCCTCGAAATCTATAACCAACAGCTTTTGATTTTACTTTAGGAAATTCCATATACATAATCGTCTTCACTGTCTTCCGATGCTATTTCACATGCATTCACTTCTGCAGTATTTCGGCGGTTATTTTGTGAAAATAATCGGAGAGTAAATGATGTGGAATGCTGTGATAAACGCTGCGATTCTACAATGTAAAAAATTTTGCTGTTGCAATAGGCGAGGTGTTGCGGCAATTGAGAGTTCCACAAGGCGAGGGCGTACTGTATGTAAGTAAGAAAAGATCACTCACTAATAGTACATGTGTATAATAGCGTGTGCGTGTGTCATAACTCTCACACATTTTTACATAACATGCGTAATTTTAATATACATGAATGTGAGCGTGTGCGTGTGCAATTGTTTCTATTGCGTTTTGCTTCATTTAATTTGTTGCGTTAATAGTATTTTTATCTTCCTTTGGCTCATTAAGCAACTCAAGGCAACAAGATGTTAACGCGTCATCATCATCATCATCATCTCTTCATCATTGCAATCTCCGATATCAGCTCTCAGGTTATTTTGGTTTGTTTTGTTTTTTGCTCCTTTTTTTGTTTTGTTTATTGCTATTGTTGCATTTGGTTATTGTGAATGTAAAGTTGATTATGGAAACTAGTAAAGAAGCGGTTAAATGTAGCACATGGCTGTTTGGCACACCGGTGGAGTTAATTTTTTTTGTTGCCTAAGTTAGAGCGGCTGCTAACGTCAGCGTTGGCAGCAAATAAATACCTAAATACAAGAAAAATATACATAATAAAGAAACAACAAGCAGCAAGTAAGCGAGAGCAACAGCTGATGATTACTCGTACAGTGCATTCAAAACTTTAGTTCAGATGAAGCACATGGCAGTTTGACTGGTCGGAACGTTGGCTGGCAGGCAGTCAATCGTAATACAACAGGTCTAGAAAACAAAACCAAACCAAAAACACAACTAAACATCAAACGAGTTACGCTGACTGATGTAGGGCCAGCCAACAAACACATCGTCAACAAGATTCACACACAAATACAAGTGCAACAAAAACAACAAGAACTAGTACAACTCACTACCTTAACCTTTAAATGAGTAACGACATAAACATCAACATCAACAACAAAAATAATAATAATAATACATAATCAAAAACTTGGATGACGATGATGAATAAACTTTGGATTTGTTTACGAAAACTCAATGGAAAAGAAAACAAATTAAAACTAATCCCACCCAACCACCAGCTGATCGTTCAACTAGCCTGCCTATCTATGTACATACTTACATACTCGTACGTATGTGAGTATCTGCGTGCATTCTGGAAGTTCCTGAATTATGGTATTCATTTTGTTTTGCTGTTCTCTTTCATAATTGCAAACATTTTAAATATTTAATTGTTTTGTGGGTATAAATATTACAGCTTCATTTCATTGTTGCATATGAACTAAATATATAATAATTCTCAAAAATAAATGAGAATTGCAAAGAACACACAATTGTCGTACACTATACACAGTGTTCCGTAGTCATAGTACGAAGAGAAGAAACACGAATTTATTCTATAAAAGCCAGTCAGTTTGTATAACTCATTGGAAAACTTTTCTCTTAATTTATTTGTCATTGTTTTCTCCGAAAATAATTAGCAATTTAATTGATTCAATTAATTTACTTAATTTTTTTTTGGAATAAGGATCATACTTTTTTCTGTGTGTAAGGACCAGATTTAATAAATATTCCAACCCTGCATTTTACATACATACATACATACATATTTACTTGTATTCATTATACAACGAAAAAAATAATTACTATTTAAACGTTGTCATACATACATACTCGTATGGTACTAATTTAAATACCTTCCAAAGAAGTCATTAAAATGCAAGGTGGTGTGAATTCGTATTGATTCTTGATTTTAATAAACCCTCCTCATTGCATGGAGTTCTCTCTTTTGATGCCTATTCACTGAATTATAACCCATCTGCATAAGGGAATCGAATTTTGTATCGTTCCTCTTTTTTGCTTTCGTGCGCTAGAAGCCACTTGGAATAGATATATTTGATTGGTAGTCGCTAATTTCATGTGACTTGAGATTTTTGTAGGCCATGTTACAGACTAAAAAGCGTTTCTTTTTAAATCATATTCTAAGCCATATTTCCAGTATCCCTTTATCGGATACGTGATGAAGAAACCGTTGCAAAGGTTTCTTTAACACACATGATGGCTTTCTATTGAATTTACCCACCAATAATTTTTCAATTTAAAATATATAATGTTATTTATGAGCACAACGATTTCTAATTTATGTTTACCTTTTGCGACGGTAGCTCAATAAGTCAGTGACTTTTTGAGTTTCTCGTCTCATAACTGAGAGGGCAACATTACTCCTGTCAAGAGGCATCTCTCAGTGGACTCCTGTCAAAAATTTGAACCAGCATCATTTAGTTTGTGTTTGACAGCCATTGAAATCAGACTATCGCAAGAATTTTGCTCATTAAGCATTATTTTTTTCGGGAAAAAACATCACTCAAAGCAAGGCTAAGTTTAATAAATTCTATGGGAATTCTGTACCATTAATTTCAATGCTGAAAAAGTGGTTTACGGAATTGCATTGTGACGGTACAAGCACGGAAGATGCCGAACGTTCTCAACGCTCAGTTGAGGTCTTTACACGAGTAGATTGATAGTGTGTTAGATTGTGGAAACCAAAGGGATATCAGACGGCTTAGTGGTTTCAATTTCGGAGTCTTATTTGGACATGAGAAAGCTGTCCGCAAGATGGGTGCCGGCCGCATTTGCTCACAGTCGACAACAAATGCAATCACAACTTCGCAGGAGTGTGTGACGTTGTTCAACCGCAATATGGACGAGTTCTTGCTATATTTCGTAACTGTGGATCCACCTCAACACATTAGAGACCAAACAGCAGTCCAAACAGTGGGTTTCTCGGCGTGAATCGGCGCCAAAGAAGTCATGGCGATCGTTTAAAACTACGTAGACTACCTCTAAAAGGGCAAGCAATCAATGCGAATATTATGCCATCTTATTGGTTTGATTTAATGAGGATCTGAAAAAAACGATCACATATGGCAAACAAGTTTTTATTCCACCGGGACAATGCAAAGGTTTACACATGTGCATTTTGCGTGGAAAAATCTTAAATTCTATCACCCACCCTATCCTCCGGATTTAGCACCGAGTGAATATTTCTTGTTTACAAACCTGAAGAAATAGTCAGCTGAAAGAGATTTGGCTCCAACGATGAAATCATCTCACAAACAAATACCTATTTGTATGACCTCGCAGACGTATTTTATTTTGAAGGGATAAAAAATTTGAGAAATGTTGCACAAAGTGTATAGAGCTCAAAGCAGACTATGTTAAAAAATAAAATCACATTTTATACAAAAACCTGTGTTTTGTAGAAAAAGTCACGTACTTATTGATCCAACCCTGTATATTTCGATAGTTTTGTGCAACCTAATGGTCTAATAAAAGGTTGTTCAGCTCCGCTGTTGAGTGAAATTTCAAACAGACGATTAATTAAAAAATATGTAACTGTCCTACCTTTAGAAACATACGAGTTTAAGTTTAGATCTAAAATTATTCGCAAAACGGTCGTTTTGAAATAGATCGATTGCCATCGCATATCGGAATACATTAAATTGATGGAGAAGCAATAGACTATAATTGAAGGCGTTGGTAATGGTGTTTCCTTTTAAGATCTACGGTCTGATAAACAAGTCACACGAATAACATTCTGCATGGCATCACGTGAATTCAGTCTCACCACTCCACCAACTTTAATATTTAATATTTAGTTTTAAATTAAAAATTATTTTGTTGTAAGTCTGGAATGCTTTGTAAATTGTTGTTTCAATGTCTCCATTTGAATGAGGAATGTCAGCAGCACAGAAAAAAAATTTATGTTTCAGAAGTTGACTTCTTGTTTATACGAAATTGTGATGTGTTTTTTTACAATTGTTTAAAAATGTTTCTTAAAATTCTTTCGATAGAGCAACAAAAAAAAATCATCTTCCCTTAACGACTATGGAATTGTCAATCATGGGCAATTTACTACGAAGCACTTGTTACTTTACCCTGGAGACTTTCAAAATACCACATGTTCATTAAGGTATTTTCATATTTGCCTTTCACAAATTATCTTGTCTTTATTTGTGCCCTTTGTTTCCAATTGGTGTTGTTGTTCTCCTAATTTCGCTTAACTTTACATTGTAGCAGACATACTTGTCCACTTTGTGTTCAACGTTGCAAACAAAATGTTGTCGTCGTGAGCGTCACTGGAGTTGCTGCATACGCCAATAAAATTTTGCAATAATTGCTGATGTTGAACTCTTCAGTATGGAGGAGAAGTCCATTTTTGAGATGGAATAAAAAGTCTTAAATCACAAAAAGATACGTGCGTATGTTTGGCATGTGAGAAAAAATAAAAGAGGAACTGCAAAGAGCAGGCGCGGATCCAGCTTTAGATAGAGGGGAGCCATTGTAAAGATTTTATTGGTTATTTCAATCATTTGGGGGAGAGGGATGTGTACCTTTTCTCCTAACCCTGGACCCGCAACTGTGCAATATAGATACATACATTCACACATTCATGCATACAAAAGTACGTACATACACACATGCATAAGTTTAGTAGTTTTTGTTGTTATTGTTGCAGACCAAATATAGACTTAAATTACAGAGGCATTCAATCTTTAACTACTTTGCTCTGACATACCATTCCCAAGGCTTGGAAAGAAACACTCACATACGCACACGCACACACTCACACAAAATTTTAAATTAATTGGGAAAGGCTCCCAAATCATGTGTTAAGATCATTTGCGCTTGCAGCCTCATAGAAACATATAATTTTTTCTCTTAAAACTTAAAACTATCATTTGTATTTCTAAACGGCCTTAAGACTTGACCGAAATTATTCGCTGATAATAATTTCAATTGATGGAGTTACGAAGAGTTTTCGAATAAAACCGAAAGGCAGATTTTTAAAAATTGCTCTTGAATTCTTTTGTTAGGGAACGTAATAATAAACAATTTTATCTTGGTTACCTTCCCAATCTAAAGAAATCATTAGCAAGTGGTATCCTTGTTATTGCTTGTCGTTCGTACTTAAAAATGTGCAAATGTACATACAGTAGCGTTAGAAATAATAGCAGTAAATATCAGTACTCATATATATTCCTAATGGTCACAAGGTTATAAAATTTTTATTTGATATTTCAAGTGAGAAGGTATAGAAAGGGGAAAAGGCTCCTCCTCATACAATGTAACTAATAAATATTCTATATTTCGAGAACTAATACAGTTCCAGTAAATTAGTTACTACGGCACTAAAATATAGAAGGTGGCGCGGTGGAGACTTGTCCTCACATACAAAGTTTATTAATTATTCTATATTTCGAGAACTACAGTGGGACTAAAGGGTGAAACAGTGAAACTGTCCAAATTTTTGTCATGTCACTATAGGACTAAATGGCATATGTTACTATAGGACTAAATGGCATATTCTAACTTAAGCATTAAGGTGTAGGAGGTGGGGATGAGTACAAAAAACATCATCACACTTCTTGTTGGACTGAAGTGTGGAGATGTATGAGGGAGGATATAGTTACGCCATCCAAAGTAATTATTATTTGTTCCCTATCCTGCGAATAGCAATAGTAAGACTATAAAATTTTTTGATACGTTACAATGGGACTAAAAAGTTCTTCAAATGTTTGAAATAGTAGAATGAGATGAATGTACTCATATTATGGCACACAAAAAATCATCGGAATCACTTGACCAAACTTTACAGGACTTAAGAAGCTGCACCAGATTATTTAGAGATGAAATGATATTGCTAGCTGGAAATATTCCCCAAACATTTTCTGCCAATAATGGTTCAACACCAGCTGATGAGTTGAATACGTTCTTAAGATCATTATATCCTTGGAACAGCGTTAAGACTTTGAAATTAGTCACACATATGATTGCAACTTTCAATATTTTAAGAAAAGTAGATTTAAAAATAATATTTTTATATTATATTATGAAGCCCGAAGAAGATAAAAACTTTCCGATGGTCCCAGCCTATTTTTTCTTACATGAAATTAATACCATAAATTATAAATTTTAAGAGAATACGATTTTTACGTGAATATAAAGAAATACGTATTATATTGTTGCCTAAATATTATGTGTACTAATGAACGAGCTTCAGTGCCAATTATTTAGAAAGTTTTTCTTTTGGGTTAAGTACTTTTTAGATGAAAAAAGTACTTTCTGAAGGGTAAAGTGGATTGCAAAAGTTTGTAGAAGTAATTTAAAATTTTAATTAAATTTGGAAGCAGTAGAAAATATGGAGTTCCACGAGTATTTAGTTCTTTGAGTGGTTTATATATTTATATATATGTTCCTTTTACTCCTTTTACTCGGTAGCATATGTCCGAGTAGCTTATGAGCCAAGCCAAACCTTTTGGTCTGGTTGATGAAATGATTTTGTAACTGTTCTCAAATTTATATTATTGCAGGCGATGTGGCTTCCAAAAACTTGTAAAAACACAATTTATTTACTATATATTTTGTATCTATTTTTTGTTATCTAAATATGTTTTCATTCAGATGATATCAATAAATTATTGACCAAGTTGTTGTATTTGAAACTCTTTTCTGTTTGTCCATGATCTTAGTTTTTTTTTTTTTTTTTTTTTTTTTTGTAAGAATACTGATGATTTTATCTTGAGGACTCTGTGTGGTTTCATTGCCCATCGTCAGTGTTACATTTACATATAATATGCCTACGAGTATTGCGTTCTACATTTCAAATGGTCGAATTAGAATTTTCAATTCTTTTGTCAGTTTTAAGCAGTTGCATACCTTCATGTGGGATCTTTAATATTGAACTTAGTGTTAAAACATTAATTGGGCAAACTCTTAGAATTGCAATACAATATCGTAGCAATATAAATTTGTAGCTCTCTTGGTAAATTACAACTGAACGATTAAATGCGCGAAGTAAATTTTTATCGTAGACTTAGATGCCCCTAAACTATTTTTTCTTATTATATGGATGCTTAACTGACAATTTCCAAGCCAACGCTCAATGGCTTGATGCCGAAATACTACATGATTTAGAACCGAAAGTAGTGAATATTCAGCTGACGTCTTGATCACGCCATATATATTTATACCAGCCACATTTCTCTATTGGTTTTTTTTTCAATCACCCTCAAACACATTAGGCACTTGAGAAAGAGTTTGATGTGAAGGCATCTATGATTTTAGATCCAACTCGCGTATTTGCTGGGACATAAAATAAACTTACACTTCATTTGTTTGCGTTATGAATTTATTTATTCATTAGTTTCGTGGGATGTTTCGTTGGGAACTAAATTTCTTTTGGGATCTTAAAATGTTTTCCTTTCGTGAGGTAAATATTTTTTTAATAGAATTTGTTCGTTTATAGGAGAGAAAGAAATGGAGAATTCAAGTGTATTTTTGTTGTCATTATCATTTCAAGAATGTTTTGTTATGGAATTTTGATAAAAATTCAATAAAAATAAACGCACACCCATACATGTCAATGTTTATTCAACTTTACAATAAAATCGTTAAAATAAAATACAGCAGATTCCCTCTTTAACGAATCCCTATTTTGTTTATGAGTTCCCACAAGGCAAATTTTCTCAAGTGTCATATTTGTATGGAATAGATGAAGAACGGAAAAATTTTGATACCATCTTGTCAAAGCCAATTTAAAGTTCGTGTTAAAATTGCCACAATATAAGAGTTTGTTAGTGGAAATTGAGCACTGAGAAAAGGAACAGAACGAAGCGTTTTTGTCGTCGAATAGTATTTAAGGTTTATGTAAGTAATGTAACTACTATTAATTTGGAACATTTATTTATTTGACTTTGCAACCTCGAAGCAAATAATAAAAAAAATTCAGACGACACTTGATGATGATAACAAAGCAGTCCCTGAGATTTTTAAAGAAAGTCCACAAACACCGATTTGTTATCCTAGAGAAGGATTTCTAGGACGTGAAACCAGTTTATAAAGTCTCCCACTTCGTTGTTAAACATTGAATCTATGTGTCATGTGAGTTAATGTGATTTGATTTTTGAGATCAACAGTCTATGTCACAGTAAACTTGATGAAAATCAGCCACATTTATACAAAACTAGCGGGCCCGTTGCCTGCTTCGCACGGCAAAACAAAATAAGAAAAGAAACATATTGTTTTTAATAAAGTTGGTTTTGTTCCCAAAAACACACTCACTTCACATACGCACCGCACACACATGCGTTATCGGATTTTAACCAAACTTCATATAAACCATATATCGGCCACTGCCTACGTAGTGTATAAGTTTGGTTGAAATCGCTCGACGCGTTTATGATTAGTTCGGCGACATACATATACGGACTTATTTTTATATATATAGATATTCATGAAAACCTTTGGAAAGAAACAGTTTAAGAGGCAGGTGAATAATTATATGTAGATTATTCAAAATCTATTCGGTGTCATATTATTTTTTTTGCTTTTTTATTTAATTAGTTTCTACTATATCTTTCACTATTAATCTTTCCCGTTTTTTCAAATATTTTCTCAGTCTGTTCGCTCGGTCGGTGTTCATTAAATCGGTAGGCTACTGTAAATGAAATTTGTAAAATCGTAGGAAAACTAAAGGAGGCTTAATAATGTTGAAAAGTTTTATTGTTTTTTTTCTTATTATTTTTTTTTTGTTGAAGTGATCAACAATGCCGCAAGTGGTAACAAAGCCCCAACAGTCAGTCGATCAAACACATACATGCAAACATACACGAATTCATACGAACATACACACACATGTGCTCAAACGAAACTATGGAAAAGGGTTTTATTTTATTGTACTTAAATACAAGCCATGTTAGCAGCATCACTAAGAAATAATAAAAAAATAATGATTATAATAAAGACCAGATAAAAAACAAAAGAAATGGGAAAAAATTTTTAATTTCGATTTTTTATATCTAAAGTTTTTTTTGGCCATGTCTTCTTTCGTTTTCTTCATTTGTATAATGGGCTGTTTTGATAAGTGACTAAAAAAGGAAGATAACGTTTAAAATAAAAATGCCGTCGTTATAAATACTTAATAGATATCGATGGAGGCTATATACCTATTTACTACATATAATTCAATTCACTCGATTTGGCCACAAACTTTAATTCGGCTTTATTTTGGTGTTGGAACGTGTAAATTTTTTGATAACTTTTGCAACTGCCCTCGCATTAAGTATAAATGTACGTTCCCATTTCCATTTACCTTTTCAAACACGTATAGATGCATCAGCGTCAGTGTGTTTTTGTTGTTTGTTTTTTATTTGTTTCGTAATGTCTGTGCGAAGCGAATCACGTAACACAACGAAGATAATGGAGCTCATAAATATTTTTGGAAATATTTCTTCTTTCATCCACTTCATTTTTTATATCGGCGATAACTGAACATGAAAAGCTAAAGTATTTTTATTCGTAGCTTTTTGCGGTGTCACTGCGCGTGCAACTTCACTCTACCACTGCCATGACGTTTTTAAAAACTATCCACAACTTAAGAAGACTTATCAAATATTTAGATATTTTGAATCACTTGGTGGCGAATTAATTATTTTTTCAAAAGCATTTTGATTATATGAAGCCCTTTTTAAAATATTGAATAAATCGAGCTTAAACAACAACAAAGTTTCAATGCAGATGACAGCAGCATAATCCATTCTTACTGATTTGGCCATAGGCCAAGTCCGTTGGAGATTAGGGCTATGAGGCAAAATATGGTTGATTCAATAAATCAAGATCTTGCAACAATCTCAGAATGGGGTCATACGAATCGAGTCGATTTCAATGCTCGGAAGACTCAGTGCTGTATGCTTACTCATAAACGTATGACCGTACATGCTGCTCCATCTGTAATTATGGGTGATATAAATATTGAGAAATCAAAAGCTCTTGATGTTCTAGGCATGAAAATTCAGTCTGATGTTCGATGGACTGAGCACATTTTTCATATCGCCAAAGAAGCATTCAAGTGCCTCGGTTTTTTAAGACGGTGTAACAGATACTTCACCCTTCTGATATCCTCACTATTTATACCACCTACATCCGGCCGAAAATAGAATACAACTCTCATGTATGGGCCGGTGCTTCAAAGTATATTTTGAAGCTACTAGACCGAATACAGGAGAGGGCGAAAAGACTCATTGGTGACAATAGTGTAGCGAACTCTATTGACTCTATTGACTGGAGCATCGTCACAACGTGGGATGTGTTACGCTGTTTTATCATTACTTCAATGGAATGTGCTCTAATGAGGTAAGGGAACATATTCCCGAGATCCGCTCTTAATTACAAGCAACACGTTCCTCATTAAGAGCACATCCATTTGTGGTCGATGTGACAGCGAATCGCACTACGCATTACAGAAATAATTCGTTCTTTGATCGAACGGCTCGTATGTGGAACGAGCTCCCGGCAGATATCTCTCCTGCCATACACAGCGCTGAGAGATTCAAATCGAATGTCCACAAGCACTACTCCCGCTATCCTCCTCACCCTATCCTATTTTCCTAGTTCCAGCACAATGCACTGCATACTGGTACTGAGTACTGGTCCAATTGCAAAAAAATTAGTTGTGAAGTTTTCTCTTTAAAGACTCGGAACGCGTGTCTCAGAATGACGACTATTTATTCAAATATCTCCTCAGTTAATAAATTTCTTGAATGTGGGAAAAGAATGAGCATGTAATTTTTAAAAATGGTTGGACTTACCTGGTTATTGCATTAGAGCTTTCAATCGCAGATTTCAATAACAGCTTTGGAACATATGAAACACTTTTTATACATATGGAATTTAGTAAACAAAATTTGGTGAAGAATGTTTTTTATACGTGGGTTTTGACAATAAGAATAGAAAGGAACTACACGTACTTTATTAATTTGCTCTACTTGGAAGAATGAGAGTTTAGGTGCAATGGTGAATTCAAGTTGAATTAGTCGAGCAGTTATTTATTTGATTTAGTAATTTTGTGTGGCTTGGCAAAGTACGATATTGGTACGTTTGGTACGCGTATACCAGGGAAAAGGTATTTTCTTTTCTACAGGCTCTTCGGACATCAACTACATTTGTCTTAAATTTTGTAATTTTTCCTTTCTCAGGACCATGATGGTACCGCATTCCACATTTAGTGACACCTTTATTATAAATAAATGCAACAGTGGGCTGACAATTCCACCTGTTACGAATTCGTCTTGCCAAAATGTCATAAACTGTATTAATTTATACTTATGGTGCTTAATGTGTTTAAATAGTACTTTTGGTACTTTTTTTGTTGCGATGCGATCTCCGCCGTACAAACTACTAAATATCAAAAATGTTTTAACTACGTTTGAAGGACATTTATAGGCATAAATTCTCTTTAAATTAAGAGACATTTTGTGACGCTAAAGGACATTTTGTGACACTTCATATGAATTGGGTGGGTGGCTTGTAAAGTTATGGAAAATCCTAGATGTCCAACGACGAATGTTTTTAAAAGATATCGGTCATATGGAAGCAGGTTTTGTCTCTTTGATCGATCACTTGTAGGAGATCTGAAACTGCAGTTAATTATATAGTCTTCACAGATTGAGGCAGTGCAAACGTAGTGAAGTCGGAGATATTCTAAAACAGAACTTGCTTGATTGTATTTTCACACTAGGAATTTATTAATATTTCGTTTGTTTTGCATACATTTTTGCAGAAATTTAAACCACTGTGCGTAATTAATTAGCTTGGTTAATTTGTTTAATTTGAGCAGGTCAATTGTTTTATAATAGGGAATTGTTTATAATAATTAAACCCCCTTATTATGATTGTCGACGTCACACCGAGTCGACATCAATATATTGGCAATTGCGGGATCGTTATCGAGAACTATTAAATATTATTGATAGGATATTACTACTACTATGGGTTATAAAATTACAATTGGCCATCAATATTAGTTAATTATTGCCTACAAGGAGTTCAGAACTGCTGTCTTTTTTACTGTCGACTTGATGTGACGCCGACGTCGACAATCATAATAAGGGGGATTATTTGTCTATAGTTAACGTTGAGCTTTTTAAATAATTTTTGTTTTGAAATAGTGAGAAAGTAAATTACCAACTCCAGTGGTTGTGTTTTTTTACAAAATATTTAACTGGTTCATAAATATTTTTTTTAAAGTTTACTTATCGAAGTAAAGCTTAGCATAAAATGCTATGATTGTAAATTTAGAATTTGCAAAAGTTCTAATACTCTCAGCATCAGCTACAAATTTCATTTTAAGGTTGCTACGTTCCTCTTATATCGCTGAAAGGCGAGAATAGAAACTTTGGCTTTATGAAACCCGTGTAAGTCTTTCACATTCCACAACTTACTGGATGAGGCTGATCAGTTTTTAAATGTAACGAAAAGCTGACATTTCTTGAAAAAGCAAAATCTTTTACATTCTCTAAAACAAAATCAGTTCAAGACAGCCAGACAAACAAACTCACACGTTAAATTTACATTCACATCTCATGGATTGTATACTCACATTTCATTCAAAACGATAACAAAATAATTGATGTGTGCTTTTAAATATACATATAAAAGATCTACAATTGTTTTCATGAATGAGTTTTCGTTATTAACTTCCGCTATCATAGACAACAATAGTCATTAGAGAAGAAAAATATCCAGGGAATTCAATAGCAAATACTCAAAACCACGAATATTTGCTAAGGGAAGAGAACGACTTCTCACTGAATGGGAGCTTAAAATGTAGCACGAAATGTAATACAACACCTACACATGTGTGTTGATATAACATACATATGTTCTATTTGATAAAAATTAGAAATAATCATTAGAAGGTTTTCATTGCGGTTGGGAAAGAATTAAAGAATAACGTCAGCTTTCTTTAAGTCTCAATAAAATTAAACATGAGTTACAATTAAGTTGCTACCATAAACAAAAGCCACTCCAGCAACAAAGCACTTCCTGCTTTTAAACCATAAATCCAAGCGACAGGGCGAATAAGGCAAATATGAAACATTCGCCAAACCAACCTTCAAAAATGTCAATAATCTATGACAACAAATAAAAACTTGATTGGCTTAAGAAATCAGAACCAAATCAAACAGAGCAGCCCACGCAGTAGTGAAATAAATAAAACAATATGCTTGTGTGTGTGTTTGTTTGTTGAGCGGGCAAAGGGTGCGAAGTGCACAAGAAGAAAAAGCAGAATAATTCCTCCAAATATGAAATTGAAATTAAAAAAGCAAACAAACAAACAAAATAACAATCACCAGCCGGTATTATCAATAGGAGCCAGCGAGCAGGAATACATACGTACTCGTACATATGTATAGTATATATATGTACGTTTATTAAACACATGATGTTTACAAATCTGCACGAGACAATACTGACCTCACCCACTAGTAGTGGAGCGTGTGAAACGTATGAGCGCGCCCTGTAAAGCCAGCCGTCAAATATGTATGCATGTCGAATGTATGGATGTAGTATTTAAAACTAGTCACCAGACAGACAGACATGCGGACAAATCGATATAGAAACTCGTATAAAACATCATCACTGTTTGCGGTGGCAAACAAGTTTTATTATTTCTGTTTGCCAGCGAACTGGATTTGAACTTTGATAATGATATTTTAAGTAAATATAGCAGCATGTTTGCCTGGCTGCTTGCCTGCCGTCTGTCTGTCTGTCTGATTTCTTGGTCAGGTTGGTGGGTATTGTAGTGTGGTTTATTTTGGCTGATAAGAAGTTATCCGAACCACACGTGCTTTTGTGTGTGTGTGTGTGTGTGTGTGTGGGTATTTCTGTTTTATTGTATTGAAAAGCTTCCAAAAATACACTTGCAAATAATAAAGAGAGTGAGTGAGCGAAACTAAACAGGCCAAATAGCTGTTGATCAGGTCCCAGACATAGGAATCCAATCCAGCTGTAGCCACATCATTTGATTGGCATGCGGTATTCATGCATTAGGTCAAGGATTCTCTACCGGTTACTGGTACTTTATTCTATGGCACGCCTGGGTAGGATACGGCGAATCTTTAATCGTAGTAGTGGTTGATGGTCGTGTTGTCGTTTTAACGCTCCTGAAAAACATGTTTTATTTTCTGCACTCCCTCCCTCCCACCTTCCTATGGAGCAACATGGGAATGAAGCTTTACTTTTGTTTAGATTTTTATTTCATGTGCAGCACATAAAAAGTAGAAAATATTTTAATGCACACAAACCAAAAAATCCATACAAGAGGAGAGTACTCACCATGAAGTACACACTAGTACATTTGTGAGGCTGCATGGTATTGGTTTTGCGGTGGTGTTTTTCTTTTATAGTTTGCACCTGAATCAAATCAATACACCGCAAACCGGCATTACTTGCGCATACATCAGCATGTGTTGCATCAAGAACGTATAAAACAAAATTGAATCGCACATACCAAACACTCACACACATACGTCAGCATTTGACACCTTAAACGTGTAATTGTAACATCCAAGCATTTAATGCACATATTCATTATATTCTAACATTCATACATACTCGCACATACATACATACATGTGACTGATGGATTTGATTATTTGAGAAGAAATAAGTTGCTAATGCCTGCTAATGCCTCATAATCTTATCGAAAACAATAACAACAAGCAAAAGGGTTGATTGGAATGAAACTTATTATTAATCTGAATTTCTGGTTCTCTGAATTGTTGTGTTGAAGTTGTGGGAAGTTTGAACCTTGAAGAGCAGACAGGATGACTGCCAAACAGACTGACGCACTGCGCTCTCGTTCGCTGAGAAGTTGAATATTTTCATTTATTTATTTGCGATGCAAACAATATGAATGCGAAATATGGATCTCGTTCATTGGATGGTATCCATCCAATAACTGACTGTTTGACTGACTCCCAGGCTTATTGGTTCTGTGTTCTGTGTGTTGTTGCTTTGTATGATTATAAAATAAACAGTGGCAGACAGCCAGACCCCTGACAAATACTCGCTTTTTGTTTGACATTTGCGAAGGAGTCAAACTTGTTCGACGACCACGTGTAATGGATGATATTGTTGTTGCCGTTTGTTATAACTTACTGTTCTACCAAGTTGTTTAATACCACAAACAACAACCACACGCACATACAACGCGTTGAAGTACGAGCATTAATATTCCAGGGTTTTCTATTCTCATTTGGCTGTTTGGTTATTGTGTCTGTCTGCCTCCAGTGGTTTCTCTGTATGAACGTCTGAGTCGAGATTTAATTTGTTTCAACTTTTTGCTAAGCATGTTCTGGTTTTTTGTTGCTGTAGCACTCATAATAATTGTTTTGTGTTTGTTGTAGGTAAATAAAATTATCCTGTTTGCGGTCTTTCCTGTTACTGTCATATAGTTTTTAGTAACTTAGTTGTAATTTTTGTTGTATTTTTTCTTTCAAAAATTTTTTTTCGATGGGAATTTCAAAAACCTGTTCTCTACACCAACACGTGGCAGTAGTGAATTAATTACTGTAATTGCGAGTATGAAAGGTGCAACAGTGGGCTAAAACCAAAGATTTATATTCTATGCTAAAATGTTTACAGCAACGTGTCCTGCGCATTTCAGTTGAACGGGTTCACATTGTCTTAATTATGTCCATATGTTATATATTGGTCAAATATTTCTTTCACTGAAAGAAATATTTGACCAATGAAAGAAATATTTGACCAATGGGACTATTAACTGGCCACTTTATTGGTACGATTCAATGGCGTGTGTTCATTTTTTTATACGGTGATAGACTACGGACATGGTATAATTTATGAAGTAATGCTTAATTTACTGCGAAGTGGTCCCGATGCATACGAGTACATGCGTTTCAGTTGCAGCGACCACATGCCCAAAATAATATTCTTATATTATTGCGATAAAATTATCATATTTCATGGATATTTTAATAACATTTGTCCACTTTATATTTCAAATAAAAATGTTCCTCCGACAGCCCAGATACGTGGCAGTCCCACTGTAGCAACAAGCAAATTTTAATGTAAGAATGTTTATCTTCCTTAAGAATTCCATTAATAGAAAATGCAAGACTCAAGTGGCGAAATTCCATTGAAGGACTATTAGGATTATGACGTATGTAATTCTGTAAAAATGGTTATTGGAAAAAATAGAACAAAAGCATTTTCATTCAGAATGGATTATGTGACAAATGGGTCAACAAATGCGTATTTCCACATCTTTTCAAAATTTTCGTTAAACGCAATCGAAACTCCAATCGAAACAGTTATAAAATTAATTATATTTGTTTGTCTAAATCATTATTAAAAGTTGAACAACTTTGGGGTTGAATTAACAACTCAGGTGCAAGATTATGGACAAATTGATTTCATAGTTGTTCCTACGTTTAAATATCCATACATCCACACATACATACATACATACGTACATGTATGTACATAGATATCTGCATGTATGAAGTTCATTAAACTCCGCAGTTTATTTTGTCGTAATGATGATGTTATTGATAATGAAGATCTATTAAATACGTACTTAAGCGATACGAGTCCATATAATGGGAAAATGAATGAATATCAATGTCTCTTGAAACAATACACATACACATAAGTATGTAAATACCATACATCCAGACAAAACATGTGTATATGTATGTATGTGTTGCTTTAACTAAATACAACAACATGATAGCGGTCTACTTCAACTGGTTGAAGTATTTACAAGTATAAATTACTTAAATTAATTTTGTTTATAAATATTTGTGTGTGTGTGTGTGTTTTGTGTTGCTTTTGCTGCTTTTGCTGCACTCACTGCCTACGGTTGACAGCTACCACGAGCGTTCAGCTGATAAATCCGGTTGATCCACTAAGTACGAAAGATAAAAAAACGTTGTACAATGAATATCGATTTAATTGCGCATCTATTAACGCAATTACGTCGGTTGTTCGATCAATAGCTGTAATTTCAACAATTAGATTACCGGAGTGCAAAATATCCCATAAGCGGTAAAATAACATATTTACAATTTTTATTTACAAGTGAAATTATGAAATATTTTTACGGCCTAGGAAAAATACTATTTTTTAATATGAATGCTGAGGCAGTAGGTGCGATATATGTGTCCCAAGTGACGTAAAATTTGCAAAACAGCCTGCGTATGACAAAGATAATTATGTTTTTCTATTGTTTTTTATATAAATACATATATATTCATTTAAAGAAATAAGTTTTATTAGAGTTTTTAATTCACAATTATGAAAATTGTCCCTAAATGTCAAAATATAATTGTTATATCTGACCATTATTTTTGTGGCAGAATTAACTGTTATTTCTACTTATTTTTTCTTAACAGTACAATTCAAAAACCGTTAAGTTTTAAATATTGAACTCTTATTGCTCCTTAATAGTCAGCAATTGAGTTCCGAAAACGCACATCTACACCATTTTGTATTGAAATTGGAAAAGTTCCAAATGCAATTGGGAAAACTTCAAATGAAATTGAGAATTTCGTTTTGAGATGGAGAAAATTCCACATGAAATTGAGAATTTTTAATTGGAAAAATTTCAAATGAAAATAAGAAAATTTAAACATTAATAAATATTTAGTAAAAGATAATACCCAATTTCTTATAGAAGTACATATTTATGATTATTGAAGCTCTTGTCTTCATAAAGAGTTTGGGATAGTTTTATAAGCGACAGTCAACTAATAATGTATAAAAAAATTGTTTTATGAAAATTTAGAATCGTAATTGTTTGTTGTGCTGTTTGCATAAAAGCATTCTAAGCCTACCATGATTATATGGTTTTTAATATTCATATACAATAGAAAATTCTCATATTGTATTTGATTCGTATGGCATAAACATATGTATGAGGTTGAATGTTTTCAAATTGAACTTCTTGAAGTTCACTGACGGTTTCATTTAGCCATCAATGAAGTATCGTCATATGAACAACTAAAGGCACAAGGTACAACAAATTTAATTAAAATTATGTTAGAATCAGACAAATATAAAATTTTTCAATTACTCTCTTCATTCGAATGAAATGAATCTCGTGAATTCTTCTTCCTTATTCATTATATTTTTGTTGATTTGATTTCATTTTATTTACTATCATGATAGAAACTAATAATTTTTGAAAATAATTAATTTTGTTTTTATCGCCAAAAAAATATTAAGGGACAAAAAAAATTTCAGGGGAAGTGTTTTTATTAACTGCCTTTGCACTAAGTTGTATGGCTGCTGCAAAATTGATGATGCCACACTTCTAACGACTATAGAACTTTAAAATTTAATTTTACTGATCGTAAATTATCGTCTGCGATGGAAAACTGAAAATCAAAAATTATGTTACTGAAGCCTTTTCCGCGCTGCAACGGCACGTTATGGCTACTGGACTAAAATTGTAATTGTTTTTGTATACGATAAACTGTAAGTTACGACTGTGTGGCAAATAAAATTGTTTAAACCATTAAATGGTTAGTCGTGTTTTAAACACGATCTCTTAACAACCGCTAGTTAGTCTTAAACTGTTTGTTAACTGATCCGAACTATAAAGCGAAAATAAAATATTTATTTTTCATACGGCCGTTAATTTGTATTCCCATTATTTCGCTATATAATCCTGTTCCTTTATGTAACAACTTCAGTAGTTATTATGTATTTATTTTATTTATTATATATTTAAACATAAACACAAAGTTCTCATCAGTGTGTTATTTACTTTGATGGAGATTATGTGAAATTTAAATGCCTAAATTGCGACACGTACACTGAAGTCGGGGCGACCGAAATCAACTCCCATAAATTCTATTAACAATTGATTCATCCCTCAATCAACCAAAAACAAAAACATTATTTGACCACCACAATCGCTTCTTATTGAATTAATTTTTCTTGCCCCATGTCATGTTTGTTTTTTTTTGTGTGTGCAAAGTTTTTGCAACCACTTGTTGAACTTGTCGATTGCAGTTCGCTGAATTTCATTAATTGTTCTAAACGTTTAGCGTTACTTTGTTCCATTTTTTTTTAATTGTGTCTCAGCTTAAAAAGAAAACTGTTTAACGATTTTAGTTTTGTTAATGGCAGCATGAGGAACGTTAGGGGATATGAGGAGGGAAGTTTGTGAAAAATGCTGCCATTAGTTGCAAACGTCGCATCGGTCAGTATAAGAGCAACAAGCACTAAGTTGCAAGAGGAGTTTAAGTGCTTCGTGCTAGTGTTTTATTTCATTTTGGCCATTAATGATTTTATTAATTTATTTTTTTATGTCTTTTGCCATTATGGTTTATTTGTTTGACTGTTATCTGCGGATTTAAACATGCCGCCAGGTGTATCCCCCTTTGTTGGGACGTTGTGTTGGTAAGAACCAAATTGGGGGGAAATTTATTTAAAAATAATGTGATAAGAATCAATTAATTAGTGTTGCAACATTCTTAAGTTTAATTTTGTTGTTGTTATAGTTTATCAGTTTTTTTTCGAAGTAAAAAAGGAAAAAACTTCTATTTGCATTTTTTTATCTGATCTTCCTAATATTAGTCTTTTCATATTGTTGTTGTTCGGGTTTTTTATTTAGTTTTTGTACAGTACAAGTGTGTGTTTGGCTGTGTGTTTATGTTTGGGTTCACTTGAACGTGTAAAAGTTTAATCACAGCTTGCGACAGCGACTGCGTCATGTTGGCCATTAATGGGTGTTTTCTCATTAAAACTTTTGCAGCTTAAAAGTTCCTGTTCCTGTAATTGTAGTTGTTTTTCAGTTTCGAGTTTGTTGTTGGATTTGCGGCTCCTGGACTACTACATATAATTTATGCTGATCAATTTATTTTCTCTGCAGTTGCTTTTTGTCGACCATGGCCGGTGTGCTATAAAGTCTAAACTAAATTAGCATTTAGATTAGATTAAATGAATTGCGGTCATTAATAAATAGTTGGCATTGTTGAAAAAAATTGCGTTACTAATAAAAATCATTGGTTTCATGCAATTAGTCAGAATGAAATCTTTCATATGCACAGATTTTTTAATATTTTTTTTGGCTTCGAAATTCAAATGGACAATATTTTCTTCTACGACGTCCAATTAGAATGGTTCGACAATTCGTCATGGGATGGTCCTACGCTGAAACCATGTCCCAGAATGTAATAAGGGTTAGTATATACCGACTACTTCGAAATGCTTCAATCTAAATGATGCGGTGAATACATGTACAATATAAAGTTTCTTATGAAATCCTTAGTTTACTTGACTGCGAAATTCAACTTTATATTAAATTGTTTTGTTTATAGAACTCACCCCAGTTTCAGAGAAAATGTTAAGAAAGAGCTAAAACCATAGTTTTCTTTGTAATTGTGAAGGCTGGTGTCCTTTTTGCATAAATCGACAAGAAAGAATAGGTTGCTCCATTGGCTTTCTTGGTTGGTTTTCCATTTCTAACGAATTCGCCTAATTTTTGGTTTGGATGGATGTAAGTATTTGAAATAATTATAATCTACATTGAATTTGATTGGTCTTATGGACCGACGGAATCACTAGATCACTTGTTTTTGGAAATGCTGATGGTCGGAAGGTTACAACACGGCATGACTGTTGGTTTTTTTTTTCGTTCCCTAATGGATGAAGTTAATATTGAAGGCATAATAGTGTTCAGTTGATGCCACATGCCACACAATACTTAATACACTAATTGGCCGCTTTGTTCGTTCGATATGATTTCTTTAGGACATTTCCTGTCGAAATACGAGTATGTAACCGAAGTTGTATGTCAACAACGACTTTTCTTTGAATATACACTTTGAGTGCTTCTTACACTTTTTAATTTTTGTTTGCAATTTCGTATTTGATTGGAATTGAGAATGAATTTTCATTTTAATCTGTTTAATTTCAGCTTAAATAGACCCCGTTAATAAACAGTCAAAATTGTACCAAAATATGACTGTAGATTGCTGAAGGCAGACGGCGTTGTATCCTCAGATTTGTTGCTTTCGTGCTGCATTTATGTTCGCTACATTTGTTTCCTCTTGCAAGGCAGACAGTTTGAGATTTTGGTTGTATTCTGCATCTTATAAAGCTTCGACTAGAAACTGAGCAGTTGGCGATAAGTCTTGTGTGTTGGTGGCTTAAGTGCGCAATTGTTTTAGTTCATTATATATTTTAATGCCGAAAGCCAATTGCTCTTAATGCGGCTGCTGTGTAGTTTGCTTGGCATTAGTTACCATGCACTAGTTTAAATCATGTGGGCGTGTGTAATGGCTGGAATGTGGAGGCCGCTTGTGGATTTGGTCTGTTTGTGTCTTATTCTTCGTCGTTTGTTTGCATTGAACGTAAAGTTAAATGCTTGTTGCATTTTTGTTTTTCTTTTCGTTGTTGTTGTGGTTTTTCTTTTTTTACATTTGTTATGTTAACTTTATGGATTTAAAGCTAATGGCGCCGTTATCAGTGCTCTGCAATGTCCGTTAAATTACACCTCCTTTTTTCGTTTGGGTGTTTGTTCAGCCATGTTTGAGCGTTTGAGTTGGTTCTTTGAATTCAAGCACCTACGAACACATACATACACTGAAAGGAATAGTGAACAAAAATTTAGGAGAGTTCGAATTTAGAATTGGTGCCAAAAGGCGTTTTTACTGGCATTCAGCAAAAATTTTCTTTTTTGCTAATAAAGAATTTTTTATTCAAATACTCATATTTTAAATAAATAAATAGAAAATTTTTGTCTTAATTTTAGAAAAATTCTTTGTTTTAAAAATATATTTCCCCTTTAAGCGTCGTTTGCTTCATATCGTCTTGCACTTTTGCAAATAAAATTTGTTTTGCTAAAACGGTTTCCCGTTTAAGCGGACTATTTTTTAAGCGAAATAAAGTGATTTGCGTTCTCACTTATAGGAACTAGAGTGTAATTATTTTGATAAAAAAAGGGTTTATACGAGCATATACGAGTTTTTATTTCAAATATTCACTGGAATGAGTAAAATTTTGCGGTTTCGTCCTGAGAACTTTTCTTAAAATCCATTGAGGCATAGACTAAATAATACCTTTTAGAAAATTTTTGGAAAGTCACAAAATCAAAGGAACGTGAAAGGGAACTCAAATTGAATGCAAACAGGCAAAGTGATGTGAAGCATGTGCCCGTAAATCATTTCCTAAATATAATTTGTTTTACCGAAATAAAAATTTATCATTCTTATCATGCAAGTTCGTCAAGCGAAAATATTTTAGGAAAAATATTTTCAGTCAAAAAATTTTTTTCGTCACTTTCAGTCAAATACTTTTTCTAGTTTT
The DNA here is from genome assembly GCA_963681545.1 of Germaria angustata. Lineage (NCBI taxonomy): Eukaryota > Metazoa > Arthropoda > Insecta > Diptera > Tachinidae > Germaria > Germaria angustata. Next base: position 95,715,147 of record OY813002.1, read on the forward strand.
ATGGAAATTTTTCTGAAAATTAAGTACGTGTTTGAACTATTTTCTAGAATTTCTTTATTACTTATTTTATGTTTTTCTTTGAGTGTATCTATTAATGTGTGTTTAAACATGTGCCTTTAAATAATTTATTTATGGAAAGGAAATCTAAAACAACACTTTAGCATTTTCTTCATAAAATATTCAGTGCGACCGTTACTTCGCTAAATTTTCATCGTATAGACTACCTGTGTTTGTATGTACTCGTATATAGATCATTGCACAGTAGGCCTTTTATTGCAACAGTCGTAAAAACTTATAAATATGCACGTGCGACTATTTGAATATTTTTGAGAGAAACATGGAATAGCAATAGACTATTAGTAGAGAGATGCATTTTTGTATAAAATATGAATTTTTCTTTTTTGTAAATAACGAACTTGCTTTTCATTCATTTCCATAAATTAAATCTAAAAAGTTAAACTATTGCCTTTTCTTTTCTTATTCATAAACGAGAACATCAGGAACATGGAATTTGTTTAATTTTTCACCTGAGTTACATAATATTTCTGTGGCAATAAGGAACAATCGCTTAAATCGACTTAACGTCAAAATAAGTTACTCCTCAGCGAAATTTCACTAATTTCGCCCCAATTTTTCAGAAAGTTGCAGTGTAAAGACTTTCTGTTCTCCTTTATTTTTGATGTACAATTTCAGTTGGAACAATAACTCATAAAATTATGGTTTGTGAAATGTAAAATCATTTATTTCTAATACACGAATAAGGGGCAACAGAACGTTTATAATACCCCGCGTCAGAAAGCGACAAAATCAACTTTAAAATTTACAAAATGATCTCCTGTAAAACTACAAAATCAGACACTTTTGCTTTAGAGGTATAGATTTTATAAAACCTTTAAAAAGTCACTATTTTATTATTTAATTGCTGCAAGCTTGGGTGAAAGTTTTTAGTGTAAAGTGTGCCTGTCCCTTACAAATTGTTGTCCTTACACCATTATTGGATGCTTCTAGTCTCACACGGATTCTTAACACATCACTTTTGGGAAAGTGTTAATAAGAAAAGTTTTTTATAAGAAATTTTCTTATCACTTTTTAATCTGTAGACTTGAAATCTTTTTACACCTCTGAACGCTCTTCACACATGAAGGTTAAAGATCTACTCATGAGTTGGCCACTAGCAACCAACAAAAGCAGGCACATAGACTTGTTTAACCCACAAGAAAAAGCAATTTTTGAAATGTCTGCAATTGGACTATTCGGAATAGTTTTGATAAAAATTTAAAGTTATTATTTGTTCATTTTAATTATTGAATAATATAAAATTCTACTGCAATACAAAATGAATTTCTTCAATCCCAATATCTCTCAAGCCATAAAGGGTATTTTAGCCACAATAAGGTTTTGTTTTATTTACATGTATATTTCGCCGTCATTAAATATTAGCATGACGCACACATTACCCTTTAAGCGATTTAATCCTCTATGAATGTTTTAGTTTATTTTGCGAAAGGTCTCACTGTGCATCGAAGCAGATGTACGTCTTCCACGACAACCGTATGTACGATAAGTTTTCTTATTGAATATATTGCAGTTTAAAATGCCGCACTTGCAGCGGTGGTATTGTCTATCGCAAGTGTTTGCCAATGATTGCTTTTGCTTAATAACAATCGTTATTAAATATGCAGCACTTAATATCATACAAATAAATTATTTTCATACACACACATACAGTCGTACTCTCGATCGACTACTGATCTTAAAATTGCTTTCAGCCCATTTGTGGTTGTGCATCAATGGACCGAACATTCATATTTCTATGAACGAACACTGCGTATCATAGCTAAAGCCGTACGTTTAATATGTCCGAAGTGCTGAGTTTAAATATTTCCAATAACGACATGAATCCTTTACAGTGTCTCGTATTGTTATTTAGGAAAGGAAGGCAGGGGTGCAACGAATTTTTCTGTTTCACCAGCAGAACATTTAGTGCTAAAGCTTTGAACTTGGGACTCTTAACTAAAGAAAAGAAATAATGGAAAAATAACCGAATAGAAATAAACTCTTAACTAAAGAAAAAAAAAATAATGGAAAAATAACCGAATAGAAATAAAATTGAAAACTAAAAGTTAGACAAAAATTATTTCGAACTCAAATATTTGCAACAATTATTTTTTACCGCACTTTAGAAAATCCTCAAAGAACAGGCTTTGGCGAAAAGCAGCTTAAGCGAAACACATTTTGTTTATAAAAGCGCAATATTAAATGAAACGTACATCGCTTAAGAGAAAAAATTATTTATTTGCCACCCCCTAAATACGACCCTAGACCGAATCATTTTAATTACGTTACACACAACCATTCAAATTTGAGTTCTTCTAATCAACATAATTTTTTTTTATTTACAGCAACATTATTTCCTAACTTCAGTTGAGGGAATAATTTTAAAAGTGATGAGCTCGCTTATGCGAAATGGGTTTTCACTTATCCGAAGTCCGTTTAAATGAACATTTTTATTTGGCGAAAAACATTAGCTGAAGCTTTCAGTATTCGCTTATCCGAATTCGACTGTATATAATTCGTTTGCAAGGACGACACGTCCTCTATGTTAAAATCATCTACATAATTAAATGCGTTAACTGACAATTTCCAAAATTTATTTTTACTGACCTTCGTAGACTAGTAGGTAGTGTACTGGACTCGTAGTGCGAAGGTCCCAGGTTCGAATCCTGCCGCAGAACTCTGGCAGTTTGAAATGGAGCGCACAACAAGCCTTCACTGGCTTAAGTGTATGTCGTACGACATACATACAACCTAACCTAACCTAACCTATTTTTACAGGCCTTAAAAAATCAATCTCGCTTATTCCAATTGTCGTCATCGTCGTCACATTAAGTCGACATTAAAAAATGTAAGTTCTGTGCTCGATGTGAGCAACAATTGAGTGTTAATGATGACCACTTGCCATTTTTTAAGCATTAGGAATAGTAACAGCTTATAAATAATATATAATTGCTGTCGACATCGATCCTACAGTTGGCGAAATATTGGTGTTGACTTCGTGTGACGTCTAGCTTGTCCAAATTCGACTATGAGTCTGTTATTAATGCATTTTTATTATATCGAATTCGGTTTTATAATGTGATCTGAATATTTTAATTGTATGATAGAGTGATCAGTCAGGTGGTTCCCCAGCACAAAATTCAATTGACAAATATTCTAATGTTTTAATGAAATGAATATTTTTTTTTTAATTTTAGTACAAAAATCGCTTTTGAAAAAGATAATTTACTTGAAAAAAGGGCCATTGACAAATGGTGGTCATTCAGTGACAAACTGGGTCTTAAGTTGTCTCATACACATAGAAAAATAACATGGCTAAATCAAATGTTAGATTTTTGTAGGCATGTCCTTTTATAAGCGGATGCGGCGTGTCTGTAGTCATGACACAGAGTGTATAGATGCTTTTGTGGAGGCATAACATTATTTATGATTTAATGTTCTCTATGCAGATTTTTTTCTGACAAACTTTGATGGATGCAACCAACCAACTAGTGATTCTTTTGCAAATACATGTTTCGTATTAATGCCTGAAATACTTACACCGCTTCCATTCTTAATTGATCTGCAGCTTGATTACAATTATTAAAGGTTGTAATCAAGCCTGTGTGCCTCTTGAGATGAATTGAAGTAGATGTGTGGCCATTTTTATGGTCAATTCATTCGTCTTCTTGTAAATTTTGAGATATAAGTTAAATGTAATTGACTTTATTGTTAAAATTGTTGCTGTTTCTCTTCTACCAAAGTCTGCTAAAATTTATTCATACAAGGTTGCATATTTACGAACGTAGCAAACTTGCAACAACAATAATTTACAGATACAGATTTCTTGCCACTGGCAAAAGCAGTAACAGTTCCAACTACATAATGAAACAAATTTGAGCTGAAAAATCTTTCATTCAGCTCAGTTGTCAAATAAGCGGAATTTGTGAGTTTGCGTTGGTTTAGCAGCAGCAAACAAAAAATAAAAAAAACCAACAATAACAACATGGCTAAAATTGAGTGTAACAATAACCAATATAGGTGGTAGAAAAGAGAAGCTAGACCATTCAACCAAACAAGCTGTTGCAGTGAGACGAAACGATGTCCAGCTGTGTTGCAAATTGCCCACTCAAATGTTGTGTTGTTTCCATACGTTGCTGTACAATATCTAAGGTCGTTGGTCCGACACTCTCCACCCAAACAATTTGCTTTGATATATTGGCACAAACATAGAAAACAAAATATTTGAAAATCTATTAACAAAGAGGACTCATTCTTTGTTTCTGCTATTGTACAAGTACTCGTACAAGACACAGTTTATGTTGCAAGTGCTTATAATATGTACATAAATACATACATTGTCCCAACATGTGCTCATAAAAGTAATTATAATTCTTTATTTACAGATTTTTCCAAACACATCATGATCTGATTTGATCCCAACTACTTTGCATTATTCATACGGAAATGAAGATTGTCTTTCTACTGGGTGATGTGATTTAAGACGAGTCGATAACTAAAAGTGTGCCATACCATCAAGGATTCCAAAAAAGAAAAAAAAATAACAAGAGCAAGCAGAAAGTAAAAGCAGAGCAGCTACTAAATGCAAACAATCGAACGAAATGAACAAATTTATTGAAATTGTAAATATTCTTCAATATTAAGATCACGAAACTGTCACAACGAACACTTCGAAATACAAATGCCGTCCTTTTGAAACTGAAATTACTGAGATTAACGTGCCTTCTTTATATTATTAAAATAATACTAGATATACACAACATATACCACATACATACATCCATACACACATAAATATATTTATATGTATACACATTCACCTTCATGTACAGCATATCGTCCATACTTATGTAAGATAAAAATACCTACAAACATTTATACTCGTAAATAAAGACCATTTATTTGCATACCGGTCGATAAACTTAAGGGCCATCTTATCGGTCCCAGATACACAGATACATATGAAAATATATGGACTAGATCCGCAGCTGACGTTATATTGTTAACGAAGAGAGAGGACAAGTGCAATTTCCGTAATAAAGGGCGAAACCGCAGGTGTCTGTGTTGATTTTGATTCTAGGAATCGTTTCGTCACTTGGCATAAGATGTCATCATCGCCCGCTACAACGAGCGTTATAACTGCAAACGAACTTGCTTTGACGGCGGCCCAAGCGAATATGCATCATAGAGGGGGACACATGAATGAGGCGCCTTTGTCGCCGGCGCGTGCAAATTCAGTATCGGTAGCCGGAGCGACTGGCACCACGACGGGGGACATAGTGGCAACGAGTATGGCCAATTCAGGTGCTGGCACGGGCAACGGCTTGCCCTTGATATCTCCTAATGCTATGCACCGTTCGCCCGACAGTCCACAGCCGGAACTGGCCACTATGACGAACGTGAATGTGCTAGATTTGCACACAGATTCGTCTAAACTGTATGACAAGGATGCCGTTTTCATTTACGAAAGTCCAAAAGTTGTGATGACAGGTGGTAGTCAGCAGGATGACCAAGTTATTGATGCCCGAATGGTGGCCCAGATGAATCAGCAGCAGGCGGCCGTACAAGCGGCCCACGAGAATCAGCCTCTAGCCAAGATTGAGTTTGATGAGAATCAAATAATACGTGTTGTGGGGCCAAACGGGGAGCAGCAGCAGATAATTTCGCGGGAAATCATAAATGGTGAACACCATATACTATCACGCAATGAGGCGGGCGAGCACATACTCACACGCATTGTTAGCGATCCATCGAAACTGATGCCGAACGACAATGCTGTAGCTGCGGCAATGTTTAATCAGGCCCAAAAGATGGCCAATGATCATGGCGTCTATCAGACCTCTCCTCTGGATGCTTCAGTTCTTCAACATTACGACGCAGAGGCTGTCGTCAAAACTGAAGTTGACATTTACGACGAACAGAAAAAACACAATTCCGGCCAAATCATTTATACAACATCCGGCCAAGACGACAGTGGCGGCGGTGGTAGTGGCAGCGCCAAACAGTTGTCTCACATGCCCATGGCTGCTAAACTGGAACCCGACATGTATCCTTCCGACAAGCACATCGACTTGATCTACAACGATGGCAACAAGACGGTCATTTACACAACGACCTCGGACCAAAAGGGCTTAGAAATTTATTCGGGTAGCGACTTGAGCGGCTTAGTGGCCGACGGCCAGGTCGTAGTGCAAGGGGGCCTACAGTACGCAGGTCCCGGTGGTGCTGGAGGTCAACCCGTTTATATCGTTTCAGACGGCGGCTTGCCACCTGGCGTCGAAGGTCACATCCATAGGTAAGTGTAAAATATTCAAGCCATAAACACTTCAATCATGCAACTAATTATTTGTGCATGTAAATGCAAAACTCTGGCGAGGAAAATGCACACAAATCATTTACTCTTTGTATGGGTACAAATACGAGTTTGTCTTTCTTGGAACGAATGTGTCCGCAAATAAATTATTGCTTTTGATCGAGAGCACCCCACATGTGATGACCTGATGCACATCGTATCTCTTGTGTGTGGCTAAGCGTATCTCTATGTGTGTGTTTGTGTATGTGTGTGTGTGATCTCCTAAATATCAAACTGTGTCCGTCTGTCTGTCTGTCTGTTTTTATGTAGTTGGTACATTTGTCAGTCAGGAATTTGTACGTTCATAGTTGTATGTCGTTTGTTTGCGTTGAATCATTTACTCGTGCAAATATCAAATGTGAAGCTCCACTTAAATGTACGTTTTGTGTGAGAGTGTGTGTCTCCAAAAAATTAAAAAAGGAGACGGAAAGGAAAGAAAAATAGCATCATCTTGTTGCTTGTACGCTTTACATCTCGTTAGTTTCATGATGCTGTTAATTAGCTTTTTACATGTCTCCGGCTGCACCAACTGCAACGGCAATTACAGCCGCAATAATAATAATGATAATAACAACAGCAACAACAACAACGACAAATGCTTTACTGGACATTTGTACCGTTTGTTGTTTGGATGTTGCAAATAAGCACACATACTATCGTTGTGCCGAACAAAGTATTATTTTGATATTGTTTTATAGGAGCAAATAAGAGTTTGTTTGTAGATACTCTGAAGCCTGCATCATGCAACTCCATTTCGTCTTGTTTTTACTGCTATTGCTGTTGTTGTATTTGTACAATGTAGCATCTCTTTTTTAATGGCTTGTCGTTTGAACACATTTGATGTGCTACGAATTTTTAAGTAGGCGCGCCCGGATCTGCTTTCTTCTGTTTGAATAATAAAAAAAAAAAAAAAATAAATAAATAAATAAATAAAAGTCAATTGTGAATTGTAGTTGATTCTCCTTGCGTGATATTCATTGTGTACAGTTCGGTTGGTTGTGTTGTTACTGTTGCTCTTGCAGTTTATGCCACAAATGCTGGCAAGTGGTGTTGCAAGTTGCTACTGGTGGTGGTGGTGCCGGTGTTGATGATTGGCGATGGTGTTAGTGATCGTCAGCAGAATGTTGTTAATAAAAATTTTAATAGAATTATTGTATAGCTAAAACCGTTAGATTATTTGGTGTGTATGAGTGTGTGAAAGCATTACAAAGACCAACACACATTTTGATAATAAACATGAACATAAACATGAATGCATGCACGATGTATTAATTCTTTCACGAGGATTTGAGTTTCGACCATTCCCAGTATATCGCTTTGCCCAGACAATTGCGCTTCGTCTCATTCAGTTCTTGTCTAGTTCAATGTTCAACCATCCATCTGGCCAAAAAACTATCCATCGTTCAAGCTTGGGACTGATTTAGACATCCATAAATAATGACAAAATTGCATTTTCGCAATGTACCTTTACCATGTCGGTTGGTGTTGTTGTCGTTGTTGTTGCTGTTGCTGTTGGTGGTAGTGCTGGTGTTTTTTTTTACTACGATGTTTATGTGGATGGGTGTTGATAACAATGACTTTTCTCTCTTTACAACGGCTGAATAATTTTCTAAAGGATATGAAGTCCTGAAAATATTTTTCTATCGTTATCATTCTAGGACGAACTGTAATTCGTTGAGTTAAAGGTTGATCAAGTCACTCTCTTGTACTCAAAGTTGGACGCAAGTCATTCTTGAATTGCATGAATATTATTGTATGAATATTATTGCAAGAAGATCACACCAACCACCAAAGCCACAATCGAGGATTCAGACTCATACTCAATGATTCTTCAACATTTGTGGGTCATCCTAATGAAAATGAATGGAATTTCCATAAAGAAGAAACTCTAAGAACAACTCTAAGTTAAGCTTGAATTGCTTTGCACAGCAACTAAGATCAAATGCAATGATGTTCGGTTCCGAAAGGTTTGCATGACGCAGCTGCGTAGATTTTATACGATTGACTTCCAGCGATGCATGCAATTTATCATTTAACCTAGAATAACTAAAGAGCTCAACAGTTTTGCTGCACAGCTTTGTGCATGTGTCCTTGCGCACAAACGCTTCTCAAAGAGAGGCAGATGCAAATCCATTCGAACTTCTACCAACATGCAACTTTAGAAATTCTATTCCCAATCAATATATAGAATGGGAAAGACGCGGGACAGTGAAGGAAGGTTGGTTGCATGTACATTTTTGTTATTTTAATTTTTGTTATTAAAGTTTAATCAATAAAAATTGCATATAAAACCGTTTCTTTCTCTTCAATCATTCGAAATTGCATACAAAACGTAAAGATTTAAAGAAATCCTGGTAGTGGCCTACAAAGAATTTTTTTATTTTGTAAATTTTTGTTTAAGAATAAAAAAATTCTGTTGCACACCCAAAACATTTTATTTGTTTACAAATGATGATTGTTACATTTATTTTTGTGGTTTGTGTTAAACACACTTTACTTCTTGTTCTGAGTTGTAAAATAAATCATATTTGTATGTACATACGAGTTCTTGCAACAACACTGCGTCCAGCCATACAACAGTGTCCGAGCATAAGTCTGATTTACGATTTCAAATTTTAAAAAAATTGTGAAATCGAAACAATGAAATTATTATTCCATATATTTTCAAAAAAATATTACATACAACGAAATTTTCAGGTGCCTTGGCCTCTGTGTCAGTTTGTCCGTTCGCTCGCCCGTCCATATGCAAATCCATTTATTGTTTTGTGTATCCGTTTGTACCACTTCATTAGCAAAAGTGGATAGATAATTTTAATGTTGCAAACAAGAAAAATAAATAAATAAATATCAGCACACAGGTGTCGGATGCTGGGGGCACCCTTATTGTTAAATTTGATACTGTTGCAACTCGCAGCAAACAGTTTTATTTGAAAGTTATTATTATTTTTTTTTGGGCTTTACAAATGGTTTATGGACATTGCATTTTTATGCAAACACTTAAGATTCGGACAACCGCAGTCAGCCAACGAGCCAGCCAGATAGCCAACTCGACAACCGGTCAACCATGTAGCAAAAAGTGTTTGCGCCAATTTCGCGTAATAAATAATAATTAAGCGTCTATTATACGCGTCCGTTAATGTTTAAGCGCCGTCACTTCGTTATTGGCATACGAAAATTATTAACTATTTCAAATTAAAAATGGCATTTCTTAAATGTTCTTATGGATGTTTGGTTTTTGAGTGGCAACTGCAACTGTATCTGCAACTACAACTGATGCATATTGTGTTTCTGCAATAAAAGTTGTTGACACCCACACACACATACGAGTGCATGCGCTTAAATGCTTTCATACATATTTTTATAATTCTTTACGGGGGTTTTTAATTAATTAGAATTTATTTACATTTTGTGTTAATTAGCCAACTTAATAATAAACAAATTATATTTTTGTCTTAAATGTTGCTTCACTGGCCATTGGCGGATAAAATTATTTACAGCTTCTGAAAAAAAACGTAAGAGAAGGAGGCGTAACTGTGCTTAACGTGTTGTCAAGAAAATAGTGAAAAGTTCGAAACAATTTTATGATCAAAGGACAAGATGATGTTTCACTATAATTAAAACGTTTCCTTTTCCATAAATGAAATTTATGACATTCGACGTGGACTTAAAAGTCCAAGTAAAACACTTTTTCATTTGCACTTGCATTTTAATGAAATTTGCGGCAAAGGACGATGACTTTTTAGGTTGAGTGTTGATTGGATTTTCCAATCGATAGCAGTAGCAATAGGTTCAAATGTATTTTCGAAAATTGTAAAACGTCCATTCGATTCATTTTCACACTACATCCAACTCGGTTCAAAACCTTTAGTTTAAACTATCGCAAACTTTTTTCAGACCAGTTCGGTCATTCAAAATTTAGAAGTACACATATGCAAATACAAAAATATATAAAGTAATACGAACATCGAAGCAAAAAATATTCAGAATAGCTGTTCTAGAATCGAATAGAAATCAATAACTTCCCATATTTTAATAACAGGAAGCTAAAATTTCAATCTTATTTTAAAATTTAATTAATCTGACTCGGGTTTTATTCCACAACTTGACAACTCATATTAACAATTCTTCCAAAACAATTAAATTTTCTTAAAGGATCGAGTTAGGAGAAGTCAATTACACTTTTAGAATGGAACACTACTATTTTCCATAGTCGCTTCATCATCATCATCAGCGTCGATCTGCCTGCTTTTCACCACTAGTATTTTGGCAATTATTCGTTCTGCAATTGATATTCCTTTAAAAAGAATAGATTTGAAAAAATTCTAAATTCACAAATTCAAAACTGAGAAAAACCAATTAAATTTTAATATGAAAAATTCTTCATTTTGTATAAAATTTTGTTAAATATTAGTGAAAATTAATTTTTACTGAATTGCCAACGCAATTCTTGAAGTCTTTTCTAATTCTTTTAAGAACAACTTGCTTCCCAACATGAACCTTTTTAATTTTTTTTTATATTAAATTGAGCAACCAATAGTTTTTCATGCAAACCACTTTTGCCTATCAGAGTCCTTTACAGGAACAATGTAATTATTTATTTATAAAATGTATTGTTTGTTGTGGCTTTAGCTCTTCATATGGCGGCATTTCATTGGTCGCTAAACCAAATCGTCAGTGAAGTTGAAGCAGTTTGAAAGCATTCAACCTCAGGTGTTTATGCCATACGAATCAAATACAATATGAGAATTCAATATTGTATATGAATCATAACAAAATACATAATCATAGTAGGCTTAAAATGCTTTTATACAAACAACACAAAAAACAATTAATTCTCGTATTGTATTTACAGAAGAAGTGCCTTTGCACTTTTGCTGCAAAATTGATTTTGCTGTGAGTTTGCGGTGCCACTTCTAAAATTTAATCTTAGTGATCGTAAATGATCGGTTGCGATGGGAAAGTGAAAATTACAACATAATTTCTTTTACTTAAATGAAATCTTTATATTTTTATCAAACACTTCCTCAAGAGTTTCATCAAATAGAGTTTCAAAATCAACAACTTTTTCCTTTTATATAAGAAATACCCGTATGTATTTTGTAGGGTATTATGAACTATTTTTAATTCCAAGTTTTATTAAATTAAAACATAATTCTTCATTTATGAACTATAAGATAAAAAAGGATACAAGAAATGTCATCCCAGGCCTCCAGCTGAGCAAGTGCATTAAATATCATGTGAATATGTAATGAATTTATAATTTAATGATGTTTGTAATAAATATGTATGCAAAGGGGCTTTCATTCAGGGCCTCCTAATCGCATCTTTAAATTTACATAAAACAAAGCGTGTTTGTTTAAATAAATAATAAGATATCACTGAATTTTGTATTATTCATTTGGGAAGCCTATTGATGCCATTATGTGTGAAATATAACATTGTGCAAATGTTTGCCGATGTTTCTGCACCTTAATTAAAATATTGAAGTATTATTGTTTCCTATTTTAAACTTTATAATATTAAATTGGGTTAATAACCATCTCTACTTCTGCACTTGCCTGTGACTTTATAACAAAATGAGGAATTTCTTTAATTTTTTACTTTCATCATCATCTTTGCTGTCGTGGTTTTGAAACACGTCGAAAAAATGGAAAAATGGCGAAGAAAATTATTAAACGGGATAAAAAACGGTTAATTACAGCCAACAAATGGGTACTCAGTGACAAAAGTTAGTCAGAACGTTTACTTCCTTTGAAGTGTTTTGCTTTCACTGTCTAAAAATCCTTATACGAGTTTTGCTATTTGCAAAGCTGTTGACGGAAGAGATGCTTTACAAGATACTTAGATGATTCAGTCGTATGTCCTCTGAGTTCTTCCTTTAAGAAATAGCGAACATTTTTCTATTAAAAGGATGTGTCTTACGCTTTGACAAATTGTGCAAGGGGTAGTTGATGCATGAAACATCCAATGCCCAGATGGACAGAAGGTCAGACACTTTTTATGAGTACTGATCGGTATATTAAAATTGTTGCAGTTTGGGAAGGAAGGAACTTTAAGTTCTTTCCAATTATTTGATTTAACGTATTTCCATCTTCATAGAATAATATTTGGGCTTCACTTGAAGCCGCAAGTTTTGAGTTGTTGGGTTAAATTGGTGCAGAACGCAATGCTCCGAATAATTTCCTAATGTGTTGATTCCCAATAGAGTTACTTTCGATCATTTGGAAACTATAATTTATCTTTGTAAGAATAGTTTTGATAGCATTTTATTTAAGGTAATTTATTTTGAGAAACATGTTTCACCTTGTCCTTTGTCCCAACCATACCTTATCTGTTCGCTTATTTCATTTCCAATTTATTTATTAAATCTTTAATAGGGCATTTAATAAACAGGCTTGGGGTCCAATCTAATATCTTTAAATGAGCGATTGTCTATAATTATATATACTAGTCGTTGCCCATGACCCCAAATTCGAGCACTTTTTACTGGTGAAGCTATTTTCGATTAAAGTTATGCTCTGATATTTATTTACCAAATATCCGAATTCTTTTTGGTCTTATGGTTCTCTAATTTCTTTCAAATTATTCTCAAACACTGAACATATTAGAAAAGTTGGATCTCGGAACATTTTAAACTTAATATCAATCCCGAATGTTTGCTTGGTGTGTTATAAATATTTACTTTAAGATAGTTAATCGATTACAATCGTCCTAAAGCTCCTTAACGGCTACTAGAGACAAAAAGGAATATGAAAATTGGCTGACCCATTGAGGGGAAAATGGTTTCGAACTGTTGTGCCTTTGCCTGCTTTTATAGAAATGTATAGTATATATAATTGATTTTTTTGAAAATGGCTCTGATCTCAATCAGAATCAGCATCCAGGGGTTGTGGAGATGAAAAGTCGATCGCCCTCGGGTAGATGCGTTCTGGTGCTTGTGTCGTTAAATTTTCTAATATTTCAAACGCAAGTATTTTCTAAGAAGAAAGAAAAAATGGCGCCGGGCCCAGATCGGCGGATTATTATATTTTATACAACCCAAGAAATAGGAGCTTCACAAAGAGAGGCCATAATAAAATAGAATCAATGTAACACCCCAAAATGCTGAATTGAAAAAATTCACGAGCTCCAAGTAAAGCTCGGCCAAACAGGTACTTCTTCATAAAATTGATTTACTCAATGCCCTGAAGGAGGCACAAAAAGACAAGTGTGTCTAATTTTTTGTTACCAACAGGAGACTATGGCTGCATTAACAACAATATTTTTTATAATTCATTGTACACCTTAAGACTCCATTTGCACAACGCACTTTATCATGAAATTTTTGGCAAGCAACTCCTTTTATTTGCCGAGTATCATAAACAAAAGGATAAATTATGTGATCATGGAAGACTGATTGGTAAAAAGTAATATTTTCCATACCGTGACAGCTCTATATACTTTGTGCTTCTACTTACAGCACAGTCAGAGTGGGATAGAAAAGAAGATATTTTCGATGTCCGTTGCAGAAGAAAAACTTGCCTAAAATTTTTTTTATCAAAACTCCCTTAAGGGTCAAGATGATGAAACGAAAGTATGTAAATGTTTTTGTAAGAAGTTCAAAATATATAATATTTATTTGCAGTTTATATTTGTTTTAATCGCGTTTGTTATCGCTGGAAAGACTTAATGTTGTTCTGTTGCTTGCGTTTGTTGCTGCGGCTGCTGCATTGCCATGTCTTGTTAGGTGTCACTTGTCCTTGTCTCCCTCTTCTTAGTCTTCTTATTTCTGTTTCCAAAGCCGCAAGGTTTTCTTTTGCAGTGCTGGAATTGGCATTTCACGCTTTTCAATTGCTCTTGATCTTGCCATCGTCAATTGTGGTCCAAACATTGTGATACAAATCGTAAATACGATACGAGTGCAATGATAGCCAAAATAAAAACTCGTATCGGTCGAAATATTCCAGTTATTTGGCAAGACAGCGATACCAGCAAACAAATAACAGCAACACCAACAATAACAACAACAATAACAACAATATTAAAAACATGAACGAAAAACGACAAAAGCCAGAAAATAAAAAAGGAAACATGTGGCACAGGCACTACCATGCTCAGGCGTATGTGTGTGTGGTACAACTTTAGTTTCGTTTTAGCGAATAACTGTGCCTGGAGTGGAAAGTTTGTGTTATAGTTTTGAATTTTGTCTCCGACAGTGACACTCGTATAATGTGCAGCGTTATCAGCCAAATTAAAACATAATAAATGCGTTGTGTATTCTATTTCTTTTTTTCTTTTTTTTTTTGTTGGGCCAGATTGCTCTAGTGCAGAGTGCGTACGTGTGAAAAGTGACGCCGTAGGATAATAATGATTGTTGCCCAACAGAAACTTGCAGGACCTGGTGTTTGTTTTTAGGACTTGTTTTGTTTGTGTGGCAGAACAAGCTGAATGAAATTCGATTCGTTTGCATGTTTGTGTCGTATTAAAATAAATAAAACTGCAAAATCTTAAATTCTCTAATGAGTTGAGGCCAATTGGCGCCATCGGGCAACCACTTATATGCTGGCCATTGGTTGCTGTGTCATTTCCCTCTGTTTAGCGTCCATTGGTACAGTCTGTAGCGACAAATTTGTTGGTGAATTCCAATTAGACGAAAATTCCGTTCTAATGTGATCAACCATTCATCAACCGGGTCTGATTAAGCGTCACATCTTATATGATTACAGGCGCGATAAACATCACCAATTTAAGCACGCACACAGATGCACTTGCACACGTACATGGGCCATAAACAAACTCCATAAATATCCATCCAACATATTTACACTCTAAGTTTGTGTGCATGTATGTGTGTCTCTTGGTTGAAAGAAAGTTTGTTGCATCCTGGGGCGTCTGCAATATACATGAACAAAGTAATCCATACGTAGACATCCAGAGACAAAAACAAGGAGCAAAGAGGCCTTTACAAAGGCCTAATTACTACCCAATATCGACTTCTTTACGACTTCTCCTTAGAATCAATGGTGTGTGATCCAGAGATTTATCGCCAAAAAATAATTGCGATTAGAAATGAATTTCAGTAGATCAGAAAACTTCTAATGTATTGCCCGCTCAATAGGCTTGAACACTATCCTTTAGATAATGGCTTTTTTAAGACTCATAAGCATTAATTCCATTAATTCCATTCGTTCCATCTTTATTTTTTTAAATTATTGTAACGCCCAAGTTTATATTTTGGTTAAGATTTCAATTGCGGCAGTAATGAAAGGCAGCTTTAACCAATAAATTCTGAAACTATTCCATAAGGCATTGGGAGGCTAAATTGACTATTCGCTGGTACCGTTTAGAGAAATCCGCAACAGAATTTCAGTGAGATTTGGCTCAATCACTAGCGAAATGAACTTTTACAAACTTCGGAAACAATCGCATTGAAACTTGGAATTGAAATTGGTTTTCGGATACTACCCTTTCGAATTACCCAAGTTTTCTATTGAAGGACTCTTTCAAATGTGCCAACCTCATCCTTGTTTAAATAAGTTCCTCTTTTGCTATGTTCACTTTGTAAATTGCGGCCAAAAAACCAAATTGCTTTCAGAGGCACGAAATTATTTAACGTGTATCAGGATCTTTAAGGAAGAAGTACCCAGATGGGCTATAAGTCCTTGCTGAGCAAGTACACAAAAGCTATAATTTAAAAGAAAATACTGCAGAAGGCCTAAAATTCGAAGGCCCTTTGAAGTCACGCACCGGGTGTATGTGCGTATGTTTATGTACGTATACGACTCGTGTCTCAGTGTTTGAGCAATTTTTATGCACAACAAGATGTTGCTTAGCAATGTTTTCCAATTATTTCGCAACAGCGGCTCATTAATCATTGAAATGATAAATCTGCAGCGCTGCTCCAACTAATGGGAGAATCAGTATGCTTGATGTGGCAGGGTCTTGCTGTTGCTTGCGTTCAAAAAAAAAAAAAAAAAACGAATAATGAAAACTATAAAAAGAGGTGGCCAGTTGAGACCTTTAGATAGTTTTGCATTGTTATTTTTTGTTTGTTTATTTTCTTACCCCTTTTCTTTTGCTCGTTTGAAACTATAAGGATCGATCGTTTGATTGTGCAACAATATGCGCATAAATGATTGCCATTATCATGGCTGCACTACAAACTCACGAAAGCAACAAATAAATATGTACACCGGACATCAAATTAGAAAATGTATGCAAACGACTGCGAGCCACGCTTGCCAGTGCTCCTTTAAGCGTTTTCAATTTGTAATTAGATTCTTATCAAGCGATCATTTTGGAATGGATTTTTTTCACTTAAAGGAAATAAAGCAAATGGTTTAATCGGATATTTGAGAAACCTCGCAAAAGGGTTTATTGAAGGTCGCAAGTTATGGAAGCTCCACGAACTAAAAATTACCAAAGAAACACAAAAATTAACTAGATTTTGCTTAAGAAAATATATATAAGCTCGACCTTGACCTTCAAGGTCATATCTTTAACTTCCGTTAATATTAAGCTAGACTTGAGAAAAAAAAAATTATAAAAAACTGCGTTTTCGAAAGTTTTCTACAACGATATCTTTGGAGGGAATTGAACGATTTCGATATGAGTGTATGTTACTTTACGTAGTGTAAAAAGTCCAAAAAAGTGACTTTCGAGGTATTGGTTTACAAATATTTTCGATAAAATATGATTTGTAACGAATAAACGGGGTTTCATGAACTTTACGTCATTCTAAACTGTTTTCCAACTTAAAAGTTATTCAATCTGTAAAATTGATTTTACAGAAACACCATTAAAATCAGGTTGATTTGATTTTGGATTCGAAGAAATCGGTAGCCTGAAATTAATTTCAAAAGTACAAGTTTTTCGAAAAATCTCACTATGAATCCATTCATAGTAACGTGACCACTAATAGCAATTTCTCTTCTGAAGAAAATGTAAAAGCTGTTGATCAATTATATAAAAAAGTCTATTTACCGCTCTAATTTGAAAAATTAAACTCCCTGTTATGTTTGCATGCTCTATCCTAATAATTTTATTAAAGAACCCTAGATGCCTATTTTTCTCTTCGAAAAGGGCAAACAATTTTGCGATTTTTGAATAGAAAGGAAAACGCCACAAGTGAAGTTAAGACCTTAAAAACAACGCAAATGTTATAAGGGGATGTTATTCATATGTTGTAAGAGATTTTGTGTCAGAATGGCTTCCTGACACAAAACGTTGTAGCAATTATAAGCTAAATTCACGATCTGTGTTTTTCTACGTAAAGTTCGTTGCAACCGAAGCAATCACTTTTGATTTTTTCATATCCTTGCAGCATAATCAGTATTGGAAGAATCGTTTGAGTAAAATCCACAAAAATCGGATTTTTTTTTAAATCTACATCTTATAAATAAATCTTCTGATCAAATATTTTACATTTCAGTGAATTGAAGTGCGAAAAATTTTCTATTTTAAACATAATTTTTGTTTGTTATGAAAACAACTAAAAATTTATAATAAAAATTGATAATAATTCCGAGAAGTTAATTATTGTTTATTTTTAGTGAAAAGAATGAAATTGGTATATATTTCTCTAGGACTCATATCGCAAATAATTAATAAACTAGGAAGAGTTTCTTCTCTGCGAGTCACAACTGGAAAATCTGTCTAGTGTGAAAACTGAAATAAAAAAATCAAAGAAAATAAAATTTAAAATTTAATAAGTTCCGACAAACATGTTTATGTCTTTTTGTTTTTTTAAAAAAAGGTGTAACACCTCTTACCCCTTCAAAGAGAAAGAGGGAGTTTAGTGTTCTTAAATATGCAAAAAGTTTTTAGGAAGGAATGCAATATCCGGTGAAGGAATTAAATATTGTTATTAGACTGATATATAGATTTATTTTATAAATTGATCAACAAAATGTTGCATGTTTTCACAAACGAAGACGCCATTTTTTTTTTTTCAAGAAATCTGCCTTTTTCCGATCAAAGTGTCCGAATTCACCTCTTGACATTTTAGTGGGAAATTTGCGAAATGCACATAAATATAAACTACCTGAAAACATCGAGTAAAATCTTTTTTTGTTGGTGTATTTCAACAAAGAATTGTTGTCTTGCACCAAAGAATTAATTATGAAACATCAGGCAGAACCAGGGAATTTTTTTTAAATATTTTTAGCATTTTTGCATTCGTTTGTCTTTTGTTTGACTGATATCGGTATAGACCTTCCACTATAATTTTCTTCAAAAACGTTGTGTGATGCTGAGATCGTGCATCATAAATGAATTCCATAATTCCGTTTGGTTCAGGTAATTCGAATGTACTATGGCATGGACGAAGCATAGTCATAGATAGGCCTGTCAGGTGGGTCCTAGCCTGCCTGGAATAAATATTAACACCTGAGATTCTAATCCTTCTTATAGAATTTCTAGTAAATATCATAATTTTCATCTTCTCAAGGGTTGTAGGCCTCCCTAGAAAATTCTCTAGCTATGGTCATGGGCAGAAGTATTCTCAAACAAAAAGTCAGCCCAAGATGTACGAGTAACTACGGTTTCAATAACCAGACCACAAAAAATGGTAAAATAAGCAGAGCAGAAATTGAATGCTAAATGTTTATGTTACTGCATCCTTAAGTTACCCCGCGCTCCACATTGTTTCTTCTCCAACCTTCAGCCGTATTCCAAGAGGATATTTTATATATGCTCATTAGAACACTTTGCTATTTTCTCCTGAATGTAATACGTGGGACTTTCTGCAAATCATCTGGCTTGTAATCTGATTGTTCTTCTCCCGATGTAACATTTAAGGTCCTTTCAAGCAATCGAGTCACATAAAGCATATTCCCTTGAGCGTGTGCCAACAATTGTTAGGATACATCCTCTAATTGGAAATGCAGGAAGGAATCATGCCATTTGTTTGCTGTTGTTATACTCGTATGTTTAAATACATGCCACCCTGTACCCAATATTTTGCATCCACTTGTCTCCAGATCTTTTTCGCCATATTTACATATACATGTCTACTTGCATAAATGGATACATACACACATATACATCCATATATATCTTCTATCCATTTGATTATGATGATTGAAAAAAAAAAAACAATTGACTATAAGGTATTTCTTGCAACACAATTGTCGATGTGAAATGAACAGCGACAAATTGCATGTTGAGAGAATTGTGGAAACTATGATTGGATTTTCTTATTCTATTCTTTCTTTTGGGGCTTAGAATGATGATGTGCTGCATTGTTGGCTTGGGCGAGGAGCTAAAGTGCACATGTGTCTCTTGTTACCCGTTCTTTCACACTGAGAAAAACGCAGAGGAAAAGAGGGAATCCAATGCATTGATAGACAAATAGAATTTTGCTTTAGCTTTTTTACATGGTCTTTGACGTTTGGCAAATTTATCTCAAACATATTGTTGTTTGGTTTCTCCTATTTGACCGCGTTGACACTTGACATGTTTTTCGTTTTTTATCGCCACACAATTCTTTGGGTACCGCAGAGAAATTTTTTGGAAAACGAAAAGATGGAAATAAAATTTAAATGAACCATAAACTATGAGCAAACAACTGCAGCAACAGCAACAGCAACAGCAACAGCGACAACTACAACGACAAAAAGAACAACGCATGTTATGACATTCGATTATTTTGTTGTTGTTGTTTGTGTTGCTGTAGTTTTTTTGGTAGAGAGATATAAATAATTCAACTCGTTAAAACTTTGGTAAGATGACAACGAAGTTGAAGAAGAAAAAAAAAAGAAACAAATTGTTTGTGGAGACTCAAACACAAAATACCGTTAGATATGAAACATTAACTAAAAGGCAGCCAACGGACAAACGATCTAGGCCAATATACTGTATTTGTGAAAACTAGCCAGAAGAAGACGAAAGAAATATTTAAAATTTTTAATAACGACAAAATTGGAGAGCAAAAAATTAAAATGAAATGAACTGAACTGTTTAATGAAATGCTCTCTTTTTAGTCGTGTGGCAGCCTGCATGATGGCGTGGACGATGCAAAGGATGGATGGTGTCCTTCTTTCCCCCCAAAAGTGAATGATATGCATGCAAAGCTGACATTGAATACGCGTGCGATAATTAATTCGTTGCGTTAACAACAACAACAACAAAAAACTCAAAATAAGAGAAGACAATCAGACGGACTTGGAGAAAAAATGTTTTTCGTCCATCCGTTCAAGCGTCAAATGGTCCGTCTACTAGACTCTCCATCTGTCTTTCAGTCGATCCAAACGTCTGTCCGCTTATGTGTTGCAATATTGCATGCAATAATTCAAATGCAACAACACGCATCAACTTTTGCATTTTTGCATATTTTCATGCTTTTAGTTTTTAGTTTTTCTTCTCTTATTTTCACCAGCATCCTTTTTGCAATACTGAATACGCACACGTACACATATACATACATACAAACATACGCTACTTTTGTGAATGCGATACAAACATGCTCGTATGCATGTACATATATACCTCTCAATGCAACATCAATTAAAAAATTTCAATTTGATGTCGTCGTGCTCCTCTTATTTATACACAAATACTTCTAAGAATATTTAATGCATTTCTAAGATGGCTGTCACTTGTAGTAGAATTATTTATACATCAAACTTACATGCATACATACATACATATTTACGTACTTGGATACATGCATTCATCTATGGTAGTGAACAACAGATGCAAATATTCTCCTGATTCCTAATAAAAATAAAAAGAAAAGGTGCACAATTTTCATTTGCCACTAATTCCAACCATTTCATCTTTTATGGCTGGCTGCCATCATTTGAAGCTGTCAATGAATATAAAACTTTGGAAATTGTTAAATTACAAAAGATTGCACTTCTGCAACCCTCTCCCTCTATGCTGCCATGCAAGCACTCTGATTTGAGCTTCAATGCTCATTTCTGTGTCCGCTGCTTTGAGTTCGTATGATCAGTATGCAAATTAGTTGGCAGCTTATAAAGGAATTGCACAAAATCAATTTTTTAGCGAAAAGCTTTAAAAAATTTAATTACTTTTATTGCATGTGCGCGTTAGCTCACTTCCGGTAGAGAAAAAACTGTCCACAAATAATTCACTTGAGAAACTTACAAATGGACGTCGTCGCACCCTCTATGGCGTATGAGTTGCTCGCGCCACTTGGGCTTTGATTTTTAATCATTTCAATTAATTTAAACGAAGAGAAAGTACTAAGTCGTCGATAATTCTATTCAGCGTACTCTTCTGTGCGTCTCCTTTTTCTTTTGGCATAATGGCGACTGGCGACAGCGAAAATCCAAACGCATCGCGAATGAAGAAGTTCCCACATTTATCAATGCAACAATTTGTAGGGATTTTCGATTCCTAAGAAACTAAAAACACCTCGAATGTAGCAACATCCACCTGGATGACTGGAGAGAAGTGGGGAGAGTGAAATGGCATAAAACTAATTTAGCACACGTTTGTTAACAGTTTCAGGAGCTCATAAATCTTTTCAGATTTACACTCACACAATCAAAAAATATGAAGAGACGAGATGGAAAAATTATACAGACGCACACACACACAAACACATACATACACACAGGAAGCGAAATGGGGTCAGTGCAACAAACAAACAATGAGGCTGGCAAAAGTTATCTTCTACCGTCCTCAACTACTTGTATCCGTCATCTTACGATACGAGTAATTGTTACTTTTATAAGCGGAATTAATGCAAAAAGATCTAAGAGGAGTTCAAAAAGATTGTTTTAAGTCTCTTACGAAACCTCATACTACCAAATATTTCGCCATTATTTGTTTGTATGAATTCACTCGTATGCATTTTGCTTAATAAAGGCGGTATCTCTTATTGTTTCTTTAAGATAACAACAACTGCAACAGCAGCAAAAAGGATTGTTGTAAGTAAAAAACAAAATAAAAACAATAAGCAATGGTCTCCTGCTGAAAATTGGAAAGGTTAACCTAAAATGCATTTAAATTAAATGTCAATCAAATGTAACAAAACAGCCAAAAAGCAACAAGCAAAAAGCATAAACCAAAATGAAAAAGAAGATTTTAGCCGAAAATATTAAAGTTAAATAAGCTTAAACTTAAAATGACATTATTCAACATAAATTCGAGATGCACGTCAATTCATCACAACACGCATGAACGGACATGCTTGTGTCGCCTTCTCTTTTTCGCTTTTATCAAGTCCCTTCAAAGATCCCTTAACCCAAAAACAGGAGTTTCGATTACTTTTGCCATCCATTTGTAACACATCTAAGAACTGTTTCATTTAAAATCCATATGCTTTACTACTCATACGACTTTTTACCGGTCTGGAGCGTATGATTTCAATTCCTTTTAAACCTAAAAATGTTTAATTATTACATTATGGCCTTACAAATGCCTCTAGAGTCCAAATTGTTTTAAAAATAGTTTCCCTAGAAGGTCCTTGTTTGTTTCGAACTACGCCGCTCTACGATTTCGTTTATATAATTCAAGTAGTCAAAATTATACAGGAAGTCATTTGATTTTTGAGTGGCCTCTGCTGACAAGGACGGGTATTCTTAATTTAATAACAAACAAATACCATAAAGGCTTCGATGCAACTCCTTAACAATATTTTTCTTTATGACTTGCAACTAGAAACTCTAAAAAGTCTATGTCATACAAAAGCATTCGTTGTCTGTTACCCATGGCACATGGGCTCGTGTCCACCCGTTCGATGCGGTGGCCAAGTGATGCAAAATTTAGGTTTCATCGCTTGTAAGCAATTCTAAAGACAATAACAGCCGTCCGTCCGTTAACTCTAAATTTAGATTATTGTTTTTGTCGTTGCTCTAGATTGCTCAAAAACAATGGATGCGAAATTCTTCTGTTCCGCTCTGGAAAGAATCTATTAATTGGCCTTTGGATTTGAAACATGAATATGTATTCATGTAATAGTCAAGATTCACTCAAAGAAAAGATTAAAAAATTGTCTCCAAAATAGAAATAATTAGTGAATTTTTTGTCAAAAATAGATCACATTTTCTAATCGTTTATATTTTTAATTTCCAAAAAAAAAACCGTTTAACGTTATCGTTCAGAAAGTTTTAATTTTTGAAAGTAACTCTCGCTACGAAAACACTTAAAACTTTTCCTAATTGGAGGAGCAGAAAATGTCATAAAACAAATTATGTTTGGGAACACAATTAGTACACTTTATATTTTTGTCTTACTGCCATACCTAAATAAAAGCGTCAAGCGCAACGTTTTTTTACGATGAGCTTTAACGCTGAAATGCCATACCTAAATAAAAGCGTCAACGTTATGTCAAAACGATTAAAACAGGGTTATCGAACAAACAAATCAAACAATCCTGATTATTTTAACAGGTTGCCGGACGACATTGTTGTTTGTGATTTTGTTATTAAAATTTTGTTATTTAAATTAAAATTAAAATAAAATAATTAAAATTTGAAAAAATTAGTTATTTAGAAGAGTTAGAAGATTTTTTTTCTCATTTGGTAACTTTTAAAGCGAATTTTGGTTGTAAAAATTTTTTGGGTGTGGCAGCACTAAGCATTAATGACACATTAAAAAAATAAACAATAGTACTTCTGCAGTCAACTTCACTTCTTTACGCGTTGTCAAAATCGGATTTTCCAATAGCAAAGCGTTGACGCCGCGTTATTTCGGTATGCTCCATACAAAATGTATGGGCATGAGAACTTTTGACAGCCAGACAACGCTTGACGTGCCAATTTAGGTATAGCAGTTAAACTTCTTTGAATCACTAAAAATTAAAAAAAAAAAAAAATTTAAGAAATACCATTTTGACATTTTTTTTGATCCTTTACTTGAATCTTAGAAAAGTCTCAAAAACTTAATTTAAGCAAAACTAAAGAGGAAACATGATTCGATAAATATTTGAAAATAAACAATTTAATTTTTCCATCTCGTAAATTGCCTCGATAGACAAACGCAGGTTGCTGGGTGATTTCGCTGCGACGTAACACCTTCGCATGTGTAGGGAATCCTAGACACCCTTTTTCTTTCGTATTCCTGTAATGTTGTTTGTAAATAAATTGTTGTTAGTGCTACAAACTAAGAATATTTCTGCTACATTTGCCAAATAATCATTGATTTGCAACAAACTGGTATTAAAACTCTGCTGCCGGTGCCACATTGTCACACAAAAAGCGTTTAATAGTTGCTTTTTGCAACTCTAATCGCATAAGAATGTATAGTGTTTATAAAATGATTCATATAATTGTCAAATCGGACAGACCTTTCAAAAATCTCGAACACGTTCTCACTTTCATCCTTTTTTATTTGTTTAAATGTACGCTCGTGTATGGAAGGACTCCACAATTTGACAACAGCATCGCCGCAGGGGCGTCTCCTTTAACGAAAATCGAATCTAATTGCAAATTTAACGAGCTGAAAATTATATAATTAATCATCATTAGCAATTAGCGTCCTTGGAACTTATCCTGACCAAAAGCAGCGGAACATTAATTAATTAAAATATAGAATAATTAAAATATAGACTACCAGATGAATTTTGTTACAAGTTGCATTAAAATGTATTTTCAAATATATATTGAAAATTGGTTGAAATTTTCTACAAAATAAGAATTTTGTTTAATAGTTTTACTAAAACTTTTTTCCAATCAGCGAGACATTTTTTGCTGAATGCCTCTAAAAATGGCGTTCACCTCTTGTCAATATCAATTTTGTATCAAATTTAAAAATTTTCCCGAATTTTATTTCATAACTTTGCATTAAAAACAGGAACATTTTTGGTGGCTTCTAATTTACCTCTCGACTCACTTTCTTCTCTATCAAGAAATGAAACCAAAATTAGTTTGAAATATTGTTGTTTAAGGTGAAGGAAGGGTAGTTCTAGTTCGACTCTGACGGGCAATGAATGCAGTTTCATTCGCTACTCTTAAACTAAATGTTAATGCAAAAGCTTTAAAAGAAGATAAAAAGGAACAATATTTGGCAAAGTATTTATTTTTGTAAGTGAATGAACATTAAGATGACCCAAAAAAGCTAAAACAAGAAAATGTTGCTTAAGAATTTTCTGAGATGTATTGGATGTTTGGAACTATAAAATAGATATTTTTTGCTATTTGGCCTTTGGATAACAATTGAGTTTCTCATATAAAATAAAATATATTTGGGGAACTCACAAAGTACTCGTATGCCATCATGTCATATTGCCACAATGTTGTAATATTTTACATAAAAATCAAAATCAAAAATAGTTCGTGTTATATTTGTTGTTCTGTTTGTTTTGTTCCATTATACATGGATGAATTTTATTTATAGAAAGAGATGTAATACAAAATGCTCTATTAGAATTTTGTTCTTTAGCAAAACAATTCTCTATACGGACTGGTTATTTGGAGAAGGGTTTGTTGTATAGATCTCTTTCCTCTTTGGCTTGAACTAAATTGGTTCAAATTGATAAGCGCTACCTCCAGTTGTCCATTGAAGTGGCAATGAAAAGTGTTCAGAATGCTTTGCTATCGCATATTGACGTTTCTGCTTTAGCTAATTATATATCTGAGCAGTGTATGTACCCCCAATACTCTCGGAAATTTTGTCAAATTATTCTCTAGCAACGAACAAAATATAATTTTTTTTAAATATGGGCTTAAAATCCCGTTTAGAGCTGGATGGTGTCTCTATCATCCACACCAGAGAGTGTAACTACTTTTGGGCATCGGAAACCCATCACCAGAGGAGCCTTATCCAAAATTTAAATATTTAACTATTTCGATTTTAGTTGTAGTTGTTTAACTCATGTTGCATACTTTATCATCTTTTATCCAGCCCAAAATAATTAAAAATTCGTCTGGATGCGCGCGAACTATTTGATTAAGTTGACTGTCGTCAAAGTTCATTACACACACTTTGCATTTACATTAATTTAAAAGCAGATGAAATTTATTTACATATAAGTGCACAAACCATCTCTCACTTATTTTTTCACTTGTTTGTGGCATTTCCTTTATAATTGTTTTTTCAATCAGGTGACTTCAATTTCAATTGCACACCGAGTTTTGAGGGTTGTTCACACCAGGGTAAATTCTTCCATGTTTTTATTTCAAAACATATAACTTTATGACGCGTTGTGAATTCCCAATTTGTTTGTACGTAAACGTCTACTAATATTCGAAACTTTCCAGAAATAATGAAATAATGTTACTTGTAGGGACAGACATTTTAACATTTTAGATAAATTGAACTTTGACAAAATTAAATTAAACCAATTCAGACATGAAATGCTGCAAATACATTTGGAATGCAAAAAACGTTTTTGATATAAAAAGATCATCAAGACTCAGCTGCTTGTTGGAAGCAAATTCTAAGTTCCGATATCACAAGTAAACAATAAGTTCCCAAAGAAATATCATTCCGATCTTGGTGCCCTCTTTTATGCGGCATAATTGGGAAGAACAATGCACACAGCCGATACGTACAATCAGTATTACGTACGACGATGATGTATGGCAAAATAGGTTTGTTTATTTTAAGTATTCTTGTAGGCGAACATATACGAATACAAAAGCACAAGAATTTGACGTCAAGCATTTTGATCGTGTAAATCCTGCCCGAGGGTTATTAGATACTTTTATAGGAATTATTTTAATTTTTCGATTGCAATTCCGGTCGTTTCTTTGCAACTTTGAAACTCTTTAGCGTGCAAGCCCACTTGAAACTTTTTTGGATTCACAGAGACCATAAAAATTCTTGATATGTTGATTAATTGGATTTTTGAAAATGTTGATCATATGGATGAAAATTAAAGGATGTGAAAATGAAAATGATTGAAGTTTTAGGAACTGGAAAGTACAAATATTATTTTTTCCATACAAACAGAGTCATCCTAATGTTCATACACAAAGATGCCCTCCCGTTTGGCGCTGACGCTGATGTGATCGTTTTGTACTGATGTTGACGATGATATTGTTAAAATGAACATGTACACACATACGCACATGCAGCCATTGCCAAATTAAAAAAGTAGAATCAAATAAACACATGCATCACTCATTTGGCTTGAATATTTTCTCAAGCAACAACAACAACAATAGTATTACCAACCTCTTGCTCGTACCATGGCCAATTTATTTGTGTTTGAAAAGTTTTTTCTTTTTTGGCGTTTTCAAGATAAAAACGGTCGCCAAATATCCAACATTTTGATACTTGCTCGAATGTATTTTGATTAATATGATGGCTCAATGATCAAGGAAAGAAATGCGATGTTTGATGTGAAATGAAGATGGTCATGATGATGAGGATGACGACACACTTGTTTGAATTTTAACCTTTTTTCCTTTAAATGCAATAAGATCTCGGGACTCAAGTTAATTTGAACCCGTTACTTTATTAAAGCATTTAAATGCATTTTAATTCTTTCAACTACGTTGCTGTTACTGAATGGTTAAACATATTTTATTTTTTTTTGTTTATCGAAAAAAAAGAAATATTAAATGAAATGTTGTTCATATTTCACGTAAAAAAATTATTTAAAATTTAAATTTTAAATTGAAAAATCATAAAAAGCATTGAAATTCTTCGACAAACCTCAGCTGTGGATGGAATGGAATGGACACAAAAGAAAAAAATTAATAATAATAATCAAGAAATTTTTAAATGTATTTGCAGCATTAAATTTTCCTCTGCAACATGTTTAACTAACTTTAAGATGCTAGACTAAAAACACAAACAAAGCTGAAAAAATTAAAACAGTGACTACAAAAAAAAAAAAAATGATTGCTTAGCAAAGATAAATTGGTGCGCTGGCCATAAACTGGCAATTAATCAATTGAAATTATCAGCTTCGGTACGGTAGCAGTAGCTCTGGGCGTATTGTGTCCGTATGCGTTGTTTCCCCAGCATGAAAAAATCATTATTATTATTGTTATTAGTTTTTTTTTTTGATTTTAGTTTTTCACTTTGTTTTAGGTATTTTGCGGAGCTGTTGTCTGGGCTACAACTGCTACCGCCACTATTTTGCTCTTGTAATAAAAGCAACACAAGACAACAAACAGCATCCACCTTGAGTTGCATGTGTTTGTAGTAAATACAACAGCAACACTAACAGAGAATTTAATCTAGATTCGATATTGTACCCATGTACCAAAAAACTATTCATTAGAGAGGATCAGAGCGGAAAACAGCTTCGAAAATAGATTTCAATTATATCCTGCAACTAGGAGGAGCACGGAGAGAAATGAGGACTTTTGAATTGACAGAATATAAATAAGTTGTCATTATCTCTTTGTGAAGTGTACCAATAGTATACTTTCTAAACTTTTACTGAATAATGTTTCATACCTTCGTTTAATAATACAACAAAAAGTTTAATCCACTAGAGAACTTGTATGCAACCATTTTCGCATCTCGCACAGATATGGCGATATATAAAATTATATACATTTATGATTATCGGTTTTACTTTTAAGAGATAATTTTCTTGAGCACGCTGTAATCGGACGATTCATATACATGCCCTTGAATGCCAATTTAATTTGGCAATGGAAAGCATTGTTGGCATGGATACGACTTATCCTTCTTTAATCACAATTAAGCAAGTGTGTGGTGAGCAACGTTAACGAGAAACGAAGATTTAATTTAAATATCAATGCAATTTAGATGTAACTGAACATATGAAATCTTTTACAAAATAGTGTATTGGGTATCAAGCATCTTCCAAGGATGCTAGAGTAACATTTTACCTCATCTGCGAACGCAGAATAATAACTAAGACTTCCAATGTGCTCACAGAAATTCATCGTCTAGGTAAGAATAGATAATCTTGATTATCTTGAGCAGGAACACCCGCTGTCACTTGCTGGACACAGCGCATGTATTTCTTTGGAACATAAAAATCTAATTCTGAATTCTCCTTAAACAATAGTGAACTACAATTTTATATTATATTCTAGCGAACTGTTTCTTTTTTAAGATTCGTTTTGTAAGACACAATCTACAATATTGTAATAAAACCATCAAAAGAGCGTACCACCCTAATGAATAGAATTCTATCCTTATTGACTTACAAACATCTAAACATTGTTGTTATAATTTTTGCAATATTTTATTTTTATGAAATATTTTATTAAAATGCAATCATAATTTTAATGCTCGTGTGCATACGAATCGATGGTCGTAGACGGACGTGCCTGGTGTTTTACCTTCCGCTCCAAACTGTTAAATTGTATACAGGAGCTAAACACATTTTTCACTTGTGTTTTATACATCTAATTTAAGTGGTTGTTGTTGCTTAAAAAAAAAGAAAAATAAAATTGAAAAAATCGCTTAAACACCGTCCTGTATGGGTTGAGCAAATCAATTGTTGCTACAATCAGTAGCAAAACTACTTTATAAGTTGCAATCTTTAGCAGCCTCTTTTGCCACTCTACTACTAATATCATGTCCAGCCCCCACTTCCATCTTCTCATTCCTACCATACATCTTCAAAGGCGAACTTTATGTTTTTGTTGGCATCATTATCTGGTGGTGTGGCAGGATCCATTTTGTACTAAGTGTTTAGTCTGTTTTTTTTTAATATCTTTTCTACTGTTAAACAAATTTTATTGGTTTGCTTGCCAAGTAGCAAATTGAAATAGAGTTTTTTTTCATGAAATCTTTAAGTAAAACTACGGGGATGATGCATGGTGCAATTCAAATATGAACAATGATCGCTTTAAAAAAAAATAATGATCATATTTTTAAGTAATTTGCATGAAAACCCAAAATTCAACCATATTTCATAAATCATTTCAATTTTAAACGCAAGTACTTACGTGTATGTGTGTGTGTGTGCGCGCATGTATGTGTATGCAAGTTTGAGTTCAATTCAAGTACTAAAACAAAGGAGTTAAGCAACAAACTCGATTTGATCAAGTGCATTTAAATAGAAACATTGAAGAAACATTTTATTGTTCGTAAATCATTCAATTGAGTTTTTCTGTTATTCTAATTAAGATTTATATTGATAAAAGGCTCCGAGTGGTCAGTTTAACTTCCTTCGATTCCAACTACACAAGTTCATTTGTGTGTGTAACAATAACCTTAAATTTAATATGTTACTATCGCCTGTTCTTGTAAACTTTATTTTATATCTTCCTTCCACTAATTGGCAATAGTTTGAAGAAAATTACCGGAGCATAAATTAGTTAAATGCCAAAAGTAAGAGAGTCATTAGAAATGTGTAGAACTGATGAAATAAACATTGATAGAACTAAAAAACAATGACTTGATGTAGAAAAAGTGCCAAAGAAGACAACATGATATGATGTAATGGTGTGGGCCGAAATGCGAGTTCCACTACAAAATTCGAGTTTTCAGACTGTTGTAACAAAATTTTAAATTTAATTGTGCAACCCCAATCGCGACGTCCACTGGATTATTTTTAAACATAAATATCTTACTAAAATATTTTTATTTTTTATATCATTGTTTCCCTTTCATGTATTTTTTTTACAATGAATTTTGGTGTGGAGAATATTTAACGAGAAAGATCTTTAGTAATAGGGGCCAATTGTAACATCTCATTGGAAAATGCCTGGCGATGGCCTGGGAGCAACCTAGGATTGAACCTTTTTTATTTTACTATTTCACTTTTTCATATATCACAATTCACAACTCATTTTTGCCACTGGAAGCCATGAAGGGTTTTATCGAGCTCACGCTTCGTTTTAAAGTCTTATAATAATTAGACTTTATGGTTTCTAAACCATGATCAGTAGACTTAAATATCTCGAAAATTATAATTTTTTATGTATGATAATCAATGCTATGGAATAATACATAATTTGTAAATTTAATTATTTTCCAGGAATACAAATATGTTGTCATTGAATAATATTTTTAAAAAATATTGTATTAAAACAATCCAAGACCTTTTTTTATTTATGTACTAGTGCATACTAATACACTTTTATAGAGAACGTTGGATGATTTATTGTTTTCTGCAAGTACATGTTAGTTTTAGGGGCTGGGAGCTCTTGAGCTGCTGACAAAAAGCTGATTATGTGAAAAGTGGGGAGTTTTCAGCGTTTTGACCCGAATCAACACCTGTTGATATGCGGCTTGCGTTGTAGCACAATCTCGATTTACTGAGATTAAGCATCAACGGGACTGGCACACCGACTTTTATCTCGAGGTTATGGGTTGGAATGTTCGTTGTTTCTATTATGTTATTGACTCGTATGCTTTTATTCACCAACTTGTTCGTGTAATATTTTTTATTAATGCTATTTATGGACAAACTGTTTGTTGATACGACTACGAGTATTTTCTGTCGCCACTGGGTGATTAAAATCTTTTAATTTTACCATTTATGTCTGTTTCTAGTAGACCTTTTCACTTTTGTAGCAGCTTCGATGCATAAGCAGCTGATTCCGAATTGTTGAGAAGTTGAATGCGCATGTTGCTTGTGAGGTGAAGCTTTTCTACCTTTGGCCACAGTGATGACGCCTTCAGACACGCAATCAATCAATTAATTTATACAAATTAGACTATAAAAAATTGTTTTATAAATATTCAATTTAAATTGAACTTACAATGAGTATTTAAATCTTAAATCGAATATTTTTAATTACTCAAATGTCCAGCAAATGCTAGACAAAAAAAGAAAAAAAAAACCACGAGTAATTTCTGGAGATGCCTCTGTGTTGTCTGCATATCTTTCGTGAAATAGTGTCTCTTCTTTGCAGTCGAGTGTGGCACCTAAAATTGAGAATGTTGTGGGCTATTGGGTTTGGATGATACTTTAGGTTCTTTGCATTTTAATGTGTAGATGTCTAAGAGTGCGTGAATTTCTTTTAACGTAACAGGGGTGGCTGTAATCGAATGGACGATTTTATTTTATATAAGAAGCTTGCAATCTAGGCTTAGTGTTGAATTCCTCCTCATAAGCCAATTAAGTTGAGCAACCTTTAAATTCATTTGCATTAACTTGGCGTCTAAATGTGATTTCCATGTTCAGAGACGATCAAGGTGAATGCCTAGATATTTGTCTTCATTGTTTTGAGGAATTGATTAGTAAATAATTTGGATGGGGGGACATGTTTCCCTTCGCAATGGTAACTTTTATTTTCCATAGTTTTAGGCAATTTTCCAACGACTAAATATATTCCTGTAATTTGCCCAATGCTTCTTGTCAGTTTTCGTGGACGCTTATGGAAGCATGTGATGGCATGTCGTAGGCATATATCAAGGCCAAAATAGGACATAATAGACTGCCTTTATTAACTCCTACTGTGGTGTGCTTAGAAAGTTACCTTCTCTAACAAAAAGTTTGTGACCACTTAAGTAGCCTACGAATAGTTTGTAGTGTTTTTGCGGGTAACTTCCTCCAGACTTTCTTTAGAGGCTGGAAAATGTCAATGAAGATAGCTGAATATTATATAATTTTTTTATTCAAAAGCCGTTCTAACCACATGTACTCGTACAAGTGTTTGTGTTTCCCCATGAAACCAAATTGCTGGTCCGGAATACACCCACTGTTGTTCAGTATTGGGGTCAGCCTGCTTACAAGTAGTTTCTCAAGTAGTGTTGGCTTGTATGATTCGCATCATCCTTTCCGAGCTTAGGGATCATAATAATCATCGAAAACTTCCATTCTGCCGGATGGTGCTGAATACGATTTGCAAATTAGAAATATAATTTTTGTAGCAGCATTCGGTGGCAGCTCGACTATATCAGTGGAAATACACATTTGGCGTGAATACTTTTCGTAAGTGGTTAAAGAAACGCGGAGGGGACTTGCTTATTGTAGTTCTTTTAAGTACTCTGGTTGCTTGCCATTATGAATAATTTGTTTGTGGTGTTGCATCTACTTCCCCAAGAAATTGTCGTAGCAATTCAGTTTCTTTATATTTTCTAAGTTTCTTTAGCGGCTTAGTACACTCGTTTAGCCTCATTTTTAGGCGAGGTGATCCAGTGTAACAAATGAATTGAAATAGTTAATATACTCTCCTCCTCAAGTTAGTCATGGGCATGAAAAACAGAAAATGCCATAATTTAAATTTCTCTAGTCTATAAAATGGTCCAGCGTACTACTGTTCGTTTTATTTGAGACAGATGTTGTCAGGCCGAAGCCGAAGCAAATAATATTAATGAATATGGCGCCGTTAATCCTAGCGTGCTTATAGATATGAAAAACCAACCAACCAACCAACCAACCGACCGACCGACCAATCAACTGACCAAATCATCAGTACCATCATACAATTTACGAAAGAGAATATATTCAACCAGTGCCAGTGTTATTTTAAACTAATGCGAGTTGAGTTCTTCCTTTGCAGAAAAAAAGTAAATAAATAACAAAAAAAAAAAAACATAGAGAAAAAGGAAGGCAAAAGCAGCAAAAAGCTGAAAGATGTGCATCTTTGCAATGGTCACGTTTAAGATACACTGAATTGTTTCCTCACAAATTTAGCCACAGAAGAGTTTATAATTATAATAAACAATTTCTATATGGTTGCGATTTCATCAGGCTCACTCCACCTCATTCATAATGGAGGGAAATGCAAAATGCGATTATATAAACTCCATATTGAAATTATAACCAAACGAGAGGAAATGATGACAACGACAGGTGTATTCATTCGGAAAATTTTCTAAATCAAAATTATCTGTTGCATACCCTACACCACAACCACGGAATGTTCGTTGATTGAAAATGCAATTTGTTTTATTAACAGAAAAAAGTTCTTCATTCAGTTGTCGGGATAAGCCTTTTGCAACAGAAAACAAATAGGGCTACACTGGGCTACAGAATGAAATCAAAGTACTAAATGTTATATATCATTTAAGGACATTGAAATCGAACTATCTGATCCTTATTTGATTTACTTTTTTAATAAAACAACTTGAAAAGGAGAAAATAATTTCATGTCCCTTATAGTTCATCAATTAAATGTTTTAAGTCGTCCACTGGCTTCATTCGCCAGCGTAATTAAAACTTGCAAAATTGTCAAGGAAAATTATCCGGCCTCCACATTCTCTGCATTGTCAACGATTCCCCCACCTCCCCCACACCATTTATGGTGATGCTGCCTATTCCTGACATTAACATTAATATTTCTTTGAAAATACTCGTACATACTCGTAAGAGTAGCCAATATGTTTTTTATATAAAATATTTGAAGGCAACTTTGTTGTCATATTAATGAAATTTTTTAATTAAAAAGCATAAACTAAAAAACGAGGCGTCACATTTGAATTGCTGTGCAATCAAATCAGGCGGATTTTCAAATGCTAATGGTGTGTTTGATCCTTGTTTTTCGTATGAACCCGAAGGTCAAATCAAACATTTCTAC
This sequence comes from Germaria angustata, assembly GCA_963681545.1. NCBI lineage: Eukaryota > Metazoa > Arthropoda > Insecta > Diptera > Tachinidae > Germaria > Germaria angustata. The sequence continues at coordinate 95,749,854 of OY813002.1, forward strand.
CAACAAGTATTTAAACTTTTTTGCCTCTTGTGTCGAATGCGCAGGTTTATTTGTTCGTTTCGTAGTGCGGCTCATGAGCTGGTCTGTTGTATCTTTAGCAAACTGCCATTTCGTAAATGTTGTAAGTTGAAAATGGTATGATTGAATGTGTGTGTGTGTGTGTGTGTGTATATATATTATTTTATAGTTTAGGAAATCGAAATGTAAGTGCATCATCATAAACGTTACCATTTTAATGCACTATAGTCTTTTAAGCTTAAAAGCTTACAAGCATAAATTCAATGGATTTATAAATTCTTTTGCTTTACACTTACGTGAATCTGTTTGTTATAAATACGGGTATGTTGTTTGTGAGCTCGCATGCGGCATGCGGCATGTTGCAAGTGGAAAGTATTTCATTTTATTTTAATTTTGCTCAGCGGCATTTTAAACAGAATCTGGTTGATATGTAAAGACACCACTCATCAACGGAGATCCCAAGGAGGGAGAAGGATGGTGGCCACGTTGCAGGAAACGGTTTGAGGAAGAATTTAAATGAAAAACTCACGATTTGATTAGAGTTAAAAGAAACCTCTTAGTCTTCGGAAACTGTATTAAGTTGTTAAGATCGATATTATAATAACAACTAAAATCCATTGAATTGCAGCCACGCAAAACTTATAAAATACCACGCAATTTAGCGTTGAGGATGGAAAAAATCAGAAGAAGAAAATTGTTAAAAACGGTTGAGAAGTGGGAGGGGGGAGTAGGGGAATTAAAATTGCGTGCAATTAACGCATTCGTGAGTGTAGTCCATTGCAAAATCGAAAGAAATAAAATAAAATAAAATAAAAGTGAAGTGATAAGCAGGTACATGTACATACATACATATTCGTATTGTGTACTACTGACACACACGTTTGTCTGTCTGTCTGTCTGTTTGGCTGTTTGTCTGTCTATACTGCAGTTGATCAGTTTGTCAGCAGCATGGTTGCTGGCTGGAGTAAAAGTATGTGACTATTGTTGTTATGGTCACTTAGTGAGAATTGTTTGAAATTGGAAAAGGAAAAGAAAAAAGAATCAATTTGAAATTAATTGCATTGTGGCCATAAAGAGTGTTTTTTGTTGTTTTCGCAAACGCACCTGCACAGACAGGCATTTAAGAAATAAAACAATAAATAATTAAATGAAAATATTTAACTGTTTAAACGATAAACACCTCACTAATTGCTTCTTTTACGAGAGTGTTGTCAAAAATGAAAACATAAATAAATGTCATACTTGGCTTAAGGAATTTTTTAATATTAATGTATTATTTAGTTCAATTGATGCCATTTCGCGCAAGTGTGTGTTCTTATGTGTGCGAGTTGAATTGCACAATAATCCTTTGCCTGCACAACATAAATATTTCCTTTTGCTATTGTTTGCCTCTTTCGTTGTTTGGACGCAACTTGTTGCCATTATTTTCGTTCAAACAAGTTGACGGTAAAAAATTGGAAATTACTCAAGTTAAAACCTGCTGTTCTTTAAACTTTAATTTTTGTTGTTGATGCATTCCCTCTCCCTGTACTAGAATGTGTGTGTGTGTGTGTTTTATATCACGCTGTTTGCCAAATTGTTTTTCGCATTGCATCAGATAAGAAAACATAGACTTCTAGGTTACACTGTTTCTGTACTTCCCCTTATTGTTTGGCTTTTCTTCTATTATTATATTTAACATGAGTTTTGCATACATACGAGTACATGTCTTGTAGATGCTAGATTGAGTTCATTCGATTAAATTTTATTCCTTTTGATGAACTGGTACTAAGGATATCTCCGCATTTGGAGCGAATATCTTTTAGACTGACACTTAAATTTCAGGGATGGATAACTTTAAATTGAAATAGAAGAGAAATCTCTTTTCATTATCCATGGCAGTCTCATGGCATTTGCGTTTGAATATGATATCTGGACTGTGAGCGCTGTTGTTCCCGAAATTTTAAGGTCCAAGTTTTACACACTCGAACCCACACACACACACACTTCACAACAACATGGGCTTCATGTTGGTACATGATTCTGGCAGAAAACTGAATCATATGTGAACAAAGTTATGATAACCATAAAGCACAAAGAGCTTCTCGAATTGGAATGTGAAAAATTTAATAGTTTGAAAATCACTCCTAAATGACCAAATAAAATGCACACACTTTCTTAATTTCTAAAACTTTTATATTTGTATATGGATGTGATTGAATTCTATGGAATTCTCATATGATACTTGTTGATTTTTGTTTAAGTTTATGAGTTTGAATGCTTTTCCAACGTGATTTGGCTGCAGAGTATTGATGGTTTGGCTGGCGCCAATGAAATGTAGGCATATACTCAGCTGATCCAACAACAAACGATGATATTATCTTTGTTCTCCTCGAGGGCTCGCTTTGCTGATATGAGTAAAAATCTCCTGTTCCAGTATTTTATATTAATGTAATATTTTCCCTCTTTTATTTCTTGTATATAAAACAAAACTTTACTTATTCATACTACGCCTGCAAGTGTCTCTTATATGTATGAGCAACTGATAGGCCCACCAACCCGTTGAAGGGTTGCGTAATTCTTTAGGCGAACTGCCATGTGGTGACACAAAACCGTGCAGTTTGTGTCGTGGCGCCAACAGTTCTGCTTGTATGAAATTTCGTTCAGATACTCGTATCTAATCTAGTTCACGAACTATCTAATTTCAAAAAGGAAACGTCAGGATTATTTAATTCAATTATTTTCATGGTTATTATTAGTTTAATGGAGAAAAGTATCAGTAGGAAAAGGTTTTTCAAGAATATACTTTAAAAAGCTTTTTTCTTAAATCTTAATACTAAACGATTTTTTTATAATTTTTTATTTCTTCTTTTCAGGTAAGTTGCGCATTGGTGGTAAAATATTGGAACAAAAGCAAAAACAAACAAAAATGAAATTGCACAATTATTTTTTATTGATCCTTTTGGTAAGTTTGTATTGTGAAACTGCAAATTTATAAACGATGCGGAGCCCGATAAATACCCATTTCAGTTTTCTCTGGATTTTTTCTTTTTTTTTTTTTGTTTAAAGGATTTATGCATTTAAACACTGTATTTTATTTTTTTAAATTATCAGTTTCAAGACACAAATTTACGTAATGATGTGTGTTGTGTTTTGGACTTTTTATTATTATTTTTCATGGTCGACGGTGGAGCGTCATTTTATGCCACCATTTTGACAATTTAATTGCCAGCTCTTTGCCTCCATTGTAATGTCATTTTTCATGTATGTTTTCATTTATACGAGCGGTATTTTATATTTTCATTTTTAAAGTTTTTTTTTCGGTTTTTTTCTCGCACAATAACAACGAGATGTGTGAAGATTCGATTTTAAAGACTTCGTTATACATTTTTGCTCTATAATTAAATATTGACTTCTGTGTCTTCTGTTTTCGTTCATAAATATATTTTTTATGTTTCACACCTTTTTCACGAAAGATAAGGCTAAAAGGTGTGTAATTATGTAAGCGGACATGCATATCGTTACTAGAAGCGGAAACTGTTGAGGCTAAAACTTTCATAAATTTACAATAGATGACGAAACTTGTTCAAATCAAATGAAAAAGTTCTGCAAGACACTTTAACTAGATCTGCCATTATGATTTTCTAATAGAATAACTTCAATAATAATATCAATAATAATATCAGTAATTGAAAATCCTCATTTGCTGCAGTTTCATTCGTTTATTTAGGAAAATATTCCTAAACAAACTTGAATAAACGGGCAATAAAAATAATTTTAATTTTATGATTTCTTTATGATTCAAGAAGTCGTTTAAAACATTTTCAAGTTTCTGGAATTTTTTTCTCACTCCCAAAGGAAAAGAAACTAATTAATGAAATCATTTTACAAATGTTTAAAAAAATTTCTTTTCTAGCGTCATGGGGCGCTTGTCATTAGAAATAAAACATAAATTTTATTAGATTTGTAATCAACTGCCGAAATTTTATTTTTTTTTTATTTTTTTGGGACTGTGTTCCATCTCCAGTCTCCATATATTTAGTACCTAGTTTTGTAAATCATATCATTAATCTGAAATTTATTTAGAGATAAAAACTCATTCAAAAGTCTTAAGAAATTGAAAGACAAAATAGTGAAAAATTTCATCAAATTAGGCATTTAAATATTATTTTATAAAATAAAGTACGAATTAAGAAAACCTCGCGGATAACAGGATCAATTTATTTTATTTTGAGATCATCTCCGCAAAGATTCCAAGGAAGCTTTTTTATATACTTTTAGGATGGAGTGTTGATGTCGTGAGACGTGTTTTAGAAACTTGAGTGTGGGTGCCTTCATGAACTACTAGCTAGTGTACTAGACTCCTAGTCCGAAGGTCGCATGTTCGATTCTTGCTAAAGACCCTGGGTGTTACTCGCTTCGCATTTTATGTTTGTTGAAAAACTTTAAAATATAAAAAAGACGCAAAAAATGTATTCGAAACTTTGAAGAATTAAAATTTTTTATTTGAATATATAGAAACGATTAGGAAGCATACATGCTGCATACCTATAGTGGACCATATAGCAACCGCAACTGCCTGCTGCGCGACGCCAAATGTCATAAAATTCAAATGTGTCTTAAAATAATCATTTGAGAAAAAGATAAGCTCCCGGCGCGCTTGGAGTCGTCTCTGCCTCAGTCAGTTGCATTTCAATCATGTTTCGTTGCATTCTAGTTTTGATAAAAGTTTAAAATTGAAACTTTAAATCAGCGAAAATTGTATCAATTTAAAAGTTTAACGGCAGATTTAGCTGATTTGGCCTCGTTAGAAATTACACTAACTTTTGCACAGACATTCTTGTGACTCGCCTGTTCCTGCATTCGCGATAGTTTCAATTTGAAGAATAAATCCAAAGAGCAGGTGCATTCGTCAGTGGCTGGAATCTATTTTAATATCGCAGCAATAAATGTTACAAATAAATGGAAAAGGTTTCCATCCATAGTTATTATATAATGTACGAATGTGTATGTTTTATGGAAAAAAAGAATGGTTGCTTTTGAGGCAACAACCAACTACACATTTTTTTAGCTTTAGCGGCAACACAACAACTCCCAATCAATCTTGTTAACAAGATTTCTTTTTGTATGTTTGAATGTATGTGGATGCTTCTTGGCTTATTTGCAATGTACGAGTGTGCGATTGTACATTTAAGGAATCTGTCTTGGCCAATGTAAACAGCCAGTCAGTCAGCCAGTCAGTCAGGCAGTCAGGCATATTGTACATATACACACTTGTTACATACTCTACATGTTTTCAAAGCAGAGTAAAATTAAGTTTACAAAAATACAGCTGCCTGTTATGGGTGCGGTAAATATTATCTCTGGAAGGAACCCACAAAGGATGTCAGTAAGACGCTGGCCAAGCTGCAGCACATCCCAAAGAGATGAATTAACCAGATACGGATTGCAACTAGACAAGTGGCTGGTACTTGTAGCGGCTGTAGTAAATAAAATGTATGGAGCGAATAAACAGAAGAAGCAAAACTAGATGAAGCAAAGTACATACATACAGACATGTAGGACAAGAGTATATTATTCTTAAGGAAACTGATGAATGAATGAACTCAGGCTAAACATTTAATAGAACACAAGCACACATACACTCAAGTACATATTTGGTGCAAAAAAAATTTATATATAAAAAACAAAATTAAAATAAGCAAAAAGGAATACCAAAGTTACGAGGACACGACAACGTGTCTCCTCTTGTATGTTTCTCTTATTTCTTGTGGTAATTTTTTGAATGAATTCATTTCATCAGGTCTTTGTAGATCATTTCTCTGTCCGTCACTGCAAATTTCTGTTTGTTTTTTCTTCTCCAATTGAAAAGTCTATTTTGCCTGACCCTTTATTGTTCATTTTTAAATATAATCGATTTAGGTTCGCCTTCACACACTTGCTTTTGATATTGTTGTTGTATTAGTACTATTATCGTTATGATCATGATCATGATTACGATTGTGTTGAGCATCATCGCCATCCACATCATCGTACTCATCATCATTGTTGTTAGAGTTTAACACAGAAGCTGTTTGAGGTTGGACATCGGAAGTCTGGCCTGATATGCAATTTTTGACATCTCAGTAGCAAAATGTTTCTTTTGCTGGCAAATGTTGCTTCTGCTGTTACGTGTATGCTACGAGTACGTACGAGTACTCGAAAAAGGAAGAATGCATGTTGCCCGTGAATGTATGCATCTTAAGTAGATGCGATTGCAAGTTTGTACTCCTATCGATCAATTCATCGATCGATCGAACGAACAAACTAGCGAACGAATGAATAACCGTAGATTGCCACGCTGATGGATGGTTGTCTTGCCAAACTGACTGTTTCCATGAGTGACTGACTGACTGACTAACTGACTGGTTGCATGTAAGATGAATGTTGGCTGGATGTTGTTGGTAAATTGAAAACATTTTGTGTCTTTGGCAAAAGGCCAAACCGTAATTGTGTGTATAAACTAAAGCTAGACATTATTATGAAAATATCACATCTATCTATTCGCATAAATCAAAAAATATTAAAATTTTAAATGGGGGAAGTGTCCTTTGCATAGAAGACTTTTAAATTGTTACCGGAACTCATTCTCAGAGTTTCTTTTTGTAATCTGAGCAGTTGCATGATTAAGGTTAAGTATTTGTTCATATGATTGGAAAATTGTATTCGCTTAAAAAGTTTCAAAAGCTCATGATGGACTATGCGGATCGATAAGAAACTGCCTGAGAACTTGTTACTCATAATAAATAATAACTTTTTTTTTATTATTTTCTCAAACAATATTTATCAAATTCATTAATCGAGATATTCTCCAAAATAATTATTTTAACAATTATTTTCGAAATCAGGATGGCGATGAGCTTTCAGAATGAAGATAATTTTGCAATTTAAAATGCTTAATTGTGTGAGGCTTAGAAAAATAAAACTCCTCCAAATGATTTTATTATTATTATTATTATTATTATTATTATTATTATTATTATTATTAATATTATAATTTTTTTTTGAAATAAACACACACTCGTTCTTAAGCAATTTTTTCGCTCGACTGCTTAAATAGTCGGAGTCTTTGACAGGTATTGAACTCACGGTACACGCTTGATAATCCGCATTGACACGCACAATCTCGAAGTCCGGACTATTCTTTCGATGTTGCATTTTTCTATGTCTGCCACGTGTTGTGGTACCTCCTCGCAAGTCCAATAGATTTTAAATTTTTAGGTATTTTAAGATAAAATTATATTTAATCACAGCCGTACAAATCGCTATCATTCATTGTAGTTCATGATCAAAGATTATACTTCAAGATCACGATCAGTCTACCTTCTTATTTTAAGTCATTACAAGACTTCCATTGAACAATCAATACAATCAAAATATGAAAACTTCAATCCATATAAAGCAAAGTTGTTTTGCGTTTGAGCTTGTAAACCGAAATTGCTGAGACCATAAATTACAAAAATGTTCAAAAGAAGGGTGTGATGTTTTAGAGGGGGAGAGTTCTAAAGAATATTTTTTATTTGAATAACGCTTTAATGTATTCAATAAACTCTGCAGCATAAACATTGGCGTAGCTAGTGAATTTTCCCAGAGGTTGACAATACCTGATAACTTTTCTTTAATGAGGAGGAGAATTTTATAAATTCTAAGAAATTCTAAAACAGAATGTGTTTTGGCAACAAAGAATTGAGTGTTGGCTTCCAAATTGCCAATTATTTTTATTTGATCTGCGTGGCCAGCTGACGGGTTCATTGCGTCTCTTTCCATAAATCGATTTTATAATGCGCTGTCGGCCATGAGACGATATCCTGCTAAAATCACAGTCGCGAAAAATTTTATTCACGCCATCGTAACGCTTTTTGCGAAATCGGCACTTTTTTATAGATGTATCATGAGATCTTATTGCTTCCATGTAATTCGATTAAAATGATCCAGAACTAGATTTGATAATTCTTTTTTTTTCAAGCGATATGTTTTTTGTATAATTTCGCACTGTAACAACAGCAACTAAGAGTTTTTGTTTTCAATTAAACGATTTTTTAACTCAAGCGGCATTCGCTAATGCGAAATCTACTGAATTAATTTCTTTTCTCTCTTTGTATGAAATAAAGTTTCCGGTGAATCTTATTTTTTCCTCCGACAAATTTTATCAACAAAAAGTGACTGGATTGAGATTGAAAATTCTTGTTTCAGCTGATGTGGTCGTAAGTTCAGACTAAAATTGGACCAAGTGAGTTCTTCCAATTAATATTGGTACTAATTTGGTACCACTTGAATCAGCAGCTTCTTGGAGTTGCCCTAGACTGGATATGGGTGTGGCCCGTTCAGTAATCACGTGGTGGCTGTGGTTGAGGGTGGAAAGCTCCATCTGCTTTGCATGGGGCTAGTGTTTAGTCTTTGACTGCCATCTGTATGCGGAGTGGCGACGATAGTGGACTTATTGGGTTCACAGAGTGCTAAAAGCACCATGGGGCAAGGCCACACTAATCCAAGATAAATCTGTGACTTCAAATCACAGAAACATTTCCAATTGTTGGTCAAAAGGCGGTTACAATTTGTAAAATTAAAGGTTTTATTACAGACCTCTCTCTACCTTAATGCATTGAAATAAATTTAAATTAAAACAAATTTTAATCGCTTTTCTAAACAGTAATTAACTATAAATACCAGTTGGGAAACTTCTCCACCTTGTTTAGATGTTAGAGGCAAGTAAACGAGCGTGGCAGCAATGGCGGATGGAAAACCAATTAAGCTTCTTGGTGGGCGTTGTTATAAATGTTTAATCACACACAGTGGACGGAGGAAAAATTCTTACATTTATAAAATATTTTTTTAGTTTATTTGCCGCTGCTGTTGTGTTGAACAATTATAAAATTACAGCAACAACAAAATTGAGATAAACTTGAACAAAAAAAAAAAAAAAATTCGAAAAGAATTTTTCATTTAACAATAATGTAACCAATAACTACTACGCCAACAACAAAAAAAAAAAAAAACAAAAACAATAAGAATATCAGACACATGTTTCAAAGGCACGACGATAAAAATGATTAAAGAAAATAAACGGAATTTTATTACGAAAAATGGCAAAATAAAATAAATGAACCTTTAGTCCGTGAACCTTTTAGGGAGTGGACTTTCTCTTGAACTTTTTGTTAAAAAAAGCAAAACAAATGTAAACAACGAATAATTACAACAATAAAACCTCTAAGCAAGTTCCAATAATCGAATAAAATTAACAATAAAAAATGTAAGAAGAAACAGCGATGCGAGACGGCTGAAAATAAGATACAGTTAAAAAATTCGCTATAATTTAAACTTTTCGCAACACAGAAATACGCTGATTCTCGGTTCGAGCTTTTGAGGTTTTTCGTTTGTTAATTTCTTTTTTTTCTTGAGCTGCAAAAGACGAGGAGGTGGAACATCTCACACAAAAGATGCCCAAAATTAAATTGCAACAATAAAGCAAAAAAAAAAAAATGATCGTACAAAATATTTATAACTTAAGGGCAACCCAGAAAATTTACAATGAATTGCTCATGTTTTTACCAAATCGCTTTCAATATTGCAACTTTTTTGAATTTTATACTGCGGCGAATGTGCGCAGAGGAAAAATCGTAATTACAGGAATTTAACCAACTATCTGTGTTATCTGCTCGACAACATCAGAAACAACTTAAAATAACAGCAACAAAAAATCCCTTTTCGCTGTGGCTGTCCCTCTTTTTAAAGTGCGTGTAATACGGTTCGAATGAGGCCACTTGTACTTGGTTTTGTATTTAAACTTTTATGAACATTTTTTTGTAACTTTTTTCTGATGCCACCTTGTGTAAAAACAAAAGAAAACGATGCAGCCAGGAGGAGATGAAAGCAGATACTCTTTTGACGCTGTGACATTAACTTGCAACATGTATGCTCGAAATGTGTGGCCGTATATCGGGGGAGCAGTGTTTAATAGTTGCTTATTTGTTCGTTTGTACGTCCGTATAATTTGTTGTGCGCGTATGCGTTTGACTTTTTTTACAAATCGAAAAATGCTTTTAATAAATAAGTGCGTGTGTGCCCAGGCTTCAACAGCATTTAAGTGAAATTGCAAACAAGTGCATTTTGGCTGCCTTTAATTCATTTTTCTTTGTTTTTTATTTATTTTTTTTATAATTTTTTTTGTTCAAACATCTCATGATTCGAGTACATAATATCACGACCCATAAAATGTTGAAAACAAAAAATAAGACGCAAGAAACAAAATAAATAATAAAATCTCTTGGGTTGCAATTCCATGTATCTTTTTCATACTTCATAATTTATGAAGCATCCATCATATGTATCGCAATGCATGAGTATCAATCAGTGTAAACGGTGCGCTGGAGGGTTGTCTTCGGAGTTAAACAATGCTTTATAATTATGCTTTCTCTCGTTGCTACGCTCCCAGAAAAAAAAAACAACTAAAAAGTCGTTTCTGACGATGGGAATCGAACTCGCAACCCCCAGACCAGTGAGTTCGCATACTGCATACTAGCATACTAGCTACAGCACCCAAGAATGATGTTGGACTCTGATCTTCCTTTGATATTGCTGTTTTTGCAAATATTTGACGATATAAAAGAAATATATTAGATGTATGATGTCCATTAAAAAGAACTTCCAAAGAAGTGCAATAAATTTCAGGGCCTGTGATCCGCAGGTACTTCATAATCGGATCTTTTTTTTTTAAGATTTCGATTTGAAATATTATCATTATTAGTCGTCCTGGAATAAATGAGATTATTTATTTATTCAATCCATTTTGTAATATAAAATAATTCAATCTCATCGATACTGTTGTCGCCTGGCACGAGTGTGGCTGCAACACGTACGAAACATCAACGGCACGAACTTAACAAATACATTGAATAACTTTGAGAGGAAGAGTGAAGGGTTTTGTGGTAGAGGTTCAGTGAGGAAGAACTTGCAAAGGCAGTGACTGATATTCGGAAATGAGTCAAGTTTCGAATGCCATTATGTGAAAAAGAGTAGACTTTTCGGGGTTTTCGAAGAGAAAATGATTTTACATTCAATTTCTTTGTACTCGTACAAGGGAATCAATACAAATAGTCTCAAGAGGATGTAGAACAGTCTCGATGACAAACATAAATACTGTTTTTATTCAGGTTTTTTTTTAGTATCAAAATTGTTTGTTAATGAATGTTGAAGGAGGGATCATTTTCACTGATGAGTTGGTTTGGTTACCGCATTGATATACAAAAAAAAACAATTTTAAAAAATATATATTTAAAACCTTGAACAGAATCAAGGATATTTATAAAATTAATAAAAATTTTTAACTGTCCGCCGTCAAATTTGGTTTTTAACCAGATCGTTTTTGGCCATCTTTGTTGTTCACTTTCTTACAATAAGAAAAGAACACTGCAGGTGGTTCTAATTAGAAACCAGGCTGTTTACAAATTTAACGTGGGATGATGGAAAATTGTTAAAAACTTAAAATTTCAATTTAACTTCTTAAGAAATCCAAAAATCTATAAGCAATGAATTACTTCCATTTTTTCTGCTGAGTACTTTTGGCATGTTGCATTGTTGTATGTAAGTGTCCATATTTTACTTAGTGTATATTACTGAGACCGAAATTTAATCAGATTGTACACTCAGCGTAAAAATTTAACTCGCCAGCTCATAGAGTCATCAAAAATGGTACAAATACAGTTTCTTTCTGTGCGGTGAAAATTATTTTATGAATACTCTGAGAAATATTGATCGAATCAAGCTGGAAGCAATGAAAAATTAAAATGAATTCACTTATTTGTGTTCGTAAACTGCTTACAAAACAAGTTTGAGATTAACGTAATATATTTTCTTCACAATTCAAGCTCAATATGACTTATTCTCTGTAACCTTTTCAAAGTGAATTAATTACACAATAAAATCTTTAAAATCAAGATGAAAATAACAACAGATTTATAAGAATAGCGGACTGTTCTTTACATAAATGAAGCAAGAATCAAGACTAAATATTGTCTTACACAGACCTCAATTGGATTGGTCGTGAAGAGCCTCCCGTGGAGCATTTCAGAATCATATGTTGTATTTGTAATCCAAAAGTTGAAACCAAGAATACGATCAAAACTCCAATATATTTTTATAGAATTTGGATAAAAGTTTCGTTCGATACCGAATGACTTAATTTTTATTCTGTTTGATTTCATTTGTAAATCTCCAATGTCCCTGCTCAAAATACCATTTTCTTGTGTGTTGGCATGCACGATCGTTTTACAGTCGTGAGCTTTTGCATTAACCCTCGTATGTAATTGTGTATGTGTGGATCCATGAACCTTCAATAAATATGCTGCTCACTCCGTCTTTGAAACTTATGAAATTATCATCGTTAGTTTCAACTACCTTCGATTATCATTTCGATTGTTCTTCACTCAGTTGGGTTGTGTAAAGTGAGCATGTGTGTATGTTTGTATGTATGTGTAGTATGTCTGATTCTCCTGGATATACTTTAACTCTAATAGGATATTTCTGTTGCAGCGATTTTCTTCTGCTTTTTACTTAATAGCGATGTACTTTTAAACGATTGCTTAAATTAAATTGTGCACTAGTCACTCGATTTAATGACTTGTTGCTCTAAAACAGGAAATACTTAAAATTGTACAAAAATACAACATAATTTAATGTGTGTCCTTTGAGGACATTTATTCTCACTAACTTAAACGTATTGGCATTTTGTTCAAATAAAAAAGATGAAAAAAGATGCCAATTTCCTGTGATCATTATATTTATGGCAAATGAATTTATGCATGATCCACAATGACACTTTCACTTGTTAACACTTTCTGATCTGATCTCATATCGTTGCATTAGTGCAACATGGTGAACACAAAACAAAAGAATTCAAGTTACTGAGGAAAAAGTGTTCTTCGGTATCCTTTTTACAGATAGAAAAAAATTAGAATTATATCTAAGCTTAACCGAAGTTATACCAACAAATTTTGTTGTTATGAATATGTTGCATTAAAGGAGTCGTATACAAATGCCCAGTAAATGTGCGAGTTGGATATTTCATTGAGAATGATGTAGGAAGGATGTCTGTCCTAAGAAACCGATTAACGTTTTATTAAATTGAAAACGTTTCTCGAATAATAATTCTACTTACTCGTATTTATGAAACGTAATGATTTGACAAATTTTTGATTATCTAATATTTTTCAAATTTACAATTGTTTAATTTTGTGTTTGTTGGGTTTAAACATTATATGAAAAATAAAAATAAGCATTTCGATGCTTGCATGTATATATTTAAATATGTACTTACATATATGTACATAAGCTGCTAAACAGAAATTTTAAAAACAGTTTGACCTCGCTCAACGCTCTACACTTGATCGACGAAACATCTCGAGTATTGGAACTCTTTGAAAAACCTCAATTATCACAACTTTTCTTCAAAAATTTCGTCGTCTTCTCTAAAGTCGTTAAAGTTTGTTCTCTTTTGTCTTATTGACTGCGTTAATAATGTGTTTAATGGGGAGAGGATGAATAGTATGATTTTAAATGAAATAATGGTCCATCAAAAACTTACAGACAAATATTTTTTCTAACAAAATCTAGTCGAATCAGACATATTCGTAATTAAATGCTATATGACATATATTTTGTAATTAAATGCTTAATTTTTTAATTAAAACTGGATGCTTAAAGGGTTGAACTTGACAGAATTACGTTGCACAACAATAATTATTGGTTAATGTTATACCGCTAAAAGGAAAAATTATGATGACGGCCAAAAGTCACGTGATAACGGTATTTACGGTTTTAATTTATGCTAAAAATAAATTTGTCTTTTATATCCTTAAATAGGATTCGATACACATGTGAAGAAAGAAACGAATATTCCATACAATTTCCCCAAACAAATTTGTGACTCGGTTTTCGCGACAAACTCGATTTTATATTAGTTGCGTTAAGCGAGGTTGCACTGTATTTACAATCCCAAATAGAGTCGTATGGGTGAACTGCGGTACTGGTATTAATTCGATTTGCGATAATTTTTAAAAGCAAAATTAATTACAAAATTAAATTACAAAATTATTCATATTCATGGCCTTCATGAATATCCGCACATGTCTGTTTTTTTTTCAATTCTGAATCGTTTATTTGATTTATATTTGATTCAGTTTTCGATTTATATGCGATTCATTTCAAACATTTTGTACAAAAAACTCTTCACAGATTTCCAATAACAACGAAGCTAAAAACCAATTTTGCTCCCTTCCACATTTGGTGGAAAAGCCTCCAGTTCTCTATAACACACATACTTCGTTAAATTTGAATATAATTAATTTTGTTCTTTTTTTCTTTGTTGACTGAATCTTCTAATATTCTTTCCGAATTTTATAATTTAATATTCAAAAAAATTTAAATATGCAGACTGTATTTAGCTCCCATGCAATAATAGATTTTTAGACATGCGCGGTTATTTGTGGAAACCACAGAAACTCGATGCTTTAAGCCATGTTGCAACCACATACTGTCTTTATTATAAGTGTGTGTGTGGCAAATTCATACAAAAGACCGCAACTTAAGCTCTTTATATGCAATGATCTTATCAATATACTATAACGGCTCTTAAAGCTTTTCAATGGAATCGATTCGCTGGCTGAAAAGAAAATGCTGTTACTTGAACGTTACGCACATCAAGTGTATGCACAACTTCATGATCCTTTACCCATGACAAGCAAGAATAAGGAAAAGGCTTAAAGGCATCCAGCAAGCAATCAGTTGTAACTGCATCAGGCTCTTTTATCCTCATGCACACATTCACATGGACGTTGACATTAACATTCACTCAAAACGATAGTCATCGGCTTGCGGCACAAGTATTGGCTTTTAATAAGGCACATCAAAATTAGTATATCTAGGCTTTAAATTTGTTTTTGCTTTTTATTTTTTCTATCACTCGTATAAAACATGCTGTGACGTCATAAGATGACTAAGAAGCAAAGAAGGGCGGTGGAGGAGATTATGTAGGTTGCACACAACAAGTAGAGTGTTTTAAAAAAATCTCTTCGAAGCGTATCACGACTCCGATAAGAGATTCTAAGACGCGTTCTAATGAAAGTGCGTGCTTGCACCGTTGGCGAAAGAAATGCAAAAAAGCAAAAACCATTAGCCATCCAGCCAGACACTTGGGTATTCATTTTTAGTAGCCAATGGGTGAGTGATGATCATCGCTGAAAATAAATATTAAAAAAAATACATCAACATAAAACGAAAAGTTGTAGTACGTAGCATCATTGTGGCAGGCTGTATTTCATCTGTGTTTAAAAGAGGATGTACATACATACCAGTACACACTTACGTGTGTATGCCTCCACATTTATGTATTTGGCCGCTCCATTAGCATCGGTAGTCATTGCTGGATTTGCTTATTTAAACGCTTGAATACTTTAAGAGATGGATGAGTGTCAATAAATTTAATAAATGGTTGCTTAAGTTGTCATGCTCAACAGTTATGTGGCTGTAAAATTAAAAGCAAGAAGTAAATAAAAAAGTGTGCAAAAGCATTTTTTCTGCAACATAATGTTACTGTTTAAAATAGCAGCAAACAATAATGTTTCACATTTAAAGGCCAACAAATTTGTTCAAAAATTTCACACTTGTTGCTGCTGATGTTGCTGCAGCAGAGATTTTTAATAAAAACTACTTACAATCAGCAAGAGTAACCAAACAAAAAGCAACTAATTAAACTTATTATATTTAAAACAACAAGTTATAATACGTATGTATAAACAAGTGTACGAGTATGTGTGAATGTAGTCAGTTTTCATTAAGAATTCCCAAACACAATGTTTTTGAAAGAAGTGACTGACGCCTTCATTTTTCTCAAACCAAAATGCTTGATTGTCAAAGTCACCTTTCAATGTTTTTATACATGAAACAAACAAAAAACAAACAAACAAACAAAAAAGTTGTTGCAATGGAGAATTTTATACTTTTGTCGGGCTTTGGCAGCTGAACTTTAAATAAGCGCAAAATCGTGCTTCGTGCCACACAGTAATGTATCACTTTACTTCAACGTAACAAATAGACAGACATTTAGTCATTCATTAAAATGTACTACATGCTTCATGCGACCACAACAACAACAATACGAGTAGAAAAGCAAATGTTACAAGTAGACGTGTATGTCCGTGTGTTTGCATGTGTGTGTATGTACGTAAACATGATTTTGCTTGTCTAATATTTATTGCATATCTGTCCGTCTGTCCGTCCGTCTGTCTGTTTATATGTACTTATGTCCGTTCGGCTATGGCAGCTTGGCTTTAATATTTTGACCTTTTCTATTTGATTATAATTTGCATTTATTTTGCTGCAAACCAGCGAACAAGCGATTCAGAAATATTACAAAAAACATAAAATACAACCATAAAATATTACAGAATTTGACATCTAATCATTAAAGACATGATTGTTTAACAGTTGTACGTTTTTTTTGTTTCTTCATGCCCACCACCGCCACCGCCATTGATACCACCCCCGTCCCGTTTCGTAGTTTTCAGCTCAATTGTTGTGTGTGGATTTTTCTCCAAATACTATTCCATTATTTCTATTTTTTGCATTTTGAGTTTTATTGGACCGTTTCTGGGTCGTTTCCAACTAAACGATCATGAATAGTTGTTAAGTGACTTCAATTTATTTCATGAAAGGTTGGAAATTGTTTATTAATCATGCATTATTGTCTGCCACATGATTATTGTGTTGAAGTTAATTTGTATTAAAGTTTCGCTTGTAATGCCATCATGAGTCAGAAGTACGCTGTATCCATTACTTTGAGAAGATTAGATACAACAATATTGTCATTCCACAATAATTTATGTATCGAAGTGAGTTGTCAATGCATATTTCAACATTCATGTGGCCAAGTTGATAGATCCGTTTAAAGGACTCATTTGCCAAAAAGGATTATATACATACGTATGTATGTATGTTAAGTGAACTAAACGGCGAACGGCCAAGTGGTTTAAGACTGAACAATTTCTCCGAAAAACGGCTTTGGCTATTTGTGATTGTTGCAAATTGAACCGAACAAATTCAGCCTATAGTGGCCCTAAAAATAATGATCAAGACACGCTGATGAAGTGTAGGAACATCAATGGCCTTCATTTATAATAATTTCTTTTATCGTCACAAACATTAAATCTTTTCTATCAATTCATTGGAATCTTAAATATCTATTGTCTTATTTGATAATATACACAAATGAATACGAGTACATGTGTGTTTTTCAGGTTGCTCGATTATGGGAAATTCATTGATTGAGATCTTCCCTCTCTGGCTGGTTGTATTTAGTCGGTTGACAGTTAAATTTATGCAATTGAAAATTAAAAACAATCGTAAGAAATTTCTTTAAAAAAGCACACAAACAATCAAATATAATCAAATGGCGAGAAGAAAAAACATAAAATAACTGGACACACACCGCCCATATGGTAAACACTTGTCGCATCGATAAAAGTTTTATTACACACATACAACATGATCGCATCTGCTCATGCATGTGTGTGTGTTTTTATTCAGACTCCCAGCAAACATTAACGTCTTGATATACAACTATCTTTTTTGAAAAAAGTTTTCAAACGAATGTTTCAGATGTGATGTTAAGGTCGATTCACTCATTGTATCGGAACAAATTTTTTGTTGTGAGACAATTTTAGTTTACTGAGAGTTTGTTCTCAAACGATTCACCCACTTGGAATAAATCTTCTGGAGCAACAAATATGAAACAACCTTGTAAATGATGTGTGTTACTTTTACAAGCAGGCAGCACAGTGGCAGATGATTGCAATTGGCTGTGTTATAAATTAAAAAAAAATAATAAAATAAAACATATACAAATGAATAAAAGTCGAGTGCATGTTCTAATAGCTACTGAGTTAAATAAATATAAAAAAATTTACAAATATACTCTGTGTATTATTATACATACATATGTACATATAATATGATGTGGCAGCGTAAAAAATGTATGTAGCTGGCAGCACAGTTCAATTTTTTCGGAACGAAAATCTAAACTAAACCAATTTAAGCTGAAATTGTAACAGATAAAATTTACTGTCTTTCTTTTATTATTAAAAGCGTTCGGAAAAAAATGTTGGTTCCTAACCAATGGGTTGGTTCCTAACCTTTAATCCTTCTGTCCTTCAAGCTATTAAGATAAAAATACAACTTTGTACAATAAAGGAATTCACACAGCAACTAATACAAGACACAAGAGTGCCCTAAAGCTCAATAATGAAGTCTATTATAAGCTTATTTAACCTCGGCCTTAAATTATTGGTACCCGATCTTGTTAACCTTTAGTATGTACGTACATGTAACCGATAAAAAAAATTCACAGGGTATAGTTGAGAATTCTCCTAATAATTTTTTTACAAAAAATTCGATTAGGAAATTCCATAATTTTGGGCGTAAGGAAATTATATTTTACACACCAAATCAAATAGTGGTGGGTCGGAAAATTTTCATTAAAAAAAAAAAAAAATTAAGATGAAATGGCAGAAACTAAATTAGAGGCCGTACAGTGCGATATTTCGAAAAAGGGCAGTCATGATTTTACCAGATTCTTAATATTTTACCTTTTTATCCGTAGTCAGACGAGGTTTTTTCATCCAGTTCAAAACCTCACCTCTGTTGAGTCCCAATCCTCTCGTTACATTAGAAATGATGCATGAAAATGAATTCGAGGTAAAAAATAAAAAAAAAATCTTACTAACCACACACTAGTTGATATGGAGTCTGACGTTGGTCTCTACGTTTGCCCTCCCAACTTTGTCACAGCAGGTACCTATTAAATTTGAAAAATGGCCCAACAATAGGAATCAACTTTTTTGTATTTGTTTTCAATCATACGTCCTGCAGAATGTACTTAAAGAGTGTTTAAAATATTGGACATACGAGTATATAAAATTAATTTATAAAACTGTACCTCAAGTTAAATAATAATAAAATAAAGATAAAGATAAAAATTGATCGAAATTGTTTAAAACTTGAAATTAGAACCGAAACTCGCAATAATTTATAACATACGATTGTAATATAAAAAAATAATGATAATAATAATAATATCTGGTGGGTTTCAATACCGCTTGAAATGTTATGTTCGCTGGGATGTCTGTGGCGTATACTGATATGTACATGAGCTTTGGTTTGTAGCATCGTAGTGCTTGCGATGCATGCTTTTTACTTCAGGGAAATCACAGCAAGCTGTCATTTTAATCTTTTTTTACGAGCAAATGCATACTTTTCTTCGTCATCACTTATATAAGTTTGAATATAGTGTTTATGTTTATGTGTGTGTGTGTGTGTGTGTGTGTGTGATTGTTGGTTGAATGTATCTCGAATATTATGGCTTTGATTTTATATAAAATTCGACATTTAAAGTCATGTGTGTGCGATGAAAAAAAGGAGAAGAAGAAGAAAATGTAGAAAAAGAAAAAGAAAAGAAATACAGTCAAAGATGATGCTGGCCAGTTTGTTAGTTGGCTGATGGCTGGCCAACTTGGCTGGAAATCACAGGCAAGTTGTTGGGTTGGCTGGTGGTAGTAGAGCTCAAACTGATAATGCGATGCTTATGATGAAAACGATGATGATGATGGTCGAATTGTATGCGATTGAAATGGGATGTGTTGAGGGGATGGCTGGTGATAATAAAAGTACTGTTGTGTCAACGGTATGCCGCAGTGTTGAAACCCATTTGTGCAACATACTTTCATCCTAAATGGTTTTGGCCAATACGTAAAAATTTCTGAATAATGAAAAGAATGTCTAAATATGGTTGCTTGGGGTATAGTAAAAACAAGCCAACTACAATTGTTTTTATTATTGCTGCTGTCCATGCAACAACATTGTGTACACTGCACTTACCCACCACATGTACACACAAACACACTCAGTTGCTCAATCGTCTGCAGAAATTCATCATCAGTTAGAAATTTTTATGCGTTTGAACGATGCTTTCAAAGATTGTGTCAAGTAACAGACTTTTATGGCAGGATGGAAATCATAGACATTGCGGCAGACAGCTAGACTTTACTAAATAAGGACGACAACAAAACAGCAACGATAACAAAAGAAATTAAATAAATAAAATCATAGAAATCAATCTCCACCAAATAAATCTTGATTATGATTATTTCAAGCGAAATAATGAAGAATTTCAAATCAAATGCTCGTATAACAGTTAAATGGAGAATGTTTCCAGAAGGCTAAAAATTTCTATTTTCATTTAATGGCCGCGTTCGCTTCGTTTAACTCGAACCAGCCAGCTTCGAGTCAAAAGTTAATAACTTCCTATTAAATTAAACAGCCAAGTTGCTAAACTGACAAACGTGGAGGCAGATAGATGTCAGTCCATCATGTAAAGATATGTTTAATATTTTACACTTACTATAACGAACTGTGAATCCTTGAGCGGCACTTCCCTTTTTTTTAAATGGTAACATGAGTTTGAACTTAAGCGCAACAGCACCACATGAACTCCAGCCTCATCTCTTAGCAACTGGTCGCAGCTTTAACTCAAAATATGTTCAATGCGAAAAAGTGAAAGTCTGCCATTGAAGACAGCACGAAATGGTTGTTGCAAGAAAAAATTATTGTGTCGTTGCATGTGCTCTTACTCAATTAAGTGTGGTGGTATCAATACTTTAGTTGTTCCACATTGGTTTTTGTTTTTTTGTTTTGTTTGTTGTTGTTACTAAGAATGACTTGTTGTAGGCGCGTTCTCCTACAACTGAAGGTTATCAACGTTATTGTTAACCGTGCGAAACACCATACAAAGCTTCTCTATAAGCCTGATCACAAGTGACGGCTGCCAAAATAAAAAAATAAAATAAAAATTATAATAAATACAAAAAAGTGAATGCGTTCTTTCTCTTGCACAAACAACAGACGTCATCTCAAAATCATCAAGGTTATGAAACGAAAATAAAACCTGCGGTTAAATTTTTCAACACAGCACATCAGATGACAATATATTAAATAAGTATCCTTTTTCACCATCATTTTAATGACATTAAATCTAAAACTTAAAGTAACAATAATCATTTTTCATTCATATGCATCATGCAACCAACCATCCATGCATCCATCCATCCATCCACTTATCCTCTTGCAATTTAAATAAAAGGGAAGCCCCACTCCATTAAAAATAAAACACTGGAGGGGGAATATTTAAATAAAAAAATTCAAAATAAAATAAGTTCAAAAACATGTCACAAAATCTTTAGTTCAGGTCTGGTTGAACAAAAAAAAGGTGTATTCTTTACATCCACACACACTCACATTGAGATGAGCGCGTCTGCTTCTTGTTGCTGCAGTTGCTCCAGTAAACCAATAAAACAGCAATTAATACTCTGCGGCAGGCCTCGAAAAACCATTAAGGAGTTGATTAATGTGCGCTTAACACAAAATAAAATCACAAGGAATACATTTCACACAAACAGTTGTAAAACAAACAAACGCACACACACACACAAACACACACACACAAGATTATCATATACAGGTCCAAACTTAAGTCGGTCATCATAAGAATATGATGGAGGGAGTTGAGGAAAAGGGTAAAGGAAAACAAAAACTGTAACTGATTTTTTCTTTCATTTTTCTTTTTAATGATGCGAGTACGAGTACTTCTTGAAAGTTGAACGTTAAAAACAAAGTGACGATTTTATGATACAACAACTTCGTCCGCTCATCCGTTCGTATGTTCTAGCAAATGACAGTTAAAGGCTCCGATGGAGTCGTAAAAATGTTCGTTTGTGCGTCTGTGTACATCTGGGTTTTATTGTTGTTGTTAATTATCCTGCAGGTGAATGAATGAGTGTTGAAAATTTCATTTAACTGCCATCGAGCTTTCCCCCTTCCAAATACGCATGCGTGTATTTTTAATTTGAAGTAATTATCTTTTATTAGCCATATTTTAATCCAAATTGATTATTTGATCAACTTTTAAAATTACATTTTATTTTCTTCTTATGCTCACTTCGGATGTAAATGAATAGACAAATTTTAATATAAAAAGTACTATTTTTTTTAGCAAACAGAAATTGCTAAGATATTTGGTTTGTCTGCAAAAACATCTACACTACTAGTCTAGTACACTAGCCAGCCTCTAGTCTACGAAAGGCCTTTGCTATTTCTTTACTTGATGAGATCCATTTCCAAATCCTTGACAAAAATCTCAAAATCCGAAAAAGTAGACTGTTTATGTTTTATCCTGGTTGATGCGACGGCTGTCTCGCTATGAAAAGAATAAAATGGAAGAGTTAAAATAAGTTTTACCCGCCACCGAATTCCAATTCGATTGAAGCCATTTCAAGTTTTTTTTTTAATTTTTGTGATATTCTTCCGACGGGGTTTGTTTGAATTTGGAACGATTTTCCGTCATCCCACGTCAAATTTGGTTTATGAACAGACCGGTTTCGGCTTTGTGCCATCTTCAGTGTTCTCGAATAGTATTCGAGAACACTGAAGATGGCACAAAGCCGAAACCGGTCTGTTCATAAACCAAATTTGAGGTGGGATGACGGAAAATCGTTCCAAATCCATTTCAAGTTGTTGAACTGTTGAACTGACAAGTACTTTTAGGAGCATCATTTCCATAAAACGCCTTGATGTATGAAAGTAGTTTTCGCTTAAAATAAAATGATAAAAAAAGCCCGAGTTAGAAGGAGGTCAACTCAAAAACTGGGCCTATAAGTGCGGCGGCACAAGGAGCTCGCTAATTAGTGAACCCAAACAAACATGAGTGACTGCAAATTTTTTAAATTATTAAATTCTAATTGGCACAAACTATAAAATAATGTGCATACTTTCAGGAGCGGTAAACTAAAATTTTTTCCATCATTATATGAGCGTAGTTACACGTTGCAACAAATGCTGCGTTTGTGGCATGCAATTCCTCGTTTGCTTGCTAGAAGTGTAGGTAGGGAATTGGTGTAGGAAAAATTGCACGAGGGCGGAAGGCTGCCTATTTTTGTTTCTTTGTTTTTAAATTGTTTTATTCTTTATGTGTAAAAATTGCTAATAATTTCGGTGTTATTGACTTGTAAATATAAAATACTGAATCTGACATCATTAGCAAAGCGATTTAGTATTAAAAAATGTTTGCAAATGTAAATAAATAAGAAATATGTATACTTAAAAAAAAGAACTTTAGGACTGTATTTAACCATTCTTTATAGTAAAAGAACATCAAAAAGCAAAATGATATCTTTTTTCAAAGACCCACAAATGTAAATTAGAGGAAGTTTCGAGGCAGCTTTGAAAGAGAAAATCAACGTTTATTGCAAGATGGTTTTCATATTGAAAAAAACTCAAATCGCATTTTCTAGTACAGCACTATGGGATTAAACTAATTTGAATGGCAATGAGTATTTGGAATGTTCTCAAAAACCAATCGTATAAATAAATATTGGGGATATTCTCTAAATTCTTCTAATTATTCAGAAAGTTGTTATTGCTGTGGCCCAAGTTTTTATATATGGATACAAAGTTGAACACTATCTTAACATGATGGCTGAAGTCTATTAATAACAGCAGCCTGAAACAAAATTTTTCTGTAAAAATATTTTTATGAAATTTTGAGATCACACGTGAACTTTTCTTATCGTCTTTACTTTCACGTACTTGTGTAATATTTTTCGCCGTGAACTCGCTTATAACCGAAAGCGGCACGTTCTGTCCTTTTCATTTTATAAATTTAAATGAATCGTTTCATACAAAGACAAATATATTTATGTATCCGATCCTTCCACTTAAGAAGTTTTTAAAACGCAGGCTGTACTTTGATACAATTTAGATTAAATCAAGTAAAGTTTTTTTTCGAGGTTCAATTAGAAATAATTTATTTCAAGTGAAAAAAAACTCGACTCCCAAGAGTTCAAGTAAATAACAAATAAAAGTGGCATGATATAGTAAATGGTTTTATTACAGACCGAAATAATTTGCTTGCATTTCGTTCCCAAGTTGTCTTTAATGCAGAACAGGATTAACTTTTTTATGTTTTATGTCTTAAAATTGTGCTTCTATTTGAATATATTTTTCACGATACAGATAACGAATTCTGTTTAGAGCTCGTAATGAAAACTTTCTTAATGTTACATCCAAAATGAAAGCAATTTTAAATAAATTACAAATTTACTCGCAGATAAACTGTACAAGCAGCAGCACATGCTTCAGTTACTTTTCCTCCCTTCAGCCCAAGTCAATAAATATCCTTGTAGCGTATCTCTACTATAATCCGTTCACAGCTTCAACTTCAATCAAAATATCATTTCCCATCGCCACTTATTTTAATTTCTATTAAATTAATTTCTGATTCAGTTCGGTTTTTTTTAACAAAATCAATGTTTAAAAAACCAAATGAGTGTAAAAATAATATATTTATTTCAACAAACTCACAAAACAATGCATTTCGAAAATTTCTTTGCCACAAATTCATTTTGCTTAATTTTCTCAAAGGGAATATTAAGTCCTTCGTTCTTGCAACACAACAAAAATTGTAATTCAATCTGGAATAATTTTTTGATGTTGAGTCTTTAGGTACAAAAGCACGTTGTAAATACAAGTACACTTAGTGGTACACTCATACACCCTTACTTTCTTGCACACATACATACAAACAAAAGATACAAATAAAATAGAAATTTCTTTTTCGCATCGATTGGACATCAATGCAACATAAATTTGAGCGTATAATGGAACAATTACCGTTGTTTTTTATTTGATTTTATTTATTTTGGCCTCAACTTAATCTCACCAGTTGAGTTGCAAGAAGCCCACAACAAAAATTTCTATTTGGTGGTAACAAAAAATGAAAACAAACTTTAATAGAGATGAATCTGCTGCAGCTACAAACACGCCTTTTGCCAAGATATCAAAAACGCTGATCGAAACGCATCAAACATGAAATATTTTCATTGAGCAGGTGCAGCGTCGAAAGCAGCAAGAGAGACGGCAATGGCTGCTGCCGCCGCCGCCTCAGCAGCCGCAGCCGCTCAGTTTAAATCAAACCAATATCGAAATGTTAAAAAATGTTCAGTTTGAATTGGTGGCTGCAAGACCTTCTCGTTGCTGTTGTTGCAGTTGTTTTTGTTTGCTAAAACCTGGTTTGTATTGGTGGCTAAATGCTTTTCATTTTTGTCTTTGTTTTTGTAGTTTAATTCGCCGCGTGTTCGATCTGTGATTGCATGCGGCGAATTGGTTTCATGTGCTGATCGAACCTGTATCTCCATCTGTGTTGACCACAATGTGCAGGTTGTGTTTAAAGCGCGCAAAGTGGTTTTCAGTTGTTAACGGCTCGCCACAAGGCTAACAACAACAAGCTCTGCTTTTTGCTTTCTTGTCTGCTATTGCCTTTTCTTGTCTTTCTGAGCACGAGATTTCAATTGTGTGTTTTGTTTACTACGGAACGTGATTTTCCAGTTAAGATCTTTTGGATCTGTGCTAAAATAATCTTTTATTGTTGTTATTTTTTTACTTATACTTTTATTTGTTTTTTTTTTATATTTTTTGTCAATTGACTAAAATAAAAGTGTTTGATCGCATAGAATGGCAACGGTGTGAAATTAAATATATTTTATAACAATTAAAAGAAAAAATTATAATCATAATTATTAAAATGAAAGTTTAAATTAAATTTAAGAAAAATCATTAAACACTTTTCGTTAAATGCAAGGAAAAAAAACGTGTTTTGTGGAAACTAAAAATTTTGTGAAAATGCATTTTGTAAAATTAAAGGATCCCTAAAAGGCTTTAGAAATCCTTGGAAGTGGAAAAATAATAATTATTTGCAGGAAAAGAGAAAAAGACAAACAAAATGTCTCCTTCTTAATTAAACAGAAAAAAAATTAACAAAACAAAAAATTGTCAAACAGTTTTAAAATTAAATCAAGTGAAAATATTGAAAATTTCTTTAAAAGGAAACCCCCACACAGATTATGGATACCGCCAGCACCTTTTCAATATCCTACGCGGATTGGTTAACAGAACCACGGTAAAGAAAATATGAAATAAATAAATTTGTCAAGGCGTCAAATTATTTGTTACACTCTAGATAAAACCTAATGAAAATTGTACAAGTGTGTATTTTCCTTGTTGAAATGAGCGGAAACCCAAAGATAAAATTAAGTGATCGATACGAATAAAACGCGTTGCTAACTCGAGGTTCAGTTTTATATATTAATTTTTTTTGATAATTATTTCGTTTCACGGTAT
This sequence comes from Germaria angustata, assembly GCA_963681545.1. Lineage (NCBI taxonomy): Eukaryota > Metazoa > Arthropoda > Insecta > Diptera > Tachinidae > Germaria > Germaria angustata. The sequence continues at coordinate 95,776,164 of OY813002.1, forward strand.
TTTTGTTTTAATTTTTTTGGTATTTTATTATACGAGTAAATTTGGTTATTGAAAATTTCACTTTTTGGTAAAATTTCATAAATTTAAGCCTGAATCGATGATTATAAAACAAACTTGTGTTTAGTTGTTGTTGTGTGAGGCTTTAAACATACCAAATCAATTTCGGATGTTTCGTAAGGCCTATTTGTGCGAGAGAGCAAATGTTAAACAGACTCTTGGACGGTGGAATGGTTGAACGGTTGGACGGTTGCACCGTCATCGGCTTGGATACATTGAGCCTGTAAAATTGATATTTATGCAAATGAGACATAAATTGCTTACAACAAATTATTTGGTCTATACGTTTTTCTATTCGTTTGCTTTCTTGTCTCTGATACACCAAAATTTTTGTTGTTGTTGTTTATTTATAGTTTTTATGATTATTTTCTTCTTGTTCAGATTTCATCTCCCCGTGAAAGAAAATAATAAAATTATCATAAATTATAATTAAGAAAGACAAAGGCATGGGTGCGTATGCATGTGTGTGTATGTGGGCACTATTTATGTAAAACTCCGACAATATTAATTACACTCTATTTTTATTTAATTGTCTGAGTCCGAAAGAAACGATAAACTGAAAAGAAAATATGATATCGAAGAATAAATTATTAATCCATTGTATTCGATTATCGTTTCTGAAAAAGAAATTCCCATTGCGAGAGCTGTAGGAAAATGAAAAAAATTCTTCTCGTTTTCTGTGTAGGTTGGATGTGTTTGTAGAATGAAAACTTGAGATACATTAATTGCCACATGAGTACGACTAACGTAAATATACTGGCGCTGAAATTAAATTGAAGAGAATTCTTCATGTTATTAAATTTACCTCTTAAAACGTTTCATTCAGTTTAACTTCTCTTGAAAAATATATTCTTCGCATAATTGCACATGTACGAACGGATAATTAGAATGAAATTTGCACCGGAACTTAAAATAAAAAAGAACACTGATGGAGCATCGGTACAAGAAGTTCTTGGAAATACAGATCATTCAATATTTTAAATTGCTTAAAATCAGTCAATCAGTCTAAATGCGTAGATAGGCAGGATAAAGAGCTGAGGAGATGGTAAAAAGTTCTTTGGACATTTGTTCTCTTTTTGTTGTCTTAATCAAATCTATACATTTTTAACGATTTAACGATAAAAATATCTCATTGAGCGCAAAAAATTTGTTATGGAATCAATTTAGATACACTGAAAAAAATATGAACTAAAAATTAAAAGTTACACAACTTGAGTTCCAAATGGTTGTCGTATGTATGACGCCAAATTATGGGATTCAGTAAAAAAATTTCTCGTTGTTAGTAAAAATATTTTTCTAAATGTATTTAATTTCATTAATTTTTTAAATTTTTTTCTGAATTCTTCAAAAATAAATCTATATTTTCCGGTAAAATGTCTTAATATTTCAAAATTTTTTAATTACGTCTATAATGCTCAATATTTCAATATTTTTACCAGTTTTTCAAGTCAACAATACGATGAACAATTCTAATTACGGCTTAAACTCGAAATGACTAATTTTCCCTAAATTCTGGTTCATAGATTTCCTTAATTTATTTTCCCAAATAAATTATCGTCCCATTGGAGGAGGAAAATTACAAATAATTTTTATTATTTTTTTTATTTTTATATCCAGTTCCTATTAGATTTAAAAATATTTTCCTATTTTTACTAAAATTTTACTTAAACTAAGAGATTTATGATCTTTTCACTAGACAGTTTGTTTTTTACTTGATCTTGTTAAGTGTCATTTTTTGAGTGTATAAACGATGTCACTACTCCTTTCTATTGTCTTTGATTCTTATACATTTTTTTAAGAAACCTTCAGATATTCGTATCAAAAAGTATTTTTAATTTAGTAAAGCTGGCTCGTCAAGGATATTAAAAAATTTTTCTTTTTCTAATTTACTTCTGATAATTTTATTTATACTATGAAGATGTTTTTTTAGGAAAACTTGTACTCGGAAGGAGGACATTTGATTATCAAAAAGAAAAAAATGTTTTACATTTCTAAGTTCTTCCGACGGAGATTTGACATATAAATACGAAAAATTTCTTCAATTATTTAAATATTAAAAAAGGAGCCGCAATTAAGGAACATCTTAATGTGGCAATGTAATTCGGCGTTTTTGTTGATAAATTTATAAAAAGGAATTTATTTGTTGCTCCAATTTAAAAAATTTGTTTCCCTTACAGGAATGCGTGTTCTCTTCCAATAGATTTGCCCTCGTTAAAGAACAGTGGATTTCTTGTTTCTCCTTGAAAGGACAGAAATTTGACTTTTTTCTTAGAAAAGTAAACACCATAAATATAAGACAAATATTTTCTCCAAGTGGCTTCTAGTGCAACTCGTACAAGTGTGCGAGTCCATCCATTCGTGAAACAAAACAATTCGATTCGATCAGCAATGAAAACTTCCAGAAATCTTCCATTCAAGAATGTTTAAAAGAAAATCATTGATGGCTTATATTGGTCAATATTTATAATTTTAGATGTCGCCAACAATTGTTTGTTTCATTTATTTTTCATATTTTTTTCTCCTTTACCCCTCTTGGGAGCATTTGGCTTCCACAAAGCATATCCATCTGCAGTAGCAAGTTCTAGGATAATGGGACTGCCATTTGTGGTTGCCTAAAAACAACACCCTCTATGTATTTTTTGGGGTAGTGGTGAGGAACCTTGCTAATCTTTGATTTCTACCTTTTTCCCCAGAGGGTGGTATCTGGCTGAGCCTTGTCATGATGTTATCCTCTTTTCCAGGGAGAGGGATGATCAGGGGCTTCTTGGGTGGATTTCTTTGAGGGGGTTGAAGCCACTTAATTTTAAAACTCGGCACCATTTATTCTATAATTTTAAAATAAAAATTATGTCATTTGTTTTTGTTTCCTAAAAAGTTTAAACTTCAAAATTCTATGTACGAGCCACAATCACTTAATGTAAAACGTTTTTGAGAGTCCTAGTTCAGATTTTGGTATTTTTTCGATGATAAAAGTGAACTGAAATGAAAAAAGAAAAGTTTTACTTAAAAAGCAAATAATAAAAATTATTAAAGAGAAGACACACATTTTTCTTTATACCCATAATCATCACATACCCATGAGAGATGAAATCGTGAATAAGGATCGTGATGATAAACTAGTTCCTTGTGAGTAACGATTGCGTAGTTTTACTTGAACCTTAAAAAAATATCAGTCACGGTAATAAAAATCTCCTCTTCACAAAATCGAATGTTCGACTTTTATCTATAAATTTTATTAAAAATACACCATTTCCAATCACTATTTCGTTCTTTGCGTTTTCGCAATATCTATCAGTAAGTTGAAAAGATGGAAAACAAATTAAGTGTTGTATAGTTCTTCCGACGGGTCATTTTTATAATTTTGAACGAAAACTCCATCATACTACGTCAAATTCGGTTTGTAAACAGACAGGTTTCAGTCAGTTATGACGGAAAATCCTTCCAAATGTAAACAAATCTCATTAATACATATTGCAGATGTGAAAGTTTGTGCGTGTGGATGCTTAAATGTTTGTTATTCAATCACGTGAGAGTGGCTCGACGGATTTGAAATCAGGCGCTTATGGATTGAAGCTGCTTCAAATCGGAGGGGGTCCGGTCGGACGCAGGCAAAGTCGAGGGTATATGCGAGTTATTTATATTCTTTCTACTCATTCACTTTTATTAACATCCAATACTTTTATGCTCACGCTGCTGTACGCTAATGCGTTTTAAGGAAAATTCCCACTCACGCTTCATGTGATCATCTCCATTACATACGTTACATTTTTAAATTATTTTATTTTGCTGCTTTTCTCGTTTTTTTTATTCCTTCTGTCTTGTAATTAATGACCGAAGTTGTGATTTAATCCCCTGCATATGGATAACATTAGATCGCTTTTGAAAAGGCAAACAACGGGAGAAATGAGAGATGAAATGAGTGAGCAAATGAGTGAATGAGTACAAATGAATTTGAGGATTAGATTTCCACAAAAGGTGGTGATAGTGAGATTTTTAGGGCGTTTAAATTGGCGGTGCTGCGTGTTGCTACATAAACGAAATGTAACAACAAAAAAGAAAGGGTTGAAGATGGGGTTAAAATTAAAGTAATTGCAACAACAAAAAAAATTTAATGTGCATTTTACAAAAATAGTTGGAAAAAAGGACGAAAAATTTATGATCATTGAATATGTAAATGAGATAAAACTGATTGGTCGGTGGTCATAAATCTCTTTGTTCTCTGACGTTTGTTGCTGTTGTTGTTGTTGTTGATGTTGTCAAATTTGGACAGAAAGATGGACAGAAGGACATAAGTATGTACGTACACATACTTTTTCCGTTCGTATCACAACTGCTTCACTAACTGACCATATGGGTCTATTAATTAGGCTGCCACGTATTAAGGACGCGAAATATGAAACACCTGGATTCTCATAATTTTTGCGCTTTGCTCCTCATAACGAGCCATTTGATAGTTTCTTTTTATTTTTTAATTAAACTTTTATTGTAGTTTTCTTTCAAAAATAATTCAAAATATTAATCCATATGTATGTATTTGACATTTTCACACATTTTAGTGTGTGTGTGTGTGTCCCTTAAAACACATATTTAATTAAGACTTAGACAGAGGTCAAAATATATTCAAATTACATTTGTATAAAATAAAATCAAATATGAAATTGGAACAAAAAATATGTCTGAAATATTTTTAATTTGGCTTCTTTGAGTTGTTATTGCTGTTTCTTTAATTAAATATGATGGAAGTATCTAAAATTAAATTAGTTTGAAGGTATCAGTAGTCCCAGCGAACACGGGCACTTGATCTTGAATTGAATATGATTTAGAATCAAACTCTACAACAAAAAAAAAAAAAAAAAAATAGTAATGAAAAGAAAAGAATTTCTCAAATCATGGAGGCAAGAGCACTTACGGTTTGATAATCTTTCAATCTTAAGGTTTTATTAATAAGTGGTTCGTTTTGTATACTTCGATACTCTTTGAGGAAAGTATATAATAAATAATTATAAACATTCATTCATCAAAATGCAAGAACTTTTATTGTCTTTGCAATTCACTGTGGCTTAAGACAGGTTCTGATGATAATTGTGTCCAAAGTGTTTTGGGAAGTCTAAAGGTATGCGAAGAAAGGAGTTTGAGAATGATTTGAGGGGCTACCGATTGCCCAACGTGAATCAATTTCTATCTCTTTGCTTGCTGGGATTGGTTTCTTTTTATATGAAACGTACGAGTATGTATGTTTTGTTTTATTTTTTATGTGTGTTAAGATGCATAAATTAAACACGGTTTACAACAATAACAAATATACATTGTCTTATATGTATTTGTAACTATACATTTATATGCATAATAAAATTAAGTATGTGTTTTAAATTTGGTCTCATATTATTTTTTTTTGCCATTAAAATTCCAGTGTAGTTTATGTTGTCCCTCCTCGTCATAAGCGTCGACATTTTCTTGAATTGATTCAACTCGATACTCGGCTTAAAGACCTACAACTAAATACATTTAGTAGATATTAAGTTTATGTGTGTATGTATGTATATGCGTTTAGATCAAACACAAATATATGTATTATTATAATAAAAAATGTAGGTATTTATGTGCGCTTGTGTGTATGCATAATGTGTCCGTCTGTCTGCCAGCAGTCGCATTGCCTTTCAGTTTTTGTATGAAAAGATATTGTATCCAACATCCATTTTGTCTCTTATTGATGCTAATTAATGCGCTACGTATGAGAAATTTATGGCCCACACCCGAAAATTTGTTGCCATCATGTTCAATGTTTCATTTGATTGCTTTTGTGTGTGTGTGTGTGTGTAGCACATATAAATATGTGCTTATGTATGTATGTGTTTGTTTATTTCCGTGTAAGCCAACCAGCCGGCCAGACTTACTAACTGTGGCTGAGTTTGCAGCGGTACGAACTTTGAATGAAATCAAAGCAAAGCCAAACCGCCATCTCCATTGTATCAGGGTTACCGTCTTAATCCCGTTGGCTGAATTTGTCCAATTAATTTCAGAATTTAAGAAATCAGTGGTTGGGCTTTTTCGTTATAATTTTTAAACTATTAAACAACTATTTTTATTAATCCAATAACGAATTTTGTTGAAACAGTTGTAATGAAAAAAATGTTTTTTGAAGGATTTTTTATTTTTATTTTAAAACTCGTAAGAAAAATTTAATAAAAAAAAATATTAGAAATAAATTTTTAAAGCTGCAACATACAAGTGATAATTAATAAATTGTCATTTAATCTAGTAAAATATACTCTTGAGAATGTTGAAATTGTTTAAATTATGCTTCTTCAAATGCTTGTGAGATACCAGCTCCTTAAAGGACACGCACTGTCATCTTGCAATTAAAATTTACTTATTTTTGCAAAAGGAAATAGTGCAATCGGACATGCTGCAACAAATTTCTCAACACAATTTCAAGTCTAAATCTGAGAAAAACTGGCTTTAAGGAATAAAATATCTGGTCATTGACGCATCATCACCATCATCATCTAGTTACCAAAATCATTCCGAAAAAATTTTCTCTGGCAACCATGCCCTTTGTGTGTGCGTGTGTATGTGTGTGACATGTTTAGCATCATACACTCTCACAAACATACAGGTGTATCAGATACACAACAGACAGACACATTAAAGTCAAATGGATATTTTAATTTTATGTATGTTGAATGATATTTTATTTTAATAATGGAAAAACATAAAATGAAGTCCCCCAAAAATCGATAAATATTTAAATTTCAAAAATTAAAATTTTATAGAAGTAAGGAAAAAATGACAATTTACATACAAATATTTAAAATTAAATGAAAACACTGATTGCCAATGAATGATGATCATTTAGGTAGTTCCATGGACTGTAACACCTTCAAGGTTAATACGGAAATCAAGAGAAACAGTGTTTTATTTAAATGGAAATATTGATTGCATTAGTTGCATAAGTTGTTAATCAGACAACCTTTGATTTGACTGGCGATAGTTTTACTCCCAGAGCAGTGAATGTCATGTGGCATTTGATATATTCTAAAATACTTATTGTATTTTGTGGCCTAAACAGGCAAAAGAGATCAGAGTCCTGATTGAATAAATTATCTGCCGTATCATTAGAACTTATGTTGGACGCTTGTATAAAAAATATATTAGATTTCAGATACGAATGAGTTGAGAGTTACGACGTGACTTCTGTACATTCTTAATAAAGTTGGTTACTGAAATGATAGTATTTGAGAGATGAAGAAATGAAATACGAAAAACTATTTTTAACATCTGTGAAATCGATTTTATTTCAAGAATAATATTATGGCGTCATTGTATGGGTATAATTTCGGGCATGAGGCCAGGCCGCCTTCTCACACACAGTCCGATTCGAGTAGTAACTGGCTTATTAGTGCAGATGTTTGATTTTTTTTGTTCCAAAAAAATAATGTAGCGGTCAAATCGTTAATGTGGTGGCCAATTGTCTGGTGCTTTTCAGGAAATTAGTCATTAATCAAAACGTATCGAGCTCTTTGTGACACAGTTCTGATGCAGTAGTGCCATAATCATTTGTTTATGTTAATTATACTTGATTGAAACATCAGACTTATTGACGTATTAGGGCCATTTTAGGAAGAGCAGTCGTGCCCCTTCTTCTGTTTCATTTAAAAAATTCCTCACCCAAAGCGTAAAATTCCTAACCCCGTCCAATGACGCCATAGCCTTCGATTTTAAACACGTAGTCTTTACTGCGGGGCATTTTAAGCTACATCTTTATCCAATTCAATTCAATTCAACGAAATTGTGCCCCAGAATCTTTTGCCATCGGGGCATGTATTTCCCAAATAATGGAAAATCCTAAAACATTTAAAATCAATGGAGACGTCCAATTTCCTAAATCAACAGCCTTCAAAAACCCAAAGTAATACTTTAATTACTTTGGGTATTACTCGTATTATTATAATTATACGTCTTCCTGATCGCTTTTTCCGTGAGATTTAAAGAGTGAAATGAAAAATGTACAAAGTCGACGTTTCAAGTTTGACTTAAAACACTTGTTTGCGTCTCACAAGGGCAGTTGAGAACCCTTCAACTACAAATGATGATGATGTTGATGACGGGCGAAGGAGAAGAAAAGGATCGTTCGACTGGTACGAATAATAAATTAAAAAATAAGAACGAAATGATTTTCTCACACTTTTGTTTGTTTGAATACGAAACGGGACACGCATGTAATAATCATTTTAAAATTGTTGTTGTGGTCGCTGATCCTGAACTGCATGTGTTTTTGTAATTATCATCGACTAGAGTTTCTTACAACATTTTTTCATATTGTTTTTGTTTTCTTCATATATTGTTTAATTTTCAATAAATATAATCTCGGTAGATTTTAATAAAACGATTTTCTTCGACAGGGCCAGTTTATTTAGTCAGGCGAACGGTGAGTGAATAAGACAACAGGAGAAGAGAAAAGGAAGCAACGTCATTATGATTTTTTTCATACCCGAATACGGCCGCAAGAGAAATTTTCTTACGGGCCTTAAAACTCAATTAAGTAGATGAAGATTTTATTTCGTTCAACATTAAACTCATCATGATCGCAATGATGATGATGATGATGGTATTTGCTTGTCCTGTGTGTTTGTCCATTTGTCCGTCTATGGTGCTTTTGTGTTTTACTTTGTAGTATTCGTTAAGTAATTCCTTATCCGTAGGATGTAAGGATTCGTGTTTGTGTATGGATGAGTATGGCTATGAATGAATGACTGAATGAACGAATAACAAATAGACGGACGACAAATAAACCAGTGTGATGCATAAATTAATGGACGTTCCTTTTGGGTCTTATTTCGTAGTCGTGTTGATGATGCACTGCAATTTTAACTGAAATGGACATTTTAGTTTAACATTGAATGAATAAGAAGTATATAAAAGGATCTTTGCAAACATAAACAGAAAAATAGATTAATAAGGGCTGCTTTCCACTTCATATTTACATACATTTGTGTACATAATCTTACTCGTATATTTTGTCCTTAAGTCCACTCACATACGTGTACATCTTTTCATAAATTTTCTTACGGCGAAAAAAGGGTTGTATCACTGTTTACTGATCTATTATTTGATTTGAAAGCGTTGCAAAGGAAAAAGAAGACTCATTTGCATAAGCTTTTTTCTAAATATCATTTTTACAGCATCATCGCGTTGTTGTCCTTTCTTCCTAGACGGCATTCGGTCTTGTAGTTGTTGTTGCGTGGCATTAGGAAAGGACGTTGAAAGTAAATCGGACACGGCTATATGTGTCCAACAATGACATACCAAGCAAGTTATTTTATTGTTTTCCTCCGCGTATTGTTCGCATTGAAAAGGTAAATATATGATTTCTATTCTTCTGAAGCTATGGGTAAAATACTTTCCACATCATGCTCGACCGCATCTTGTTTCCTTCATTGTTGAATTAAAATTATGCAAATTAATTTTAGTTGTGCTGTGTTCTGCCATGCAGTTTGACAAAAGGGTGCTTTTCTATCCCTTGTATCTACGTGGACGTTGTCCGAAGGAATGACAAACAATTCTTCCACATGTTGTTGATTTCTTAAAGGAATAAATGAAAGCAAAAAAAATATATATGTATATTAAAAATGCCTGAGGTGTCGGCTTGGCAGCTTGAAGATCCTTTTCCTCTTCCTAGTCAGCGTACAGATCCCATCACTCGTGAGGCCGTATGCGTTAATCATTTTAGAGCATCTGTTCCTTCTAACGGTCGCTTAAGAAAATCCTTTTTTAATATTTCATTTAGATCTTCTCAAGTAAACACAGCTGTTTTTAATGACCAAAAAAGTTTAAACGATCATCAGCAGTTGAGCAAGATTGATAAACAAAAATTAATTTTTTTTTACATTGTAAAGAAAATTGAAAATTGAAATTGTTTATTGTTTATTGGGCTGAATTTTTAAACCATCTATCACTTAAAGCAATCGAATAGAAACTAATTCGAGTTTTACTCGATGATTGAATTTTATTAACCACAACTGGGCAATTTGTAGCTGCAGTTGCATTAACAAAATTGCCAATTGCCAGTGATTTGAATGAGTAATTCAATCTCCAGTGTATTTTTTGTTTGGAAATTAACAAGATGTTGTTGAATTGAAATCAAATTTCCATCAAGTCAATTGTTCATAATTTTTCGCGATTTTGCATAATTATTTGTATATAATTTTTCCAACGTGCATGTAGTTTTTTTCACACAAGTGCGATGAATTAGTTTTGTAATTGAAAGAAACACATGTTGCTGTTAATTTGTTCGTTAAATACATTTTACACACCCCAGAGGTTTTTTAATGAAATAGATGCCCGCTCAACAAAAGGCTTTAATTGTTGTTGTTTCGTTTCTTTTTTGTACGTGTGTCTGTTTGTTGATGTTTATTATTTTTTTTTTTTGCCCACTACCACGTGGGTGGGTAATGGAGCGCAAAATGTGAGTACTGAGTTTGTACTGTGTTGTCGTTGTTGCAAATGAAGAATTGAGCGCGTGCCCATGCTTTGTTTGCAACTAAAAAAAATCAGCAACAAAAAAAAAAGGAAAAAAAACAGCGAAATATAAGCCAACACATGTACGTTAAAAGTGATCGTCCAACCGAACATCCAACGAGGAAAACGTGGAATTACCAGTCAGTCATTTATGAATTTGTAGATGGAAAAAGTCTAAATGGTGTTGCACTTAATTATATTTTGTTTTTCTCTTCCCTCTTTATTTCATCGAATTTTAATTGTTTCGATGGCAGGTCTTGTGGAATCACTCACAGTGTGTGTGTGTGTGTGTGTGTGTGTGTGTGTGGGCGTTTTTTCTGGACTATATTTATTATGTTGCACTGGAAGCAAGTTTGTGTGTATGTTTTGCATATAAATTTAGTGTCAAAAAGTCGCACGCTTTTAGGGCCGTACAGAAGGCAGTTATTTGTGGTATTCATGGCATGTTGGCTCTGGCATTTGACTTTAGTTCGCTTTGAACAAAAGACCACAGACCGACCTACATATGTACGTACATAAAGACTCGTACATTCGAATCAGCATTAACAAAGAAAATCATTTCCTTCCTCTATGGAAGTAAACGGCTTAAACAAAAGGAAACCTTATTTTTGTTTAATGTGTGTATCTTGCAACTATGCACAAGCATCTGGTGGCTTGTAATTGTTGCAAACATTTTAGATTGCCGTTTAAGTGTCTGTGTGTGTGTGTGTTTGTTGTGTGAAAATTTATTAACAGGAAACAACAATGCAAACACTGCACTCTGTGGGATACATTTTTTTCTTTTCTATTTTTTGCACTAAATATGATTTCTTTGTGCAAAGGAAACACTTTGGCCCGCTCAACTGCGGCGAAAATTATAGTGAGGAAACAATATTATACGCAGAAGCACTCACAAAGGGGTCGATTTGCAACTTGTTGCCAATATTCGACTTAATTGAATGAGAAGAGGGTTGTTTCTTCAATTCTTTTGTAAAATTTGCTAATAATGATATTGCTGTCAAATATTGTGAAATATTTAAAAAGTCACACAATCTCTGAATGTGTTAAACCTTCTAATTATTTAAATACACACGACAATATGTAGTTGTATAGAAAGCGATGACGTCACTAGTCTTGGGAATTTTATAGAACTCTTACATGCATACACACACACGCACATACATGCATATACTATATTTAATTAGTATATTTTTAATTTTCACATTACGACTGCATGCTGTTATTTTAAGTGTGTGTGTGTGTATGTGTGTGTGTGTGCATTTATGTTTGCTATAATATTTATGACAGAATGCCTGTACATTTTAATTTAATTGAAAGTGTTAAAATTTTGAAGAAGTGGCAACAAGACAAAAAAAATTTCAAATTCACTCTATTCAAATTAAAAAAATTATTAATATTTTTGTTGTCTATTAACAACAAATTAGGAGGTGGAAAAACACGGACTTATTGTTGAAGTGTCTGCCCAAAGTGTGCATCATCTTCTCTTAAAAGTTTGACATGCTTATCAATTTGACAACGTGTGCTAATGGCGCTAAACAAACAGCTAAACAATTAATAGCGGTGAAGTTAAAGTTAAAGTCTAAACAAAATACACTAAATAAACCGTTGTTTGTTAAATAAATAAATGAACAAATAAGCAAACATTGAACACATATGTGTGCCACTGTATATTGTCTTGACGTACGTACATATTTGCCCGCAATCCACCTGTTGTCCCTTCACTGTAACGTCAAGAGCACATGCAGATTTTGTGACTAGTTTTACATGATTCTCGTTTATGTTTTCATTTCTGTTGTTAAGGGGGTTTTTTTTTTTGATAAATATTTGGCGTTTTAATTTTTTCTTTGATCTTTTTACCTGTTGCATTGTAAAAAGAAAAAAAAAACGTACTGCCGGTAAGAGGAACGTTTTCATTTCTGTAAATTTATGTTTGTACAAACGTCAATTGTGTGAAAATTTTACGTACAAGTTTTATGTTGAAAAAAAGAAATATTTCTTCAAATAGTGCATTTGTTTTGTTTAAATAAATTCAGCAAAAGACATGTAAGTATTTTTGCAATTGGTCGTCTTTTAAGAAAAATGCCACTTGCAACTGTTAACGCATGTGTCTTAAATCTTTTGTTTTGAACTGTGATTTCGCTTTAATTTCAACGATTCATTGCTGCATCCTTTTGCGTTAGTGAATATAAAGAATATAAAGAATTTAAATACATTAAAACTTATCAGTAACTTTTTTTCCTATTACTGTAAGTAGAAGCTGCATCTTCAATATAATTAGATTTAATTGTTATTTCGACACACATACACACATACATATGAGACGATAAAAACACTCATTAAAAAGATCCAAGACCTTTTTAGTTTAATTAAAACTCTTAAATGAGCAGCCTTGAACAATTATATTTTTAATGAAATCCAAACAAGACAACCATACGCAGACGTTTTTGTCTCTCAAAAAAAAGTGGTAATAGATGACCAAAAGATTAATAAACATAAATTACACAGAGACCATTATGAAAATATTAACAACCACTTCTTAGTTATTGTTGCCCATTTTAATAATTAACATTTGCTACAAAGTGGAGGTTGGGAGACAAACTAGAAAATAAATATATATATATTATAGTGTTGCATGTAGATACATCCATACTCGCATGTACTCGTATGTATGTCTGTGTGAATATGTGCATTGTTTTAAAAATCAAGAGTATAATTCAATAAAAATGCAAATTAGCCCACTCATTAATAAATTGAAACAAATCAATACTGCAAACATTTGAATAATTAGAGTGTGTGCAGACACACCGTATATATGTACATATAAGCGAATATTTCTGCAAATGTTGCTGAATAATTACGACCTAACAACAACCATTGCATCGGGGAAAAACAACAAAACAAAATAAATATACTTGATTAAAATTTGAATTGCATCAGTAAACGATGTAGACAATTTTTTTAAATCACATGAACATATAAATAAAAATAAACAAAAAATTATATTAGAATGGTGGTAGAGTTGACAGGTATTTGTTTTATCTATTTGGAAAATGCAAAATTAACCAAATAACTATTTTGAAATTATTTTTCGTAATATATGACCATTTTTTTAATAAATTATTGCAATGTCAGCCAATACACGTGTTCTTAACAGGATTCAATGGACTTTTTTTCTATACAATTATAAAATATTTATTGATGTTCAATTTAATTAATTCAACATTTCAACACCCCTCTGTGTTCTGTGCTTTATATCCTTGAAGGAGATGCGCAAAGGCGTGTCGAAATTTAAAGCGTCCATCAAACAAAAATTAAATCAATGGTTTTATGTATTTTGTTCGTTATATATTTTTCACTTTCTTTATTTATTAATAAATGCATTAAAAAAATTTATGTACATACGTAATAATAGAGGCTTCACTTCTTTAAAAATTAAATGCAATAAAATAAAATGCAAGTGGCCCATATTTAAAATAAATATTAATTTTGAAAATATGTACTCGTATATACATATGGAGGTACATATGTATGTACGAATATAAGTGTATGCAGATAAGCATAGAGTTTTATTTGTACAGATGGTTCTCATATCTCCAATTACATATTGTCGATGTTGCAAGTTTAACATTGCAATTGTAATACGAGACACGGTTGCTACTCATGGTTATATTGATTAATTTTTATTCGAAACATATAAATGTTTTGTAATAAATATATCACAAATATTACTTACTTTGCTTTCAAGAAGTACAACATTTGCCTTAGAGGATCCACAATTTTTTTATGATACTTCCCGCCCCTCAGAATGTGGTTTCTAGCCCAATGAATGTATGTATGCATTCCCATTCATTATAATTTGAAATAATGCATCAAATTACCCACTTTTCATTAAATTTCGCAGACAAGTTTAGCGGAAAGTTGTTATTGAATATATAAAATATGTTTTTGGCCTTTCAAAACGCCACATTTCATAACTTGGCAAATAATTCCTTGCCGTCAAATTGGAAATCAAGAGACCAAAAGAGATTGAAAATCACATTTGACGCGTACCGCAAATCTCAAGAGCGATAGAGCACGAAAGGATATACATTTAAGACTTTTGCCATCCTTCTCTCTCCCGCACTTATTGAATCCAATTTGTTTGATGCTCTATGATTGATGTCAAAATGATCTACTGATTGATGTCCAAATAAAAAATGTTGTCTACATTTTATTTAAATATATATATTTTTTTTAAGAAAACAAGTTTTGAATTTCTAAACGCAGCACACACCAAGCAATCGCACAGACTGTCAGACACTTTGCTACATGACTACCATTGATTAATTAAAGTTTTTGGAGGTATAGGCAAACACACGTCCGCACAACATAACTGACATTTGTTGGACAACAATGAATAATTATTCAAAGGAAAACACAGCAACAGAAGCAATTATAAAATCAATTGAGATTAAACAAATAATTAAAGAAGTTAGAAATTTTTTTCAAATAAAATGAATATCAATTAGAGCGTTAACCACTAAAGTTGTTCCCCTTTTAGTTCGAATCAACACTTTTTGCTAATTTATGTCAAATATACTAATAGCAGCAACATTCTTTGGCGATTATACCATTTCACAACGTAATCAGCTTTGCGGCTAAAAATTTTAAATTTTATTTGCGTATTGATTTGCACTTGCGGTTGAGTTCGTATGAGTGTATGTAAGTATGTGTTGCACTTTACAGATAAAACTAAAACTATTTGATTTAATCACTTGATGTGGTAATTAAAAATCCACTTATGCACGCATCATCGATCATTTGCATATTCACTTCAACATGAATGGATGGATTAAAATTTTTAAAAGAGTTTTCTGTCCAAAAGAGCTTTTCCTTCAAATGAAATAAATAATAATACGCATTATGGGTTCGCTTTTGTTTTCTGATGCAGTTGTTACTCGTTTGCTGCAACATCAACGTGATCAATCAAAAATTTCATTTAAACAATTTTAAACACAAGGTTACATCGAAAATGTGTACTTAAAGCCATAAAATAATTGAAGCCTTTCGCTTTTTGGTAAAAAAAAGAACGAAACAACAACAAAGAGCAAAAATTAAGACGGAAGTGCCATATTTGTATCGGATAGATTGGGTTGTACGAGAATCGGGTGTTCTTTGAGGGAAAAAGCAAAGGAAATAATTTCAACATCGAATCGTAATTTTATGTTTCATTTTTCTCCTGTTTCCGACAAATTGATCGTTTCGTCAAACGTTTCTTCCACTATTTTGATTTCGCACACACACGTTGTGTGTGTGATGTCACTGCGTCTTCGCCGTAAAACAGTTCTGCTGACTTCGCCGATTTTAAGGATGAATACCCCGTAATTCCATTAGTTAAAATTTCATAGAAAACGGGAATTTTTTCTTGGGTAAAATTTTTTCTTTATTTAAGCGAAATTGTGACGCATGACTGCAAAATTGACACAAGGCAACATCACTAATCTATATGCAATTTGCTGTTGTAAAATGTCAAGTATATGCCAAAATTGTTTTGTAAATAAAATCAAGTAAATATAGAGAGAAAATGAAAAATAACCGAATATACCCTGGATATGTTTTTACCCGATGCACACTTTCCCAAAGAACTCACATAAAAATTTCGTGTAAAACAGGGATCAGGTGTATTTGTACAAACTATTTAGACATGACGAATATTGATAAACCTGTCAATAAAAGGAGATCATCAATATTTTTGCATAAGGCAGGAAACGAGCTCTTCAGGTAACCTGGTGTGAAATTGTCTTAGACGAGCCATGTCTTTCAAAATAAACACACAGAGGCAGCTGTTAATTTGAATGGCTAAGAAAACAATGTTGCCAATTTAACAATCTTTTTCTATTGCTAGGGATTTTGTTCGCCCTCCTTTTGGCCACTCTGGAAGTGGATTATACCAGTATGTGTCACCTTTTAACTACAAACGATTAAATCATAATGCTTTTTAGCATGATAAAAAATAAACAATTATTTTATTCTATGAAGTGACTTTTAACAATTCCATTGTTAAAATCGTTTTTTTTTCATTCTTTGAGATTGAGTATTTTTGTTATTTATTGTTTTTTATTTCTCACAATATATTTTTAATGGTCGTAGTGGATCAAAAGTCGTCGTCTGTTAAAGTTTAATCAACATTGATAATTGCAATACCCAACATACTTACAAATATAATAAGAAAAATACAGTAATTCTACAATACTTATTCAAAAAATAAATAAATAATTTAACATATACGTGTGTGTGTGTGTGTGTGTGTGTGTGTGTGTGTGTGTTTATAAACATACAAGCCGAATCATACACTCAACGTAAAACTTAAGTAATCCGTATCTAAATCAAATGTGCGGCAAGTACTACGGATATTTTTCTAAACCAATTACGAAACACTTGACTCCAGAATGGACTCGGGATTGATTTTGAAAAGAAACAAAAATCTACGTTCTAGAAAAATAGACTTGATTCAAGGCTGAAATGTTCCTCGACTACATTTTTGGCTCATAATCCAAGCGATGCAGACACTGCTAGAAATTTGCGATATTATAAATTTTTTTGCTTGAAATTCGTTTTGAATCCGTACCTTTTCATTCGTCACGTGTTCATAAGCAAGTGTCTCTACTAGCTCACCTACAACAACATTTAAAGTGAAATGACTGAAACATCTCGTACTTGATTCAAGCATTCCAGCATAGATTTGGAGCCATTGGTACCTATGGAAGGCAACACACCGCCTAGTTTTCACTAATTTCAGTTGATGTTTTACTGAAAAATGTATATTTTTGTCCTTTTTTCGACTCGACAATTCCTTGACTTATTGCTTACACTAGATATGGAATGTAAGCTTACAGAAGAACTACAAAAAGCTACACATTTTTCTATGTAACATGACAAAAAGTCCCATCCCATACACCTGCTGTAAAAAGAAAACAGTTAAAAAAACAGATAATTCAATTTTGTCTTAGTTATTTGATTGCATTTAAGGTATATTAACTTTTAAAAGTATTAGCACTAGGGCAGAAAATACAACAATATAATAAAAGCAGGTATTTTTTTGTGTAAAATGCTTCGTTCTGTCAAAAAATATGTGTCATAAAACAAGCAAAGGAGCAAAAAGAAAGTTTATGCACAAGCCAATTGTCATGTACACAAGCCAGATCACACGTACACACCAATACACCGTTTATTTTGACATACGAGTGAACTCAAAAGAACTAAAAACAAATAATGATCAGCTGTTGTGGTGATGTCACCTTTTAAAGTCTCATCATCATCATCTCATATAATTGCGATAGTTTAATGTATAATAATTTATTTTTATTTGTTTTTTAATTTTCAAAATCATTTTTTAATTTCAATACAATAAAAATTTTTGAAATTTTAAATGTTGTGAAATGTGGAAAATAAAAACAAATATTGTAAAAAATAAATACAATATACACAAAAATAAGTTTTGGGAACTAATTTATTGCTTTCCACTATTTGTTTCCATTATTTTAATACTAAAAATTTTCATATTCAATTAAACTGTAGGTGATGAAATATTCGTGCTGACCGATTATATTTTAAGAATAGTTTTATTTGTATCTGTGTTATTAAGGCAATATTAAAAGATACTAATGTTTTAACTTTTTAAATTAATTTCAACTGTTTATATCAATATCGGACCATTAGCTTGTGTGAGTGCGATTTAGCTGCAGTCAATGTTCGTTTGTCCTTCACTGTATAATTTTTTTGTTTGTTAAAATACTTACAATTTATATAGAGTTATGGAATAACATACATATCTAGAGACATACACACATACTATGGCACATTTGCTGTTATTATTTCTTTTAATTATAAAAATCTTATCAATATCATTTCATTTATTCAAACTACATGCGCTGGTCAATGAAATCGAAACGTCATAAAATTATTTATTTGAAGAATATTTTCCATCTAAACGGAACAGACATTTCACAGCTCGTTTGGTATTCATCTCAAGGCTCTTATTTAATATGAAAAGGAATATAAGTATATCACTCCTTTGAGGCAACATAGACATATTCCAAAAAAATCGATCCTGGCAAAACGAGATTAAAGTTTTAAAAATCTAAACTCCAACATCGAAACTTTTTGTCCTTTCTTCGACTCGACAGTTTCTTGATTTATTGTTTGGCATCAAAATATAATCATATATTTCTTTTAAATTCGTATAAGAAAAATATTCGGGAACACTTTTTCCCCATTATGTGAAATATATTGATTTCAAGACGTGCTTATATGTTGCATTAAAGTTTGACTTTATTTAAATGCCACATTGAAACGACTTCAATTTTAATTTTTTTATAAAGATACTGAGAAATACTTATTCCTCAATAACTTAAAAAAATTTGCATGTTGGCAAATTTATGTTTTAAAACTTTTGACCGTTTTTTTCATATTTGACTTATAAGAAAATTAACCAACTTTCCACAGTTCCAATTTGAATTTTCTATTAGAGGTTCAAATATTCGAATATGCAGTGGAGATTTCTTTTTATATTAGCGTTCGACTGATTATTTAAATATTCAAATGAATAATAAAACTTAAAAAAGACATGATCGAAAAAAATTTATGTACTGATTTTGTTTCGTTTTATCTCTGAACTCCTACGCCATTGCGTAAACAAGGAAGGTTTCATGCAATAAAACACATTAAAAAGTCATCGCATATCAATCTAATATTATACATATCTATCTGTATGTTTAAATATGTACAGGCATATTTGAAAATTAAGTGGATAATTTAGTCAAGTTCAAGACCGATTTGAGGAGAGCGATTTGGAGAAAAGCGTAGCTATGCACGGCATCAGTATCCACATTCCTTTCGCGGGCTAGTGGTAGTGTACTATCATCATACAATAGAAAAATTAAACACTAAAATTTCCCTTCCACGTTCGCAAACGACTGCTTAAACTCAAAACTAAATTAAATGTCAGGGAGAATAAGGACGCTTGGATAGAGTAAGAACTCCTTTTGAACTAAGCAAACACAAAGCAAAGATTAGTTTCTGTAGATTAGTTCTCACATTATCTAATATTTGACTTGGCATAGAATCATGTTGGCAATAGAATCTGCTTAAAATTTTTTTAAAGTAACTCTTTATACTATTACGACTGTATTTTATTTGCACTTTATTCACATAAAATTGGCCACATTCTGTAGATTATATTTTGTATTCGTATATCCAAACATGCTCGTACTTATTTTTCTACTTAAGGTATGATAATTTTTTAATTATTTTTATTATTACTTTTTATCACTTGTGTAATGGCATGTTTGTTCTCTAAACACATGTACATATGTATGTACAACATACGCATACCTACATACGTTCATGTATACATACATATACATTCATACGTACTGTACTTATTTACTGGCGTGCATCCAGACAGTGGATGCAAAATGCCTACATACGTGTATCATTTCATCTATGTTCATATATATAAGTATGTATTTATGCATATATATAAGTAAACAATTACATTAGCAAATAAATAAGTATGTACATACATTGTACAACTTCCTTATGAAAGTAGAATACGAGTAGTTTCTTTTTTCTGCTGTTGTCCACCGTAACAATATAATTTTTCTAAACATTTATAACTGTTTTTGTTTTTTTTTGTTGTTGCTGATTGTTCTTGTATGTGTGTATGTGTATTTCTTAATAACTTATTGAATAGAATATGATTCATTTTTAACACTAAGTCGTTTATTGCCAATACGGAATTATCAAGAATTTTGTGGTCAACACATTTTACCAAGAACTGCAACTGCTGAAACTTCAAATATGAATATTCAATTGTATCCAATTTAGTTTCTTATTATAAATTAATTAAAATAAGCTAAAACTATATTTCGAATTTTCTCTTTAACGTTTGTCCAAATCAAATGGTTTAGGCTGTATGTAAGTATGTATGTTTGTGTGTGGACGTTAGAAATTTACATACAAAAAGTGTCTGGATAATTGGGTTTTATAATTATTTTTCATTTGATCAACATTGAGTACAAAGTAAAAACTTTGTTCATTTACCTAAATGGTAATTAATGCGAATTATATAAAAATAATATTGGCAGTTTGTTTGTGATCAATCTTTGAGTTAAATTTATTTATGCATGAATGCATGCATGCATGCATGTATGTGTTTGATTCGGGTACTTTTTACCATTATACGGGGGCACAGTTGGTTCATTTTGCGGCCTATTTAATTTTTTCTTGTGAATCCTGGGGTTGAACCTCTTGTGCTCCTGTTATACGCCCGCTGTTATCATTCCTTCCTTGACTTTCTGACTCCGGGCCCTGAAATCTCCTAGGGCCACTTTTTGATTAAAAGATGAAACTTAGTTTCTCCGTTCAGTTAGCTGATCTGAAAATTAATTTATCTCGTATTAACTGAGTTTAATATTTTTGGATGGTAATTTATACCTTGCAGTACTGAACGACCCAAAACATACATATTGTTTCTAAAGTGAATTTCTTGTTATTGTTAAAAAAAAAAAAATAAATGTTTGGCGAGATGGAAGGGAGTGATTAAATTCTTCTTCATCACAAAAGGAACTCACATATGATGTTTCATTTGCTTAAAATCCTTTTTTTAACAGCTGTTCATACAAAAATATGCATGTGTATGTGACAGTTTTAAGCTTAAACCACCAATGTTGGCCGCTTGAACTAGCAAATAATAATTAATAAAATAGTATAACTGAAGAATTAAATATGTACGTGGATTAAAGTTTATTTAATCTCAGATCTCAAGCTTAAAAATTTACGTACAAAAATTGGGTACAACTTCATTTTATGACATCTCACTGACAGCTCTCATTTTTGTTTGTCTTATAATCATTTATCATGAAACCAAGGCACAACGGTTGAATTGGATTGCACAGACCGACTGAGTTGGGTCCATTTTGTGTCCTTTGTGTTGCCTGATGATGGATATGTAGAGGAGTCTCTCACATTTTAAACCAGGTGTTAAACCAGCCCGACTACCTTGATGTCTGCCGATTATGTTGCCCATGTGTACTATTCTCTTGACCTGTGGAGCTTGGCGGTGATAGAGCAGGTGTTTCTCCGTTTCATCTCCCTTCTCCTTCTGGCAACTTCTGCCGAAGTCATTGAAGGGAAGATTTAATCTTCTGGCGTGTGTACCTATCAGACAATCTCCCGTCAATGCTGCTATCTCTAATTATATTGCATAGCCGGCACTACATGTTTCCAAGCGCCAGTACCATTTACTCTTAATACCCAATTCATTATTAATTGTTTGATCAACATCTTTCGTACAATCGCAGAGTATTTGTTTCTCTCCAGAGTGGCCCACACTAGAGGAACGCCCCTTACATCAGTATGGATGAAAACACAAAACATTCCACTGAACGATCTCAAAGTCCAGCGACAAATAATCTAATGAAAAGTGCAGAAAAAATATTAAACAATACAAAATTATAATTCAAAGGATTGGAAAAAAGACGAAGTTTCCAACTTCCTTACAAAATTATGTAGAAATGCTTGGACGTCCACCGACATTTTTATACTTGAAAGGGAACAAGTGAAAGTTCCAAAAAAAAAAATAATAATAATAAAAGCCCAATTTATGTACAGAATTAGTTTTAAAAATATCTACCCAAATGGAAAAAAAGCGAAGTTTCTGTGTTGCTCTGTGTTGTACATGTATTTCAATTACACAATTAATGAGGCTTTAATCAATTCAGTAAATGCCATAATATGCCACTGCAATAAATCAAATGATACAAAGTTTCATGATAATAATTAAAATGTTGCGCACCAGAGTGTGCCTATTCATATCGCTTTGTTAACAAAAGATCAGCTCAATGGCAAAAATCGGAACCTTGTTGCTGTTGAATGTGAACTACATTAGAACACCAGGCCCCGCTGGCAAGACATCCGGCATATCCGTTTAATAACTTTGGCTCCTTTGCCAAATGCTCTATTGAATCGGTTGCTAGGGGTGCATTAGTTGATCCAAAGGCGTAGATGAGCTCATGGTTGCTGATTTCAATTTAATTATCTTTTTGAATTTATTGTCGTTGTTTTGTTTGTGCCTGTTGTGTTTGCACTTTGCATCAACGCTTTAAATATTTTATTTTTTATTATTATTATTATTATATTTTTGCAGTTAATTTTCGTTTATTAAGTAAATCAAATTTAAAATGCCAAATGTTAACTTGTGTATAATTTATCGAATATTATTTGCATCTTCTTAATTGTGGCTTCCATTCTTCTATATCTACTATAATGTTTTGTTTTTTGTTTTTTTGCAACTTCTAACAACAATTTAAAAAAAACCTAATGTTGTCAGACGATTATGTGCACAATGACAAAGAAAAAAAGGAAATTAGCAAAATTGATTAACGAAAAATATCGAAATACCCAACAAAGGAATAATTATTTGCGCAATTTATGGCTTTGGCTAAAAAAAAACACCAAAAAAGCAATAAAATTTATCCAAATTTTGAAAAGATCAATAACAATTAACAAAGATTTTTATTTAGTGACGATGTGTTTTTTTTTCTTAATCAGAGTTTTATAAAAAGAAAGAAGCTTAAATCATATGATAAAAAATAATGATAATAAAAACAGCAAAAAAGCTCCCAAAATGTTGAAATGGATGATTTTATTAATTAAACATTAAAATGCAGCCTTGCGGACCCACTTCTTCCCCTTGTGTCTTGTGAATAATTGAAGTAGTCTAAATCTATTTATTCACATTGAATAAAATGTGTTTTTCTGAGTTGTGCCAAATGAGCTGAACTAGTTCAAAAAAGCTGTGCCATCCACCAGCTTCCGAAAACATCCTTGATTAACAAAAATTTATTCACTATTTGACTCCGAAGCCTTGGCTAGACTAGATTTAACGGGTTCCATGATTTGGTCCCTTTGTGAACTGTGGTAGATAGAGAATTGAAAAACATAACAGAGAGAAAGTAGAATCACCCAGAGTCTGCGACATGCATCGCACTTGTGACCATCTGACTACTAGTCTAGTACTCTAGCCACTAGTATACGAGGCACCAGACTCCAAGCTACACAAAATAAAAAAAATTTGATTGTGGACTTAATTCATGAAGTCAATAAGGACAACTAAATACAAAATTTTTCACAGAATAAAATTTAACTTCTACCTTCCCAACATCAATCGCCTTAGGGAGTTTTTAAATTTAATTATTTTTAGTTTTCCATTTTTTTTTTTCAAATTAATTTTAATACACTTACAAGACAATGTCAAACTAGTGCCCTTATCGTCTCTATTTTTAATTGCGAATTATATAGTTTAAATTTCCCATCTAAAAGGGTTCGACATCATGCTCTTTCCTAATAAGGAAACTTAATTTATTTTCTCCTGCTTGGAAGGATAAAAACTAAATAGCATGAGTTCAAACAGGGTCTAAAAGTGAAATAATTTGTCCCATTCTCTGGCAATCAACAGAGAAATCAATGGCATTTTTGTTTATTTCCTACAATGTCCTGAAATGCACTTGTCTCTTTGGAAGTTTTCGTTAAAGACTGAACTTTATTCATGACAAGAGTCTATAATTGTGCTGACGTCTGTTGTTCCGATTCCTTTTTTTTTTGGCAATAAATATGTGTTGACATTTTATGGTTTGTTTTTTTTTAACTTTTTGTTTAAAGGAAACGCTGTTGAATTTTTTTCATCTGAAAATTAAGGACCATATTGTTGAATAGATTCCTTTCCTGCCTGTTGTTGTCTTCCTTTTACATTGTAATATACAAATTTTTAACGAATGATTAAACAAAAGCCAAAATATTAACAACAAAAACAACATGTGCAATCCACATAAAAGACTTTTCATAACTGAAGAACAAAGGAAGAGGAAAAAAAGACTCAATAAGGACAACTCGAATATCTAATACAATGCAACAGCTACTGTATTTATATCATCGAGCTTATCCCGGTATCAGATTACAGAGTTTGAATTGAAATAAAAACACCCTTAATTCGTTCGCTCATTCTCCGAGCATTCCTTTACTCCTGCATTCAAACACTCGTATGAATGTGTCCTTAAAAAAACATTAAATAAAACACTAAAATAATACTGCCACTGTTATTTTTATATTTCTTTTTTTTGTGATTATAAAAAATGATTTGCATATTTTTTCTTCTTACCTTTTATTTCCTCGGGTATTATTTTTCTTATTCATTTATTTAATTTTATTTTTGGTTGCTATTAGGCAATAAAAACTATCAATTTTTTCAACAATTTTTACCCTTAAAAGGACCGTGTGAAATAAACGCATTTCAGAGTTTTTAACTTAAAACACTTAGAGAGTGTAAGATTGTGAAAAAAACAATGTTTTCATTAAAATTTAAATATTAAATTGGAAAATACACACTTAAGTACAATTCAAATGACAAAGACTTTGAAAATATGTATGTATATGTTTGTATGTATTTTATTTACTTGTTAAATTTAAAAATAACACCAATGCTAGACGCCGCACCGTCTTAACAAATGGCGACTCATTAAACTCTGGTAGCACGTCACCAGCGCCTTCGACCCCTTCATCGCAAGCGCAACCCTTAAGCATGTCGGCGCACCACCAGAGCAGTCCTCACGAAGTTATTATACATCAACATAACGGCAATTCATACCAATTGCCCGCATCCTCGGTTGCATCACGGTACTTTGAACATCCCCAACTGACCACAGTTGTGTCTGCGGCAACGCCACAGACTCTGCTCAGCTTATCGCCGAATGATGGAGCCACACACCCCCACAGTCAACATCAGGCGGACGATCCCAATGGCAGCAGTGGTATGCAACAACAGTCACACCAACATCAGCACCACCACCACCACAACCACAACCACCAGCATCAGCAGCAACAGCACCAGCTAATCGAAACTGCTGCCACAACAGTCAATTTAAGCGCTCTTGGAACACCGCAGCTGCATCAGGTTCAAACCTCCAACGGCACAACGTCATTTGTTTACGAATATTACAAAATGCCCGAGAAGGACACCGCTTCGAACGATGCAGATCTTCACTGGAGGTAAGTATCGCGGGCTTATTTTTCAAATTGTTTCATAACCGCGATTACTCCCAGAAGCTAGACCAAGCGATATTTCGCTAATATATACAGCTAAAAAACGATAAAAATATTTTTATCCCTACTGCACTCCTTTAGCGACCCAGTGAAACAAATGTAAGTCATTCTCAAAGAACGACATTTTCATTGGTTCCAAAAATCCACTAGTCCATTTTGCAACTTCCTGGGAAGTCAGGTGACAAAATTTTGAAAACTATCCTTGGAAATACTTTTCTTCATTAAAAAAATACTCCTTTTTTTAAAGGAAAGTAACACTCAGGCAATTAATGCCTGCTACTTAAACAGTTCCTTCTTTAGAAAAGGAGTAGTGCAGAGAGGACAAGTGGTGAAATGAGAAGAAAATAGTCCTTGCGCCTTTTTAACTAATTTTTATAACAGTGCTGCCGCGCGCCTCTGGTGTTAAGTAGACGCATTAACTTTCTTAAGGCGTTTTACTAATTATTTTCTTTGCCAACGATTCTACCAACATTAACATTACCGTCGAAGGAGGACGCTGCAATGTAACATTAGCTGCCTGTACTGTGACCACCAGTAGAATGCCTTCAACACTTAAACAGTCCAAAAACAACAACTAACACAATGCCACACTAACGTATTACAACCGAAAAAGCATAATGTTGATTCCACTTGTCCTGAAGTGGGATCAAACTCACGCTCTCAAACTCATGCTTTTGTAGTCATCAACGCTCCAAATGCTTCATCCAACAGCACCCTTATCTATATGTAAATAGGCAAAGGCAAAACAGTCCAGAACCATTTTCTCCTCTGTTCGTCAACCGATTTTCACTTTTCATTGCTCCTTTTACTGGTTTTTAAACCCTTTCTAAAATGATCGATGCCTGAGAGTTATTTAAACAAAGCTAGAGATAGTCAATCTTAATTTTAAATAAAACAATTTTCTTTGCAACAGAAGTATAAAAAAGTTACTTTTCTCAACATAGTGAAGATTGCTTCGAAATCTGTGAATAGGAATCGAGAAAGAGAACATCGTGCAATGACAAGCTCGTGTTAAAATCGTATGTAAAGAGATGAAGAGCATTTTCATGACTCTTTTGGAAGCCCTCTTTGATCTGAAGAATATTAGAGTTACAATTGTGCCACCGCAAAATATTTTATAAACATCAATGGACTCTGTCAGTTCCGCTTTTTAAAATATTGAAGGGAAAATGTGAACTGAATTTTATAATTTTTCTTGTTCAAACTCGGGCGCTTGATATCACACTCTCACTTGGTTGCCATCACATCGTGGCATAGCAGTTGGTGCACTACATCATTTCGCAATTCGCAATTCAAAAGTTTTCATAATAATAATTTAAAATATTTATCTCCTTTACAGAAACTCGAGCTCTTCATTAACAAATTTGAGCTTCTTAAAAAAATATTAGATTCGATTTTCTTGTCCATGCAAGGGCAAGAAATGTTACACTTTGTTTAGAAACGA
This sequence comes from Germaria angustata, assembly GCA_963681545.1. NCBI lineage: Eukaryota > Metazoa > Arthropoda > Insecta > Diptera > Tachinidae > Germaria > Germaria angustata. The sequence continues at coordinate 95,803,321 of OY813002.1, forward strand.
AAACGTCATACATGCCTATGCTGAGTGAGGATCAAATGAAATGGGTAGATGGCTTCATATACAGACACGGACTCTTTCTATAGCAATTGGCACTCTAAAACAGGAACTAAATTTTTTTTATTTTTATTTTCAATAAATACAAAAACCTCGATTCATTTATAAAAACTACTCAAGTCCATTCATTAAGCAGCGAATAAATAAATAAATTTAAAATATCACTTTAACATTCATATGGAAACAGAGATTTTGAAAATTTCAAAGACACAAATTAATAAAAAGAGATTTACAAAAATTGTTTCTTTGTTCTCTTTTCAAATCAAGTCATGGGGCACACCCGCTGCCCATTTGTTTGAGCTACATATTTGAAATGTTATTTTGTATATAATATGGCGGTGTTGTTGTTGTTGTTTTTTGCTTCATTTGATAAAAAGTGTTGACATTGATTTCATTTCAAATCCCAAATCCAACGATTGAAACAAAAACAAAAATCTATTCCTCGTAGGCAAACAAACGATACATGGCCATTAGGCTTATGATTGTTAACAAAGATACTTGTATGTTTGGGAAACACAGACATCTATACGAGTATCAGCAGCAGCAGCAGCAACAACAACAACAACAACCACAATAAAAACATTGATTACAAAGTTTATTAAGCACAACATAAAATACGAAACCCGCCAGAAAATAAATGGAAAAGTATAAAACATTAGCAGCGAGAAACAAGAGCATTTGGTGGAGTATCAGTTATTTAAATCTTATTACCATTAACACTTGCCAAGTGTCGCTAATCGAAATGGCTGTGACACAGAGCCACGCTTAACCAAACGCAGTACAAAAGACTGACCAAGCACCCTTGTCCCACTGTCTTTGTGTATGTATGTGTGTGTGTGTATTATTGTTATGCAGTGTAATGTACACTGGCCGTTTGAAAGCCACACCCTTAAAAACTTTTGTCTATTGGAAATTACAATAAATAAGTTAAATTGAAAATTTAAATGAATATGTTTGTAATTGTTGTTGTAGTATCAATTGATCATGTTGTTGTATCTTTCGAATAATTCTTGATTATTTTTTTATTTCTAATTTTATTTTTTCTTAGGAGTTTGAAGTTGATTTTCTTTGGTTGTCTATAGAAACGCAATGACGGTCGCGATATCGATCGAATAGTATCGTTTGATTCAAGAACGAGGTTTCAGAGTTTCCCAAATCATTTAAATCGGGAGTCAAACTAAAGATAAAAGTTTGCACAGAAAAAAATACTTCCATGGCATCAGTTACACCTCATATCAAATTTTCTTTATATTGGGGTCAGTTAGAATCATGAATAGAGATGAGAAAGATCACGACAATATGAACTAAATAAATAAACGAATATTTCGCACTTAGATAATGTTGCAGACGTTTCAAGTTCGAGTACTTCGGGGCAGAATTCTTAAATGTGTGTGCAATTAAAGAATCGCTCAATAATTTACAAACATTCTAGTTCGTTTGAGAGACAATTCGAGGTACCGGAAAACCGTTTAAGTGAAATGCTTAGTTTTCCTGTGTCCACCGAAATGATTTGCACTTGTCCGAAATCATTTTTATTAAAAGTCTTGCAATTTCTTATCATCAATTGAAAGATTCCAATTCGATTCGATTTCATAAAAAAAATTTTATAAATTAATGAAATTTAATTCGAGAGACCGACATGGATAATATCCAAATTCAGTTGGGCTTCCAGTTGGCAAAAAGCTCTACTTGCAATTGCAAGTTGCCATCAATAATATCATTTCAAGCAACTGCCCGTAAAACTAAATCACTTCTAGTGTTCTGGGTGCCAACTACGAGTACAATTTTCAAATCAATCGGAATTCAAATTTAATTTGAATGAAACATTTGGAACTTCGGCTGACCTCGAATTTATACTTTTTAACGCTATAAATCTGGGCGAACTTTTTTCATGTCAACGTGCAACATTCACTTGAATTAATATTTTCATTCTGAAATTTGAAGAATTTTATTCTGATTCGATTCGTTATAGTTTTTGCAAAAAAATCAGTTCAGGCTTCATATTTTATATATTTTTTCTTTTGGCAAATTCCGTAAACAATTCATTTTCAATGATGAAAAAAAGGAATTGAAAATAAACTATTAAAAATAACAAAAACATTATCTTGAAAGAACTTCATTCTCCATTCAGAGGGATTTCAAATGCAATAAAATACAAGATATTTTATTTTTATCTGAGAATTTAAATTAAAAAATAAAAACGCAATTGTATCAATTGTGTCTTATATTTGTGGAGGCAAAGACAACTTAAAGAATAAAACTGAGACACCCGACCAAAGAATTTCTGATTGATTTGGGGTTTGGTTTGGGGACTAGAGCCGCATATAATTTTTTTAATTAATTTTATTTTTCATAAATTGTTTTGTTGAAAAAATCAAAAAATACAATTTAATTATCATGATCACCAGCGACGAAGCGATTTATTTTAAATAATAGATCAGTTTTACAGTTAAAGAACATCTGGAAGTTCTGACCGCTTAAGCACCTCGGGCCAAGTAGTTATTGGAAATGGTGTTTGTAGTTTAAAGTGTTTAAGTACGAATTTAATGCTGCAGTAATTGGAATTGTAGCATGTGTAGTATAATGTAGTCGACACCTACATTTATTGCTTCATAGTGTTAGACATCGTTGTAAATCATAATATTTTTTTTAAGGCAAAGTCAGGCGAGGTACGAGTATTTTGAAAGTATTCACATGTTTCAACAAATAATATTTTATTATTTAATGCAATCTTTTTCTCTCGTGCGAAATTTATTTTTGCTCCGTCTGATCTTGCCTGTAATTTGTTTCTGTTTTCATTTGGACTAGAATTTAAGTTTGTTGTAAATATTTAAAAATATGTATATAAACATGCCATTAATTTATTTTGTATAAGCATGTAATTAAATTAAAGTAGAAAATAAAATGAGATCAATTAGATTTATTTGTCTTCAAGAGTAATTTGAATTAAACAAAGTTTTTGTGAAAGGACACATGCTGCGGAAGTTAATAAGTTGGTTGTTGTTTGCATTATATATATATATATATATATATATATATATATATATATATATATATATATATATATATATATATATATATATATATATATATATATATATATATTTCACAAAGCAATTTTGTCAAACACGTTCACTAGTGCCATATTCTATTCATTACAAATATTATCCATAAAAGTGCAATATTTTTCTATTGTGACCCACACCGTCGCAGAGCGACTTAGAAAAATAGAATATTGAATAAACTTGTGCAGGTTAGCATCACTGACCATTTTATAGCAAAATGACGTCTCATCTGCATCCAAATCGCCCCTTTAACGTAAAATAATCATATCTGAAAAAAATCGATCTTGGCAAAATGGGATTAAAGTTTGCAAAGTGCTTCGTTTCAGTTATAATTCCGATTTTTTATATACGAATATATGGAAAGGATACTATTCAAAGCTTTTTTCTTTCCCAATAAATTAAAAATATTGAGTTTTTGAAATTTGACTTTGATGGTAAAACTTCCGCTTTTCGTTAGATATCATTGTTTTCTTTTCTACATATAAAAGGAATACTAAGGAATGCTTTTTTCCCCAATAACGTAAAATATATATTTTTAAATATGACTATGTGTTGTGCTAAAAGAGCGAAGTTTTTCACATCCATTTATTAAAATGTGTTATTTTTTCATAAAATTTCTTAAAATATAAATATGAACACGAAACTAAAACAAAACAAAACCTTAATTTGTATCAACAAAGTGGTGAACGCAGTTGAAAAAAGTTGAAAGTTCAAAGGACAACCTTTTTGATATTTATATGTTTTTTTGTACAACACATTTAGATACGAACATTTTGCGTTAATTTTTTTAATTTTCTAAATTATTTTTTATTCCCTCTATTTTTGGTAATTTTACTTGATAAAAAAATATTTAAAAATCATAATTTCAAAACATAATTTTTTACTTTAAAATAATAAATAATTTTTTATGATTTCACTAATCGAATGAAATAAAACTCTTTAAATTATAAAACACTTAAGGTAGTGTTTTAAATGTAATTTCTTAACAAACGCTTGTTAGCCTTAAAGTATTTATTGACTGATGTAAACTTGAAGGCTTAAGTAAAATATGGCCGATAAATTTTAAATAAAAAATACATATCAATTCATCAACTCTCTGGGGGCATATTGTCTGGGAAAATTTTATGACACTTTGTCACAGATTACATGTTGCATGCCATCTTCCATTTGGGAAAAAATGTCAATGTGGAAATACGACAACGACTGAAGAAGTTCGTTTCGCAATTGATAAATAAAATATTAGACTCAATTATATCATATGCATGTTCAAACGGGTTTCGATAATGATTCCATATTTTTATTGCAAATGCAAATGCAACATTCATATTTGACATAATTTTTTCATTTACTGTGTCACTGCAGCCCGCGATGCGTGTGAACTAAAAATAAACGTTTAATGTTATGAAATTAAAACATTATTGTTGACCTTGTCCAAATGCATTTCATAAGCCTGCACCAGCTGATCGGCCCACTTTCAATCTAAAAATATTATTTAAATTTTATTAACTTTTTCTTTAAAAAAATAAAAAATTGTGTGAAAAGGTGACTCAGGGCGATAAGTAAATGTGTTTGCTTGTGTGTGCTTGTGTTTTTCCAAACTCCCAATAACTTTATAATAATTTGGTTGTATTAAATCCTCCTTTTAAAATCGTTTTTGTTTTTTTTTTCATAATTTGAAAGCAATAAATTATGCATTTAATTTCTGTCTCTTTAAGACCTCAATACCCAAAGACACATTAAAAAATGACATAAAAATACATTTTAATAAAATAAAATTGTACTTCTCTTTCAAAGCAAAAATAAAAAACGAATAATTTGATTAAAAAACGCATTTTAAGCTGAAAAAACAATTAAATTCAAGGCAAAAGTTCAACGAAAAGGAATTCATTGAAGGAAAGTAATAAAATAAACAGACTTTTTTATAGATATTAAATCAGAGCAACGTTTCAATGAGTATTTGCAGGAATACACGCCAGAAATGATCAAAGTGATCCATCTTAAGGACAGATATTTCTTCCTTTTTACCGACATTTGTATTTGAACCAAAGATTTTTCAAAAGTTTGGCAAAAATTGCGCAAATTGAGAACGATCATAAAAGAAATTAGATCGATGTATACGATCAATGGAATTGTGTTTTCAGAATATTGCCTGTGATTATATGCTGCTTTAGAATCGTGGAACTACAGTGGGCCAAAAAACTGGCCATTGAGTGCAAAATAATAAACAGAAAATTCGTTCCCTGTGATTCGTAAAAAAGCTGCCATCAGTGTACAATACGTGTATTTTGAAAAAAGGTTTTCTATTCTAGTATTTTTTTATTAATCTTAGATGAATTTTAAAATTAATTTTTCTTTTTGTAAGACAAAAATTCAAGCAAATTCATGGCAAGAAAATCGGGGACCGTAACAATTATTTTTTTGTTGAAAGAATATCCAGAATAGTTTTGACAAATATTTGTGTGTTTTTTATTTCTATTAATGTTTATTCGGAAATAATTTTTACTAGTGGTCGCACAGTGGCCCACATTTGACATTTCAATTATTTTCAATCAAAATTACATTCAGCCACTTTCCAAGCCGTTGTAAGTTTTTAGACTTCTTTCCGTTTTTTTCGTAATTATTCTAGTTTTAATAAAGGCGCGTTGTTCGTGAATGCAGTGCTGCTGCTGCAACAGAAAAGTAAACTTTTTCTACTAAAGCAATAGAAGTCAAATGATGCTCTTTTATTACGTGCCTGGTGTATATGACCCACATTTAAAATATTTTTGGACACCATCTGTTCACTGTTGCCATTAAGAGCATTTTAATTTCTGTGGCAGCACAGTACTGCATTTACGCACGTACGACAGTTGCACATTTCAGCGTATATCTGCCATTTTCGCGGTGGTCCTTATTTTTTTTAAATATTTTTAACCTTTTTACAATTGTAGCGAATTTTAATCAAATGTTTGTTGGGTTGTGTATGCGTTTTACGTTTGTGTTGTGGTGGTTAGAAATGCTTATACATTAAGCATTATCCACAGCTGTACTGAAGTACTAGTTTATTAGTCTGCAGTTGGGAATCCTAAGGTTCTTTCCGCAGGCCATACAAAATATCTTCGCAGGTTGTGACAAAAATCAACACCGTAGTTTGAGGGTAGAAGGAAGCCACAGCGTTTTCCTTCAGGTATTAATATTCGGACTTTGCGTTTTTTATTCTTTCGAAACAATAATTAGTTCTTCTTTATTTATATATATATTTTTTTTGGTAAGAAACTACGTTCGAAATGAAATCGTTGAAAAAATATAAAAATAATTGCAATTTTTTACTATTTAATATTTTGTTAATTAATAATTTTGTGCAGCACTTCAAATTCTTTAAACTTAGAATCCTTATGGTTAATTAATTAATTAGTCACAAATTGAGTTACGAGGGACGCAGGTAGTGGAAAATTAACATTCGAAATCAGTTTAGTTTTTCTAAATATGAACATTAATTTATTTTCAATACTTAATATTGAAATTTATCGGCATCATACCCATCAAATATTTGAACTTTGCAAATATGTTTGTTGCTGTTTTAGCTGATAATATGCCGATATTTCATTGGTCACTAAATCATCTGATCAGTGAACTTCAACCAGTTCAGTTTGAAAAAATTCAACCTCGACATGAATATTTCAAAATATATATTCGTAGAAGGCTTAGAATGCTTTTATGCAAACAGCGCAACAAACAATTTATATTCGATGTGAATCCACTTTATTTTTTATTTTTGCATATGAACAGCTAAAGCGACAACAAACAAACAAATTTCAAGATTTCAAAAAATTTATATTCGAAGAAATAAAAATTTAAAATTCAGGAAACTTATGACTATAAAAATCAAATTTAAAATGATCAAAAGAAAGGAGGGCTTGACCTGCTTCTCCGATATTTTGCGGTATTGGTTGAAATCGAAAAAAGAAAAGAAAAGCAGCTGCAAGCAGATTATACACGACTAGACTTTACAAAATCAAGTCAATTTCAGTACATCTCTAAGAAAAGCAGTCCACTTCTGGTTTTACAAATAGAGCGAACAACGCCACCGGCTTCCGTCTGTAACCTCTAAGTATATGGTAGAAAACAACACCGGATATGCAGCCGTTTGGTTGCTCGAAACATTTTAAAAGAGAACGTCTTGCAAGGACAAGCACGAGCTAAAATCATTGGAAAACGAATGGAAGTTTCACTACCTTTCGATGACTAGTTCTGGATCATATTAACTTCTACGCATTTAATACATAAATTACATAGATTTTGTCGTACAGATTTCAAGTTGCTGTCAATTGTACCTCAAATCGAGAGAAAGGACTCGTTCGATAATGTTGTCATAAAAATGTATCCTTGTGGTGCTAATAAGGGTTCTTTTCTTAAACTTAGTTTTAGTATTTTTTATCACTTTGATGCGTTAATGGCACTCAATTCCATTAACAGACACACGCAATTTTTCCTTTGCTTTTGTGCAGAAAAGCAATCGTTTTGGTGTCAAAAAGTTTTTACTCAAATCAATAATACGGGTACATTAATTCGCTTTGCTGACTATCAGGGTTTAAAAATGTCGTGACTTCATAAAGTATCAAAAATTATTAAAGACACTTAAAATATGTGCATTTTCATTTTCTTGATCAGATGCATTTGCCACATGGAAACTTATGGCTGTATGTGCAATACGACACGCTTAAACGAACACGCTTAAATAAGAAGAGAATATTAAATTTAAAGATTCAGGATTTGTGGTATGGAGTTTGGAGTGTGTGTGATAAATGTATTTCTTAGCCAACATACACTGCGATGTCTTTTTGGCCTGGCTGCATTTGTAGTGTAGATAAATGCATGTTAAGGCGTCAGGACCCTGGTCCAAAGAATCTTCAGCGGTATCTACCTGTTGGTATTGCAAGAGGCATTATTTTATTTGCCTCCCCAATATGGTCGGAAGTCTCTGCATATATCAACCACATATCCTTTGCACCGTTTGGCTGCATCCATATTTTATAATAATAATTATGCTGATGATGACGGCAAAGGCCGTGAGCATAATGATGACGGTGGCAACCGCGTAGTGGAGAACAAAACCCAACTTTAAACCACCTGCTGCTGCTTAAATCTGTTACCAATAAAAAGTTAAGTGGAAACATGCAATAAGACCTCAGACAGTCTTAAAACTTTTGATTTGAAATTCGCTCTTTCTTAATTGTGTTGCATTTTAGCACGCATGTACAAACATACAGAAATGAACACAGAATGGAATGGAATGGCAGATAGATGATAATTTTGTTCTTTCTGAATGTAGAAGAGAGAAAGAGAGAAGGCAAAAAAGGTAAAAATGACGTTCTGCCTAATCCCGGCTTAATGAAATTGATTCCCATCCAGTCACATCTCATCAATGCAACGCTGCTCCGTGGGCCAAACAGCATAGACTAAATAGTTTAACATTTATAATGACTAGTCGATTGGAAAACAAAAACGACTCAAATTAATAATGAATAAATAAAATGAATGAAAAATTCTGAATTAAAAAATCAAACAAAAAGAATTGCATTTTGTTTTTATTTTTTTCTTCTACTTCTGGCGATGCGATATAAAACCCTTTTTTGTTGTTTCATGCTGCTGGCTGTTGCTCGTGTTGTTGGTGCTTTAGCTTTTTCATGCTCTGTCTTCAGTATGGCTGATGCTGATAATGCAACCGTTGACGAGATAAAAATCAGCAAAACGTACTATCTACATATGTATGCATGTGTGTGTTTGTATGTGTATGTGTGTAGTGTGTCTATATTTCAATATTGTTTCGGTTTTTTATGCAACACAGAAATTTAATTTCCTTCTGACTTAAATGAGATGTGTAAAATCTTAGAGATGAAATTTTTAGATTTTTATCTTGATTTGCTTGCAACTTCCAACAGCAACAAATCCAAAGTACGTTAAATTTTAGAATACGAACCCGGCGACTGCGAGAGAAGCGATTTTTCCGAAAAAGATAAACAGCACAATTCGACAAAAAATAAAGTAAAATAAAATACATAAGTAAATAAAAAAAATTAATTGAATTTTGAATTTGTAGACTTTGTATTCCTTTTCTCGTACTACAATGTAAAATTACCTTTTCTATTTAATCATTGTTTGTCCGTTTGCAGTTTGAGTTTTCTGTGTTTTCGAAATGAAGACGATTTTGAATGAAGAAATGAAGAAATTCTTGTAACAAATTAAAACGAAACGGTTTTAAAATGTTGTTAAATAATAAGAATTTTTATAATTGTGTATATGTGTATACATGTGTGTGTGTGTGTGTGTGTGTACATGTTGATATTTGTGTTGAAATATTTTCAACACATTGTTGTTTGTTGTGTGGCAATATTCCGTTTTCGACACGCATTTAGAGATGGCCTCTGCTCACCGGATTGCCGTGAATCGCAAGTGGACAAGTGCGTTAAAATATGATCGTGAATATTTTCATTTCTTCAATCACATGGCATATAAAAAAATCTCTGTGAATGAGTGCGTGTGTACGTGTATAGTAAATATTTATTTACGTGAGAGTTTCTTCAAATATTTTTTTTTGTTGAACTCTTAAAAATAAAAATTTAAGAAAAATTTAATAGGAAATGCATAAACTACCAACATTTATTAAATTGTTTGAACCATAATTGGAATTGTTGTATTCTTTTACGGAATAAGTGAATAATAATGAATTGAAATAACATTTAGTCACAACACCAGCGCTAGTTTTTTTTTACAAAACGGTTTAGCGGACTTTATGAAATATTTTTTATGTCTTTTGTAAAAAAGAATATATGAATTATTTAAAATAAAAAGTGTTTTAATTATATTTTCATACACACATTTTGTGGCACATTCACACACACACACGTACTTCACTCATATGATCGTGTGTAATAAATACATGTATTTTACGTGTTTCACCTCAGTACAGCCATGGTTTAATGTCATTAAACCATTTAATCCATAAACCTTCTTTAGACAAGCTTCCTTGACAGTAAACGCAACAACAGCAGCAGCAACAACTACAGCAACATAAACAAGCAGCAAACTATTTTCGTAGAAATATGTATTTGTTCTTGTTTTTTTATTGTTTTGTACAAATTGCTCCACATTATTAAGACTACAGTAATTCAAAATGTGTATTTGCTTAGATCTGTGCTTTCCCAGCAAACACATTTTCTTCTTGGCTTCAAACTAAAATTAGAATAGTGTAAAATTCAACAAAAACAATACACATACATACATATACATACATATTTATGTACATATGTGTGTATGTATGTACATACATATGTAAGTATAAGGAAATTAATTTCTTTTTGAAATATTAGGGGCAGTATTTATGAAAATATTTTACTTAAGTCTTCCAGTTTACATCAGTCAATAAATATTTTAAGGCTGACAATCATTTGTTAAAACACCACCTTAACTATTTTATAATTTAAGGAGTTTTATTTCATTCGATTAGTAAAATCCTAAAAAATTATTTATTATTTTAAATTAAAATAATTATATTTTGAAATTATGAGTAAAACATACATATTTTGTATCAAGTAAAATTACCAAAAATAGAGGGAATAAAGAACAATTCAGAAAATTCTTTTTAATCAAATGAACACAGTATTTAAATATTTGTTTTGATTGTGTGTACATCACCAACATAAATATAAGTATTTGTATATTTATATATAATTCTTGATCATTTTTACATTTTCCATCATATGAAAGAAATTATAAACTCCCGCTATGAGTTGAGACTCCAGGCACTGACTTGAAGTGCAACGTGAATCCCTGCGTGTTGCTTTAGGGGGTGATGATTAAGGTCATGCCTGTAAATAAAATGAAATTAAATATTTTTTTTCGATATACGTACATAATGAATAATAAAATACATGACTTGAAATCAGCTAAAATCTTCCCGTTCTTAGGACCGTCGCAAGGAAATTCAATAAATCGAAATAAACGTCATTTGTAAGCAAATATTGCAAAACCGGCGTGATTTTATAATGAATTCAAATCTCTTCTAACTTGGCAAACATTACGATGAAATATTTTCAAAGTCTTGATTATGTTTGCTGGGTTTTTAAGACCATTTTGAATTTAAGCTTCTTATTATTTTATTTGCTTTTTTATTTCAAATTCTTATTTGTACGGTGTACGTAAGTAAGTAACGTAAATGTACGCAATAGCAATTTTCATTTTTGTTGAAATGCCATTTATATGATTGTCTGTATGTATGTATGTACGACCGTGTATTAAAAAATGACAAAGAGCTTTATTTGTTTGAAAGATGACCTTTTCCATGCTCTATACATACATTCACTCGTTTGCTTAGATAAACTCACAGACTTCGAAATAATTTCTATGGAAAAGTGCGCAAATCTTTTAAACAGCACAACGTAGTTGCTTTTAAGTTGTAAAATGTTAAATGTTTTTTTGTTGTTGTTTGTTTTAATTTTTATTTCGCTTTTAATTCGTATGAATTTCAATGAGACAATTTTGGAAAAAATAATTTATTTGGAAATTATTTGAATGGGATCTATGTAAGTCTTTATCAATCAAACAGCTGAATAAAAACATCGAATACTCAATTATTAGCACCAGCTTATTAATTAAAATCGATCTTTCATTATTGAAATTAAAATGCTAAAATTGACAAAATGTCAAAGTTGCTGAAAACATAAAAAATATGCATATAAAGTATAAGATTTCATTGCAACTGCGCAGGTGATAAAATTAGCACTTTGTGATTTTACACAATAAATATATTTAAAATTTTGGATTCAAACATTTATGTATTCAATACTCGTATTCAGCGTTTTAGAAATTATTACATATATTTCAAAGCGAAAAAAGTTATGTCGCTGAGGGTTTACTAACATTAATATGCATATATGTATGTATATATGCACGCAGACATATGTATACATACATATGTACATATGTATATATGTATCAAATATGTACATACATATGATTGTAGATATTCGAAAAAATTTTCTTATAATCATTGCCTTCTTACGCACCCTTAAAATATTTAAGAACCGCTTTATTTTATTGTATTTCCTATAATTAAAATAAGAAATTCAGTCTTTGCCCCCTGAAGAAAATATTTCTAGCTCCGCCAATGTTTTTCATCTAAATCGCAATATCGATATTTTTATTTCGCTAAAGGCGGTGGCTGCCAAAAGAAAGAAAATTATATCTTTTATGAGCATCTTATAAGCGGATGAGTTATCGTTTTCAAAACTTTGTAATCATGACTGTTAAAGGATATTTCACCTTTATGTGCCCAACAGAAGAAGATAATTGCCCTTATTATGATTGTCGACGTCACACCGATTCGACATCAATATATTGGCAATTGTGGGAACGTTATAGAGAACTATTAAATATTATTGATAGGATATTACTACTACTATGGCTTATAAAATTACAATTGGCCATCAATATTAGTTAATTATTGCCTACAAGGAGTTCAGAACTGCTGTCATTTTTTACTGTCGACTTGATGTGACGTCGACGCGACAATCATAATAAGAGGGAATAATAAAAAGTAAAAAAAGTAATCAAAAGGGTCCTGATAAATAGACGTTACTTGTATTTCATGTTTGATTTTTAATATTTTTTATATAAAATTTGAGCTTTAATCAAAAATATTACAGCATATTCATATGTATGTATGTAAATATGTATGTTAAAGTGCTTATTTCTTGTTTTTGCCGTAAATCATTTGCGTAGATAAGCCCGTCCGTATAGCATTACTCCACCTGCAAATGAAGTTAGGAACGTTTGAACAGCTTATGCATCACACAATTTTCTTCTTCACTAAAGGGGAATAACCCTTTCTCAAAAATTCTCAAGTTGCGCTAGTGCTCTGAATATGAGCATTTTCTTCAACATTATTGTGATCCTTAAAGTCGCGCAGTTGCTGTCCTCCCCACACTTGTACTTGCGAACGAGTCTCATTCTTACTCCACTTGTTTCCCTAGTTTACTCGTATTCAACCGTTAGAGCGATATTAATATTAGCAAAGATAAATCAGAGGAGGGCATAACAACATTCCCTCCCCCCACTGATATCATTCTAAACCATTCCTCCTTCAGGAATTATCAGTACATTTCTCCTCTTCACATAATGAAATGTCGTTTAGAATCCTCTGATTCAATTTGGGAAAAATTAACACAAACGATAATAAATTCCTATGACCACCTGTTTACACGTATTCTTTGTCTTGGTTCTGACTTTTTCATTTTCCACGCTCTCAGCAACGTCTCGGTGTGTGTCTGCCTTTTTGTCTCTTGGTCTATTCACCCGCTTAATCGATCTCTACTCAATGCCGTTTTCAGCAAAATAAAAGACTTGAAATTTCGGACCAGATTTTCTGGATTACAGGCAGCAATAGATTTAAAATATTTGCACATGTTTGTATGGATGTATGGATGTGTGATTCAACGTGTGTACGGATGATAAATGGAGTTGGAGTGTGTTTGTTTTTTTAGTTGTGTTTTGCTTTTTAGTTGGCAGAACGTCTCTATTTGTGTTGTCGTTGTTACTTTGTGAGTTGAATATTCAAGATTTGTGGCATTAAATTGTTGACGCGTGCCTGCCTGCATTTTTATTTGTATTATTTTATAGATATTTTTCCTTTTTTTGTTGTTGCAAAAACTCAAGCATAATTTTGTGGTTCGTTGATTATTTGGTCTTCTGTACTGACTTGACTATTCCCATCTATTTTTGGTTTTGATTGATTTCAATATGCCACAAAAGAGAGCCTTTTTACAACAACAATTACAGCAAAAACTTTATACGTTTTCCAATAGCATGTAAGACCACTTGTCCAACACTACGTTCAGCGTTTTGCTTGTTTAGTTGTTCCCTCTTTTTCTTTTTTTAACAACTGATTGGTAAAACAAATGAAATATTTTCATATTGAGTGAAAAAAGTAGGAAAAACAACAATAATAATAAAAATTATAGGAGCATGTTTAGAATTGTTTATGTTTCATGTGCCTCAACCACCAGCAGCATTCGCACTTAAATTTTTTTGTTGCAAACATATTTGCTGAAAACAACATTGTTTTTGTTTGTTGAAGGCAAATGAAAAAAGTCAAATCAAATGAAAAAAATAACAAAAAAAAAACAAGTTCGTTAAAAGTTTTGATTTTCTTGATTTTTTCACCATATTTCAAGTTCAATTAAGTTGTTATTGCACCGATAGTACTTGTTGTTTTTGTTAAATGTGTAGTTGCCACCAACAACCTGCCATCATTATTACGAACATTATCCTCAATATTATCATTATCTGTATTGTTTGCTTTGGCGTGTTCATGGGCAGCAGCGGTTTTGTTACTGATCGATCGAGCGATCGATGCTTCTTAATGTTGTCGGCTGTTACCGTCTGTTGTTTGCTGGTGCCTTCTTATTAAGCAATAGACCATAAAAATATATAACAAACAATTATGATCATTATCACCATAATTGGAAAAGCTTAAAATAGCAACTGCAAACCAGAAACAACAAAGCAAATATGTTACAAAAACAAAAAGGATTTCATTACCAATTTCAGCAAATGCTTTAACTAATTGTAAAGTGTCAATGTACAATTATAATGAAATGATAAAAGTGAACATTAAAATATTTTCCCATTTCCTTTTTTATTAAGCCAAATTTGTTATACCAGAAAAAAATGTGAACTTAATTGACCATTGGAATGTCTTCATTAATGGCTGCAGGAATCGGTGCAACCATAAAAAAACCGGCGATTGAAATCTTAAATGCGTACAAATGAAATGAAAATGGTTTAAAGTTCAGCGGAGTGTCATGGCAATAGTTCAGTAATCAGAATCTGAATTAGAAGAAATCTAATTGCGGCGATTTCTAATATTTCTTTTCTGTATTTAATAACTGCAATAACGTTTCGGTAATCGCACTAATAGAATTTCCTTTTCTGAATAAAGTGTAAATGTATTTTAATAATTAGTTTACAAAAATAATCTATTTAGCGCTCCAGTTTAAAATTTTTACTCCCTTGTAGTATTGCAAGCTATTTCCTAATAAGTTTGCGTTTAATAGATAACACTGGATATCCTTTGCATTCTCCTTGAAAAGGCAAAAAATGTAAAATTTTTTTTTTTAGAAAAGAAAACGGCATAAGCTTTTTTTCTGCCGTTAGCTGCATTTAAACAATGAATGATTTTAGAGTTAAAATTGACTATTGATTACATTTATTATAGAAAAACGAGCAAATGATAAAACATTATGACTGCTATGAGGGATGGCACTGGGAGTTTTTAAATTGTAGCAAGTAGATTCGAAAATTGCACTCTTTTAAAGTTAATTATACTATCACTCATTTTTTCTCTTTGTTGAACCTTCGTAGTGAACAGACGTATTAGCGGTTTTTTTTTTACAAACAAAAATACAAAAAAAAAAAAATCGTAATAAGTACTGATTCGTAATAAGTATTGATTTTGTGAAATTTGCTTAACTTGCACTAATAATATTTTTCATATAATCTGAAACAACAAAAACAAAAAAAAAAAAACAACCGCAAAAAAGTGACTGAGGAATACTCTGCATGAGTACCTCAAAAACAAACAATTGTGAAGTGAGTTCTAACGGCAGAAATGCCTATTTTACTGTGAGTTCTGATATTAATGCACACAATAAAAATAAAAAATCGGATGACAGTCTTTTTCTAACGGCAAAGCCAATTTTTCGCGAGCGATCAACTTCGCTTACTCCAATGCCAAGTAGTGATTCGGTAACATTAGCATTGCCTAGTTCATCTCTATTTAAGTCAGCGCCATTATCCGCTCCGGGCTCGTGTTCATCACTTAACCAAGTTATCACTACAGACAACAGTAGTCTGAAACCTAAGGTGCCTGTCGGAATGGACAGATATATCACAGTGGTAAAGCGCGGGCGAAGCCCAAATTCTTCAAAGATCTCTTCGGTCCCCAAGATATCCAGGGATATCGACGCCGCCTCAGCTAACCGTCAAAACCGTTTCAAAATATTGCAAGTTGACAGCGACAGACCCGAAGAATCCTCGAAGAAAACCTCAAAACCACCACCAATATATCTGAGACAAAAAAATTCAAACACTCTTATTAAAAAGCTAATCTCGGTTATTGGTGAAAAGGCATTTCACATTGTCCCAATAAAACGTGGTAATATTGACGAAACAAAGATCCAAATATACGAAGAAAAAGATTTCCGCAAAATGGTTAACGAATTTGAAAAAAGTAAAACAAGTTTCTATACATTCCAGCTTAAGAGTGCTAAAGGCCTACAGATCGTATTGAAGGGCATAGATTCTTATGTTGTTCCTGAGGAAATAAAAGATGCTCTCACCCTCCAAGGATTTAAGGTTAAAAATGTCTCTAACATAATAAACAGGGAGAAGATCCCCCAACCCTTATTTCGCGTTGAACTGGAACCAAATGATATTAAACTGAAAAAAAATGAGACACATCCTATTTATAATTTAAAATATCTGTTATACCGGAAAATCACAGTTGAAGAACCACACAAGCGCTCAGGACCCGTACAGTGCCATAACTGTCAAGAATATGGCCACACAAAAACTTACTGCAAATTACCTACTGTTTGTGTTGTGTGCGGTGAATTACACAGTACTGCTATTTGCAATAAGTCCAAGGACCAGAAGGAAAAAAAGTGCAGTAATTGTGGAGGTAATCACACTGCTAACTACAGAGGTTGTCCTGTATACTCCTTCGTTAAACAGGCTATGATTCAAAAGCCTAAAGTAGTCCCAGCGCAAACAGGAAATACATACTCCGCCACTTATCCTGTAATGGCCCAACCAATCTCTACACAAGTATCATATGCTGACGCTGTGAAGATCAACTCCGTTCCCATGCAAAAAGTGTCACCACCAACTAATACAACAAATGCAAATGCAAGCTTTAATTTCAGTCGTCTTGAAAATACTATTGATAATTTGGTGCAAACTATAAACAACTTTACAACAAATATGACTAGCATGATGCAAGAAATGCTGCGAATGCAGAACACACTGCTTCAAGCATTAGTTAACAAACCATGAACACGTTAAAGTTATGTTTCTGGAACGCAAACGGCATTCGCCAACATAGAAACGAACTTGAGCACTTCCTCACGGTGAAGAATATTGATATAATGTTGGTATCTGAGACTCATTTGACTTCGAGAAGCCTATTTAAAATGAGTGGCTACACCTTATACGATACAAAGGACCCGAGAGGAAGAGCATGCGGAGGATCAGCAATTCTAATAAAGTCAAGACTCAAACACTACATTCTTGAGAACACTTGTGAAGACCATCTACAAGCAACAAATATTTGCATAGAAAATTTTTGTTCAAATCTCGTAATATCATCAGTTTACTCCCCTCCCAGATTTTCAATCAGTGAGGATCAATACGAGGATTTTTACAAAACTCTTGGCCCTTGTTTCGTAGCAGCTGGAGACTACAATGCAAAACATACGTTCTGGGGATCGCGTCTTATTACACCTAGAGGTCGAGCATTGTTCAACACAATTTCAAAAATGGGTTTGGATGTCATTTCGAGCGGGGAGCTCGAATATGGCCTACTGACATACAAAAAATTCCGGATGTTATAGATTTTGGGGTCATGAAAAATATCCCTAGGGATTTAATTCATGTTGAAGCTTCACATGATCTCTCCTCCGATCACACTCCCACGATCGTTACAATTTGTAGCCCACTAAGAAGTGACTTACCTCACCCATATGTGAAGGTGATAAATCGTGTTAACTGGCTGGGGTTCAAAAAATATCTCAGTAGTCATTGTGCGGAAAACATCAGGCTTAGAACTCCCGATGATATTGAACTTAACATTGCCAATCTTACCGAGAATATTAAAGAGGCTGCTAAACATGCCACTACCTCCCATCCGCAGACTGGGTTTAATAGAATTTATTCTGCGGATATTGAACGTCTCGTATGTGAAAAAAGAAGAGCTAGAAGGGAATGGCAACAGCACAGATCACCACAACATAAAATCAGACTTAGAGAATGCACTAAACGACTCCAAGAGTTGCTTGCATCTGAAAAATCTGCTTCTCTTAAGAACTATCTGGAAGGTCTCGATGTCACAGCAGCATCTAATTACTCCTTGTGGCGCGCTGCTAAAAAACTTAAAACACCCGTTGAGTCTAAACCACCCTTGCGCACTTCTACCGGAGGTTGGGCAAGAACCAATACTGAAAAAGGTAACATATTTGCTGAGCATTTAAAACACGTATTTACCCCAAACTCATGTACTGGTGCTGTTGATTTGCCAAGTGTAGTTGCTCTACCCCCTCGACCCATAAAGTTTAAGATGCGTGCTGTGCAAAAACTAATTGCTGAAACCAGCCCAAAGAAGGCCCCGGGTATTGATGGAATTAGTAACAAGATGCTGATGAATTTGCCTCGTATTGCTATTAGAATCCTGTTATTTATTTTTAATGGCATTTTACGATTGCAGTATTATCCACACAGCTGGAAACTTGCCATGGTCAAAATGATTCCAAAGGCGGGCAAAGATCTTACTAAGGCTGAGTCATATAGGCCAATAAGTTTGCTGTCAACAATTTCAAAGCTCTTCGAAAAACTGCTCATGACAAAATTGTCTCCAATTCTAGCTGATAATGGGTGCATACCGGACCATCAATTTGGGTTTAGAAGTCAGCACAGCACCATTGAACAATGTCATAGATTGGTTCATTTTATAAGAAGAACATTTGAAGAAGGAAAGTATTGTTCTTCCCTCTTTATTGATGTCTCTCAGGCATTTGATAAAGTGTGGCATGAAGGCCTTATTTTAAAATTGAAGACATATCTACCAATAAACATAGTAAATCTTTTAGAAAGTTACATTCTTGCCCGGAAGTTCACTGTTGTGGAAGGAGACTTCATGAGTGTGCCCGAAACTATCTCATCTGGGGTGCCACAGGGGAGTATACTGGGGCCAGTTTTGTACTTGATTTTTACCTGTGATATGCCTCTGAGCAGTAATATCTTCACTTCTACATTTGCCGATGATACAGCCTGCCTTAGTATGCATGAAAACCCTCACGAGGCATCCCGATATCTTCAGGAACATATTAACCTGTTGGAGCTGTGGTTGAACTTATGGAGAATAAAAGTAAATGAACAAAAGTGTGTTCATGTCACATTTACCCTACGAAGAGATACTTGTTCCCCCATTCGAATCAACAATCAAGTTGTTCCTCAACATTCACAGGTGAAATATCTTGGTATACACCTCGACCGACGCCTCACATGGAAAAACCACATTGACTCTAAGCTGACACAAATAAAACTCAAATTTACTCAGATACATTGGCTGATTGGTAGAAATTCTACGCTCAGTCTAGATTGTAAACTTTTAATATACAAGTCGCTTTTGAAACCCATATGGTGTTACGGAATTCAGCTATGGGGCACTGCTTCAGCTTCCAATGTAGAGAGAATCCAACGAATGCAAAACAAAATTTTAAGGTTAATAACATCGGCTCCATGGTACATGAAAAATTCAATTTTACATCGTGATTTAAATATGCCACTTGTGACCGCTGAAATTGCAAAATATGCAGGCAAATATTTAACAAAACTCGAGTCCCATCCTAATACGCTTGCTCGTAACATCTTGAACTTTCCTGGACACATCCGCTTAAAAAAGAGGGATACTACGGCTTTAGTACGCAACACTGCAGATGAAATTTTTTGAAAATATTCTTGTACTTAATGCGACATTTATTTATTTTTAATTACTATCACTAAGTTTATGTCCGACACTGGTTGGGCCTAATTATTATATTTATATTTAAGATTTGAATACTTATTGTTAGTTCAGTTTAATGAAGATACAATAAAAAAAATTAGTGGGGAAAAAAAAAAAATTTTTTTTCGGCCAATTCGAATTATTGTGAATTATATTTTTTACATAACAAAAAATAATTTAAATCTACTAATGACTATGTAAACTACTGATAAAGTACAATTTTATAATTCGATTTTGCGATTATAGTTTTGATACAAAATTTATCTGATACATTCTTATTAAACCAATTCAAATATTCCTTCATTCAATTGAATATTTGTTTTGAATGCAATTCGAATTAGGAAAGTTCTGAAAACTATTGGATTCAATATTTATTTCGAAGTTTCGAGTGCAGCATATGTTTCAAACACCAAAAAATATTTTCTTAACATTTTGAACGTCGATATTGTGACAGAAATATATTTTTTGGGAATCTGAATCATACATTGGTGTTAAAACTTTAAAGTAAATGTGTTGAAACGAGCAGTTTATGTAAGCAAATATATTAAAAAGAATTGAAAAAAGAATCATAATCCATTGAAACCCCAATTTAAAATTATCGGCAAATAAAGATGTGACATCTGTCTTCCTACTGTCAGAAATAAAGTTAAAAAATCATTTTTTTAGGATATTTAACAATAAAAGGATATTTCCATATGTGTCCTTAAAAAACAATATATGTCATCTAAGTACGTCTCACACTAACAACTTACTATTCTTTGAATCAGATCACGCGTTCCAAGTTATGCACTTAGTTAATGTTATTAAGTTTTCACAAAAATCCCAGACATGTCCAACCTTCGAGGGTTTAACCGTAAGTACATCATAAAATAAGTATATCATAAAATACGCAAAATATATGTATGTATTTTGTTCTTAAAAAATTTAAAATTTGAAGAAAAAATCTGGAATAGCCCAAAGTTTGATTTAGAAATTCAAAAACCACTTTAAGTAAAATAATACTGTAATGCTTCCGTTCGTTCCAAAATTCGTTGAATGTATTTTCAGTACATTAATAGAATTAAATTTTTTTATTGTAGTCTACCCGTAAATAAGAAAATACATATATAAAAATTTTACAAAAACTAAAGAACAGAGTATGAACCTCTAATTTCTTAAATTGCAATTATTCTTATCTTTGAGTCTAACTACCTTGACCATATATCTCTGTTTGGACCAAATTTGGTCTAACTAACCAAACAGGCACATTTTACTTCGGCAAAATTTTAAATAAAAAAAAAAACCATTGGACATGAAATAAGCGAATTCGTTTATGATTTTATCATTATTGGTGTTGATAAGACTGTCTAGGGAGGGCTAAATAAGCCCTTAAATTAACTTAGCACAACTCGGAAATTTTCTTTATGAAATTTCTAATACAATACAAACATTTTTTTCTCCGTTAAAATACTACAGGCCCCTCCAAAAAAACTTCCAGGCTACGCTAATGCTTGTGATCGAAGCGAAATCGGAGAATTTTGAAAAGTGCAAATAATAACCTTTTACTTTTATTTTCTTTGTTGTTATTTATATTCACCTAATTTGTTCTATTAACACATTTCTAATATATTTTACAAATAGCAAAAAAGTTACAAAATACCAATACCTACATATACCATATGTATGTATATATATATACATGTATGTAAGTATATATGTATTGTGTGTTCCAATATATTCAATAAATACAAGCATTTCAGGTATGCATATGTGTGTGTCTAATGTGCGATTGGGCAATAAAGAGAAATAAATTGTGCAATTTTATTTTTGATGATTTTGTTGTCAAGTGTTTCGCATATTTGTTGCATAAAGAATTTTAATTGCTTAATTTAACTGTTTTCGTTATGTTTTCTTCTCTCATTTTCTGTTTTTTTATGTTCGTTTTCCTTTCGCTGGTGTTTTTCACAATTATCGCTGCCTTTAGTGCTTCCAGTGCAAAGCTAAATGGTCAAACCACACCTCTTGATGTGTCGAGCCTATCGCAGAACGAGATACAAGGCTTATTGCTTGGCTCACACCCATCAGCAACTACGGCTGCTGTGGCGGCTGCAGCTGCAAATGTCACCACAGCAACAACACTGGCACAACAACAACAACAGCAACAACAACAGCAACATCAACAACATCAGCAGCATCAACAGCAGCAACAACAATCAACCATAGTTACCGCATCTGGCGGAGGTTCAGGTACAGTGGTAATAACAGCTGATCATCATCGCCAACAAGCCGCCGCGACCACAATAAACATTAAAAGGGAACCGGAAGACTTGCGGAAAGATCCCAAAAATGGTACCGCTAGTAACGGCTCAACAGCAAGTAGCGGACAGAAGGTGAGTGTACGTCAACCCCTCTTAATCCCTGACTAAGAAAATTATCAAATCAGCTTTTCCCCAAATAAACAAAAAAGGAACTTTCCAAAAGGATGTTGAACGAACAAGAAAAAACGGATTTTCCGTCAACAACAGGTGTAGAATTTTTACATAAATACATGTGCTATACTTACATATGTACATGTATGTACATACATACATACATACATGTGTATGTAATACCTATACCTATATGTTTTTTCAAAATAATTTTATTTATTAATTTTGCTCAAGTTACATGCCTAAAGGACGCCACACGCATTAACCAGTTTTGTTTGCAAATTGAAACGGAAGAAATAAATAAGAAATCAATTCGTTCGTATCTCGCTCTTGTCGTGTCCTTAAACCCATTTTCGCATGCTTTAATTAGTTATAAGAAGAAATAAAATATCTGTCTTTGTTTTCTAACGTTTCTCAATCTTAATTTCCATCCATGTTTTATACTGACAACTTAACATTTACATGCGCACACACACATGCACACGTAAATATGTACATATATACGTTTCTAACGTTCTTGCAATGTGCATTTGAATTAGCCTATTGTCTGTGTTTTAGCGTTTGTGTGTGTGTGCGTGTGTGTGTGTAAGTACGTAGCTTTGCAATTGGTTCAGCTTAATTGTTCACAATTTGAATTGTTTGCGTGTAGTGAGCGTATGTTGTTGTTATTTGCTTTATTTCACTTACTCTCAATTCTAGCGTAGTTTAATGTACGTATGTTGTTGTAGCTTGTTGTACTAGTATCATTGTGTGCAGTGGTTTTGAATCGCTAGCGAAACGTTTGGCTATTGGCTAAATGAAACCACATTGAAAACTGTCATACAGCCATTGTGCATGAACTCAAATAACCGTATAACTGTTATACGAAGTCAATCCGTCTCTGTTTAGCATGCGTTGTCAAGCTGATTTCAGCCATCTCCTTCCCACCACTTGAATCGAAGCCATTTTATAAATGGGGTATAAGTTGGCTGGACTGGTATGGTGTGGTTTGATGCAACACGCATGTGTTGTGTTCGATAAAATATCTACTACATGTTCTTTTTAACATTTTGATAAAGTGATAAGATCGCAACCACTCGTATCCAAATTAAAGATCAAAAATAATAGTTATGAAAACTTTGCATGTATGATTCGACGTTCGATAATGTAAGAACGAACAAATCTATTAATCAATTTGAAACTGAATTTTCAAAACCATGCTACGCATTTTATTAATAAATAATTAAAATTTACACAAAGATTTCCTCCCTTAATTCGTTTGCTTTGCCATGTAGATGGACCGTTGTTCAGTGTAAACAATGTTGATATTCACTGTTCATCGTGTGCTGGTGGTGGTTGGTTTGATCAATTGCTTCATTTGTTTTTGTTTTGAACTAGTAGAGTAGGTTTTATGTGAAGCTATCCAACAACCAGTCTTACATACCTTTAGTCATCTTTTTAACGTGGTCTTGGCAAGGTCGTTCTGTGAAGCGCATGGTCCGTTTAGTTAAAGAAAAAAAAATTAAAAACAACACAATTTTGAGCGGGAACGATCTTAAAAACAAATCAACAATATCTTCGTGAAACACAATAGAAGGATTATGAATATTCCTAAATAAAAGTCAAGAAACGATACAAATAAAACACCAAAGATATATTTATCCTCATAAAATACATATTAGAAAATATTAAACATATGTGAATATATTTCTTTGAATAAATATTAAAATATCTAATTTTAAAGGTATTAGAAAAAAATTTATATACTGAAAACTAAAAACAAAAAGTCTGAATGAAAGAATTATTTATTAGAAGTGGTATATCTACGTGGGCTTTAGCTCTTAAGCCCTAATTGTAACGCTGGGTAAATACTAATTGAAAAACTCAATAGAGAAGAATATAAAAAAATTCTAAGCAAAATTATATCCGAGCAAGTTTACTTAAATTAAAAAAGTCTTTCGTCAACATACAGCAAAAAACAAACATCAACAACATATGGCTTGTCTTTAAAGAGCAAAACACCAACCACTACATTAACAAAACAAACTTATGTATGTATGGATTTAAAAGTGTGCGTATGCAAGTGCGTGTGCGACTGTGTTTTCGTGCGTAGGTGGCAAATGATTTGCCGTTCCTACTCACACAGACACGCAAACTAAGCGGCGAGCACCCTCGTAACATTTCGCTTGTGTCTTAAATCTTTTGATTTGAAGCACTTGTGCCTTTACAGAACACACGCACATGCACTTCAACACAACAAGTGCCACTTGACTACCGTGGTTTGCAAAAGAGAAACAGAACAAGAAGTAAATAATGAAATGAGATGAAAAAAAAAAACGAATAATTGTTTCGAAGGAATGGGTTGTTTTTGTCATCCTGCCATCAAAATTTAATACAGAAACACTTGCAAACCAGTTGCGTTCATTAACGAAAACTCAATTTCACTTTTGTTTAAAGAATTTTTATTTATTAATTATTAATATTCATTTATTTAAATTCGTAATTGCTTTACTTTATTATATATACAAAAAACTCCATTTACATAATGCGATAATGTTTCATTTCCTGTTAAATTAATAATCAATAGAGCAAAGAGCACAAAGATTCTGAAAGCGAAAACTATACAGACGTGTAAATTTTTGTCATTTTGTCACATTAAAAATTTATTGTTGGTATAAACTTTATATAACAATACATTATAATGTATTCTTGAGCGGCATCAGGTTTTGGACTATTTTTCGTTGATTATTAGTCAAGGTCTTTGGAAAAAAATATACAAATCAAAAGCAATAATAACATAATGTCGTTAAAAGCTTTAAACACGTTTTAAACAATTCAAAAATGCAAATTAAACGCACATTTCAAAAAAATTATTATATATATATATATATATATATATATATATATATATATATATATATATATATATATATATATATATACATATATTTAGTATATGTATGTATCTATTGTACTGATTGTGTATGTAGTATATTGGCTTTAAGCCAAGCTTAAAGATGGTTATTATATAAATTTGAATAAATAATAATACAAATACAAGCGGCACTACGACCATCAACACAATCGTCCTCTATGTATCATCATCTGTTTAGTTTTAAATGTCATTAGAAAAAAAAGCATAAAATATCAGTTTTGTTCGATTTTCTTAATTTTGTTTTAAATAAAAAACAAGAAAATAAAATAAATTATCTAATTTTTGTTATTTTGTAAATCTTTTCTGCCAACATACTCATACACATAGACCCCAATTCATTATGCATACAGTATTTATTAATAGAAATTAATGTTTTTTATATATTTTTGTCATTCCTATGGCCTGTATTAAAAATCGTTAGTGATCTAGGCTTTCGATTGTTTTCAAAGGGAATTTTACCTTTGATTTATAACGCATAACATTACATGTATATACATATAACGATTGACTACGATGCACAGCCTTATCAAGCAGGCTAAAAATAGGGAAACATATTAATCATATCTAGCCAGAGAGTTTGCGACATAAATTTCATATGGGATTCCATTAGGTAATATTCGGTATTTTGTATGTGAGATTATTCGATTCGGAAAATACACTAGAATTGTTTAATTAATTTAAGGTATTTTGTTATTATGTCTGTAGGGTAACTCGAAAAAACTGTCGACTCCTCTGATATTTTAAGAATAAGTATATCTACGCATAATACGATGTATAAATTAGTATTATACCACTTATCGTCCTTCAAATTTGGACACATAGTGAATGAAATCGCTGGACTTACTCTCTTTGAATGATTACTTTAATTGACTTGACCTTGTTGTTGAAAGGACCTCTAAAATGAGAAAATGTCCTATATTGTCAAATATCCTGAATAAGGATCTCTCATTTTCTACTTTGATATCTCGTTTATTGAAAATTTCGTATTGGGTTTTCAACGGCTTCAAAAGTTATGTTCTTAACACTTCTCCAAAATCGATGTTACAAAGGGTAAACAAATAAATATTGAATCAAACAGCAACTAAAGAAATCATAAATGTTTACTTTCTGTAAAATATATTTAAAAATAATTGAGAGATCGACTGTCTTTGATTATAAAGGACATTTTACCATATTATAGGAGGGAAGCAAAAAGATGGTAAATGATTTAAGTTAATTAATCAAAAAGAAAGTCCAACTCTAAAATGAGAAAAAGAGAAAAACTTTATTTGAGTTCGATGACGTGTGCCAAAGTTATGAAGTGTTCAAAACGATAAGCGGTATCGCGTTGGCTTATGCGTCATATAATGCGCAGACAAGAAGAGTAACATA
Organism: Germaria angustata; assembly: GCA_963681545.1. Classification (NCBI taxonomy): domain Eukaryota; kingdom Metazoa; phylum Arthropoda; class Insecta; order Diptera; family Tachinidae; genus Germaria; species Germaria angustata. The sequence goes on from OY813002.1 coordinate 95,829,949, forward strand.
CATAAACTAAATTGAGTAAAAATCTAAATTGCAAAATAAAAAATTTGGAATTACCCATTTTATTCAAAAAGCAGCATCATTTTGAGGCTTTTGCAGGAATTTCTCTCTGAAACTTTGCCATCGCTTAGACATCAACTCGTATTCTACAAAAATATTTATGCAAATATCTGAACTAATTATTATCATATTTCTACCTGTTTGAGTTGAATTTACAAGCAAAACTAGAAACGTAGTAAAGACACACACACACACACTCATAAATATGTTTTTATAACAAAAGTAAAAATAAATAAATAAGTGCGTGGTCCAGTTATTTTTATACAAAAGTATGTGTCTTTCAACGTCACAATGTAGGATTTACTTCCTGTTAAAGCAGACAAAGATTCATGTCTGTATGTATGTACCGACACACATACAAATACATATGTATATGTATTTAAAATGAAACACTTTAAAAAATAATAAAAGACTATTGATAAAGAAAAAATGTCATAAGCAAAAACTTACCGAAATATGACTCATTTGACAATAAAAGTCATGGAATATTTCTTAATGACATTTTAAACAAAATTCATGTATGATTTTCTTCGAATGATCGATCCTATTTATTACAAGAATTGAAAAACGTATTATTTATAAACACAAGGACATACGAGTATGTGAAGTTGTTGTTTTTATCGCTTTGAAAATGCCTGAAGTCCATGAAGTGATAATGTTTTAAATGGGCAAGAAGGGAAATTTTTCATTTTTAACATCTTAAATTTAAATATTAAGGAAATACATATGGTATGTATGTACTCGTATACGAATATATACATACACATTCAAAAATATAAAATTCAAACATACCAACAAATACATATAGGAGATTTAACAAATTTAACAATAATATAGTCGCCCACTGTCAGTATTTAAATTTTGAGTTTTTTTTATTTTAATTAAAATTGTATATATATATATATATATATATATATATATATTTATATATATATATATATACATATGCATATAAATTGTATATTTTATTAAAGCCATAAAACAACAATATCGTATTAATAAACTTTAATTCAAAATTGTGTGCTTCGTTTTAAAACAATTTTAAAAATTATAAAATATTTATTGTACAATATGTTCAATAAAAATGGCGTCTTAGTTGCTTAAGCATTTGACATTTTCACAAATAAACATACTCTCAAATAATTAAAAGTATATCTGTATATGTATGTGTGTATGTGTGTGTGTATATTTATCTACATGTTAAAATTAACACTTTAACTGATTGAAAGTCATTTTTGTTAAAATAGAAACAACTTAAAAATAAAATAAAATAAATGCAATAGATGCAGTAGTCATAATATGACCCAAAATTATGATAGAATATTTGCATAAAATAAGACTAATTATAATAGTAAAGTTTATAGTGGAAATCGATCGAACGTTTGGGAAGTCTGTGATTAGCTTGGAAAGCAGCGGACCAAAGGACGAAATTCATACTAAAGAAACCAATTACGAAATGAATGAAGCTTTTAAAAATTTTTTAAGAAAATATTAGAACACATTTTCGCTTTGTTTTTAACACCGATCTCCATAACAATTGTACCTAAATAATGTTAATAATGATAATAATAATAATAATAATTTTGATAATAATAATAATAACAATATTGATATTGATAGTATTGACCCAAAACAGAGAAGCAATTAACTCAACTCAAAATTCCATAAAATCATTCCTGAAACAATTTCTATCCCAATCACGGTCTTCTTTAACTGGAAAGATTCCGTTTGACCTATTTTTATGTACTCGAGTATTTTGAACAGCTTGTAGACTTCTGTTTCTGTCCTGAACGTTCGGAATTTCTTTAGTTGTGACTATTTTTGATTTAATGTGCGGTAGGTGTACATTTCAATTGATCGAGTGCATATTGCAGGCCTGGTTAAGAAGATCATTTCGGTATTTTTTATTTGCAATATTTTATTTATAAATTCTGCGTGATGAGTTCTTTTTGCTGAAATTTAAACCACAATATTTCTGAATTTAAAAATATGCCCTTTGGTTAGGTTTTCTAAAACGTTTGAAAACTTCAAATCAGTGAATGCCTGACTGGGTAAAAAATATCAAAATTAACTGATTTGAGGGCGTGTTAAAAATATCCTGAAAATTAAAATTGTTTAACTCAAACAGGCCCACAAGTTTTGCAAAGAAAACAAGCGGTAACATATACATTCGATTAAAATTATTTAAGCACTTCTTTCCAGAGTTGGTTATCCGAAGTTTTTAAACCGCTTTTGTAAATTTGAATTTCTTATTACATATCGATTTCGGTCATACCATGACACATTTGAATTAAACATTAATTTTATGGTTTTATGGCGATTTTTCCTTCTTGCTTGGTTACAAAAATAAAATAAATATAATAAAACCAAATTTGTTGGCACCACAATGTCAAATTTTGATTTCGTTAATTAATCTTTTCGGGGACGGTGGCGCAACACTGTTGCTTTGCATAATGGCTGTTAAAGCGTTGCAATTAAACTTATTTTATAGGCCCTTAAAATTGAAATAATTTTTTTATTTCCCAATTTCATATCTCCTCTTGCCTCTTGTGCATAAAACGAGCAAAACAAGAAAAATACCGGGAAATAAAACTAAAAAGGCAAAAGGTGTGGTTTTTATTGTTTTTTTAAGATTCATTTATTTTCACAGACTCAAAATCAATTAAATTTAGTGATAATATTGATCAAAATTGATATCAAAATTTAAGTCTTGTTTTCTGTAATCAATTGCTGCATTTAATTTATTTCATACAGTCAAGTAAAAAAGTACACGATTTATCAATTAGTTTTGCTATTCCGGAAAATATAGAAGTATATTTGAAATATATTTCAAAATGTATTTTAAATACAATCAAAATGGATATTAGGAAGTCCAAAGATATGGCTGGAAATATATAGAAAAACATTTTTTTGGAAAGGAAATTTAAAAACTCACTTTCATTAGTTCTAGAATTAAAAAGAAAAAACAACAATTTGCATTTAGTCAATCTCTCATTTTTGTGTTTTAGTCAAATTGATTTGGAAATTTTAGTGGTTACATTCAATATTTTACTAAAAACAAACATTTATATTTAATATGACAATTTTCTAAGGAAGAAACTTAAGGTAATGAATGTTAAACCGTGGAATTGAACCAACCAACAAATCAATATAAAAAGAAAGTAGAATAAAAAACAAATGTTCAGTTCGAAATAGATTCCGCTTCTACATGTAACAAAAATGATAATTTTCAATAGTAAAAGGAAGAATGACAAAAAATCAGGGGAGTGATATTAAAGTGCCAATGAAGGAAAAACAAAATTAGGAACTTCGGTTCATGCATAAATTAATGTGTCACTGCAAATAAAAATTGATATAAAAGAATATCATTTTGATAAGAGGTTTTAATCCACCCGATTAGATAAAGACAGAACGTACATGTCTTCTGATCTAATTTATTCAAATGTTTCTACTTCTTATTATAATTGAAAATTTTCATTCCCACAAGAGAATTAAAGCCTTTCAGATTTTATCAAAATATACATTTTGTTTACAAAAACTTAAAGTAGATTTATTTTAAATGTTTTCAAACTGCTTAAAGTTCAATGACGATGTGGTTTAGCGACCAATAAAATGTGGATGCATGAAGAACAAACAAATTTGAAAAGTTCTTTCATTAAAAAATAATAAAACTCCAAAAATAATTAAAAATAAAATGTTTACAAAATGTAAATTTTACAAATATTAAAAAAAAATATTTAAAATCAAATATAAAAAAGATTTACCCTATTCACTAGCCGCCTTGTATTGTGTATCGTTTGTTGAAATACAACTTTGAAATGCATTTGCTGAACGGTCAGATTCCGTTCAAATGATTTTCTCGTGACAAACTAAACTCTTATTCTGATGACTACGTTAAATAGATTTGATTTTGTTAGTTTAGCAAATAAATTAATTAAGATTACCAAAACATATCAAACGAAATTGTATTGTTGTATCACACTTCATTGCAAATTACCAGCAACAAGCAAAAACTACCGTAAAAAAATACAACAATACAACCGCTACAACGATACGAGTGGCTTCCGAATTCAGCAATTATATTAGAAAACTAGTTTAATTTTATAAATTTGAAAAAATCAATTTATTATAATTCTAGAAAATAAATACAGTACGTGGGATCTCTAAGGATTCATTAAAGTTTTAAAAAAAATTTAAACAAAATCATTTTTTAGAAAACTTTTTTTTTAGCCTGATCCTGAATCAAAAAAGTTGTTCAGTAGTCAGTCCATAACGATAAAAACGAATAAGTATTGGAAATTTTTCTTTCGATTGCTTCGAATATGAAAAAAAAATCTTTCAATTTCCATTTATGAAAAACGAACAATATTTTTTTAATTGTTAAGTCTTGCAATCAACGTATTGGCTTAAATTTGCAAATGTATGTGCCTTTTTAATGTGCCTTGTTGTTTATTTTGCTTGCCCTTAATGATATGTGTACTTGGCATTATCGAAAATTCTATACAAGTTTCTAAAAGAAAATTCTCAACAGGTTATTGTATTACAACAATCACCCTCGCCCACACAAATACATATCAAAGAACCGCCGCTTAGTCCTGGAAGTCCAACAAATCACACAGAAGCCATGTACGCTGCCGGCGGTGGCACACAAATCTACCTGCAGGTAAGTTAAAACGACAGCAACAACCCAACCACAACCACAACAATAACACTAACCATACACGAGCACTCAAATTCAAATATCTGCTTGAATTGTTGTTGATTTTGTTAATGCTGTTACAAGCAATTGAAAGCCTTTTGATACACGCGCGGACAGACGACTTTGTTACAAATTACTTGACACACGAAAAGTTCTTACTGCCTCAGTGAGGAGGCAGTTCACTGAGGTTCGTTTCCGTTCCGTTCGCTTCGATTTAACTAATTTTTTTGAATGTTTTCACTTTCATGACATGTGGTGTCAAATGTATTGCCTTATGTGGTAGACACTTGTTAGTTTTTGCTCATATTTTATATTATTTAGTAGCAGGAACAGGTTGAACCGTTACCAGACTTATAAAAACTTCCCATAAAAAAACGAAAAAAAAACTCATTCACCTACTCCCTTCCGTTTAAACGGCGACATAACAAAGAAGGCTGCTGACAAAAAAAAAAAAAACAATAATAAACAAAGATTTAGCGCCAGTATTAACTAAACCGGAATCTCTTGAAAAGCAAAGAAAACAGTCGAGAGAAGAGGCCAAAAAAGAACACGTTCCTTACACACGCCAGTCAGACAACTTCATACCAGCCATCCAATCAGTCAGGCCAGCAAGATTGAATGAACATTCAATACACTTGAAAATTCACTCCTCCGCAGACAGAAGATTAAAAACACACACCCGTATACACTAATGCAAAATTAAACAACTGGTGTTAATATTCTTACATACGCAAATACACACACACACACACACAAACAAATGTAAATTAACACAACAACAGCGTATATTTTTGCAAATGGCAAGAACTTCTTAAAGCGATCCACATTACCCTTCTGGGTAACAATTGTTGTCACAACAGCAATAACAAGAACAGCAATAAGATTAACAGAAATATCGCTTAAACGATAATAATATTTATTGTCGTTTATTCCTTTTTTTTATATTTTTGCAATAAGGGTCCTCATCAAAACTCAACAGCTGGGCCTGGCGGCAATGTGAATACACAAACACCCAGCCCTGGCCCGTACATTGGATCCGATGGCTATGGCATGTACGCAACTAGTCGCTTAACAACAGCCCCTACAACCACATTCATATCGGAGCCCTACTATCGTGAATACTTTACGACAACCGATGGCCAAGGCTACGCACCAACCCGCACAATATACGGCGACACTGAAGGCCCCCAAGCGGGCACAACATACGAGGGACGTTTTACCACAACAACCACCAATAGCGGTATCCCGCCTCCCCATCCATCAGCAAATGTCTCAAAGAATACCGGCGGCACTCCCATCTATGCAAAAACAGTAACAGCTGCCGGCCTAACAGTCGACTTACCCAGCCCCGATTCCGGCATAGGAGCTGATGCTATAACGCCCCGAGATCAAAATAACATACAACAGGTAAGTTGAATGAAAATAACAAATTACGAGTACACAAACATGATTTTAATCAATTTTCCAACACCATTCGCCCCACCCGCTCGATCGAACCGCTCAAGCAAGACAAAACGAATAGCGAGAGAAGATGCGAATCGCTTTTCCTCCACTTCCGGTCTTGACCAGCTGTTTCTGATCGGATGATGGGATTTTATAGATGACTGCTTTCTTGTTTCAGCCCAAGCGACCCTTGGAAATAAATTTGCAATCCACATAAACATTTTTATCTCCATTTTCTTCTCATTGTTTTTTGTTTGTTTTCTTTTTCCAAATAACAAAACTGGTGGTAATAGTTTTTGCAAAATAATAAACAGAGAGTGCGTGTAGCGTCCTTAAATATTGATTTTCAAAACACTTTTTTTCTTTATCAAATTGATCGATTATGTTTCAAGTATTTGATGATTCACACGCACATTTTCTTTTTTCATTCGTTTTAGTCCTTCGATTACACGGAACTGTGTCAGCCAGGCTCATTACTGGACAACAATGGCGGCTTACCTGTCTCTGTTAACAGCATACAACGTGGCGCAGTCAGCGTTCATGGTGGCCAAAATAGTCCCACAACATCTTTAGGTGGCACCAGTGCTAATGGAAGTGCTACACGCTCAAGGCCATGGCACGACTTTGGCCGACAAAACGATGCCGATAAAATTCAAATACCAAAAATGTAAGTTCCACAAGAATAAAATTCGACATTTTCAGCCCCATCGTTACAACTCAAATATCTTTCACTCAACGTTCGCATGATTTTTGCTCTAATTGAGTGAAATATTATCGTGAACTGTCGAACACAAATTTTTCCTTCCGACCTTTGATTGAAAAAAAACAACAAATTTTTGAAATATTATAAATACAAAATGTTGAAATATTTCCGTAAGAGAAAGACTTGCCAACGACATAATTTCCATTTCTAATTGCTTTTAGATTCACAAATGTTGGTTTCAAATATCATCTAGAGTCGCCAATAAGTTCATCCCAAAGGCGAGAAGATGACCGAATCACATACATAAACAAGGGACAATTTTATGGCATCACCTTGGAATACATACCTGACCCCGACAAACCCATTAAAAATACAACAGTAAAGGTAAGTTCCACTGTAAAACAGAACTCAATTCATCATTCGAATTGAAATGATTAACAACCAGGATAGTGACTGCATGAACATGCCAACGTATGCAAATGCGCATAAGCTTTTCTATTCCTCACGAATTTATTTCAATTGAAAAACAAAGAAAATCTAGCCCGAAGACGGAAAACCCCAGAGCAAAACCTACAAGTACAGGCGAAAAAAAAATTTATTAAAGAAGACGTCGAGCGAGAAGAAAAGAAAAGAGTTGTGTAAACAAACGTTAGCGATTTGTCATGTTGTGCACGATTTAAAATTTTAGCACTTCCGAGATAAAAGGGAGGAAACAACCCCTTTTTCTTAGCATCTCTTTTTTTGCTTTTTTTTTTTTGTTATGGAAATCAATGTTGTACAACGAGGAGCAAACAACGATGATGTCTGCACTCGTCAATGTCATTTCAAATCAGGACAATTATTTGAGTGATCTGTTGATGACGACGAGATGATAGATGATAAATGATTCATGTGATTTATTTATTCTCGACGCTTCCGTATGCCAGCCATATTCAATGTTGTGCAGTTTGCGCAACATCTCATTGTCATGGAGCAACCACAGCAGAACGGAAGAGCAAACTAGAGCTTCCTTCCAATCAGCCTCGAACATCTCAAGTGTATTTGTTTAGGTCCAAGAGACAAAACAGTTCCATCTGTTGTTCATCCTAACATTATCAATCATACCCTAAGGAAAATCGAACAGACTTACAAACAGGATATGTAAATTTCTAAATCAAATTTGTAGAGGCTCTTAAGCCAAATAATAAAAGTTACTGCTGCAATTTGCTACTGCCACTGAACTTTATTCGTGGCAGATTCGATAAGTTTCAATTGCATACGAGTATATAAGTATTTTCTCAGGCACTCGCATCAAATTCCTTTGGTGGTGTCTGTATGTATATATGTATGCGTTTGTGTGTGTGTGGGTTTTAAGTTTCTTTCATTTAACGATCTTTCTTTAATTGCTTTGCTGAGTATGTGTGCGTGTTCTGTTATTTTCATGTTATAATTTGTCATCTCATTGAAACTTTGAAACTTTCCTTTGCAATAAAACCAAAACAAAATGTGTATTTTCTCCATTTAATTTTTTTAATGCTCGACTTTTTATTTATTTTTAACGATTTTCACTCACTCGCCTATTAAGACTATGTACGTATTTTTTATTATTATTATTTTTTTTTTTTTTGCTAACAACTGCGACCGACAGCCGAAGTATTTAGTGCGTATATGTGACAGTGTTTCAATTTAGTTTATGCGTGGTTTTCCTTTTTAATGAAAGTTTTTTTTTTGTTGAAGAAAAACTAGCCTTGAGGCCTTTATCGTGGAAATGCGAAAAAATGATTAAAAACAGAGACACATCTTACCATGGCACGCCATGGAACGAACGCATCCACAAACGCAAGCTGGCATACAGACGGACTGTCGGACATTTTGAACTGTATTAATTTTATGATATCAATTTTGCCATTTTTTAATTATGTATTTCTCTTTTAAGTTATTATTTTCAAACATGAAAATGTAAAAATGCTTCTGCTAAAGCAGCTTCACTCGCACACATACACACACACACACACACACACACACACATTTATATATTACATATATTTTTATATATTAATTTCTCTGCTTAATGTCATGATGAAATTGATGCATTTCACAAAAAAAAATCTAAAATGCACTTAATACAATTTGCATAAATTTCTCATAAATAATGTTGAAGGCTCAAGTAACATCAACACACACAGATACACACACACTGTCTTAAGGCTGCTTTTTCTTCGTTTCTTCAAGAAAAAAATAAAGAGATGAATATAAATTTATACGTGAAAAATTAAAAAAAAAATTAAAGAATGAAATAAAAATGTAAACGACTAAAGTGTCAACTTTAATTTATGTTTGTTTAACTATAAGCCCTTCATGCAACATCCCCAGCTTCGTACGTGCATCGCCTTAAATGAAAACAAAATAAAGCACGAAACGAACAAAAGGATGGAATGCAAATTTTTATTCCTGTTCAAATTATTTACGATCCAAATCTAAATCTTAACTGTTTGTTCAGCAATCTATCTTTATCGCGTTAACTAAGCATAGCAAATTTGAGAGCATCACCATCGCCATCGCCATCAACGTCTGTTTGTCTGTCTGCGTTCATCGTTCGTCGTTCGTTGTTCTTAAGTTTTATCTGCATGGCACTAAGAAATGGGGTAGTTTTTCTCAGATGCTCGCTTTCGCCTTCGATCTTTTCCCATCTTCCTTTTAATGACAGTCAAAAAAATGTATTTATTTTGATCATTTCATTCATTTGCTTTCTCTCCTTGTATTGGATTTTGAGATCATTAATTTGATTTTTTTATTTTATATAAAAAAAGATGATCGCTCCGAATGATCGTTCTACGATTTATGCAAATTTTATGAATATCTTTATAGGGATTTCCTTTAATGAAAATTTATATCCTTTTGACTTTTGCTTTAAACGAAGGCGATGGTGTGGAAGTAAAGGCATAAGCGTACGAATCGCATACGAGTGGAAACAGTTTGAATATTTTTAGTTAAAATTCTCTTCTTCTGAGGGGGAACATTGCACTTGTCTCAAATAATTTTTTTGTACAACTGCGAATAATGTTGTGCAGTTTTGAAAAACTTGCCTCTTTGTAGGATTGTATCATATTTCGATTATATCCTGTCCAAATGGTTATCAACGGTAGCCCAGGAAGCCCTTAAACAAACAAATCGCTACGAAACGCGATGGTGTTGCAGATCGTATATTTACTCCTTCTAAGTGAAACGATCCAGAGACTAATGGCGTTTTCACTTTTTAACAAAATATTTTCATGACTTACTTAGTGTTTCGAATATAGACGAAAATTGGGTATTCTTTATCAATGTTTACTCAGTTCAGAACAGGCCTTGGGTGAATGGATTGTTTTATCAGAAATTAATCCTTCAAAATACCTTAAAAGTTCGAAGCGAATATATTTTGGGGAAAACTTTTTGTGACGATTATAATTAAGAAAGGAAAATAAATATTTATTTTTATTTATATATTATCATAACTTGGACATAGTAGAGCTTTATCTCTCTTACCCGCCTGAAAATGTTTTAGCCTTGGAGAGATAAAATGTGTCTGTATACGAAATATTTTCGCAGTAAAATATTGCCTGCATTTTGTTTGTGCTAATGCCAGCTCATCTGTAGATTTGGACTAATTCAATTAAAAGTATAGTAACACAGAACTTGTCACCTGACTAGTCCTTTGGGAAGAAAGATCGGATCGAGTTCTCTAACACGTTGCTTGATCGCAAGAGATATTTGCCTGGTACGGTGCACCGCGGTGTTCTATAATACTGGTTGATAGTTATAGTTCCAAGAAAACCAATTAATGAACTTGGTTAAGATCAAACCTGGCTCCAAATTAATCTAAAAGAATTTACGATTTCACATCTCTCTGGCAAGAGTTAAAGGAATGATCCTAAGGGAGCTTAAAATAAACTTTTTTAATTTTGTTTATTCTACATATCAATCTGCAAATATATCGCTTGCTCCTCCTCTTTCACTCATTTTTGCTCACCAGGACTTCCATATTTTTTCCTTCAGTCCATATTTTATATATGATTTTTAACACTCAAGCTCGATCGATAATTATCATCTGATTTGGTTGTGCCGAAACGGAGAAACTGTATACAGACAAGTAATAAAGTGCGATTTAAAGACAAGTAATAGAGTTGAAAACTAAAATTGTACGCTAGTGAATGGAAAATTTTTATCACGACTCTACAACAGCACTGTGTATGAAAATTACGTTCGCTGGCGCAAAATGTAATAAAAATCATCAATGCAACGTTTTCCCTAAATTGTTAGAAACATTTTAAAACGTCGAAACAGAAGTTTCAATTAAATTTACATGGCATTTTGCTAGGACTCCTTTGTGGTTGTTGGATCCAATAACAGCTATCAAAGTTGCGAATTTGTTTGTATATGTCGAAAACAACAACAACAACAAAATGCTTTTTACCGTTTGCAAATTTTTAAACGATTTAAGTGGTAGATTCTATTTTAACCGATCACAGAACCTTCACTGCCACTTTTTTCTCAAGTCACGTGGCATGTTTTTTTGGAACAATTGACACAAATTTCCCGCAGATTCATTCTACATTTAAGTTTCTTCCTCGTACCTTTAATAAAAAGGCGGACTAAAAATTGAAGCACGAAGAACACTAAGCATGTCCTGAAATCCTTAAATCAAACAAAAAGCATTTCCAGATAAAATAGGCTTCCAGAAAGTGATTAATTAAGTCCATTCTAGGACTGGATCTGCTTGGTTTATAAGCCAAAAAAATATTTGTTCAAATATACCAGTATTATTTTGAAGCGAAAATTTTATAGTTCTTGTATTAGATGCATCGCCGACGGCCAATCCAAAGCCATTTTTGCCAGATCTGCCCTTCTAGAACTAAGTTTTTTCCACTGCTAAAAATCAAGTCCGATCAGGTTTAAAATGGCTTAAATTAGAAGTTTAGCGTTTTCCGAATTCACTCTGGGGTAAAGCTTTCCGTGATTGGCTCAAGAAAATCTTCTAATAGGGCTTTGGCTTTATTCATGTACGAATGACTTGATTCTCTTGGGAGTGTACCATCTAAATGTGCGATTTATTGAAGAATCCTTAAAGTACTCCAAAGAGAAGCACTTGCTTCCGTACGAGAGTAGTTTATCAAAGCAAATAAACTAAACCTAAGTTGCACCAAAAGGTGTCTATATGTCCCTTAAATTACGCTATTCTTAAATGCAACATGGTCATATTTCCAAAGGTCAGAATCTTTAAATTAAACGAAAGACTGTGTTCCTCTAAACCTTTAAAAACTTTAATCGCCTTTTGCAAAGGTCGTTGCTTTTGAAGATGCTCGTACGTCTACACGTATGTTGTGTTAAAGGAGCGATAAATTTTGTATGTAATGTAATTATTAATGTAATTTTACTGGTGTTTTACAATTATGTGTAATTATTTAATTTTATTTTATTTCTTGCATGGACAGAGTGTGATTATGTTGATGTTCCGTGAAGAGAAATCCCCTGAAGACGAAATCAAAGCCTGGCAGTTTTGGCACAGTCGACAACATTCTGTGAAGCAACGAATTTTAGATGCAGGTAAGTGTCGTGACAGTCTTCAACATTCAAAAACAAATTGGGTGTTACGTTTTTCAGTCTCAGTCTCGGTCTCAGTTTCAGTTTCGCTTTTGTTCGATTTCATTAGAAGAAAAATTAAATTATAAAATTTTTAATTGAATTTGAAATGCTATAAAATTGCAGTCTTATTGACTCTTCCCACGTGCAATGGATGGGATATAGTATATATATTTCTCTTTTAACTAAATGCTAATACATATATGTATGTATGTCCAACCATCTATCCGTCCGTCCGTCCTTCTGCATGTCTGTCTGTGGTTACTCGTATGTTTGATTATTTAAACATGACCGTTTCCCAATGTGTACGAGTAATTTGAGACAATGTTGCTTCATTTTCTTCATGTTATTATTGTTGTTGTTAATGTTGCTGTTACTGTTACTGTTACTGTCCCTGATGCTCTGGGAAATAAAATCTATGTTTGTACAACAAGTGTCATATTGAAGATACTGTATACAAAAGCTTAAATATCTATCGTACGCTTGAATATGTATGATCATGTGTAGGCTTGAACACGGGTATACAAGTATTCATTGAAGCCCAGCGATGCTTATCATTTGTGGCCGAGTGTGCATGTGTATGTGTGTTTGTCTTTTTTTTTTTGGTTATTGGAGATCACTGTAAGTTTTGTAATTTTATTGAATACGCATCGAATGAATTCGTTGCGGGCAACGTCCAATGGCCATTATAACAAAGATTTCATGGCTGATAAAAAAATTAAAGGCCTTTGCTTTTTACACAAGACAACAAACAACTCATACTTTTGATGTTCGATTACAAAAGTGTACTCACACACATACGGTCCGTTCATAATGATGTCCAGGCGCAGCCAGACACATAAAGGGGAGCGTCTTTGGCAGTCACCTGCGTCTCTCTTGGCTAATTGGAAAATCATCCAAGAGGAGCAGTACACATTCATCTACGTCTGCTGAGCGAAGAAGTACAATGGCAGAGACAATGGCGCGTTCATTGGTGCCTGCAAATTACAGATCTATACATTTCGATAAGTAATTGCTAATATGTTTAAAGCGAAAAATTTGTTTTTTCAATATGTGTATTAGTAGGAGCATGTGTGAATAAAGATGACAAATGACCAAATCTAATAATCTCTGTCCCTATCGGTCTCTGTCGGTCTCTGTCTCTGTTGCTGCCTCTTGTGTTTTAGGGCCATCCTTGAGTGGCGACTAAATGTTTTTTTTTAATTTACTTTCATTATACTTTGCATTTTGTTTTGATTACAGATACCAAGAACTCGGTGGGTCTAGTTGGCTGCATTGAAGAAGTCTCCCACAATGCCATAGCAGTCTATTGGAATCCCTTGGAGAGCTCAGCAAAGGTAAGTTCAGTTCAATTTCATTAATTCAATGAACAGTTCAATCATTTCCACTGTGTTACGTGTCCCATTCGAAAGCTTAGCGAACATAAGCTCGTCATTACTTCCTGTAACACTGAGCCCCAAGTGCCAGCCACTGTTGGCTTCACGGCCTGTGAAGGCGAATAAATGATATTGTTAATGAAAACATATAAATATCAGTAAGCGATTAAAGCTAATCAAGCTTAATTGCAAGAAAGCATTTATTCACTCGGTAGCCGGCAGCTGTTGTTGCTGCTTCATTCCTCTTCTAGTGGGCCAACATACGCTCTACTGCTACTCAAACAATTTTCCACATCGTCATCCTGATGCATAACTCATGAAAAATATCTCAATTTCCGTTGTTGAAAATTACACGACTGCCTTTTTAGCGTAAAGCGTAAAGTGATTGGCCAGCAAACTGCATGGTGTGTTCGTTGCGTTGCAGCATTCAAGTAGAGATCCTTTTGGGCCTTGGGTTTTTCTTTCATTTCTTTTTGACTTTCTTAAAGGTGGCGCATGTTTCTTGGCCAACTTTTGTAATTTTTTTCACGGTCAAATATTGTATACAGAAGTTGTGAATGTGAGTCAGGAGCACCTGGCTGGCATTTATTAACTGTATGTAAGTGCTTCATTTTTTGTAGAAATATTCTGATGCGGCTTTAATGTGGCATGGGATTATGCCACACATTTCAACAAAATCGGCCATTTCGTTGCGCTGCCACTAAAACTGGTGTGGAAAGATATTGATGATATTGTCCGTAAAGTATGGGAGACTATTTTGGAATTAAAGCCAATCAAACATGTGTTTTCCATAATCAATGGATGCAACATTGTAAAAACAAAAGACTCAAGACACAAACTTCCAACTAGTTGCAACACTTTTCACAGGCAGTCAAACACACACACATTCACTGGGAGTTCAGTGGGTGCTGAAATCGATTTCGTGTTGAAAGGAAAATTAACACAACAATTATTTAAATAATATTTTATGCACACTGTAGATCAATGGAAAAGAGGCGGTTTCTTTTCAAATAAATTATTTGCAGCCAATTGGAAAACGTTGTCCACTTTCATTTAGTTTTGAGACACAAAATGTGCGCCATTTATCTGGTATTTCAGTTTTCCAACATTGAAAATAAAAATACAGTTGTCACACTTGCATGTTGTTTCAATTTATTTTTATTTTGTATTTCGAACACTTTTTGTTAATGTTGTTTTAGTTGTTATTCTGTCCGTCTGTCTGTCTGGCTTCTATTTCATTAGCCGCACAATGTTGACGCAATCATTAATGCAAACGTTTTTCATATTATTGTTATTACCAGCAATTAGCACCTCACGCACTTCACGGGCAACACAGTTGTATGTGTGTGTGTGTGTGTATACGATTTTAGATAAGAAATGCCTTAAAACCTTTAAGTGCGAGTGCAAGTGTTTTGCATAATTGCTGCAACATTAAAATCTCATACGGGCTTTTCGATAATGTATCTTTTGAGAAGAGATGGTTTTGTATTTCATTTTTTTTCAACTACAAATTATAAATCAATAAATAAGCAACAAAGAAAAAAAACTAGATTGAATGAAAATACCATAGATTTTGCTTATGACTTTAAATTATTTCAGTTTTTGTTGTTGTTGTTGCAAATCGCAATTAAAGCAGCCGTAAAATTAATTGAAATAAAATTTAAATGAGTTTAGCTCAGATTTGTTTGTGTTACTATTTATTATTATTTTTTGCATTTTTCAACTCCATACGAAAGCAATACAATTAAATCATTTGCAATTTCCTGTGCAATTCTTACAAGCAAAATCGAATATTAACAGCATCAACATCAACATCAACAGCAACAACAAAATAACAGAGGCCAATTCGAAATATTTATATATTTATTTTTTTATTGCAAAAAATATCGTTAGAAACCCAATCGAATAAAAATGCATTTAGTTGCAAGTTTGTTAATAAATCACATTCGGTTTCTCGTAGTTAATGCAGTTGTTACAAACGCATTCTATGGCGATTATGTCAGCCGTATTAAAACGTTTTGCCAACTAAAAAAGTATTGGCCGTTCTCAAGTTGTTGTTATTTGTTTCTATTAATTCTCTTTCAAAGTAGTTAGACTGCCTCCGCTGGCGAATAAGAAGCGAAAAGGCTTATTAAAGTATTAAAATTTATTATAAATGCGAAAAATATGCAAAATTTGCATAAGTATTAAAAGTTGCAATTTGAGGCCTGAGCTTAAGCAGCGTTGCAGGCTCTCAGGTCAATTATGACACTTGTTTCATCTAATAACTATTTGATTTGTATATTTATTAAGCGAAAGAAGCAAATTAATAGCGAAAAGCCAGCAAGAGCAAGTGTAAATATTTACTTTCAATTTTTATTGCATAATAATACCATTTCCTATTTGAGTCTGGAGATCTTTACTGATGTAAGATATAATGTACTTCAATGGGCTGGCTCTTGCCATAAATATAAGAAAAGATTTGAAGAGCCTGTGGGATTCTGTTGAGCTGAGGGAATTCCCGTTGATTGTACTCGTATGGATACAGGTGTGGCATGTACTTTATGTGGCAATAAGTAGTTGAAGGAACAATAAAATTATGCTCTTTACATGCCTTTTTATTGATGGCCTTTTCGAGAATTTGTGTTCGTCTTTCAGCCCATAGACTTTCCTCCTTTCGCCATCAGCTTGCCTCTGGAGATGACAACATGCAATGTCTCCAGCTAATTAATTTTCTTGGCTTAAACAAAGTTAAAATTATAGGATTATATTCATTTCTTTGGGTTTTTGTTAACGTTTACATGTTTGTTTCTGGGTTTGTTTATTTAATTTCTTGGGTTTAATTTTTAATCTATTGGAAATAAATAAATAAAAAATACCCAAGTGCGGAAAAGAAAATGTTTAAAATTATCCATTGCATTTATGGTGTTGTTTTGAAGATTTGAGATGTTATGGTGTCTCTTGGATACTGTGCGTTGACTACAATCGAAGAAATTTATTTACAAATTGTTTAGTGTCTGTCCGTCTGTCCGTCTATCCATCTCTATCCTTCTCCGTAAAACGCCCGCCTTTGCGCTGTTTTTTTTTTTTTTTGCTTCGTCTTAAACAATGTCACTTACTGTAATCTGCCAAGTTATACAAGACGTTCGTTTTGGTTTTTTGTCTATTATTTATTTTTCTATTTTGCAAAGCCTCTGCAAATCATAATGCAACAGTATTTTAAACGTCTAAATGTCTACGGCTTTTTCATGATGAAGATGATGGCCATGTAGAGTCAGAAAAAAATGTGAGTGAGTGAATGGTGGCTCTGCCCTAAGCTGTATTTGATAAGCCCGTGTTCGCTAATTAATTCCCATTAAATGCTAGTGGCAGTTTATGTTGTTGTTGCACTTTGCCATTAAAAATGGCAGTAATGCGCTTAGACTTTGCTTGTTTGTATATGATTATGCGTTTTTAGATGTGCACATTTCGTTGTTGTTGTTGTTGCTGTTGTTTTTATTGTTTGACTAACAATGTGCAGATGATGATGGATTTTTCAATAGCTTGCCCCTTTTGTGTACGATTTCGTTGGGTTATTTTGCTATTTTTTTTCTTGTTTGCTTCTGCAATAACATTTTCCAAATTGTTTAAAACACATTTCCACAGAAAATCAAAAGCATTAAACAAACAAACAAGAAATTATACGCACAATTGCATGGAATTAAATAGTTACGAGCGCATGCAGGAGCAACAGCAGCGAAAAGCATCGTTTAACAACTTTTATAATGTGTTGCAGTCAGTGGCCCCATGTATGTGACTTATTGTTGTTGTCATTATTGTCATTGTGTTGTGTATGTATGCATGTGTGATGATGTGCGTTACAATGAAATTAAATAAAAATTAAATGTTTTTCACTTCTTGGCGGTTGTTGTTGCTGCAGTCCTCTTCTCGATTTGATATTGTGATTTATTGTAATGTAACAACAACACCAACAATAACGTCAGCAGCAGCAAAAACTGCATTGGTAACAGCATCAAATTCAAACGCAGTTAATTTTGCAAACTGCAGCCATCATCACCATAATGGTGCAAGTAGCCAACTTTAAAGTGCCCATCTCTTCCAAGCTTCTTTGCATTGCTTTTCTCAACGTTGTTGTTATTTGTTTATTATTTATTGTATGTGCGTATGTGTTTTTAAGCAATTAATAGCCAATGACAAATGCTGCAACGCGGTAAAATAACTGCGTGTAAGTCTGTCTGTCTGTCTGTCTATCGTTTGTTGTATGGAAGTTAAAGAAAAACGTTAGTGATGAAAGAATGCAATTGATTTGGTCTACCTGTTTTGTTTTTGTCCTCAAAGTTTGCATCTGATGATTTCTTTTCATGTTTATGATTTCCTTATGGGTTGCATTTCACATATTTTTATTTATAAATTGTAAATTAAAATTCTTTTTTCCATCTCTCTCTGTCTTTTCTCTTTTGCAGATAAATATCGCCGTGCAATGTTTAAGTACTGATTTCAGCAGTCAAAAGGGTGTGAAGGTAAGTCATGTTTGTTTACACATCCATACATATTTGAACATATTAAGACTTAGAAGACATTCACGAAATATTAAAAAGGATAATAAAAATCAAACATCTCATGTTCCTGGAGCCCTTAATAAATTTTATATTTTACCTTAACGAAATACACTCTGCCAAATTCCAATGGCAACTACTACTCGAACCCATTAAAATTTGTCACATATTTTCTGTTCAAAAAAAGTTCGAAAATATTTTCTTTAATCGAAACATAAATCATCATGAAAAACTGTTAATGTCTTGTTGTTGCAGTTGTTTTTTTTTCTGGGGGATTATTAAATTCATAAATAAATTGAAAAAAGGCGTAGTTGTAACCTGATCAAAGTGTTAAAGTACTTGCATAAATATTTTCCTTAAGCTTCTATTATTTCTGAATAATATCGTTCGGACACCGTACAGTACGTTCAGAGCATAACAAACTGCGGAAACACAAAATGAACTAAAAAAAATCAACAATCTTAAGCTTCTCTGTTGTTGCTGTTGTTAATTTGATTGTAGCAAAAAAAAAAATGCGTTGGTTGAAACGAAATAAACGAGAGGAAAGGAAAAATGCTCTGAGCCATCTACGAAAAGAGAAACAAGCCAACCCAATTGATGAAGAAGACGGAGAAGAAAATGGGAAACAACGAAACAAACATGTTTGCTATTATTGCTGCCGCATCTGTCAATAAAATATCGATTTAACATTTGCCTTAACATCGTGTCGCACATGAAAAGCATAAAATGTCTTGTTCATTTGTTTGTTTGTTTATTTGTTTCTAAAGCAACGCTCTACAACATTCGCTTTTTTCTCGTTTAAAGCTTTTTTTCACGCACCGTAAATGTGCGAACTGCTTAAAAAAAGGAGAAGAAGAAATTATATCAACTGATTTCTTTAAACACGACATTAAAAGTGTTGCAACGATATTTGAAAATTTAATAAATGTTCAATACATTTTATTTGTATCTCTATTTTTTTTGTTGCAATATCACAAACAAAAAACAATTGCAATCTGTCATGTATATGACGCACGAGCAACAGACTGTCGTATGGATAGAGTAAGTCGTCTGTGTCCGTGGCATGAAGTCACCAACATACACTAGATCCTTTATAGACCAGTGCCTGAAGTAATCGATATTTTGATATTATCGTTTTTTCTTCTAATAGATTGCAAGCTTTACTCACGAATTTAAATTATTTGGCTAAATTCTGGTATTGAGGAGGGGAGAGCTCAGAATGCAGAGTGAAGAGGTAAATCGTAATAATTGTTAACTTCAAATTGTAAGGCTCTGGTGTGATAACTCATCATTCGATTGTATACTTTACGCGTCGCACAAATGAAGTCTACCAGTTCGTATTGAAAATCTGTAAAATCGGTAAATAAATAATTTTATTAAAAAAAAACAGCTGCAGATATTTGAAGATAAATGATTTCAAGAGAGCAACAACAGTACAACAATGAACATCAATCACTCTCTAACAGATCGAACACTGACTGAAAATCAAAAATTCACCCGAAATTAGATTTTTGAAAAAAAAAGGATTTTCCGAAAATAATTCTCGTAATTACAATTGAATATAAAGGAACTAGTTCACGGACATCATTTTGATCGGTTTAAAATTTGATTTGAAATCGTTTCTTTTTCGAGAAGAAAGAATCGTTTTATTTAGATTTTAGTACAAAAATAATTAATTAATTGTTAATTTTTGATTTTAACTATTTTAGGCAGGAAATAATTTTTATTTCTTGGTTGCTTTTTCTTTCCTTTTTCGATTTTGATTTCTTTTTAAAAGAAAAATTAGTTAATATTGAAATTTATTACTTTGGATATTCTACCCAACTAATCGTTCAAAACAATTAAAGTTTCAAAACTTTTTATTGTTTGTTGTGGCTTTAACTGATGAAAGTAATATTCTAATTATTTATTGAAAAATAAAAATAAAATTTATTCGAATTATATAAAAGACTGATATACGAGCCAACCAACTAGCGACACTGTTGTATTTGTTGTTGAATTAAGGCCAACAACCATAATTTTTGAGCTTTTTTCGATGCCAGAACTTTTCACAAGGTACAGAACACAGGCGCACTTGGAAGTGCATTCGCCTTGTCTGAATTCTATATTGTTTTTTTAATATAAATTTCCGAACGAAATTTTTATTTGCATTTATAAAAATGCTGCCACAGTAAACAAATGACATCTGTTTTTGGCAAAACATTAATTAATTAATTTGAGTTTTATGGTAAAAGCCAGAGTTGTCAAGCCTTTAGCGTGAAAGTAAATCTGTACAAAAAAAGGATCACAATTTTAAAAAATCCAATCATTTTCTTTTTAAAAGTCAAAGTAGAAGAAACTTCGCTAAGGTCCATATGTATTGAAGTGTAGCTACACTGGACAGGGGTTGCAAAATTGAAAAGAGGCGAACGATTTCGCTCTAGGGCTTGTTTTGCTTTTCTTTAAGGGCGAAATTAATTTTTTTGCTTAAATTATAAAAAACACAATAAATTAATGCGACTTTTGAAAATTATGGGAAAACAACAGCCATTCTGCTGGGGCGGTGACCAGTGCATCAGCCAGAACTGCTTTCAACTCCGATGGCTTCCAGTCAAGGAAATATGATTTTATAGCGTAAACAAAGACTCGGGTGTGCTTACTTTTTCCATGTTTTTGTTACAGCGATAATATACCATCGTGTCCCGATAAATAAATGTAATAATAATAAAAAATGAAAGATGAAATAAATTGCGAATTAACTAAAGGAAAGAAAATATTATTAATGAGTTATCAAGTGGGCGCTTTGCATGTTGCAATAAAACAAATGAAAGCCAAGCACTTGTACAGGTACATACGTGCAACAAGCCTCTCCCCACTGCGGTCGAAAACGAAAATCTAGACATTGAAATGAAATAAAGTAGAATGACTTTTTAACAGGTGACAAAAATGAGACCATTTCGTTGTTGTTGCGTTTCTGTGAATGTGCACAAATTGAAATTCATAATAAATAAATAATAATGAAAAATATACACACATACTTGCACACATACTTACATACATACTGTTTACGAACGTAGTATTAATCTATGGACGGTATAATTAAAAAAAAAAAGAAAACAACAACAAAACAAATACCAAATAACAACAACTACGACCAGCGGTTGTAGTCATTTCGGTCTCGATTTTATTTTTGTTTTTGTGTATTGAAATTTATGCGTGCCCGTGGTTTGTTATTTCATGCTGCAACAAAACGTATTTTTTAATTAAGATTACAAGTATTCATGATGGCTTTTGTTGTTGTCATATGCATTTATTTTTTAACCATGAGATCCCCACTTCTTCTGTCCGCTGTCTTCTGTCCGTCCGTCTGTCTGTCTCACGTTTTTTTTCTTAATACGTTTCCAATGACATTGATATCGAGCTACAGGTGTTTTCCTTTCCTCAAGCCAAGTGTAAATAGCAGTATATATATATATATATATATATATATATATATATATATATATATATATATATATATATATATATATATATATATATATATATATATATATATATATATATATATATATATATATATATATATATATATATATATATATATATATATTTACATATGTATGTATGTATGTGTGTGAGTGACAAACTTTGTTTGGTGTTCATTTATTTTTTAATTTTTTTTAATATTTTCATTTATCGAAAAGGGAATTTTGAACTCAGTTCATATTCATACGTTTTCTTCGTCATCTTTTTCTATTCAATGAAAATCAAAAAAAATTTTATCGTATTAAATCAATAGATTAGGATGACGTTTATTGTTTATGGTCGAATATTTATTTATGCATTTTCGTATATAATACGGCACTATGATTTTTTAATACTATAACAACAACATAGTGTTAGTGTTGTTGTAATTAATAGAAGTATAGAGCATGACTTTTTGATTATGTTTTTTTATTTAGATTTTCCTGAAATACTCAAGAGGTGAAAATTTATTGTCATATTTTATAAAAATTAAATTCTACCTGCTTCATTTGAGTATTTAGTCTTTCAAACAATAAATAACTGAATTGAAAATTTTGTTGGTCTGTCTGTCCATTTGTCTCTTGACACAAATGATATTTTATCGACTTCATAATGCGTTCACAAATGAAATTTAAAAAAGAATTTAAGCTTTATGCTAGATTTTGGACGTAGTCGGTCGTCTGTGGGCTAGAGAACCACTTGAATTGATTTACATAATTTGGCAGTCGAACCTTCATCTCGAATAAACTTAATTAAATAATATTAAATGTTAAAAATTATCTATACATTTCAAGTGTTTCTTATTAAATTTAATTACGTACGACCAATTGCAAATCAAATTAAAGTTGCATGTGGCAAATTTAACTGAATTTTCTTTGCGAACTGGACTAAGAAGGCAAAAAAGCGCCTGCCTCGTTTGTAAATGCAAATTTGATCATTGTATTGTGTGTCACAGATTTATGATTAATGTGGTTTAATTAATATTTGCATGGGTTTCCATAGACAATTTCATTTTAATTTTTTGTTTTTGCTTTGAATAGCGAATGACGACAATTGACAATTTCGATTGCACAATATTGACTGACAGCAACGGAAGTTGCGACTTACAGCGACATTAGCGAACGTTACACAAAGTATTTTAGTAAATAGCAAATAAATCGTTAACAGAATCAAACACTATTTAATTTAAAATATGTCTCTTTTATTTTCCCAGGGTCTACCTCTACATGTACAAATCGATACATTCGAAGATCCTCGTGATGCCCAAGTCTTCCATCGAGGCTATTGTCAAATTAAAGTTTTCTGCGATAAGGTAAGTATCTGCAGCACTCACTTTAGTAGTTGTTAAGTCTACCGCTCATAAGTCTTGAAAATCCTTTTTTCTTTTAATTGTGTGACAATTGACGTAACATTAAAAAGTAGGCGTCAATCAAATGACAAGTCAGCGTAACCCAGCTTAAAATTAATTTAAAAAAATAAGAAAAATCAAACAGCAGCTTGAAATGTTGTAATGCAATTAAAGCCGCTAAAAGTAAAGAGTGAATGTCCATTACTCAGTTCCATATGACATCAAAGAGACATGAAAGTTTTGGGAAGATTAGCAGCATGGTTTGTTTGTGTGTGTGTATGTTTTGCAGAGTATTTTTCCTATTTGTGTCCTAAATATTTTGTGCACGGCACACTCACGATCCAACCTTTGTCCCTTAAATTGGAAGAGGGTTTTCAATGTTTGTCCTGTTCAAGTTCAGTATCACCTTTAATTTAAATGCGTATGAAGAATAAAATACTTTTGAATCACTTGTAACCCACTTGTTTCGGTTGTGCGTCTTTGATTCTGAATTTTTTTTTGTTCGTTTGTGAATTTGTGTTTGTATGGCATTGGTGGTTGTGATTGTAGGCATATGATTATTGGAACTTGAATGCTTCAATGGGTTTTGGTTTTCTCAACGGTCTCCCATGTACTGTATCTGCTGCTGTTGCTGTTGCCGTCGCTGCGCAGCTTGTAGTTGATATTGAGATCATTGTGGTGGCAATGCAATTCATTATAGCGTGCCGTGCATAAGATCAACTTGTTTATGTGTGCTTCAGTTGTCGGTCGGATGGTGTGACAGGCAGGCCATCTCGTTTATATGGCAGCCCTTTTGGCCTGAACACACTTCCATAACGCATGCTGCGTAACAAAACCTTTGTACATGTGTAATCGATACATAAAATCAATATACACACACGCACACACTTACACATGCGTTCTAAGGCCAGCGAGTATGAATGCATATCAGTTTAAGTGGAGGGGACCCTTTCCCTTTTGCTTTTGCTTTTGCTTCGATTGTTATATTACGCAAACAGAGTAATACAAGATTTTTACATTTATGAGATACACCTTTTTGGCCTTTTTATTTGCTGTTTTTTTGTTGGCAATATGTACATGGAAAAAAATACACTGACATGGGGGAAAAAGAAGACGAACATGAAAAATGAAGTGTTAAAACCCTTTTATGCTCTTCATGTCGCTTGTTTTTTGTTTTTTGTATTTTTTTGTGCAACAAAAATTGTATAAGGATTCATCAAAGGGTTACATCACAGCAGAAATAAAAACAATTAAGTGCACTTGTTTCAATGTGAACCGAAAAAATAATTTGTTTTCTTGTTCTTATTTTCTCCTTAAAAGGATTTTTTCGCAAAGACACCAGTAACGAGTAAAACGATACTGTGCGATACTGCCCCATGAACTGTGCCATTCTTCTCATGTGTCTTTTTGAACGACGATTGGAAGATGGCGTTCCTGCTTCATAAAATTAAATTAATACTTTTATTAAATTCTTGTTTCTCTGCTCCAACAGCAGGCACTTTTTCTTTTCCTCTGCAGTCACATTAATTTCTTGTTGCTGTTTATTTAACTTTTTGATTGTCTTCATAATTTTCGTGAGATGTATAATTTCGAGCTACTCAATAATCATACGGTTTGATTGTGATGCTGATGCTAAATATGAGTTGTAATGGGATGTGATGGGATGGATGCTGAGATGTTATCAATTAAATTTGTGTTCATATGATAGTGTTTATTACGCTCTTTTTCATTGTCTTTCTTGTTATTATTGGTATTGTAATTCTGTGAAATTCCATTGAACTCAAATTAGCGCACTGCTTTTGGTATAATCAGAGGGCCCAAAGCAAAAACCCAACAAAGAAGAAAAATTAGACCTAAAAAATTTAAAATTCTTATAATTTTTGTTGTCGATATGCATGACTTTTAGTGTCGCAAAGAGTTTCTTCTTGGGATTTTGTTTTAGAAAGTATGGAGAAGACATGTAACCACATGTTGCTGCTATTTTTGTTTCCATTTAGCTGCTATTCTGTTGTTGTAATTACTGTTGTAGCCAAAAGCACGCCCATTAAAAAAATTTGAATGCATTTAGCAGCCAATTAAGCGACAAATGGCGGTATTGCTGCCGTCATTTGTGCTGCTCTAGTTTTTAAGTTGTCTCGAGACCTAAAAACAAAGAAACGCACACATAAAGTTGGGATCAAGTTCTTTAGAACTACCTACAGTATAAAACATTTATTTATGCTGCTGGGGTTATGTTCGTTATAGTTATTTATCCAGAAATCCAGTAAAAAAATACATGTGTTTTTCATACTTGTCGTGAGAGAATATTCGCAAATTTTTACGTTAAATTTTTTAGAAATGCAAATTCCTTAAATTTAAGAATATTCTACAACAGAATTTTCCCGCTTCGATGACTCCGAAATGGCCTCCGATTGTGTAAAATAAATGCCCCTATTGCGGTTCACAACTCAACTCAGTTTGGTCGTGTGAGAGTCAACCCAAGTTATGCACAACCAAACTCATTTTAGTTATTGCGATACACAACTGTTTTTAGTTGAGTTTGTCATAAAGTTGACAACCTGAAATATCGAATAAAAAAAATGTGAACACAACCAAAAAGTCAACTATGAGTTGAGTTGAGAACGGCAATGCGAATTTGAATAAGACAACCAAACTGTTTCAAAAGTTGGCAACCGCAATAGGGGCAATAACTTTCTAAACTGCCTAAGTACCACACAATATTATTGAATATATAATTATTTTCGTTTGCGCATTCATATACAATTTGACGCAGTTTTCGTTGCTAGAAAACGATAAACATATGTAACTTGTAAGCATAACGAAAACTTTGAACTTGCGGTCGACTTGTTTGGACCATAGAAGACAAAAATCTATTAATTTTCCACAATATAGGGTACACATGACGATTTTATTATACAAAATAAATAATTGCACAATTATATTGCAGGTGTATGGGTGGACACTTTCAATCTAAGCGCAGATGTGTTAAGTTGCATGTTAGTAATTTCTTTCTATAAGAAGTGATCAGATAATAATTACTTTTCCCAAACGTAAACTCTACTGGTTAAAAGTACGAGTAATTTTTTCTAATGTAGTTGCTTTGTATTGCGAGCAATTGTGGAAGAAAGTATATCATTATAAGATAGAAATTAAAAGTATTAAAATTTCTTAATTATTTTCTTAGCTCCTTGAGAAACAAGGATGCAATAACATGCAATTTAATTTCAGTAAAATTTATTTCATCCTCATGGTCGAATTAATATTTAAATGTGTTTTTATAAAATTGAAAATATAAAAATATCTAAACAGGAAACAATCAATGTCGTTACATTAAGAAGCAAACGATGGCTTCTCCTTTGGCCAACAGCACACACACACATCTACTCTCATACATACGCATCCAATATGTATGTATATGTATGTGTGATGTTAAGTAGACTTGCTCGTGAATAATTGAGAGATAAATTCTTGTATTCTAGTGGCAGTTAAGGAAAAAAAGAGAGTCTAGAACTCATAAGCGGTGGTGACATTTGCAGTTCATTAATAAAAATTACACGTATGTAACACTTAATGATGCGACCATAATAAATTTTACATTTTTATTGCAACAAAATGGCAACAGCTGTCAACAAACACTCGCACTCCATAATAAAAATAATTAAAACGATAAGAAAACTAAGATGAACGGAATTTTCATCTCGACTTGCGTTTCAGTCGGTGCGAGAATTATACACTTCCAGGATACTATGTTTGTGCAAGTGCCTTTAAATACTCGTAATTACGTAGAAACAAAATAAAAAATAAATAACATAATAGACAAAGTGAATAAAATGTGAAACTAATGGCAGAAATTGTATCGTTTCAAGAAACTATAAATTCACAACTGACAACGTGCTTACAGATTGGCTTGATGATTTTCCCATTTTGCCTTGAATTTATGAAGAAGATATGTTCTCTTCATTTTAATTGTGGTGTTAAAGATTTTAGAAATTTTTGTAATTGAATTTGATTTCTCGCTTTCAAATAATTACAAGCTGTTTACCTTAAAGGATCATAAACTTAATGCATTTACGCCTTAAGCTGTCAACCCAGCAAAGAGAAAAGGAAACATACGAACTAAACTTGCTTCTGTTTCATCAATCAACACGTAGCAGCTGCAGGATGGAAGTGATACAAATTGCTGAACAGCAAGTGCATTAGAAGTAGATTTTGGTATGTGTCATTGGTTCATGAATTTAATATATGGACTTGAAATTAATAAAAATATTTTTTTGCCTCGAAATGGGAAACTTTTAATTGAAATTCACACTAGATTACATAGAGGATAGAGGCCTTAAATGTGGTCGTATGCATGTACGTTGTTATATGTATCATAAAGTGCCAACCGAATAGAAAAAACAACATCGTTCACATAATTCCATTTTTTATTTCCGTTCCCCTCTCAAAGCTGCAAGGAGATACATTTTTAATTTGTATGTTATCCAAAACGTCTACTTGTATCGGCTTTTCAAAAGCTTAATTCTAATATTCATTTCGTTTTTAATGGGAATAGGCATGTGAACCATGTGATCCTCGCACCTTAGAAGAAGGATATGTTCAGTAGATTTATGGAAGATGCTACGAGGAACACTTTTAAGGAACATTTATACCCTTTAACTCTTGAATGTATAGATCGCTTTCCTTATTTCTATTAAAATGCACCAAATGTACTGAAATAGGGCTGTAATGGGCTGAAATAATCCCCAAACATATTTGCATAAAGTTCTACTATAAGCCTCTGACTACATTAAGCTTCGAAAATCGGACCAAACGGCTGAAATAAGTCAGAATGTCAGAATTTTAAATGCGTTTTAAGGTTAAATTCATACTTTATCAGAACTGGCATTGAATGTCCAATAAAACCGGATTTTATGGTTTTGAATAATAGTTTGAATATTTATGAAATCAATCCTAAATGACATATCATGTTCTGACTTGTTTCAGAATTTCATGCCCCCTATTCAGGTCATTTGATCCTTATATCCAAGAGCAAGAGTGTTAAATATTGTAGAAGGGGATTAAACTTTAATCGTCTGCAACTTCGGCATAAAGTTTCAAAACGCCGATACCCATAAAAAAATTTTGTCGCCTCTGCCGTAATTCGTTGTCGGCTTATAAGGTTTATTTTGGGGCAAGGAGTTTTATATTGTAGCACAGTGTGCTTAAATATTTATATTAAAAGGACCTCAGGCTTCAATTATGCACAAATTAAATTAAATGATCACGGCCAAGGAGTCAAATTTTTTTATAAAAATCTTTTAAAATATATCGGTTTTAAGCAAACATTGTTAAAAAAAAACTAACAATTATGTATGTATGGACACGTATATCAGATGTATAAATTGAATTGCGAACATTCCCTTCGCTTAAGAGAGAAGAATCGTAGTCGTTTCGTATCATTTTTGCCTGATCGGTTCAAGGAAATAGAATGTGATAAATGCCCCTTGAATGATTTACAATTCAATGGCTAAACTCTATTGAGAAATGTACTCGTATATGCATTCATATTTAGTTCCAAAAGTTTATTAACAGAATTCAGAATTTGATAAAAGGATTCAATATTTTGGTCACCAGGGAATTGTAAGGAACAATAAGTTGGACGTACACAACATATTCGTATTTTGGATGGTGACTGCATGAGTTTGGATGTTGCCAAAATGAAACTGTTTAAGAATTTGAACTTCAGAACTCTTGGCCACTTGCTGTGCGTTGAACACATTTTGCTGGGAGTTTGCAATTTATTTGCTTGTGGTGTTAATGTACGAGTAAATGAAATTAAAAAAAATCTTATAAATGTTTAATTTGTAAATCTTTTATTATTGCCATGATGCATGAAGTTGTTTTGTTGTGGTGGCAATTGAATTTATGTTAGACGTCGAGGCTTTCAAATAATTACGCAAATCTTAAAGGTGGACGACCTCTTGGAGGCTTAAATAAATATTTCGCTCGAAGATTCATGCACTCGTCCGTTGTGTTTCTTACATGCACAGGCAGACACTCAGGTGCGGCTCCAATTTATTATCTTGGGTGGGTGGGGGCCATCTGATTTAATACAAAGTAAATGATCTCTTAGAAATGCAATAGAAACAATAAACAATTTAATAACATAGAGGAGAAGGGGACTAGGGTGACACGCTTAGGTTAATTTCCTTTTGGTCTCCTCCTGGATGCGCGCCTGCTAGTACTACACTCTTTCATAGATTTATACATGCAAGCAACATAACGGTTCACACCTGCAATCGTTGATGTTGTCGCAGTTGTATCTAATGCTTTCAAAGCCAAGGAGGTCATGTTATTATGAGGAGAGCAATGCCTATTACAAGATACATACATGTATTAATATTATATGTTTTTGCACTTTTTATATTATTTTTTAAATTAAAATCGATGACGTAGATGATGGTGGAGATTGCCTTGAAGAATAAAGAGAAAAGTTGCAATAAATTATTGAGTAACAAATGCAATTTGCATTAATATTCAAATAATGAGATACTGGGCAATTGTGCAATTAAATTATGATTTTACAAATTGGTTTTGAAAGAAAACATTTAGCGAGGAGCAGCCATTGCGGCCAGAGAACAAATGATTGAATGGTATATAAAAGAATATTTAATTAAAAAGTAACTGCCGTATTCATAAAAATTATTGTATGTTTATTAAGGGCTTATTTGACAAATTTCTATGGGATATTTGTCAAATAAACCTTTAATAAACATACAATATTTTTTATGAATAAGGCCGTAATAAAAGTGTATTTATGTGTTGGAAATTATATTTGGAGGATAATTTTTTAATGAAATTTGTTGCCTGAAACTGTTTTATTTTTAGATCTAAGGAGCACTGGGCTTTCCCTACTGCTGGCACGATGTAAGAATTGTTACGCTGTAAATTTAATTGTATTACTTTTGTATTTATTGTGTTTTTTCTTGAAGAGAGAAATGTTTAACATTCAAAAGATCAATTTGTGATCTATACAAATATTCGAATGAGTTCACTCATATAATTATAGTGCTTTGGAGATTTCGGTACGTATTGTAGAAGGCACGGTCCTCGGAAAATATTTTACATAGAGCAAGGAAAACCAAGAGTCATAAAACAATTTCAAACAGAAAGATGGTTGTCACCTATAAATAAAATGGATGACTTGAAAAAATTTATTAGATTGTAGCAAAGTTCACGAAAATAGTAAAGAAGTTAGAAAACTCAGCCAAGAAAAAAGAATTAGGAAAAAATTCCACATATTTGTAAAGAGCCAAACTGTATACCCACTCAATACCAAATTGTAAAAAAATGTGAGCCCAATTCATAATCTTGTGCAATTAAGATTGTAAATTCGTGCAATTTTAAATATTTTTTTTATAATTAATTTTGGTTTTATTTGCAATACCTGTTGCTTATTAGGACATTCTTGAAGATGGTATTATATGTATTTCTATGGTCCAATTTTTATTTCGTGTAATTTCTTGTTTATATTTTCTTATTTTCTTGTCAGCCGTCATGACACGTCAGTTGCATATGTACGTAACTGTGGCAAGTTCAAAATCGTACATCTTGTTAATATAATAAAAATGTTGTTTGTTGTGGCTTTAAGGTGAATTCACCCATTCGTTCTGAACGTTCCGAACGATTTTTTTATATGTAGTTTGACGTCTCTATTTTGAGAAAGAGAGTAAATTTAATACGGAACAACAATAAAAATTTCGTAAAGAACGAATGGGTGAATTCACCTTTAGCGACAAAGGAAATGTTGGCATACAAACAATTAAAGCGACAACAAACAAATTTAAAAGTTAATTGTTAAAAAATTTGAGTACAATCCCGATAAATTTCAATAATAAATATATCCATGTTATATAGTTTTCATTTCAACAAAGAAGGATTCAGGCCTGAAGAATGTATACGAAAATTCGTTTGTAAATAAATTCCAAGCTTTACAAGGATAAGCCAACCTTAATGAATAAAAATTTTTTTTTTATTATTTTTTGCCGTTGACAGCCTGCATTTAATTGACGCTATCCAAATCATCAGTGCTCTTTACCCAAAATTCCATAGAAGTCAGTAATATTTTTCTACTTGTGGTACGAGGCATACGAGTATAGTCAGCTAAGCCAACAACAAACAACAAAAAAAATATTATTTCGGAGAACACCTCAAATAAGGAATTCAATACTGAATGAATATAAAATGTTAGTTTGAAATATTGTGTAACTGCTACACGAGTATTTGCAGTTGCCTGAGAGCAGTTGCAGGAAAATATGCAAAAGGAATTAATTTTGTATGAAAAGCATTGATGTGCAAAAAAGTTCTCTACGAAAATCTAATCAAGCAAATTTACCTTTTTGATTCTTATTTTGTCTCATTTAAAAAACTCTTTTTCATGAGATGAACGTATTTGATACAGATTGGATGTTGGTATGCTGAATACAAGCTGAGGCTGAAAACTATTCAAACTGAAAGTCTAAATTGTTTGTTTAAATCCATATTCATCTGGTTGTATCTGATATTCATGATCTATATTCAATATTCTTAAGCGGTTAGAAATTTATAGCTCCAGATAGTCAAATAACATGCGAGTGTCAGATTCAAACACACATACAGCCAAATAAATGCATATGTACATTACAATAACAAACAAACAAAAAAAAAACAATTCAATTGAAAATATTGCAGAAATAAACAGATACTTGAGTATTTGTTCGTGCACAAGTCCAAGAAAAAGAAAGAAAAAAGGAAATAATGCCAGCAAAAAGGCAAAAAAAATTAAAGATGCGTGTCAGATCATTTACTACTCCCGATCGCTCTCGATTGCACGAGGCTATAAATTTCATATGTTCAAATTTCGCATACGCTAAGAAAGACGCAACGTCAGCAACAATAGAAAAGATGGGACACGTACTCGTACATGCGAATGGAAGGCAGGATGTGTTGGGTTGGTTGGCGCAACAAAGCTTCCGCGCAGTTTAACTAAAATCTCTGCTATTTATTTCCTTCCCAACGATCGATTACGGATAGTGGCAGCATTAGCACATTCACCGTTAACTTACGCTCAAGCACAAGTGTACCCTCCCAGTACTCATTGTAAAATACGAAAAGGAGATTTATTGAAGCTCTGGCTGCGTGTGTGTGTGTGTGTGTGTATTTGAATATTTAAGCCGCAATACATCAATTGTTTAGTAAGAAAGTATCGAAAATATGTAGTTTATCTGTAAAATTTATAGCTTGTGAAGTCTAACATCCATTTCTCTTGTTTTGAATATTTTTTTATCATCTCGGTTCCACGTAATAGAATTCACACTTGCTTAAAGTTGAAACAAAAATAAAAACAAGCAACTGAAGAAAATTCAACAAAAGTCGCTCTTTTAAACGCTTCATTAGCAATTTTTCATGTGTTATTAGAGTTTGATATAAAACATAAGAAAAGTTTGCTGCAGTCGCACAAAAACAGCCATAAACGAGGCGTTGGTGTTGGCAAGATGAAGAGGTGAAAAGAAAATATTTTAAAGAACCACAAGCAAAAAAAAAAAGACAAAAAAAAAGAAACGAAGGAAATTCAAATCTACTCTAAGCCAGCTGCAATAAATTTAGTTTCCATATTAAAGAAATTATGATTGCAAGAGCTCTTAAAGCATCGGAAATTTTTAATGATTGTCTTACACGTGAGGCGGCCTGTCGGCCAGTCGCTAATATTCATGAACGGGATAAGAAGCGAATAATAATTGTTGGCATGTCATCTGCAGCAACCGTTCGTCCAAGCAGCAAACGACCCCAACATTGATCCAAACATCTCTGATACACTTGTTGTATTTCTTCGCTAATAAACATCTCAGATTGTGTGTGTTTGCTTGAGATTTATTGTGGCTTTATGCAGATGGATTAGATTGCTCTCATTCCACTTTTCATCTACATATAATTTTAGTTTCATCTTGATCATCTCCCTGCTGCCGATTTTTCACCACATTCAAGGCGCGCTGCTGTTGCCATTTAGTATTTGTACTTTTAGTTGGAACTTTTGTTGCAATTTCATTTAATTGTGATGTCCATTGCACATTTTTAGATGGATGTCTGCTTCTATGTGCTTGCAGTTGCAAATAAATGCTTCCACTTGTGCATTTCCGCTTGAAAAAACTTTTGTGATGTGGCCAACAGCATAAATGTTAAATGCGGTGAAACGCATCTAATTATAAAGGATTTGAAGAATCAAGACTTGACTGGACGGAGTGAACGACATGCTCGAACCCACAGTATATTTCGCTTCTAAGACATTTTTTATGTTTCTCTGTTAACAGCGATAGACTTGACGAAAAATAGGAATTAAAGGAGAACATGAAAAAAATATCTGAACATGAATAAACCTTTAATTGTAAGAGTTGTTACTGTTTTTCTGACACACACACACGCTTGATGGACAGTTGTACAATAGGCAAGGATGTATATAAATGTATTTATATAGAAGAATGTATTTGTATAGAATAAGATGATAAAGAAGGCGTTTTTGTTTTGTTTTTGCACTCTTGCTGGATTATTAAACAGACTTTAACAAAAAAAATTTTTAAATAGATTTGCAGTCTTAATATTTTTAATTGAAATAAATAAACAATTGAATTGTGCATTAGTCAACATAATTTTTTTTAATAATTCTTTCTGGATTTCTAGGGCGCCGAACGTAAGACGCGTGATGAAGAACGTCGTGCTGCTAAACGTAAAATGACTGCTACGGGTCGTAAAAAATTAGATGAACTTTATCATCCGGTTACAGATCGTTCAGAGTTTTATACAATGCAGGATCTTACCAAGCCGCCGGTATTGTTTTCACCAGCCGACGATTTGGATAAGGTAAGAATTCCAATGCATTCAAATACTACTACTAGCACATTGCCTACCACTACTTCCTCCACAACATCTGTTATAATACAACCATCAAATCATACTACTACTACTACTACTACTACCAATACAACTTCTCCACAACATTTAACAACTCTAACCTCACAATATCATGACGTCTATCATAATAATAACAATACGTTTGGTAATTCTTCGCAGGGCTTCTATGGCCACGAGTCAGATGGAGCGCCAGATTTAAAAGGTGCCTCGCCGTTCCTCTTGCATGGACAAAAGGTGGCCACGCCAACATTAAAATTCCACAACCACTTTCCGCCCGACATGCAGACGTGAGTATATTGTAAAAATCCACCAAACTATTTAAATATTTCCCTTTAATTATTTGACTTGAGATGTAACTAATAAAGCGTTCTTTTCTATATTTTGCTTCCCCTCCTTCCATATTCTGCAGGGACAAGAAAGATCATATTCTAGATCAAAGCTTAGCCATGGGCGAATTCGGTCCTCCTTTGAAACGTGGTCGCATGACTCCTCCCACCAGTGAACGGGTCATGCTTTATGTAAGACAAGAAAACGAAGATGTATACACCCCCCTGCATGTTGTGCCACCCACTACCATCGGCCTTTTGAATGCGGTAAGTTATTCAAGCACAACTTCCCATATGTCCTTGCTCCCATTCCTCTATAAAAATCCCAAACCCCATCCACCCCCTTCCAAAAAATAAAAAATAAAAAAATCCAAGAACTCATTAATAGTTTGGCAGTATAAAAACAAACCAGAAACAAACACAGAAACTCATAACTTTATACAAACGAATTTAAATACCTAAATGAACTATTATCTGTATTAATTCAATTATTAAAACCAAAAACAACTCATCGCCAATTAATACAATTTAATGCAAGAAAAGGTTCTCTTTACAATAATTAACCCGTGTTCCATTCATTTTGGTTTCGAATTGGCCCTCTTGTGAAATTGTAAAGAACCAACAAAAAACTGTTGTGAATAATTTAATGCGAACGCCAAAATGTATGAAATATTTCTCTCATTTTATGCAAAAGATTAAAAAAAAATAATCAACAACTCTCCTAGATTCAGGGTCTCATTCTCAATGTAACTTATTTTAATCTTAAACTAAATCTTAATCCAATGTAACCAACCAATTAATCAAAATTAAATCATTATAAAACCATTCTCACCACCACCATCATCATTGCCACCACCACCACACCACCAACACACCACCAGCAAAACCACAAACACCACCAAAATAAAACCAACAGGTGAATAATGGTCTCTATCGGAATCAGGACCAGTATTTTTGAAACTCTACACAAAAGAAAAACACAATTATTATCGTATTATATAGAGTCTAGATTCTAAAGCAATAATATTTTCTAATTTGAAGAAATGGATGAGCAAAACTAATCAAATTTCATTAAAAATAGTATCAGAACTCTTTAAAATTTCAACCATCATATGCAATATAAAATTTAAAAAATCTGTCTCTCTTTCTCTCTCTCTCAAATGGATAATCGGCATTCACTTTGATTTTCGCTGCAGTCCTCACAATTCTACAACATTTAAAAACGACTAAGATTTCTTTGTTGTTTCTCACCTAAAAATATTAAGCAAGTATTGGGTTGTTCGGAAAGTAATTTCCTTCAAGTTTTGCGAATATTAAAGACGATTTTCATTGTGAATAATGCACGATCTCATTCGATATATATATATATATATATATATATATATATATATATATATATATATATATATATATATATATATATATATATATATATATATATATATATATATATATATATATATATATATATATATATATATATATGTAAGTAGGAGTGGGTATGAACTTATCCGTACTTACAACATTTGTTATTAAAAAGTAAGTTAATAAATCGGTTTCTTGTCAAAAAAGAAAGAAAAAATTACTTCTTAAGAAGTCCAGGATATACTCATACCCATGACATATTGGAAGCAATGAAAAAAGTCCTAAAAAATATGCCTACTCAATTTAATAGTTTCTAACATCGCACATGTTAGCGAAAAATTAGCTCTAGGAAAATGTCTTTTTGAAAAACTGTGGTTGTAAGTTGATCCGGGAGAGTGCAGTCAATAGCTCGGTCATTTTGGAAGAAGTGAGTGTATCTTTAATCTCATGTGTTCGATCCGTTTACCAATAACGTAGAGTGATTTCAAAACTGGCAACCTGGGTGCTTGACATAATGATGCACCAGTCGTTGTTTATTCCACATGATCTAAATCCAGTTTCCGATTCCATTAACTTTTAAGTAATTGCAAGGCACCTCCACAACAAAGATGACTGTTAAAATCCATAAATGAAAACTTTTGTCTATGTTTTTATATAGAGTTTGACAATGTTTCGATAGCGCACGTAAACAATATTCTTGAGTATCGTTTGGTTAAATAATATAGAATGTGGTCTAGCTCTGGAAGATCCTAGTTATAAACGGATTTATTCTAACTTCCTTTCGAGGCAGTCTTGGAGAACTCCTACTCCCTTCTGAAATATTATTTACACAGGTACATGAATTAGTTGCTTTTTTGCGAATACCTTGAATGAACACACGATCTTTACACAATTTCAAAAAAAATTGTTTCTAAAAACTATAGAAATCAGAAATATTGTCAGCAAATTTTTAGTTTATTTCATTAATAATTATAAATTTACTATTAAACGTAATATTTAATTATTCTCAACCCAGTCGCGTGTTTGATCACGATTAAGACTTAAGAAATCATAGTACATTGTTCCATTATCAAACTCACTCTCCTCGTTACACACACAACTAAACACATTTTACTCTACACATAAATACACACACACACACAAAGTGTGTGAACACAGTTTATTTGATAAAGATTTAAAAAATAGATTTATAAACAAAAAGAAATGAAAAGTTTTTTTAACTAATTAAACTGTCCATCTAGATTTAAAGCTTTAAATATTATTTAATTATTTATTTATTTAGTTTCGTAACGGGTGTTTGCTAAGAAGTGTAAAATAGAAAAAATTTTCGTGAATGTCAAAAAAAATATATGGGAAAAATAATTTATATTTTTCCTTAAAAAAAGCGTCTAAACGTTCGACTTTAGAGACAATATGATTTTTTGCATGCTGTCAAGCATACATATTTGTGTTTTTTCTAATGGAAATATGACAGGGTCGGATTCCGCGGATGTCAACTCCTGTAGCCAGAATTAAGCTGAAATGACACAAAACCGAGTTTGTGGACTATAATTTTACATCAGCGGAGTTTGAACACGTATTTTATGTGTCGCATCGGCATTCTTCATCCCTGAACAGCATTTTTAAATGACACTATGGTCGATTTTCTCCATGTTTTCAAAATAAATATCGCTACAGCATGAATTGCCAAAACAAACTGCCATAAAAACTGTGTTATCAATTTTAGTTCCCCTCCCCTAGAAAAAAAAAACACCCGATTGCTTGTCAAGAATACCCCTAAACACATTATTTAAGATTTATTACAACTATAACAACTTGTTTTATATGATATTAAATGTGTACATAAATATTTAAGTGAACGAAATTGAATTTTATTTGCAAACCATTTACATCCCAAAGTTACTTCACTTCAAAAAGTAAATTTATTTTTTTTATTTCCATAATGTGCATTCATGAGCTTCATTATCATCATTCCACCACATTTACACACTCGCCAATAAGAAATATTAATTGACACTCGAGCACACTGAATACGAATTGGAGTTGATTACCGGTCGTTCTAAAATAAATTTATTCAAAAGAAGAGCGTTAAATAAATCTATTCAAAAATATAAACTTTCAATTCTAATCGATTGTTGTGATTAAATATTTGAAAATTATTCCATGAATTGAAAAAAAACTACGCAAATTGTTTAAACGTTAAACGTTTTTAAGACTACGAGTACATGTCAAGACGAATTTCTTTGTGAAAATTGGCCATTAAATAATTATAATAATTGTGCAGAAAGAAACAAAGTAAATTATTATAAATTTTTGTAGAAAATACATTGGTTTACAAAGTTAAATTATGAGTTTTTGTTGAAAAAATAAATGTTTTTGTTATTGTTAAACTATTTTTGGAAGAAAAATCCACACAAAAATATGATTCAAAATTACAAACAACAAAAAACACTTAAAACGCATCATCAATTTTGTTTTCCTTTCTCTCATTTTCTCAATTGCAGATTGAAAATAAATATAAAATATCGACAACGAGTATAAATAATATATATCGAACAAATAAAAAGGGGTAAGTAACACACAACTAACATGGACTAACCAACCAACCAACTAATAAAAATAACACCCTCTAACAATATACATATATTTTAGTAGTTTCTAACAACAAATAGATGTGTAGCTGCTAAATGAAATGTTGTAGTTGGAAGGTGCATGTTCAATTTGTTTTTTTTGTTTTTGTTTTTGTTTTTACTGATAACCGGGAATCACAATTCATAATTAACAATTTTTTTACACCTAAAACACAATAATTTATGAAAAGAAACCACGATCTTTCTCACTCTCACGATCTTTCTTTCTCTATTTTTAAGGCCCGAAAATGCGAAAAAAAATATAAACTTTCCCTTTCAACATTTTTTTATTTAAAATATATATTTCAAAAGTTTCAAAATAACATGTTCCATAACTTCTCCTCTTAATTGTGTTTTTCAGGATTACGGCGAAAATTGATGACGACATGATTTCGTATTATTGCAACGAAGACATTTTCCTTTTAGAGGTGCAGCAGCTGGAAGAAGAACTATATGATATTACGTTAACAGAATTGCCAAATCACTGATGTTAATCGCCCCCCTCCATTAATTGAATTAATAAGAAAAGCCCATTAGCAGACTTGTTGAAAGGAGCATTGCTTCACTTTTAAACAATGGACGATGTGTTAAAGGAAACTATCTAAATTTATGTTATGGATTGATGTATTAATTGATCCGATAGATGGATATTATTCTTTTGTGTATATAGCCATACAAATAGTAGTAGTAGTAATAATAATAATAATAATGTTAATGATATTAAAAATATAAAACTCAACTTAATTTAATAATCATTAAACGATTAACAAATGTACAATTCGATGGATGCAGCAGTAATATTTATTAGTAGCAGCAGCAACAGCAGCAGCAACAGCAGCAGCAACAGCAACAGCAGCAGCAGAAGTGGCAGCGACAGCATCCGCAGCGTATTTAAAAGCCGCCTATTACTAACGGACTCAAAGTTAATGCACAAAAATCTAAAGGTTACAACATTTTCAGCTGCAGCAGCAGCCAACAAAAACGTAAATTAAATAAACAAAATATATTTAGTTGATAAGTAATTAATTAAATCATTAAACAAAATATTTATAAATGAGATTTTTTATTATTACTTTTAATGTTCTATATAGTTTTGTTTTAATTTCTAATACGGTCAACTCATATTATATAATTGTCTATGATATAATACGAGCTAAAAGTGAACAATTTTAATCAACACATACATTCGTACATATACTAACAAGTGTCTGTCTGTCTGTCTGTGTATGTGTGTGTTTGTGGGTATCTTCTAAAGCAACATCATTTTTGTAATGACAACCCATTCTATAAGTGCCAATAGTATCATGATTCATATATATTCATTCATATACGAGTATATAAATAAAATGCTCCTGCTTATTGTCATATCTCGATCAAATTGTTAATTAATTTAAATACTTGTTTTCAATTCTTCATCTTGTCCATCAAACGTTTGACTTGGGTAGAGTTAGTGGAAAATAAAATACTCCCTTTAACTTTTTAATTCTTTAAATATAATTTTTAATTTAAAATACTTGCTAATGAAAAAAAAAATCGTTATTTCCAAAAAAATATATATATATATATGTAGATTCAAGTCGATGTTAAGAATTTTCCGTTAAATTTCACTTAGAGTAAGAGGGGTGGGTTCCCTTTCCCAAACACTGCAGCTCTCTTTTAACCCTTAAATTTACTTACTAACACATGTATACATTTGAGGTGTATGCGATAAATATTCATAATTACGAATACCTAGTTTAGTTATTAGAAAAATATTTTCTATTCTGTTTCATTTCTTAGTTTTTGCAAAAATAAATCGATATTAATTTAAAAAAAAAAAATAATTTATGGTTTTTCGGCTTTTTATAATTAGAAAAAAAACAACGGATCTCAATTTTAAATTGAACTTTCTTTCCCCCTCTCTCTCCCTCTCTTTCTTTCACCCTCTATCTATCAATCACTTTCTCCTCCACAAAAAAAGAAACTAATGGCGTTTCCGTTTCTGAAAAACACAAAATTTTTTTTATCTTTCTAATTTAAAGAAATTTTAATTGCGCTCTCTTTGCTAATGCGTTTGTGGTTATTGAAAAACGCAATTTCTTTTTTGAAAGGGCAAAAAAGTTACACTTTTTTTAGAAACGAAAACGCGATAGGTCTTAAGGCATGGTCATGGTCATAAAAATTCTAAATAAATAAATGTCTTCGTGGCTTGGCTTGCATTATCAAATATTTGCTCAGTCTGATCACCAGCAAAAATTACAACAAAAATAATAATAATAACTTAAATTGATCACTTAAGAGGAATGCAATAATACTAATTGATAAAGAAAACAAAAGTTATTTTAAGTTTTATTTAATAAAATTTAAACGAAAACAAAAAAAGTATAAAAAACCAATCAAGTGCATTTGTTGTTAAAAACACCGATTGAAATAAACAATAAAAAGCAAAAAAAAAACACGAACATAGAGATTAAAAACTCAACCCAGTTGTTAAATAATAAAATTTAAAGAAAAAACAAAATTTAAAGAGAACATATTTTGTAAAAAAAAAATTGGAAAACATAAAAAACACTCCCTGGCAACAAGAAAATTTTTGTAAATAAATTAATATTTAAAAATTAAAAGCAAAAAAAAACTTCCATAATTTTTTTGAAAAATTTTACACTTCAAACGGCTTCCCCATTTTCGTAGAAAAAATTTTCTTCTAATGTTTTTGTAATAAATATAGTTTAAAAAATTCTTTTGAAGTTTTACTTTGTACATTTTATTTTCTTATTTTTATTTAATTTAATAAAAGTAGTTGTACTTTTTTGTTTTAATAATTTAACTTTTTTATTAATTATAAATTAATATATAAATACAAAAATCTTGCCGTTTTTTTTAAACTCATATTTCTTAATATTTTATAAATGTATCAAAATATATAAAATAATAAAGAACAGTTTAAACAGTTTGTTTAACAAATAAGCAAAAAAAAAAAGTATAGAAGCATAATGTTGAAAGTAATTTCGTAAATTATTTCGAAGAAATTTCAAAATTTCAAAACTTCTCAAATTCTCTTTTTTGTTTTTTCCTTATATTCTAAGATTTTTTTCTTAAACACATTTTCTCTCGTTTTTATTTAAAATTTTTTATATCTTTTAAGTTTAAGTTGTAACTTAATTTTAACAAAAAAGTGAACAAACAAAAAAATATACAAACAAAACCCAGATCCATTAGCAACAGAACAAAAGCAATTATTCTTATATATGCATATACATACATATGTATATACTTATATACGTATATACAAAAATATATTTTATTATATTTTTATATTTTAAAATAAACTTTTATAGAATAAATGTTTTTATATAAAAAAGTAAATGTTGAAATTGTTGTTATTAGAATGAAGTAAAAGAAACTCGTTCATGTTTGGTATTGGAATTGGAATTGCAAATAAAGTAAATCTTTCCATGTCCTTTCCGTGCTCATAATTGGATTCGAGTGTAACCTAATCCGATTCAAAAGGTGAAACAGACCCGTGAAACAGACAGCGTCGCAACTTAGAAATGATCGGCTTGTGGTGTGGGAGTATTTAAATGTTATTTTTAGTCCTACACTAACGTATGCTGTTTTCCTCTCTGCGAAAAAGTGTTGAATTTTTCACCTTTTCAAACTGCAAAAGGGTCATTGCGCAAACTGAAGAGGGAATAGCACGCGATCTTGTAAGAGACCTAAATTTGATTAATTAGCGCGATAAATAGAATGTTTGTGTATATAAGTTGATCAACAAAACATTACACTTCTCTCAGGAAAGAAAAGGCCAATAGTGGAGGAGAGTTCCATGGCATTAAAATAATACATATACTTCTTTTCTGCTGCAATTTTAAAATTTCAAAGACAAGTCAAACTTATAATCCTGGCTTAACGTCTTACCGATTAATTTGCTGCTGCATATATATCGCGAAAGCAGATGTATACGTATGTATGTAGATATGTAATTGATAGGAGTATTACATATATGTATATATTGGACCAATTCACAAGCCCCCTGTATCGAGTATTGTTTAGTGAACTACAACTCTAAGTGCACCTTGTAGTCATTTAATTGGCAAACTTCAAAAATGTAAAAAAAAATAAATAAATATACAAAATACAATTTTCCTATGAAGTAATTTTAAATAAAAAATTGGCAATTTTAGCACAAATCCACTACAATTACGCACCATTATATGCAAGGCTAAACTCCGACTCTGACGACTACGTTCAAAAGATTGCAAGATGTTTGTTAACCAAATACACAACTTTTCCAAAAATTTATATACATATTGAAGTTGTATAGTATAGTATATCACAATATGAAAAAGTTTGAACTATTGTAAAAAATACGGTCATACAACAGTTACAATGACACATGTACAAGTCGTTTGTGAATTGAGCCATTATTATTCTTGGCATCAAATGATCGAAAAGTATGTATACAAAATTGGATGAAATTTGCTAAAACCAATGAAGCCTCTTAAAGTTGATCCTCTGTTTATTTTCGCAAATAAATATCTAAAAGCCCAGTAGCATTTTAGAAGCGATGAATTATACGAGTTGGCTCCACTGTGCAACTTTACGCCAACTGCAATGAAATGAACTATAAAACTTATTCTGCATATATTTACGCGTTAAGCATATATTTTATTTTAATACACTAAAGTCTGGACGATTCTTTTATGTATTTACCTTTTTTGTTAGACACATCGCAACTTTTATATAAAAATAATGAAAAGACTTTAAGTTGCGTGAATAATAATATTAAGGATAATATTGCTAGTGCTGGAAACAAACGCAGATGCTGTTTGAGCTTTTGGATAAAATAATTTTATATAAATAAGGCACACTTTCAGGTTTTCTCTTAGTGCAATATAATTAATTGGCCTTTAAATCGTCTTACTAGTATCCTTAATGCAGTATTCGGGGTATTCGGGGCCGCATGATGCGCTACTATGATTTTAATAAAAACTCAGACCTCAAATATACAATACCATTTTCTTTTATTTCCGTAAAAGCAAGTCCCGGGAACGCGAGGTCATCTTGTATGAAAATAAAAACAAAAATTCTTTATCACCGTGTAAAAATTGAATTCATTCGTTTAAAAAATTAATGTTTGTTTGAAAACAGGAAGATGCCTGATAATTGCAACAGCAAAAAAAGCACACTTTTAGCGTGGCATCAACTCGGGCCAATTAAAATTATTTGTGTCATTTGGCTTAAAGCAATTAAAAAATGACATACAACATTCACGTCATCATTATGAAGCATAATGCATGAATGGGAGAAACAAACTGCAACAACGCGCAATTATTGTTCAACAATTCGCATATTCAATGACCGTCTGCAGTCGTTGCAAAGATGAATGGCATCATTTGGAATTCAATGAAGTGAAATTGTTGCAAGACACTTTGAAACAACAGCAACAAGAAAACTTACAATGAAGTTTACGTCCCATTGCAATCGACACTTGGTCGACAATTGGAAACGATTTTTTTAACTTAAAATAGATCTTTTCAAATATTTGTGCCTTTTACATAAAATGATTATATCGAGTGCCATCAAACACTATAAACAAATTAATCGAGTCAGATAAGAAGTTATACGAATGCACCTACACGTAACATTCCCCTCATGCCACCATAGAATTTGTGGCCAATACGATTAGAACGTAAAACAATTGACCGAAAAACGTTTGCAGTCAGTACTCATCGTAAAATGAGGACCACTGTAGCTTTTGGAAATAAAGGCCTTAAACTTTTCTTCTAATTTCTTTAAATTATTTAAACAATGGATTGGCCGATCTTTGGAAATAATCGACTCATACATGTGTGTGGGTACATGCGTATGGACATTGGTGGAGCTGGAAATCTTACGTTTCGGATGGCAAGATCGGATTTTTTTAAATTTAATTGTAGACAAAACAATAAAATAGTGCGATTGTTGGGTAATGCAGGACATTC
Source organism: Germaria angustata (assembly GCA_963681545.1). Classification (NCBI taxonomy): domain Eukaryota; kingdom Metazoa; phylum Arthropoda; class Insecta; order Diptera; family Tachinidae; genus Germaria; species Germaria angustata. Next base: position 95,874,419 of record OY813002.1, read on the forward strand.
CCTCCCAACAATACGAATGCATTGTACGATTTAAAACTTCTTATCAAAATCATAATCACAACAAAAATAAAAAGTAATAAAAATGTCAAAAAGTGCAATTAAATGCTTTTGATTTTGTTTAACAATTAAAGATAAATGTTTTAATTTGAACAAAAAAGGAACAAAATTATTTTATTCAAGAACTAATGCATAACTTCGGTGACAGGTTATTCAGATTTCCAAGTCCATGAGGAGAAGTTGGAAACGATGGACCGATTTTTGTTTTTTGAGGCTCTCAGGAAGATGTCATCATTGAATCCAAACTGTTTACATATGGAAGCACTGTATTTTTTGTGAATGACATGAGGAACGTTAGAAATGCGTTCAGTAGCTCCTACAAGGTCTACGATTTTGGAGCTCGTTTAAGTGAAATCTCTGGCTTCTTAATCTGCGAGTAGTTAAATTCCTATTGTTAAAAATATTTTAAAATATATATATGAGTGTGTGTGTGTGTATGTATGTATATATATTTTTTTTTGCGGAATACGGGTAGAAATTTGGAATAATTGCTTCGTTAAACACATACAATTACGCCAACAAACTTAAATGGACGCTGTTGTTATTGCTGCTGCTGTTGTTATCATTTCGTTGTTTCGTATTAATGATGAACTTGTGTTGTTTGTTGCTTTTGTTGTCATCTTTACGTTAAGCGTAGTCTGCAACTGCAGCTTAAGTTATAAGGATCTACAATAGATCATTAATAAAACATTATGGGAATTGGATGATCATGTTGACGATGTTGATAGAGAAAAGAAGAAAACTAACAAACAGACAACTAAATGACTGGCTGATCGTAACCAATCAATCGTATCGATCGTATCGATCGTATGAGAAGTTGAAACGTTTGTTCAATCATAATTTTGTACGTGAACACAAACACACACACATGCATATATATACATACATACAAACACATTTGTTTTAGAAATGTGATTGATTTCTGCAAAATAAATAAAACTCAACTGCAGTCAGTTTTTAAATAAATAAAATTTTTTTCAAATTCACTGTATCAATACTGTTTTCCACAATAAATTTTAAGATTTAATACATTTAAGTATCTGTCCACAATTACATTAAAAAAGCAATTTAAACTGGGCTGCGAGTTGAAATGTAAGAACGTCTTTTTTGCGGGAACCTCTGGAGAAATGTAATAATCATTGTTGGTTAAAATATTTATCTTTGGCAACGGAGTCAGTCATCCATTATTTATGAGTTACGTGCCATAATGCTTGAACTTGCAAACGTTGATCCTTCAAGAACAATTTAAATCTAAAAAATAATCTCGACAATTATTTGAGTTGAAATTTTCAAATTATGAAATGGCCTAAGGACTGTCTTTTTATTGATTGTAGCGTCTAATTAGTTAAGGAGTATTTCAACCATTTCGGAGGACCAGTAATGTACCATGACTCAATGTATTTATTCCAAGTCCACAGAGTGTAAAAGTCACGAGTTGCAATTGAATTGCAAATTAAAGAGAGCTGCAGCAGACATTGTGTTAAATACAATTAATTTATTAATTTTGTATTCTATTAACTCATACACATGAATAAATACACAGAGATGCGTTCATTCATTGCAGTGGTGCGTCACAGCAGCATCCGTCAGTTGTTGGGGCAGACGACCAGCTGGCCATTGTCATCATTAGTGTTGAAGACCGTGGCGTCACTGACAGCATATGAAATGCAGAGGACGGAGAGAAATGATAGACAGATCAACTAACTGCATTTTATGATTACAACAACAATGAAAGGATTTGGGGAACACCTGATCCTTCATAGACTGAACTGTCAATATTTGTATGTATATAATCGAGTAAAAATCATTTCATTTAATTTATAATTTAACAGAACGATCTGGGCGACATTCAAACGCCCCCAAAGAATATACTTAACTATGGCCCCAAAAAAAGTTTCTTCTAAACAGTGAATTGAATTGAACTAAAAATAAGATTTTCTATAAAAAAGTGTAACATTTTTTGCCTTTTCAAAAAGAAAAATATGAAATTTAGGAGTCAAATTTTTTAAATTAGAGTCAAATATATATTTTTTTAAAATGGCAAAATCGTACGATTTTACAATAAACATTTTTTAAAGTAATTTTTCGTAAAGAAAAAGAGGGGGAAATAAACGATTCAATGCCGAAGCATCTCAAAAAATCTGTGATCTATGGGAGGTATTTTATGTCACCATTAATATCATATTCATTTGCAGTATTTCATACAATTATATGAAAAAGTTTCTTTTATTCTGTGCCAAGTTATCTGCCCCTACGGCAACCTCTATAAGCTTGTATGTTGCATACTACTCGATCCGTGTATATTCTCAAATGATGACTGAGCAGAAATCTATCTGGTGGCATAGGAAACAGTAGCCCCAAGGACTTGTCCTAGACGGGGTTTTGGTGAAGCACATTTGGATAACACGTTGTCGCTGTAGCTTAAGGCCGAATCGCGGGAAGAAGTACACACGATATAATGAAGATATAACGTCTGTTCCATCGAAAGGGATGTAGTTTCTTCATTCAGACAATGAATTTTTACATTGCCCCAATAAAGTTTGCCCTTGAAGGTGAGCTAATGAAGCCCTTCGTTGGATAAATAAAGAATGTTTTATTGAATTTAAGAACGTATCATGAGTGGAATTAAACTATTTCATTGGTCCAATGAAAAAGTTCCTTTAATGAAATGAATAACAAAAACAATCGAATGTAGTGATTTTTTAAATTCAAGTCCATGAACTTTTCCTATCGAACAATTTTATTTTTGAAGGAGAAATGATTTATAGGAATAATGTTCTTATTAGTTCTTATCTCCACAAAACGATAAGGAGTTGTACTTAATTTTTTTAACTTCCTCCGTAGTGGGCAACCTTCTGTTGAATAGTTTAGCACTCTAACCACTTATCTATCGGACCAATTAAATTATCTATTTTACATAAAATTCTGAACATTTGGTAGTCTTTAATTCAAATATTCCTTGAAGCGAGTGAAACTTTACTGTTTAGTCTACAATTTTAAGTTTTTAGAAATATTTCTTAAAATACAGTGAATTGTATACTACGAAATACCTTTTCGAAAATTAGTTTTTAATTCAAGAAACTTTTACTAAAGCAGCAAACGTTATGAACTGAGATTGAAGAGAGCCATGTACAACTTTTAAAAACTTATTTTTTCCTTTTTATTTTTCATTATTTTTAAAACGTCGATGGATGAGCTTCCAAAGAATATATTAAATGCTTTAAGCGGGTGATGCTGAGGATCATGTGAATTTATATAAATACGCTATTTTTATTGCATTAGCTAAAAAAATGCGAATATAATGAAATTTTTCGTCATTACATTGAAAAACATTTAATGAAACCGTTTCATTTCCTCAATGAATGACGTTTCTTCCAGTGTATGAATGCTGCGACATCTAGTTCTGTGGTTATATTTCACGTTTCTGGTACATATTTGGATCCGAACAAAAATGTCGTTCCTCCCCACCTGAACGTAAATTCTATAATTTTGAAAGCTACGGCCTCTTGCCATATGATTTTAAAACCCTGTTGCACTCTTGAAACGCTTAAGTCTCTATTAATGCATGAGTTTTTAACCTGCCAGCGTGGGGCCAGAGAACAAGTTTCTAGCGCATACTTACGTTTAACAATTTCGTTGCCCTAGTAATTCCTAAAAAGTACAATTAAAAATATTCAAGACAAAAACATTAAAGTGAGAACTTAAATATATACAAGTAATATAAAAAAAGGATTCAAAGCTCTTCTGTGCTCATGAAGTCCTTTAATTTGAAGCAAAATATTTATTGAATAATTTCTTCGTAATAAATATGAAAAAATAAGGCCCTAAGGTCTCCTCATATTCCCCTGGTGCCCGTGCACTCGCAGTTTACTGCAGAATGCAGTGGCAACTTGGACTCCTTCCCATATGTGTTTGAAAAGCTCATTGTTGTGGTGCTTTTTGTTTCAGTTTTTCCTTAGATCCACTTAAATGGAGTCATTAGCTTCAATATTTACACCAGAGCAAAAACAGGAAAAGAGAAAAGCAGATGGAAGGCCAGAATAAAGAAATAAATCGGTCTTAATCGCGCAAAGAAATACTTGGGATGTGTTTAAAACAACATACTTTCAATGATAATCGAGAGAAATTGTGCAAAGTTGTAAATATTTTGTAAGTTTGTAAAGAAAACTTCCAATCAAACAACCACTTCCTTCTTACAATTAATTTATTTATGTATTTATTTTTTTTATTATTATTTTTTTATATGTATTTCAGCTTAATTTTAACAATGGTAGTTACTTTCTGTTGCCATTGTGGTACGAGTAAGAGTTGCAATTGTTATAGATAAATGAACTTAGTTGAAGTAAAAAAGTGATAAGTTGATAATTTTGTTCCATGCATATACATACATTCGTACGATTCACATAAACTCATTATTTTTTAAGATGAAATAAATAAATTTTAATTGTTTTATAAAAAGGGTTTTCCAGAAATTTACTTTATTCAGATTTGTTTGTCTTTGCATAAAAAACTTTTATTTAATTTTTCGTATTTTGCTTGCGTTCCTTCGATAAATTTATGAAAAGTTCAATAGAAGCCTCGGATTCCATATGACTTGAAAAATAAATAAATAAATTAGATAAGTGCCTCTATTTTCTATTGATATTTTATTGATTTAGCTTTTGCTAAATAATCCTGTGTTGGAAAAAATATTTTCTTTGCTTATAAAAAGTGTCATTTTGGTCTTATTCGCACATGTCCTTTTAACATACAGATCGATTCGAGTACGTTTTTCCTCAAAATGTATTATAAAATTTTATAACGAAAACACAACACAAGAATTTATTAGGAACATAATTTTTTTATTATTAATCAATTCCTTTGTTGTGTTTTTAATATCAAAATGATCGCAGCATTTGCAATTCAACATTCAATCTCTTCACGAGCACTCGGATCTTCATTGCGCTGACGTTAACATTCATCTAACCCGTTCTAATGTTGCATACATATTTGAATAATACTTCAGGAAATCTAGTGAGTTTTCCAACTTAAATTGTTTTTACATTCTAAATTTATTTCACAGTGGAACATTTTACATTTTCGATTTTGGAAAAAAATAGGGAAAAAGTCAGAGATGTGTTCTTTGTGCGTATGAATTGGCAGTGATTGGCATACTTAAAGCTAAATATTTTTAATGCACCACTGACGTCAGTAGTGAATTGAGTGTCAATTAATATAAACAATTAAAACCCAGAGCAAATCTGATGAAATAATCTTACGATCTACATATTATAGTTAAATCACAAGGACGTTTTAACAAATCAAGTAAAGTTTTCTGAAATATTGGCAAAAACTTTAACAATTTTATGTTTCTCGTTTTTATTTCAATGCCAATTTATTTCTAAATTTACTTCTATTTAATGCAATTAATTATTTCAATCAAATTATCAATATACATACATCAATACGAGCATTCAAAAACGGCGACAATTTATTAATAAGAAGAAAATTAATTCTTTAATTCGAAAAATGCGGGCAATGCTGCAGGGAGTTTTCATAAGTCCAAAAGAGCTTTCAGTATTATAATTTAAACCAACAGAAAAGCATTTTTAAAAACCAAATGATTCATCTCTCACAAACATGCACACAAGTACATCCTGTCTTTACCGCCAAAAAAAAAAACATAATTCGTTGCTTTTCCATCGAAATCGATAATTCATCAACATTCAAATTAATTCTAAAAAATTTTTAACCATTGAAAGTGGAATGAGAAACTTACAGAAAAATCAGATTTACATTTGCCCTACAATTTAGTGCAGAGGCAATTACAGGCTTCTCCTGTAAAATTATGTGTTACGATACTTGCAACACGTATTTTAGTGGCGTTTTCGTTCCTAAAAAAATTAATTATTTGTTGCCCTTTTAAAGAGAAAAAATTAGTTTAAGCGCAAAAAAATAACAAAGAGCATAAATTTCTCTACAGGAGTTAAATTTCTTGACTTGAAGCAATAAATGTTTTTTTTTTAATAAATTGATCAACAAAATGTTAAAACAAATTTTCTCAGAAACGAAAAGACCATTAGACTAACACACCTTTTTTCCTTGGAGTCGAATTCGAATATTCTTGGTTGTACATCGAATAGTTTGGTTGATCAGTTTTTCTTAAATATACCAGCACCAGCACCAGAAAGTTTTTTCTAATCTGTTCGTATTTACTTTTCATAAGGATAAATAAGATTCCTCTTTTGGTGGAAACAAAAAAATATAATTGTATGTGCCACAATGGCATTACATGCCACAAAATGAGCAAGGCAATGTATTTACTGAGAGGGACAATTTCCGACCCCTTATTAATTTAACTCCAAACATCCTTTACATGGACCTAAAAATGATCGAATATTTTCAATAAAAGTTTCCTCCTGTTTAATTTGCGCATACTGCTGAGTGTCCAGGATCTACTTCTTATGGAATTGTCGCCTGATATTCTTACATTAACTTTCTTCGACTTGTATTCATTTGACTGTTAAAAAGTTAAATTTTCTTCATACAAACGTTTTAGTTTCAAAAACATAGATGGTATTTTCCTTTCCCTGTATAGAAATTGTGTAATTTACGGCAACACGTCATCAACATGGATGACGTGGTCCAAATGAAATTGGAAATCTTTTGCCTCAAGGGGAGAATCTCTGCTCTATCCCTGAATTACAAACTCTTTCCAAACAATTTGATTCCAAAACTAAAATATTCAGCCATGTTCTGTAAAGACTCGTTTCGGATACTCAATAATTTTCTCTAAAGATTTAGAAAATTATCCAAGTAATTTTTCTTCTTACTTGGAGCATACATATGGGGAATCCATAGTGTTTTTCAAACTTACATTTATTTAACTTAAAGTTATGAGCTTTCATACTTATATAAAAGAAAACTTCAATTACAATTGTTTTTCCTGTTTCTACAGTGTTACTTATTAGAATATTTTTGGGCAGGTTTATTTAATCGGTTTATAAATGAGAAAAATTTTATGAATTCCATTTAGAAAACAACAAATATGCATGTAAATTCGTTTTAAGAACGAGAAACTTTCTCAGATTCGATTTAAACACTAGAGCCAAGTCTTTTGAGATTCACTTGTGGGATACCGCCTCGGCATCAAATGCAACCACATCCACTACTTCTTATGTGAAACGTTCCATTGACTAAAAACGAATTTCGTTAACATGTGCGGAAGTTACACTAACAACGAAATAATATAATTAACACAAAAAATATAATTAATTAAAAAAACTCGTTAGCGGCTTTCCCGCTTCATCGTTTTTTTGGAATTTAATACGTTTTCTGTTGCCAAAGCGTGAACCTCTTCTCGATGTTGCAAATAAATTAACGGTTTTTCTCTCATACTTATGAGACAGTGGGACCAGATTTTAAATTAATATAAAGGTAAAGCACGTCGGATATAAGACTAAAAAGCTAAATTATATTATATAAATTAAAATTAGCAACAACAAACAAATATATATATAAACAATAAAATAAATTAATTTATTATTTATGAACATAAAATTAGTTAAACAAAAATTGGTTCAACTAAGGCAACGTTTTGCATATGGGAATCAAAATTAAGTTTTTAACTTTTCGTTTCATTGTAGAGAATGTGGAACTAAAGCAAAAGTTTAAATGAAAAGCATTGAGTCGAAAAGAAAAATACAATGACCCTTATCATGAATAAAATTTTGCGAGAAATCTGTGTTTCCTTTTTTCAGAAATTTCGATCGGCAATCTTGTATTGTTTTGTCGTTGTGTACAAATTTGTTGAAATTTTCACAACTTTTCGTTCAATGAAAATAATGTACGTGAAAATTTTTTTTGTTTATTATACAGCAATTTTCCCTGTAGTTAGTGAAGGCTTTTCTGTTTGAACACTAGATCTATTTAACAAGATCCTTGGTTATATCAAAACTTTGGCAACGTTTATTTGATATTTTTGAGACACATCTGCTGCAAATAAGTGAATACTTTGTATCTGCAGTAAATTTGCGAGTATTTCTCATATTTGTTTTCACCAGATCCATCCCAGTAAAAGAAGACAATTATATTTTCTACTCTGATTCAAATATTAATTAAAAATTCTGTGGCGGACTTTTGATTTAAAAACTCATAATAATTGCCACGGCAATTCCAAGAGAGCAATATTTGCAAATATCTTCCTTGAACTTTTTTTATTTTGGAATACAAGCCTATTGCACGCCATTGAAATTAAAGAGCAACTCGAAGCTCGATTTCAAGCCAAGTCAAAGTTAATAAAGCTAAATTTAGCTCGAGAAAGCTGAAAGGGTCACACTGCTACGATTTTTGGTCTTGCATTTTTTAAGAGCAGTAAATTATATTTTGATGTGTTTTGTTGTTGTAGTCTTGTGATGTAGTGGATTTAAAAGGGTTAGTAATTTCAAAAAGGGAGCTTTAATTGAAATTTGATTCAAGAATAATTTGAATTGATTGTTCACGGCGCGCCCGTGAAAGAGTTTCTAGTCAAATATAATTAACACAACAAAGTAAGAAAATCAAAAATCAAAATAAAATGTTTTATTCAATTTTTTCATTTTATTTATAATAAAACGTTAAAATGTAATAATACAATTAAAGTTTATGTCTTTTGTTTCAGAACTCATTGAACTACACTAAAAATTTAAACGCATCTGAAATAGTTGATTGTAGTTGACAACATTTACTTTCCACATGCTACCGCCTTGTGATATACAGTCGAATTCGAATAAGCGAACACCGTTTAGAATGAAAAAACGCAATTGCAAACAAAAATTCTTAACTATTGTGTTTGATAAATTCCTAAGGACTTTTTTCCTTAAATGGAAATGCGCTTCATTGAAACCGAATTTCAGTTCGGTTGGCAGGTGCCAAACATGTATTTCTCATCTAAGAATGATAATGCAGATCACGGAAAATTGGTAGAGCAGTTTTCAAAATTACTATATAATCCGAGGACTTCTGGCAACTAAGATTTTGCAACTAAAAACTTGCGGTTGCCGAATAGCAACCTAATTAAAATTTGGTTGCCTTGAATTTCATTTGTACAACAAAAATAATATTTTTTTCAAAATAACAATTTTCTTACGATTGCTTCGGCATGCATCGCCGTTATGGAAGTTTACATTTGGGATTAATTTTGGGGGGATTTCAGTTCCCCCTTGATTTGGCACATATGTAGTTATAATGACTCGGCATATTGTAAACGACATGTTTTAGGTAAAAGATGTGTTCAGCACTTCTACGTAAAACAAAACGAAAAACATTTTTGTGGAACAATTTAGCCCTCTTACTATTCGGGGTATAAGAGTTTTTACCTTTTTTTTCAATCGGAACAAAAACTATTTTTCGGCGGCTCTCTAACGGCTGATTTACAAAAATATTTTCAATAAAAGATCACTATGGGTCATGGAACTCAGCACAGCTTCAATATAAGTAAGTCACTCTGCGAAAGAAAGCTGTAGACATACAGGCCTGTCACAGAAATCAATTTCGATCGAAAGTGGAATTGATTGCGTATTTTGCTTCTCCAGAAAACAAAAAACGAAATTGTTTTTCGGAATGAAACCACTTTTAATTTCATGATCGAATTTGCATTTTTTGTATCTGATAGTACAAAACACAAATTTAAAACTTTCTTGATTGAATAAATAAAATAATAAAATACGGAATCAATTCCACTTTCGATCGAAATTGATTTCTGTGACGGACCTGATAGTTTTCATTAATAAAACGACTGAAGCAATTTCGGTATTGTTCAATAGATTTTCCTTTTGATTCACCGTTATTGAAAATATTAATAAATTTCGCTTTCATCGTTAGAATTTTTTATTTGTCTTTTTGCGTTGTACAGTGTTTTTAATTAAAATGAGTATCGATTTTGTTTTTCCGTGGAAATACCTACGGATGTTCAATTTTCTTCCGGACGTATTAAAAACTAAAGTGTTTTAGACTGTAAAATGAAAAATGAACACTTTATTATCGATATTAAACTTAAAACAGTTTTTTTATTATTTATTATTGATCTTGTTTTTTTTTGTATTGTTTTTAGTTTTTGGTTTTTGGTATGGTTTTGAGATTTATTTCAGTTTTTGTTTTTTTAATAAAGGAAAATCTTACAAACTAAACACTCGTGTACTTTGTTGCTTTCTTTTCTTTTTTTATTTCATTATCAAGTATTTTTTCTCCAATGGAATTTTTGTGTTTTGGTTTTGTTTCGAAATTTGCATTGTGTTTGGATTATAATATTCAATTAATATTTTTAAATATTCTCAATTAAGTATGACTAATTTTCGTATTGAAATTTATATATTTATTATAAATAATGTGTTTTTGGTTTTCGCTTAAAAAAGTTATTTCAATAGTTGCTTTGGTTTTTATTTGTTCGATTGAAATTAGTTAGAAAAAAATAATAATAATAATACGTTATAAAAGGTCGATCGTTCGTTCGATCAGTTGGAATTATAACTAATTTAAGTAAAATAATCTATACTTTGTGTGTTTGTAGTGGGATTTATTATTTGTGTGTGTTTTTCTTAAGTGTATGTGTAAATGATTTGAATAACTTGACTAGAGATTTTTTTATTAGCTAAAAATTAAAAATTAATAAAAACCTATATTATAAAAATTATATTTGGTAATGTTCACGACTTACAAGCAGTTTATAAAAAAAACTATTTTAATTTTTGTTTAAACATTTAAAATGCAAAATACGATTGTTGCGCTTATAAATCTAATTTTGTTAATTTTTTTCTTTATTTCTTCCTTTTTTTGGTCTAGAGTGATGAATTCGATATAAAAGTATTTTAGTGTTTCAACAACGAAAGAATTAAGTTAGAAATATTGCTCTATTTGTGCTTTTATATGGTTTTTGGTTTCATTCCCTTGTCTGCGGAGTTTTATTTTTCAACATCTTTTCCTTTGGAGTATGAAGGAGTGGTTTGAGGAAATTCTTTTTTAAGCGGCAACAACCTTATGGATTTTTTTCTGTGTTGTATATTAAGTGAATTTGATTCCCATGTTTTTGTTTTTGTTTTTTTCTTCTTTGATATTCAGCAAAATTTAAGTTGGACTGTCTGCTGTGGAGCCCGATGCGGACATTCCATCTTGAAGTTGAGCGAGTGTTTTGTATTTTTGGGAATTGATGAACCTAGAAAAACAAGCTCAACATTTAGTCAAACCAAAACCGAGATTTGTGAATTACCTGGGATATGAGTCTCTGAGCATTAACGTGTAAATTTGTATTTGGGCCTCGTCAAATGTATGTGAAGTCGGCTCGACCATGTTGCGATTGACTATTTCTCTTACTCTGGCATCTAGCGATACTTCGCGGGGTGAAAGTATTGATATATAGTCCTCATAAATTAGACGAGCCTTTTCTTCAATAGCCTCAGCATTGATTTCCTTTTTGAGGTCTTCACAGGCCAACCAGAAAAGTATGTTCTCCTCACTAAATTCACTACGTAGAAAGTCACGAAAAACCTTTCGACCGCCTGCAAAGGAAAAAGGACACAAGTAAACAGACATATTTACTCTTAATATATTTCACTGGTATTAAAGAATTATTGTTCTTTGAAAGTTTTTCATTCGTATAATCCAATTAACATTATACGAGGATATGCTCGCAACTCATACAATGGTCAAGGATGCGTATACAAAATATATTTAAAATTTTTTATCCTGGAATTAAAATTGATTTATTTGTTATTTTGTACAGCACTTGTTGACTTGTTTCGAAACAGGAAAGTATGCGTTTTGTTATTGTAATTGATTTCAATTATTTAAATAAAAGCTTTCTAACAATGAATTCAACCGGTTTCAAATGTTGCCTCTAAAAAGCTCAAAATAGATATAGTGTGACATGCGTTACCTGCTCCCATCTTTGAAGCCAGTATGTACCGGTAATGTGGACAACTAAATGCAAAATTTAGTTCATAGTTTCCGTCATCTTGGCACCGCCTTCAAACTCCTGAGTAGGCAACGATAACAATTTTATATTTATTTCAAAATATGTTTACGCCATACTTAAAGCCGGTTGAATTTGTTGTTAAAAAGCTTTTATTTGAAGCTTCTCGGTGTGAGAAGCACCTATTCCCTGCTTTCACACATTGATCAAAACGCGACCACATCTGGAGCATAGTAACTTTAAACACTCTCGCTATTATAGTCAGCCAGGTAAGCGATAATTGGGTGCACGTATTAATTTGTACGGAAGGTAACACTTCCCTTGCTCCTATCGAGTTAAATTTCCTTGAGACTGCGGGCATTGATCGCAGAGTAATCCACGCCAATTTTGAACAACTTCGCTACGCAGGATAAACAATTATTAAATATTACTTTATATATGAAGTATCCTTCCCTCCGGTTCTATCACATATTGGCTAAAATGCGACCAGCCTTTGTTTTAATTTAAAAAATTATTTTCACAATTGATCCACAAATGACGTAGTCGCTTAAAAAGTAGATTTGTTTCATTAGAAATGTATAGTGAAATAAAGGCTTATATTCAAGTTAGTGGGAAAATCACCCTCCACAGACTCCGACTCCGAAAGCGACACCTTAAATTTTTGATATGCGATCCTGTATGATTTTACTGGACTAATCGCTTATTTGTGTTTTACTCAGCCGATCTTAAATATATTAAGTGAACAAATCCCAGAATGTGTCACATTTTAATGGATCTCGTTAGTATCTGGATGGAGTGATGAGTATCACCAGGTGTCAACGATAAGTAATTTAGAGAAGTAGCATCGGGAATGAAGTGGTTGGTTGCATCATTGCAAAAATAATTTAACAAGAATATAGTGCATATAAGAAAACTATTTTCCCTTTTATTGCATTTCTTTGTTGTAATTTCTGCATTTTCGATTAACGATTGCAAAGTACTGCGAAAAGAATGAGCTTTTTCCTTGTGGAAAGATTTCGTGTTTCTTATGAGTGAATGACGACAGTATAAGAATTTAACGTTAAAATGACAAAAATTATATTATTTATAATAAAAATTATTATTTCAAGTGCAACCATTTTATTATTTTGTAGAGTGTCATATGGCCATTTAAGTCGACTCAACTGACTTGTTTGTTTTATTTTCCTTAATTTGATATATTACGCTCGTGCAACAACAAGTAAAGAAAGAATTATTTTCACTTTTTACTTTTTCAAACTTACTGTGATTTTGCCCACTCTTTTTTAATAAAATTGACAATTTCAATTTTCTTTTTAATTCACCTTTAAAGTAAAGCCAAGGAGGTTGTGCGTCTACTGATAAATTTCAAATTTTGAGATCTTACACTGCTGTTGTACAAGTGTGATGTGTGTAAAAAATTTAAAAATTCTACTAACCATTCAGAACCATTAGAATTTTATTCATCAGTGTACTTTGCTACTGATTGCTTTACACTCTACTAATATCCAATTAACACTCCTCCACGAATCCTTTTACATCGTCAAACATTTTCGTTTCTCAATAACGAATTTAGTAAACGAAATAATTAACTGATGGAACCGTCTTTTAGTATTTCCAAACGCAATCAATAATCATTTTCAATTCAGTTAAAGCAACGTGTGCCAACCTGCGAATCCCCGTAAATTATTCATACCCTCCGTCACTGTTCATAATTGTTTATATTTTAGTCAAATGTTTGTATTTCCTGTGTGAAAGTAAAAGTCACAATGAATTTGTTTCAATTCGTTGCCTTGCACTATAGCGAACTTAAATTTATGTACCCTGAATAAGAGGTGTTGGCCCATAGCGTTTTTTTTAAATAATTAACAATAAAATCAATTTTAGTTCTTTTCGCAATTAAAAACACTTACTTGGACTCCTCATTAACTTATCGAAACTGTGTCCCCAACTGCGTATTTCTTCCAGCGAAGGCCTGAAAAGATTATAGGAATTTATTGCATTTACAATAAAGGATATTTGAAAATGATATGAAAAACTTACTGTTCTCCTTCTAACAACAAATCAGAGCTACCAGGATCACGCTTTGTAGGTGCATTGTCCTCTGCATTTTTCAACGCCAAACTTGAAATGAAAAACAAAAGGAAAAATCTATTTGAAATGAATGCTTTTCTAAATTCTATTTTGAATACTCCGTACTGAAATGTAATCGAATTTAAGAAAAACCACGGCATAATAATCAATAAATTATTATTTTATTTTATTCACTCTAATTTCATGACACATCACACTTTTCCAGCAGGAAAACTCAATTGTTGCCTTGGAAATGGGAACACATTTTAGCTTTTAAGATTTCCCGCATTTAAAAGTCAACTGTTTGACTCCTCCCTCACCCAAACACACCATCTGTCTCTCTTATTACAAATGAGCGAAAAAGCAACAAGGAACAGTTGTGCTAAACACTACAGCACAAAAGTCTAAAATGGCACTGTGCCACTGTGCTTGTTATATAACACTAGATGTCTGCTTTCTTTAACTTACATACATGTTTGTTTCCGCTTTTAAAAGAGATACATTTTAGTTATAGGCGGAAATTTCTAAATTGAAGTCCCGCATAAAGATATTTTGAATATATGAAATCGCGAGGCTCAGCAAACTGTAACTCTTTCTGAATACAATGTTGCTTTGGCGATGGCTTGTGGATTATCACCTCTCTAAATTAATATCGCTTGTTCAAAGCTGAACGAATGCATGTGGTGCGAGGTTACCCTCTCGTTCGCATCTGCCTCATGAATTGAAATGAAATGCCAAAAACCAAACTACCAAATCCTACTAAATCTAAAGTTAACGACAACTATCAAAGCGAATGTCATCTCTTTGAAAATATTATTTGCGCAATTTTAAATTTTTATCGATATCAACAACTGATGCTATTTATTTCCACTTCACTATGCAATTATTAAGTTGTGTATTGGAGTCGGCTTAGAGTCTGTTAACACAAACTGTTGTAGATCTAAATCAGAATTTTAGATAAAGAGCAAAGTACCTAAAAAAACTACACAAATGTATAATTCATATTTATATTTAGTATTTATCCACATGTATAATTCATATGGAAAAAACACATGTTCGTATATGCTGCATTTTCCATGTGGAAGAATTACATTTCATATGACGAAAGCTTGACGTCTGAACACACTTTCAATTTTGATTTTTTTGTTGTCATTTTCACGATATTCTCACCATATTTCTTCGCAGTTAATGGTATGTTTACTGACCTTTGTAGACTAGTAGGTAGTGTACTAGACTCGTAGTGCGAAGGTCCCAGATTCGAATCTTGCCGCAGAACTCTGGCAGTTGTGTTTGATAATTAAAGGGAGCGCACAACAAGCCTTCACTGGCTTAAGGGGGTATGTCGTATGACATGGGCTATCACACCCCTCCAATCAACCTAACCTAACCTAACCCTAATGGTATGTTTACCCTAATTCTTCTGATATCTTTCATTTAATAATCGGTCTACAACAGGGGAATATATAGAAGCTGCGGAAACTTTAAAAGGTAAGTTTTAATATCCCAGTGAACAAAAATGGAAGTCATTCTCAAGGAGTAGTGTTTTAATTGCTTCCAAAGATCCAATAGTGCATTTTTTCAAGTTCAACTCGAACTAAAACCAATTTTCTTTCTATAAAAAACATGAAAACATTATTTTGTTCAATCAACAAGTAATGAAAAAAATGTTCACATAAACGAACAGAAATCGCGAATACTGGTAAATTTATACTCGTTCCAGATGTGAGTTTTATTCCCAGTGGTAAATAGCCAATCCTAATTTAATTTAAGTTTATTTTATTTGCAAGTAAAATATAAAAAGTTTACTTTTCTTTATATAACGAAGAGAGCTTCCAAATCGGTGAATATGAATCAAAAAAAGAGCACATAATGCAATGCCAACCCTCTGTTAAAATCATTGGAAATGAAAGGAACTAACACTACGTCCGTATCCTAATCTCAGCATTTTCATGACTTTTTCGAAAACTCTATACTGGAATGTAACTGAATCATTGTGTAAATATTAGTCCGTACACTTCCATCTCTAGCCAAATAAATCATTCGAAATTACTTTCAACCCCATTAACAATAGAAGACATTACAAATTGTTGATTTTATTTTGGTTGCAAAGGGTGGCAGGAGCTTGCAGGCGGATATTATTCTTTGTTATTGATTTAATACGTTTCAGGAAAAGTGATTTCTGTTTTTCTTTCTGATAAAATCGTCATTGACTAAGAATGTGTCGAGTGGAATAAATAATTGTGGTAGTAGTTTGTTTTTACGATATTTTTATAGACTCGTTTGGCTTTAAACTTCAACAACAAAAAGGAAATATAACCAACAATTAGTAATAACGACTTGTTAATACAATAAATAATACACAATATTGTGTTTTGCAAAAGAAATTCTAAAAGAATTCAATACTAAATAAGTCCGAATTAAATTTATAAATTACAATGTTTTAAATTTAAGTCGTTGAAAATTCTTTCATTTTGTCATACGATGATACAACACGCTTTTGATATTCATTCTTGCAACATCTTGTTTATTTCGCACCTTTACTATCAGCCATCCGACAAATGGATGCCAATTGCTTCCAAGAGATTAAAAACTATGTTGACAGAATAAGCTATAAAAAAATTATGGATCAATATCTAACTTGAAAAAGTGCTTCCAAGAAGGTCATTAGAAAAATTTTATTTTAATAAAAAAATGAGAATAGAGTTTCACAGATTTGTAGAAAAAATTTTAACCAAAATTATGTAAAGAGAAACTAGAGAGAAGCAGAGAAACTGTCGTTCGTCGTTGTAAAACTTTCCACAGGGTAATTGGTCGATTAATTGAAGTATCGATATTAAATTAAGTACGCAACAACATTTTAGTCACTTATTAAAACAATTACTGATGATTGAAAAGTTGTGTATGCACCCTCCCGGGAATTGGCAACTACCAAGGGTCGCAATTTAAAGCCTTCACGCAGTTCCGATTTACGTTTCTTCAATATTTCTTTAATACTACACCAGAGCAATACAATTGACAAATGATGTTCTGGGAATTTCAAATCATCCACTCAATTTCACAATGAGAAAAATCCTATTAATTTAATTGAAATCAAATGTACTCCTCGTCTTCTCAAATTAAAAGTCAAATAAATTAATAATAATTCTTGCTTTAATTCAAATTTCCGAACGAGCATCTACACCTAATCAAAAGATGAAAGATCAAAATAAAATGTTATCATTATAAATCGGAAATGGCGGCCGCCTCAAATCCATTAATATGGGTACTAAATGAAAGGAATGCCTGGGAAGACAAATCAGCGTAAAATGGAATCACTCTCAACACAATATGGCGAACGAATATAAATATTCACAAGGACCGAGCAAAGCTCGGGCAACCATGTACTAATAACATTCTTGCTTTAAACTAAAAACATACAAGTCTCTGGGAACTCGATCGCAGTGAGCAGGAGTGCAAGCGGTTGGGATGTGCTTTGAACGTATGCAGTATTGGAGCTTTTCATTATTTTGAAGACAAGTGATATGTTGTCAATATTTTCAAGCTAATGATAAAGTTTTGGAAATGATAAAAGCTGATCAAAATATTTTCAACTTTAATCTGTTGCCATTGACATTTTGTATACACATCCATATTTATATACATTTGTATGTATGTACTTATGTACATAAGTATATAGTGACAAAAAGAATATACAAATGGTTCTTACATTATGTCCAGCATCATTTAGGCAAAACGTTGGTTATTCTGAACAAGAATATAACACATAAATATGTTATTTTTCGTATTTAATAAATTTCGTTAACAGCAAAATTGTTCCTTCTTGTCCATTCACGTCGACTATTTCTTTTCAAAACTAAATTATTAATTTTCAATATTTAGTTAATTTAATTGAAGTGGACAAGCTTTCGATACAATTCTTTTAATGATGCTCGTAAAATTGAAATATGAAATTGGAAAATATTTCAAGAAAATTATTTGAGGTATAAATTTTTCTACAATTCTGAGTTCTACACATGCAGACCCTGTTATAAACATATATCGAGGCCTCACCGCTGAAAAGAGGTAAGTGACATAATATTAATCGATGATTTACAATCAATGAAATCAAATCAAACATTGGACAACTGTGGAAAGTGACGCTACAATTTTGCAACAAGTTCTGTTTTACAGGTAGTGCTACAACTCGGTGCAAAAGCGAATAAAGAAAACCATTATTCATGTAATAACTTATGTTTGGCGTTTATGTCTTTTTGACGAGAACATTAAAATTTTTATTGTTAATTTTTTTAAGAGAGACCAAAACAAAATATAAAGGGAAATTAAATAATCGATTTAGAACTACTAAAATATATCAACTAATTTATATGTTTCCGCTTCTCATTTATAATTGATTTTGTTTCAAATTTGAATTTGCACTGTGGGACAGAAGCAAAATATAACTTTCTTCTCTATAACGTACAATTAATTTAAACAAACATAAAAATTTTTTTAAATCTAATCTATTAGATTACTCAATCTGATGTCGGAGAGTCGAGCTGTACTAAAAGCTTTAATGTCCTTTGCGGCAAAGTTAAAGCATGTCATGAACTGTGTAACGTCACTGAACGAACTTGGAGATTATAATAATCAGATACTGTGCTGGGTGTTGGATCTTAAGGACCATATTGGTAATATGCTGACTGCTTAGATGATAGGTTGGTTAAACGAAGCCTCAGGGACGTGGAATCCTTATCAGGATAGCCAGCGGCTATGTAAGCAAAAATTTTTCTCGACATTGGGACACTCTAATGGGGCTCAGCAAATCAAAACGTTTTATTCGTTCTACTCGGAACTCGTCCCAGAAACTGATGTCACTCAACAAGAGTGACGCAAGACTACATGCGAAGTGGTTTATGAGACATTGTTGTTTCATACACCATCACATCACCCTAGAAAACTGAAGAACCAGACAGTACATATCCTGCGACCTGCTATTAGCGATTCCAAGGGATGCAACCGATCTCTCACTGAAAACAGCTGAAGAAATTAATATAAATTCTGTGCAAAAATCCTCTGGGTTGTTTTGGCATATGTATTTCAAATTATTTAAATATTTTGTTTCCTTGTATCGGAAATTTGATATTTTCTTTACTATATGGCTACAATATAGATTTTGGGAAATGCTTTGCTCGCATCACACTCGTTCTATTGTTGTCTCTAATGAGCATTCTATGACAGATTTTATTATCTCAAAAAGTAAAATGATGAATTTTTTTAGACAAAACAGTCAGAGTTCAATAATATAAGTGTAGAATTAAAAAATTTTGAGCTCAAATCCCAGTCCTCTAAGTCTATATACATATTTTTTTCTTCAGTGGAAAAATATTTCGATTCTTTCCCACTGTCCCTGAGCTCTCTTTATAAACATGCGTATATGTAAGTATATTGTATAAGGCTAATTAAATATGAACAGACGGTTCCTCTCTCCCTCTCTTACGTAGTAAATATGTACGTACATATGGGCTTGTGTTAAGATATTGAGGAAAAATAAAACAAACTCAATTTGAATAATTGTGCCTAAAATCACACACTGACACAGATTTACTACGTACCTGTGCTTCAATTTGGACACTACACTTTTCCATCGTTCGGCCATTGATCTCGTCTACTGTCATAAAGTGATTTCAACAATTAATGTCCTTAAACTCTCCAGCTGGCAGATTATAGCAAACGCATTTATTAATATCGTGTGACTTACACTATTCCGTTTAGTCCTTAATTTAATTTATATTTTATGTTTAACATTCAAATACAAACAGCTGATGCATCGATTCAAAGGGCAGAGTGCTTCGAATTTTATTCCGTTGTTGTAGTAATTTCTAATGTCTACTTTCTAATTTTGTTCTTCTTTTTATTATTAAGTAATTAATCATTATTTCATTCGATGTTCAATTGTGGCGAATTTCATTTAGCCTCCGTGAGTTTCTTCGTTACGTTATCGTTTCATCAATATCGCGACTCTTTATTATTTTGTATGTGAGTTTTCGAGTGCTTAAATTGTACTGCCAAAATCTAATTTTGGAATTTATGGTGTGTTTTTCTCAATTCAAGATGTTGCTGCTACATCTTGCGGGGATAGATAAACATATTTTTCCAGAATTTAAACATTTTTATTTATTACCTTTTCATTTGCTAAATAGATGGAAATTTATTTGTTTTTTTTTTAATTTTTTTAACTCGTGAAAAATACAGATTTCTGAGATTCTTTGATGCGAGTATTTGTTGTTTTTATTTTCTTTTGTTTGAATGATTGTTTAAAAAATGTAGCAGCAACGTGGACTTGTAAGACTTTGTCAAACTCTGCACAAATGAGCAGAGATGTGATGGGTGAAGTGTCTGTAGAATAATAAGCTTGCAACCGATTTAATTGAGATTATACAAATGAATTGATTATGACGATATAATAATGAACCGTTGAAAGTAAATTGAATGAATGGAAGAGTGAAAAATTGGTATTTATAGAAATACATTAGCACAGTAAATAAAAATGCAAAATATATAAAATGAATACAACAATAGAGTCGAAATGCTGCTTAATGTCACTATGTGAAAGCATTCATTAAGCGTGGTTACCTGGTGCGCATGGAAAAGAATTCAACACAAGTATGTGACTTTGACTTGTGTGGCAAGGGAATATTGTTTAAAAAAATATACACAACTCTTGCACCTCTGGTAAATGGCTCAAGAACAATTTCAAAGAAAGAAAATAACATTATAGCAATATTTTCCAGGAAGCTCTTGTAAACACATGACCTCGAAAATTTTCTGGGAATTTATGTATAGAAAAACCACCAAATTAAGGGAGGCTTGTTGAAGGTGTTCTTGGCCGAAAAAGTATCACACTTAGAAGGCAACTTTCAACAAGAAGAGAAACAAAAGAAAAGTAATTTTTGCAAACACGCCATCCATTGACAAATGCAAAGCAAAATAAAGATTTTTCCTTCCTTCATCCAACACACATACATACGAGTATATACAAATATTTATTATGTACATATATTATTGCAGTTGCTTATGAATATTCTAATTATTCATCAGAGCTTTAATTGCTACTCAACTTGCACAGCCACTTTAAGAAAATGAAATAAAAGTAGGCGAGCTACACTAAACACTCAAGTATTAAAGGAAACTAAATAACAAAGTCATAAGCATCGCACTGTGGCAGAAGCAAATGTCACAAGAAGCCAGCGGTGTGACCAGTCATAACAAATATTTGGTCAACTTGAAACAAAAGGCTTGAGTTCAAAATAATTTTACATAATTATATAATAAATGCAAATTATCAAAAAAGCGTTTACGTTTATGTAGTGAAATACCTGCATTATTAAGCGTGTTATATTGTTATCATGTGCGTAGCTAAATAGTTCTGAGGGGGTCTAAGACGCCTGAGAATTTTTCGTAGGGCTAGAATTCTTTAGCGAAAAGTAAAATTGATGTTTATTGGCATGAAAATTCAATGAGATATTCATTAGACTGAACACATTTCCAAGTCGCCAAAGAAGGATCCAAGTTCCACGGTTTTCTAAGACGGTGTAAGAGACACTTCTTTCCCTCTGGTCTCCTCAGTATTTATAGCACTCATAACCGACCGAAAATGGAATACAACTGTAATATATGGATTAGTGCTTGAAAATCTGTTTTGACCACGTACAGCAGAGGGCAAAGTGACACATCGGTGACAGTAATTGTTTTCATTAACAGGATATCAATTTGTGGTCAGTGTTTTAGCAAAATGTACTTCGCATTACGGAGAAAATTCATTCTTTGTCTGAACTAATCGTATGTGGAACAATCTGCCCGTGGAGGTCTTTCCTGCCACTTTCATCGTGAAAAAGCTCAAGTCATATGTCAACAGACACTACATCCTCTATCCTCCCTCCCATACTTTATTTTCCTAGCAACAGCACAATCCATTGCACAATTAGGGCTTATGCCATGAGTGCTGGTTTGATAAAAAAAATTATGGCATTTATTAGAAATGACTTTAAAAATAAAATATCCTGGGGAGCTAATTTTTTAAGGGTAGCTACCCTCCAGATGGGCCTATCTAAGCCTATGATCGTTATATCCAATTACCTCCAAAGGCTTGGCTTACAAACTCCTAATTAGAGTTCCATACCTTCTTCTTTACACGCAGTTGAGTTAAGTTCCCAAGAATGCTATTATTTTAACCACAACTATAGCAACACTATTTAAGTCAGAAGTAATAAAAATTATGACAAAGTTTTTATACAAAGTGTACAAAAACCTGCATATATTAACCTCAATAAACGTGAAATAGAGTAGATGAGGTAAGCGAGTACTTGGGGACCATGGAGCTAACAAGCCACATGGATATTTTATGGTCCCACTGCAGGAGTAATACAAAAAAAAAGGAAAAAAGCAACGACAATAGCAACAGAAAATTTGCTCCAATTGTGTTTAATGAGATCTCCGTAACAGAAGCATAAAACAAAAGTTCAGCAATTAAGAAATGAAATTATGTACAAACAGAGCTGTACACACTATCTTTGTTGTCTATATTTTTTGGAATAGCACTTTCAGGTGTTTTTACATATTTTCTTAAATGGCATGAGAAAATCTTTGTTTAATGATATTGAAATAAGAAAATTTATTTTTCTTAAGAAATGCTCAATGAAAATCTGAATGGCATTCCATATATTTTTCGGAACGTTCCCTAACAGACATCGTAACAAAAACTCTAAGTTTTATTCTGTAATAACTTATGTATGCGGTAAATAATTTCAACGAAAATGAAAAAGATCTGATGCCATATAACAGCATTATTTATTTTATTTAAAATTTTCTATTGCAACTAATCAACTGGTATCCTCAATCTGTTACACCATGAAAGTATCACTTTAATGGTTTTTCTTTGAGATTTCAATAGCGAAAACAGTAAAAAACATGCACCATGAAATTTCTCGTGATATTTTTAATTGACAGAAATTTTTAACTGAAATTCTTCAAACAAATTTGAGTTTTTCATTATTGTTCAAATGAATTATTAAATGTCTACGCGAGTTTATCATTTATGGAACTTTTCGTGTTACACATTTTAGAAGAATTACTGTGTATGTTGCTGTGTGAACACAGTGCAACAATGTACCTTTCGCATTGATTGTGTTGTGACAGTTGCAGCCAAAAAAAAACAAAGTTTAAATAAAATCAATTGCTATAAAAAAGTTTTTTTTGTCTCTAAAATGTATTGACGCCATAACATGTAGACCATTTGGTATAAATATTTACGAGCAGCAGATGGATGCAAGCAGATAATAAATTTTCGAACCTTAACAATTGGGCAAAACTAGCAGATTACACTTGATTTCTTTTTCTTAAGATTAAGCAGCGAGACTTCTTAATTTCTTAATCATTAATTTCTGCAATTTTAGTGGTTGAAATAATTACAAAAAGGGCTCTTAAACATCTATAGAAATGATTTTTGGTTCCTCATTATATGGTAATAAATGGCATGAAAGCTCTTCATTGGACCTTTCACCAGTGGCCAGTTTAAAAAAAATCGATAATAGGCCTTGACAAAATTTTGAATGCACAATTAATCGTGGCCATGATATTTCATCTATTTATTTGAATGAGAAACATTGTTGGTCATTTTTACTAAAACGTAACGGAAATTCTGATTTTATATAAAAGCAACTATAAAATTTTATTTTGTCTTAATTGTTTGTAAAAAATGGAACAAATGAAAACAAAAAGAAAATTTCAATGAATTATTTTCTATTTGAAAAATGTAATGTTTTATTGTAGCACGTATATACATTTGTGTGTTGTGTGTAGGAGCGCCGTGTTGCTGCATATACTCTATATTCCAAATAAAGGCGATTGCGAAAGAGTTTCAATATCTGCAAATTTCACGAAATACTCTTATCATATGAGTTTTATTTCAAATTTTATTATAGTGCAGAAGTATTCAATATCAGTAATATTTTCTATATTTAACAAAACCGATATCAGATATGATAATCGATCATTATAGTTCACGTTAGTGGATCAATCAGTAATTTGTGGGAAGAGGGAGTTGAGACACGAATTTTTGGTTGAAATTATAGAAAATCAAACAATATTGCAACTCTTATAAATAAATTCAAGGTGGGGGTGGTGCAGTATAAGGACCTCCACCTTCTTAGAACTGACCATATCAGATTGGCCTTTCTATGTAAAATTTTTTCAATTGAATAATTCACATTTTAAATAAATGGAGAGTTGTTAAAAATTCCACATTTATTCCAACAGTCGACGTATAAAACAGTGTTAAAGGGAAGATAAACTGACACAGGATGATTCCATATTTTTTCTGCCCAAATATACAATTTCAAAATTTTTGATTTTCAGCTCAATTTAATTTAATTTAAGGAAATAGACAAATTTAATATCTCTTTTTGCTGAAAATTTTATATTGCGGTTTGAATGGGCCCAAAAGTTGTGTCAATAAAAATATTTCATACAGACAGCTGAATATTCAATTTTCGAAATTTAAATATAAAGTATTGAATAGAGCAGCTTGTGATTTGAGAATGAAGTACAATCTCTCACTATTAGTTATTTAGCTTTCCAACAATACCAAATTATTTGAATCTGATGACTCGTCCCAAAGCTATGAAATGTACAATATTTTGTCCAAAATTGTTGGACTTACTCAATAATATCAATGACAACAAAAGTTGTCATGTAAAATAATGATAAAATTTACATTCAATTGCGCTCATTTGATTAATTTTAAAACACTCCTATAATTCATAAATAATTAAATTAATATTCTTAAAATGAACACAATTTTCCTGTGTCCTTGAATTCCTCTTTGCGTAACTACACAGAGAACAAAATTTTTTTCGTAAGCCTTTTCCAATTTTTTAGTTCTAATACGTATTGTACGTATGCGAAATCTTCATATTGTGAGGCACATGTGGCAGTACACAATCTGCGTTTATTAAATATTTATGAAAAAAAAGCGACTGCGTGTGGTGAAACACATTGCGAATGCTGTTTCTGAAAAGTAAATATTTTCAGCACTTCTAATACACACGGACACAATAATCACACATTGAGCATTTTCGGAATGCTGCACGATGTTAGGGAAACCGGACAAGTATGATAAACAACTTCAAACCCTAAATTAAAGACACTATAAACCGCACTATTATTTAAGTGAACCCATTTGCAAGAGGACATCAACTTGTTCGCGACGGCCCTAAAATGCAACTGAAATGAAGTCAATACGACAGGACGTATGTGGAATAAAAATACAACTACCATATTTTTTAACTATCATTGGCAGTCGCAGCAACAACAACGAACAACGAAAGCTTTTTTATTTTAATTTGTATTTGTACACACACATCGCACTGTTTCACTCATCGTGACTAATGCAATAGTATAAAAAAATCCTTCGAATTACAAAGGATTGGGGAAACAATTTGTTGCTGACAGTTAAGAGATTTTTGTGATCGGTTATGGCATGAGGTCTATATAACTTAAGCTCAATAATGTTGAAATGGATGTGCTTACGAAAACATGATTAAAGTGCAAAAAGTATTAATTTGATACGTCCGACAATTTTCCTTCTGAGCCAATTTGGCACATTTTATTATTATTAATTTAATTTATTAATTTAATTTTATTAGTATTAATTTCAATTGTTTATTATTAAAAATTATGTGAGATATTCTCCAAATCTTAGAAATTTTGTTGCAAACTTTATATGTATATTTTACATTTTGGATTATTTTTTTCATACCATGTTATTTTTCTACTCGTTTTATTTATTTAGATTTTAAGAGAAAACAAGAAAAGAAAAACAGACAAGACAGTTAAAACAACAGGAAAAATTTCTACCAAATCTCCAAGAGAGTTTTTTAAGCAACACGGTTGTCTGCTGCCAGACATGGAAGCGAAGTATGGTACATATGTCCATTGTGGACAAAGTGTATATTATCGAAACCAGCAATATGCTAAGGTGGCTAGAAATAGTTTCTGGCTGATGTTATAGAAAACACAATAAATTTCTTCAAAGTATAGGGGACAACAATATTTCAAATTCGGCAATGCTCCCGCCAACGATTAAATTAATCGCAAAATTGTCGAAATATATAGTATAATGTGATCATTATCCGCTGTATTCATACAATAAATAAGCAAAATATGTATTGAAAGAGCGATAATAATGTGTTCAGGCATGCACCTTAATTGCGGCAATTAAATTTTAAACTGAGTATCGAGTATCGACTTGGGTATTCGCGTATTCACAATGCGCAAGGCTTTGTACAAATAATCAAAATCAATTTTACTTAACAAAATACGAAAATCTGTTATTAATTTAATAACAGAAGACAGACATGTTAAGCTTTACTCATGCACACATCCATACAAACATATGTATGCCAGTTAATAACGTGTGGATAACATGTGTATGTTGTTTATTATAAAATGTGCATATGTACATATGTATGTAGTTTTATATATAGAAAATTTAAAAATCGTGTATTTTATGCTGCAAAGGGCTGTAAACATGTATTTCCAATTTTTGTTATTCTTTTTTTTTTAATAGAACAGCTGTTTGAAAAAATTTCTTGGTATAAGAACAGACATTTATTGGGCTACAAAATAAATTTTCGTATGGTGCTTGAATGTGAGCGTCACGTCAATTTATTTATTTATTTCTCTAATACGCCTTATTCTTATTTTACAATTTGAAACTTTAATGAATGAATTCACACTTTAATGGAAAAGCTTTCACAACCTTTGTGTGTGTGTGTGTGTATGTATGTGAGCTTTTCCCTTAAATTTTTTTGTTATTGCTCAGTATTGCCATTTATTATGCATCGTACAAAATATCGTGAAGTAGAACATAGAAGATACAAAAGAAAATTGTTAAGGACGGATACACTACTTAAAGCTTTAGGAAAATATTTGGGAAAACTGGAAAGCACATCTCAAAGAGACATACAACCATTTAAATATGTTTAAGGGAGTGGGAGAGTTTCGTATTTCTGCGAAGAGAGTGTAAAATTACATTGAATTAATTTTTATAAATTCAGTGTTGTTAACGCTTTGCAATTTCGAGTATGTTTTATTCTTAATTTGTATATTCGTAAATATATTTTTAGAAAAAACACTTATCAGTTCGATGCAAAGGCATGCAATTATTTTCAGAGGGCGTCACAATAAAGTCACGTGTGACTACCAGACGCAGTAGTTCGCTTAAAAATAGAACCAGTTCAATTAAGAAATCTATTCAATTAAAATCGATAAAATTTAAAGTATATGTTTTGAAAGACTGACCTTCGTAGACTAGTAGGTAGTGTACTAGACTCGTAGTGCGAAGGTCCCAAGTTCGAATCCTGCCGCAGAACTTTGGCAGTTTGTGTCTGATAATTAAATGGAGCACACAACAAGCCTCCACTGGCTTAAGTGTATGTCGTATGACATGGGCTTATCACACCCCTCCAATCAACCTAACCTAACCTAACCTACCTGTTTTGAAATGTTGAAGTCAGTTGTGATTGATTTCTTTTTAATAAGGCCAATACATGAAGTATCTTAAATGTACACAAAATGAACAAAAAAAGGACTACAAAAACTTTGTGCGGTTTTATATCGCTTTGATTTATTTCATAAGAATTGTTAACTTTCTTTTGATAATATCTGCATGCTATTTGCCAATCATTTTGATCTTATGACTCATAAAGAGTCCAGTTAATGTTATGCCAAAAGAAACAATGCCCGCTTTCGCATATAAAGAGCTTAAGGATGAGGTACCCTCCAGAAACTTAAAAGAGCTGAAGTTCCCACGAACAGAACAACTGAGTGGGCATCACTGTTTAAATAAAACTACATTAAATTTTATTAAATCTCTATATCCGTAAGAATTTTCCTAACAAAAGCATTTCAAACATCTCAGTTAATGACAGTCGCAACAAATCTATTAATGTAAAAATTTTTGTGCATCTCGTAATACGTGTGAATACGAGTACTGACATGTTTTAAATCTAAAATGCAAAAATCTTGCTAAACATATAGATACATAAATATAAGCATATATTAATGGATTTATATACATATGTATGGTATGTATGTATGTGTTTGCATTAAATTAATAACACATTTATGTGTATCTTTTTGCTAAGGTGCCAAGGCGTTTAATATTTGTTTGTTTTGTGACTAGAAAAAAATGCTAGACGAAAAAAAAACAAGAACATTTGAGGGAAATTCTTTACTGTTACTAAATCGTTATTGCGTGTCGCTAACATTGACACCCAGTGAAGAATCAATCTAAACCTTAAATCAAATGAGTTGTCCGGAGGCACAACAGTGGGCCAAAGGTCTGCGAACTTCTTATGAAAGTAAATGCATGAGAGCTAAAAAATTTTAATACCTTTATAATCACTTCTCCGAAAAGTTGGGCGACTTAAAATTCAATTTTTTATTAATTGGCCAAATTCGTACGTTTTTAGTTTTGTCATTATACATACATAGTTTTAAAAGATGAATAAATATCGAAAATTAAAATTATTCATACTAATATTTAATATTTACTTATACACATTAAGAAAAATTTTATTATTAAAAGGTTCTTGGACCTTAAGTAGATTTCTGGTTGTAATCCTTATGTAGAAGGCTGATTGTAAAGCCACATATACTCTAAATATGTTATTGACTAATTTTTATTGTGATATATTTTGCCTGAACTTAATTATGATTGCAATACACCTGTCACTCATCATACAATCTACTGATTTAACACGATCTTACACGGTTCTTAAAATCAAAAATTAAACAAATATTTTTAGATAACGATTAACTTTGACTTCACTCAAATTGATTTCTACTTAATTATAATTCTGTTTTTCTGGCCTACTATCAAAAATCTATGCGTACGTAATTTGACAAAAAAAAATGTAAGGAATGGGAATTCACCTCTTAATGTTAAAAACAAAGTTTTATGTTTTTATGAACAATTTGATTTTAAATATTAAAAAATCTTTTATTCATCATAATTTCGTATTAAAAAATTGTTTATATTCGTTTTTCTATTGCACGAGTTTTATATGTAAAGATGAATTTTTCGGCTTACCCTGGCGGGGATACATTTACGAGTGATTTATGTGGGCTTAGCCGTGTATATACCTGCATTTCTTTGTCATGTCGGAAAAGCATTCAGAGTCGTATATGTGGATTTTGGTATACATATATGCTTATGCAAAAATCCGCATGTACAATATGAGAGTTCCATGAAATTTATTCATGAAATACATGCATATACATAAGTATGTACACAGATAGTCCCACAATATATTAACAACAATTTGTTTAATAATTATTTTGGAGAATATCCCAAATAATGATTTTAATGAATAGAGTATATCCAACCATAGGAGCATGTTACCAATCAATTCTAATGGTTTTTCCAACTATTGAAATTTTTCTATCGTGGGGAATTATAAACTTAAAAAGGCGGAAAAAATTAAACTGTCTGCATGACTTACCACTTTGCCCACGAACATGAACAACAGCAACACCAACAAAAGCAACATGGCTTTTGAGATTGTTGTTGCTGTTGTCGCTGGTGTTGAGTTGTTGCATCTGCCAAACCACTATTTGTCGTTGTTCCCATTGCACTTGTTGAAGTCAACATGCCTCCTATATGAATGCCTCCAGTATTCGTTACATCCACAGGCCCACTACTTCGACCATTTCCCCCGCTTTTAACTCCAACTGCACCTCCACCACACGATACACTTCCACCACCACCGCCTCCTGTATTTGATGTATTGTGCTGTTGTTGTGACGATGAGCTCATGCCACGCAAACGACATCCTGACGGCAGTTCTGATACTGTACAAGACATTCTAAACGATTCAAGATTTTTAATATTCTTTACAGAAATAAAACAAGTGAAACTCATTCGTTTACCCACCCAAAATTATTTAAGTCTTTTAGTCTTAAGCTGCTTAATTTGCTTATTGCTTATACTTCTTAATTTAATAAAAATATATTTATTTTTCTACGTTAATATTAAAGCCGTGTGGGTCTCTTAATACTTTCTACGAGTAGTTATTGGTGCGTTAGGAAATTCTAAGTTTAACATTGGTTCTCTTCAGATGCGTTTCCAGTTGCAGATGGTGACACATTTATCTGAAACAAAGCAAAAGTTTAAAAATTAAAGCGCATATAAAATCTTATGAATTGGCAGAACTGAAAAATTTATGATTTATAACATCAGCAAGAAAGTTTAACTGAACAAACGATTTAAGTGAACAACAAGTACGTAACTGCTCTTATACGTTGTTGCAATTGCAAATAATTTATCTGCCAACTGGAAAAATACACAAAGAGACTTCTCAAATGGAATAGAACCTGTGCACCATACTTTGGTATATACTTAGACGTGTACATGCCACTTTAATAAGTAGGGCAACCAAAAATATAACGTAATCGTGTCGTACACGTATTTTATTTTGTACGTTATACAAACATATTAAGTGGTTACTTATCAGTTTCAAAGCTTTTCAAGAATTTTTGCAGCATACATTGGCAAGGTTTGATTAAATGTTCTTTGTTATAGCCATGAAAGTTTTCATTGATATAATGAACAACTTCATTGCACTTAATAAGTCTTTAAATATCTATTCCCCACAAGATTTTCATTGTTCTGTACATCAATAAAAATCGTTTCATTTAACAAATTTGTGGAAAAATATTTATAATTTAGAGATAAATAATTTTACTAATTGTGTACAATTCGTCAAATATAAGAAAAAAGCATTGATTTATTTTATTTGACATTGTTTTCTCTTTCTTAATTTAAATTTATTTGAAACACAAAGCAATACTATCATAGACGCAATAATATTATCTGATTCATATGTATATACATATAACGAAATATATTTTCATATGGAACACATTTGTCAGCACGTCACACTCATTGACATTAATTAATTCGAAAGAAAAAAATCAAGAATGTCGAGCAAGTTACTCACTTTTTCAATCTGGTCCATTTTCAAAATTTTGCTGCTGCGATCTTACAACGGCGATAGCAAAAAAAAAAATTAACAAAATTGTTAAATGCCGTTGCCGTTGCTGTTTTCAAAGCTTCAGTGCTGTTGAAAATTTACTTCAAAAATTCAACTATCACATTAATTGTTATCATTGAAAATAAACTCAATGAATTGAAGTGTAAAAATTTAATCCTTGCTACAGCTGTCAACTAATCGATATTTTCCAAATACCGGTATTTGAATTTTTTTAAAAACCTCGCTTTTTCGTTTTTTCCCATAAAACCCGATTCGAATAACATAATATACGTAATTCTTTTATTTTTGCTTTTGCTATTAATTAGCCAAAAAAAGAAACTCAAATTGATCACATGGATCATGCAACTCTTACCGTTGCTATTAATTTCTCTATTATGAAACTTGATGTTACAGAATTTGTAGTTAAATTTAATCAAATTCTGTCTCTTTCGGAAAAAGGAGTCAAAACTAGTGTCTGCTTCTATTTTCAACTTTATACTCGTAGTTAATTACGAGTTATTTCCTGTAATGGATCGACAAGTTGCATACCAAGCGAAATTGATGCAAACAGATGCAAGTTACTAAGCAAATCATAATCATACAGTGGAGTTTGGTTACAACGTTCAGCTATTATAATGAATTATGGCGTATAGCGAACAATTTCTCTGGCCCCATCAGTCTTGCACTAATATTTGATTGAAATCATTACAGTAATAGCGAATTTTCGCGAATTATTTCATAATACCAAATGCAAAAATCCTTGTAAACTTTTACGCGTATAACGAACAAAAAAGAACTGTAAATTTTTATCGCAAATTTTCTAAGCTGTTGCAATAAAAAATTAAAAACAAATATATAATAAAATATATGTCTTATAAACATAGAAAAACAGGAAAAGAATTTCATCTATTATTACTTGAAAATATATAAATATCTACTCCGGTTACAGCTAACTTCGTTTATAACGAACTAAGTTGCCGGTTCCATACAGTGCGTTATATCCGAACTCCACTGTATATACTTAAATATTGAATACCAAGCCAGAAATGATTACAACAGTAAATCCTTAACAGAAAACGAGGAGGCCACTGAACATTGGTAAATATGCTAAAGGACTTGAAAGCACAATGGCAACAAGTTGCCATCTCATCCCTTATTGCAGTGTTTGTATGGGTGGATGGACAACAATGGCAACAGATATATTCATAAAAGTACACGAAATCCACAGCAACAACATGCACAATTATTTTTATCATCGTACACTTTACAAAGACGAATGAATACCAACACAATCTATTCATCGTTGGAATCACCATTTCGCCCACAACGCTGTTCCCCATTTAAGTGACATGCTGCAGTTTGAAGAGTCGAACAATTGCAAATGAAAAAGAATCCCTTTCATTGTTGTTCAGTTGCTCTTGTCGATGTGGCCGCTGCCGTTTGTTTTTCCACTTGTCGCCAATATCTCTGATAAGGCTGTCAATGGGATCGATTGTACAGTTCCACTTGCCAATATTGTCCCAACACACACCTTCGCATCATCATTACCGATATCATCACTTCTGCTTTACTACCGTCATCTTTACTAATGCCTGCAAGGTAAAGTCTCATTCACACACACTCGTACATATACTATCGGATATACAGGCATGTGTGTGTGTACAATAGGAATCATATCGGGGGAAACAAATTGTTTAATGAGAGACATATTCTCATTGACTGCCCCCACATCTGCTAAATGTTATCTTTTCTTTTTATTTCACAGTAAGTGCACATACAAACATTCACTGGTATGTTTCTAAGAATAGATACAAACAAATTGCATGGGGATATAGACACACACACATACACATACATACACACATGGATGGAGAACTTTAAATGGGCAAAAATGCTTTCTTAGCTGATATATGTAGCTCCCGATTGCTTTCGGGTCGTGACACAGTGATGAAGCGCACTTTCGATTAAATGGAATTCCTGCACATATTTGTTGACAGTCCGCAGAGATTTAATTCGAGGTGCTGAAATTGTCTCCCGAAATCGCCAAATATTTACACATATCACCAATTGCTATCTTAAGTGCGTCACTGGGCAGTATTTTTTTACTAGCAAAGTTCATTGGAAGCAACCGTACCCAGGAAGTGTGCTGAAGTCACCTTGACACGTAGCATCTGCTGGTGCCACATGCATACTGTGCTTTCGAGAATATACACATATTTTTATTTTTAAAACAATATAAAATTCTTCGAAGCGACCAAGATTTGTTTTATAAATATGCATAAAGATCGATGTGAGATAATTATATTTAAGAAGTCCAAACCGATCTTGAGCTTGTGCTAGATCAATAATCACTTCCTTAACTAATTTCACCACAAAAACGTATTTGTTGTAAAGTGTCCTAAATGAAATTCTTAGAGTGCTTTCTTGCCTTTTTAAATAAAATAATCTGCAGTATGAAAATTATTAAGGATGAATTTATTCAAAATAATTGTCACTTGAGGGTATTTGCTTTTTTTAATTGCGCCAAATTGAAATTTCATAATATTTCATATTGCACAGATCGATAATCAAAATAATGCAAAATAAAGCAAATTAAAAAAAACGACCGGGTTTCAAAAATTTCCAATGAATACTGAAAACCAAACGAATGCACTAAAACCCCATCACACATGTAGAGAGAGTAAAAGATAAGATTATTTTTCAACGTCATATTTAATACATCCAATATTTATTTTTATGCTTTTCTGTTGCTTTTTTTGCGGATTGTGTGTCATGCAACACAAGCATTTTATGTGGAAGAGAATATTGGTTATCAGTTAACAAACCGATGAAGCGAATACCTAAACATACGACAAACATGCAAACACACAGGATTAAAGGAGTATCCAATATTTTGGCAGAAGATAATTGTTTGCCAGCAGTTGCACACAAACACACACGTTTGCAAAAGTACGCAATGGACGGACATATAATGAATGTATGTATTATATTTTATTTCCCTACAAAGAGCATTTGAATAGTGTAAAGTTTGTTCGCCTTGTTGCACACATACATTCGAGTATGTATGCGAGAACAAACATACATACACACTCGTAGGTATACGAGTATTGAGGTATATTTGCATGATCCCTCTAAACATTTGAAAGTTTGTTGAGTACAAACGTCTCGTCTTAGCCTCTTCTGGACGACAAGCGGAAGAGATGCGTCTTTTACTTAAAACAAGTACTCAGATAAAATAATGGGATTCTTTCTTAGTGAACGATATTTTCTTTGTTTCCGAAGTGTCTACCGACTCTTAGCAAGTTAAATTGACGACATCTCGATTAGACATTTAAATTACTTAAGCAAACCTTTGCAATTCTATTCTATCTATTGAAAATATGTTCTCAATCAGTTTGTTGCTTCAAATTATATTCCAATTTATAATAGAGCGTATTACTTTCACATAAGAAAAAACAAATCGTGACTTTTGTCACGTTGTTCTTTCCTAACGCTGATTCCATTGATAAACAGCTTTTGATGTAAAACTATTTTCTTTGCAAAAAAGAAAAACGACTTTTTTTGACACTCATCTATTGAAGGCAGCTTCCAATATAGTGAATTTAATTAGAAATGATCCGAATTCGATCCATTTCTGGTTGTCTTCCTTGGAAGCTCCTGCTTTTACTGGCTCTCTGTAAAAATTTTTAGTCTCAATGTTATTTTATGTGATTGTTAAGTTTAAGTAACGGCGTGACTTAAAACATGTCGTGATGAAATAAAATTCCCTAGTTCGAGGCCTTATCAACAAAAATATCAATAAAAAAATCAATTATGTGAATCAAAATCTGAAGTAATAATCATTCTATTGGTTTTATCGAGTTCTGACTCTATTCAATATCATATTAAAATGGAAATTATATAAAACTTATTCATTTTAAATACTTGAAACAATTTTTTCCGACTGAGTTTTCAATGCAATATACGTGCATTGATTTATCTTTGCCACAAAAATTATTGTGTTGTTGTTGGTGCGTTGCTTTATCCTGTAAGTTGAACTGTTGATCTCTTCATTCACTTGTATTTTGACGCAGCACATATTAAGCCATTCTGTTTGCTAGGTGTACAGCAACGTTTTAGCAAATTAATGAACACATATTGAGAGACCAAAGAGACAAAAAGATAAGATGCATTTCGAATGGGATTCGTTTACTGAGTTCATATTGTGACATCACTTAATTTTTATAATTGCACATTTTTAGTACAAAAGTGAGTGTGACAGTGCAATTATCACGAATAATACGATTCTACAATACATGGACTGAAACAATTTTTGTTGGTTTTATTTTTTGTCCGATAAGTAACGTTATTGTATAATGTCTAATTAAACTTCTATATTCCTTCAAATAGTTTTTAGCACTGATGGCTGCTTACGCATTATTTTAAACTCGCAATTATTAATTGTTAAGGGTATTTACGTTTCTAAAAATTTTGTCATTTCAAAGAGAAAAATTAGTTCTTTTTTTTCAGTAAAGACAAGCTCATTACGAGAGATCGTATTCGTAAAGGATTTGATCGCATTCATAAAGGGTTTCCGTTTAATTTTCTTGTAAAAATTAATTTTTAAGCAAATTCACAAATTCTTGCTACATACATATGTATGTATATACATACATATTACATTAATTAATACGTACATAAACTTATATGTATAAATAAGAAAAAAATCGTTTCTCAGAAAAATATCAAGACCGGGAGGGCATCCATATTTGTGTTTATTTCCAGGAAGAAGCAAAAGTAATTAATTTATAAGTTCATCTGGCTTCTAAATAAACGGCTTATCATTCAAACGATCGTTTCGGTGATCTTGCTGAACTTTTTAGAGAAAATAACATTCTAACTTGTTTAAAATTAAAAGTATTAAAAATTTTATTTTTCTTTTTCAGCTGGTCTATCACAGGATGCAAAAATATTTCAGTCGTTTGTTGAAAGAACGTCCTAACTCAAAACAGAAAAAAGATTATGTAGAAGAGAGAATTTAGTGACATCTTTCTCGAAAGAAGAGTATACAGCATTATCTTGTTGGTAAATTATAAAATGAATAAAAAAATAGCTTTTACGACTTTCACCAGCAAACACTTTTTTAACGAGTCAAACCATATCATTTGAAAGCGATATTCACATGCACATACATGTGTGTATGTATGGTACAATTCGCATACTGGGGACTCATACGTGCACATGCCACTCATTCATATAAGAGATACATCTCATATATGCTTCCGAAGCCTCGAATATCTGGTATTTTCGAGATTTCCCTGGGGAAGTAAATTTAAAATCTACTAAAAAAATCTCGAAAATACCTTGCATATTATTTTTAATCTAGTACAAAGTGTCGTAGTTGAAGTCGTAAGTCGCCTAGCGTACGTAATAAAGGTGTCAGCATCGAGATTTATCTAAAAAATAGAGTATGTACAAAAAACTGAAATTCCCGTAAACTAAGCAAAATAAGTAGATGTGAAAAATATTCACAACAAAAGAAATTCATCAAAAAACAAAAATTCACCGAACATTTAATTTTGAAAAATAAATCCAACCCAATTAACTTTACTGCGCTTGACACAGTATTTTTCTTTAATATATATAGTAAAAGTGTCGAAGTCGATATCCGCCAAAAATAATTCTCTAGAATAATTAAAAAAATCACAAACTAAATCTGTTTTGATTCAACACAGAAAAGTCGAAGTATTGAAGCACATAACAAACTTTCAATTCTAACTCACCTGCGAGTCGGTTGTCACTAATGTGGTGAAGGGCATGTACGAATTGAAGCAGTCGAGTGTAGCTCTCTCTCGCTCTAAATTGTTTAATTT
Source organism: Germaria angustata (assembly GCA_963681545.1). Lineage (NCBI taxonomy): Eukaryota > Metazoa > Arthropoda > Insecta > Diptera > Tachinidae > Germaria > Germaria angustata. The sequence continues at coordinate 95,911,393 of OY813002.1, forward strand.
TTGTTTTATTTGCTGTGTAAATTTAACGGTGATAGTAAAAAGTATCATTATTGAAATTAAATCCATTTCATTCAGTCATTGAGGTCCTTGTGAGTAATTTTTTTACCACGACTGCTGTGTGTATTTTTATAGAGAAAGAGAGGGAAGGAGTGTCGAGAGATGGATGCAATATGCAAGATAAAAAAACCAAATGGTAAGTGCATTGACAAAAAAAGCTTTTAGACTATTTTTCATGGTTTTAATAATTGTTGTTTTTTTAATTAATTGCAAATATGAATGCATTTGTATGTATGTATGTATATAAGCACACACAATTTGTTTTAAATGAATTTTCGTTGAAAAAAATCCCGACCGACCACAACGCCTAAAACATGCGCTGGGCAAAATAAAATTGAAGAAAAGAAAACAAAAAAATACCATCAAATTGTTTTACTGTTTGTACGAACGCGCATATTTTACTCAGTGGGTGGTTTTGGGTTAAGTTTATTTTCTCTTCATATGTGTACGAGTATGTACGAGTATGCATATTAAGGGGGTAGCTGTGGTAGCATATGTATGTAGATTTTGTTGTTATTTTTACTAGCCGATGAAGCAAAAAGCACTTTGTCGAACTGAGAGAAGTATGGTTAGTAGTGGGGTCGGCCAGTATGATTCAGAAAAAGAGAATGAGTATTGAAGTAATGGCGAAAGGGAGAGATAATATTTGTACTTCTATGTTTATTTGGTAAGTGTGTGGCAGGTGTTTTACTTTGATTATTTTCCGTTTGTATCCGTTTTAAGAACATCAGCCAGTCACCAGCCTGTTAATTGTGAATTTCGACAAAAATGCCATTTAACAAAATTCTCTAAATTTATACGAAGAGCAAAGAGTAACTAGACATATGCGGACATTTTCAAGAGTGCGTAACGCACTTTTTGATATATATTTTCGTGTATTTTTTCACTGGGACAACTTGTAATAGTTTTAGAATTTATTTGAACATAAATGGATTTACTTAATTAAAAAATAATTGGTTATAATTATTAATTAATACCCTTTTTCATCTCCAATGGCAGGCACTAAGATGTGCCACCATAGTCGAAAATTCCACAACACAAAATTCTTAATTATTCTCTACTTTATTATTTTTTGGGGCTAAAAAAATTACACAATTTTCTCTGTGCCATAATTTTTCTACATTTTTTGTTTTGAAAACCACGAAAATCGTACGTAGGTAGAGGCAATCTTATAGATATGTGAGCAGATAGATAAAAAAAACACACAAAAACTTTCTATCTTTCTCTCAAATATAAATTTTTTCGATTATTTTCGATATACTTATAAAATTTTTAATATATTCGCCTTTTTCACTACATAACTATTAATGCACATTTTATTTTCCTTTTATTTGATTTTTTTCTTTTTTTAATTTCATTTATTAAAATATTGGCTTTTATTCATCTGCTCTCCAATCTTAACCGTTTAGTTACATATAAAAATCTGTGTAGTTATTCCTCTTTTAATATCTTTTTTAATTTAAAATCCTTTTTGTAGCGTTAAGACGTGCACTAGTTAACTGTTTGCAACGGAAGAGAAAAATCATACTAAAGTCTTATTCTGTGTAAATGGCCAGACAGCCTTATTGGGGCTACTCTATAAACTTTCCAGTGAGTAAAAATAAATACAATACAGAAAGAAAAAGAAAATGTTTCATGTATAGGAGAGTAAATAATAAGAACAGAGCTGTAAAAAGCTTTCACAGCTGCTAAAGTTTATTAATTTAAGTGCCTATATGAAGCTTTTAGCGACTTCTCTTCAAATTGCAAAGAATTTTAAATAAATATTTATGTATCGATAATTAAGAGTTTATATCACTTGAATTTTCGAATTTGTGGTATTCGCTTTTAATCTTAACAAAAACAAACATAAACGCAAAAGTTTCCTACAAAGCACATATGCATACACCAATATGTATTTTTTTGTTTAGGTGTAAAGTCTAATGGTTGCATCCGCACCAGTTGAAAATATCCAAGGTTGTACGGGATGCCATACAACGTCTAGAACTCCAAATTCTTCCCGCTTCTCATGAGTCTGAAGCTTTTTCAATGGTACAATCAGCGGATTCTGCAACAAATCGCTATAAAAAAAACGAATAAACAAATGTTCGTTAAACTGAAACTAATACTTACTTATACACCATACCATGGGAAACAATGACAGCCTGATCGTCACTGCCAGAGGCAAATAATGGATAACGTAAATGGAAAGCCACACTGCGGACAGCATTTTTGTGCAGACGCATTGTTTGATAAGGTTTGGTAGACAAGTCAAGATCGAACCATAATATCTTTTTGTCATATGTCGATACCAGCAAATTATCACCCTTTGGATGGATCGACATACCAGAAATCCACTTTGAATTGGTAAGCAACTTTTTAACTAGTTCTTGTTTTACCAAATCGTAGATGCGAATGTTATGTTGAGTCTGGAATAGAGGATATTTTTTAATAAAAAAAGTATGTAGCGTTTAAAATTTTTACTTACAGCCACAAAAAAGCAGGGCTTAATTGGATGGAAAAGAACGCATTGTATGAGACCTTTACTTTTCGAAAATGGTATCTGGGAACGACGTTTTGAAAGTTGATGTATCAAGGCAGAGCGATTGGCGCCTTCTGGCATAACTGTAGCAAAATAGTCACCTCTACCATGCCAAGTTACCTGACGTATTGGTTTGAAATGGGTTATTACAATACGTACTCCTTTTTCTTGTTCTGTGGCATCTGCAGTAGACCATTGTACGGCCGTCTTAATACGTTCAGTTTCCAAAGCATCGATCTTTGGAGCTTCAGCCAATAGATCATCTGTCTTTTTAACCAACATTTTATCGCCAACCTTAGGATTAATAAGTAGCAACCGGTTGCCAGATGCTACAGCAATGATGGATAATTTTGCATTCGGACACCAGGCTACACAACGTACAACATCGTCAGTCTCAATAGTGCGTATACAACGTCCAGTTGAAATTTCCCAAACTTTTAGAAAATAGAAAAATGAAATATAATTATTTACTATTTTAGAAAAGTCTAAATATATGCACATTCTTTAGCTTTAGTAAAAAATATTTCAAAGAATGCAAATTCGATAATGGAAATAAAGTAACTCGCTGGTATTTATTTAGTTTTACATTAGTTGTGAAGAATTAATATGTATGTATGTATATATGTTTCATAATAATATGTAAGTGTAATATTTCAACACTAGCTTTCAAAATAAAAGAATTAAAAAGAACTGCATGTTTAAACTTACTTTTTACCGTTTTATCATCAGAACCGGAAACGATGTATTCTCCTTTCGGTTCGACACTCACAGATCGAACCAAATCAGTGTGTCCGCGATATATTAAACTTTCAGTAGTAGGGAATGGTTGCAAATCCTTAGGCGATGGCAACTTCGGGATCAAATATTCAGCATCGATATTCAATTTAACTCGCCTGGCACGTGGACATAAATACAAGTCCAGACAACGCAAGAAACGCTCCCTTAAGTAGCGTGAATACGCAGGAACTTCGCGCAATGAAGAATATTTCTGCGGCATAAAATGCAATTTCCGTTTATGAGGTTCATCTTTTAACTTCAGCCATTCTTTTTGCTCTTTTTCATCGAAAATATATTCGGGAGGTGGATTATAAGATTCAGCATGGCCTGGTAAATCGCGTTTCGGAGCTGAAACTGGATCATGTATTCGTCGCATTTCATCACGGCTTGTATCGGTCTCCCAGAGCATATAAAATTTAGGGCCACGTTTTGCTTTCTTTTCCTTTTCAAGTTCTTCCATAGTCTTCATCCATCCCATCTTTAAAGCGTGTACCATACGACCAACCTTCTTTTTTTCGGAAACGGACGGTAAAAATGATCTCTTGTGATCAGGAACATTTTTAATCGGCATTTTCTCTACTTCTGATGTGAACCATTCTATCCAAGGCTCGTATTCATTGTGTTCGGGATTTGGGACACGGGCCGAATTGATGCGCTTTATGAGTTCTATATCTGCATCAGTTAAAATAACTTCTTGTCCTGTTTGGGGATCTCGTACTGTACGCCAAAAGTTCGGATCTTCAATTTTTCGTAGAAAATCATCTATTTGATCACCTCTTGGTGGTTTCACAATTTTTTTGGCATCCCAGTCGTATCCAATATGTTTGTATTCATCATACCAATGCATTGGTATATTACCTACGGTGTTGCGTATATCTTCCTCATCTGAAGTATCAGAATTTTCATATTCTTCATACGTCCCTGAGATAGCATTGTTAGTTTTCTTCAATCCTTTTGATTTTGGTCGTTTAATTTCTGCATCAAATTTGTTGATAGCCTTTAAAGCTCTTGAAGTACCGATGTCACCTTTTCTAACGCTTTTATTTTTGCTATTTTTACTTGAAGTTTTTTTATTTTCTTCTGTTGAACCTTCATTTTTTACATCTACTGTATCGTTATCAGCATCTTTTCTCAAGTTTTTTGAGCTATCCTCCTCATCAGATATATCTTCTATGTCGGCCTCATCGATTTCATCTTCCTCCTCACCATCATCTTCTTCATCACTGTAATCTTGTTTGCCATTAGACTTTATCGATTTGAAGTTTCCATCATCGTCGCTTTCGAACTCTAAATCGTCACTTTCATCAGACAGATATGATTGATGATTGCCCTCTTCATCAGTGCTGTCGCCTTCCTGCTCTGCCACTCTTTGCAGAAAATTCTGCAACGAACAAACATATTTAAAAATTCTACTGTATGTATGAAAACATTTAAGAAAATTTTATTAGTATGTACTTCTGCTTCATGAACACTGTCATCCTCATTTTCAGACTCTCCATTTACTTTTACATCAATATCCTTTTTTCGCTGCTCTATTGGAGTAACATTTTTCCTTTTATTCGATTTTTTAGCCATATCTTTACTAAACTTTCTTTTTCTATTATTAAAAGATTTACGATTATGGATGGCAGAAAATTAAGAAATATACAAACACACGTGCTTAATAATATTTAACAACTGTCAAATGAGAGCCTAAATAGATGTCATATCTACCATGTTAAATCACAGGGTGACTCGCAACAACTTATTTATAAAAATTTAAAAGTTAAAGTTTTTAAATGCAGGGTCGTACGCGATATTCAAGATTTAGAAAACTTCATATGATTTTTTCTAATATACAAACAGTTCAAATATATATTTTATACATTTCTTTTTGAAAAATTATGTTAAATATTTAAGTAGAGAATATATTTATATCGTGAATTTTTTCGAAAGTATTAATGAATGTATTTATTTGACTGCGTAATAAGTTAACTTGAATCGGACACACTTCAAAATATAACCAACTTACATATTTATTGATATTTATTGATATATTTATGCTAAATACACTGAAATGGCTTAATATCCACCAAAAACTACAGTTTAATACAACAAATTTTATTTGCTATATAAAGACGTTGGTCGCACCGGATTATTTGACTGAACAGTTGAGACATGTATGTTGGTGTTGATCCTAAGAAATGCTGTAAGAAATGATTAAATGAAAATGTTGAAGATTTTCTGAAAAAATTTTTAAATTCATTAGGAATCCTGGTAATGAGCGTAGCTCCACATGTAGTGAAATATTTTAATAAATTGTTACAAATACTACTAATAAATAATTATGTATATACATATTATACATTAGTGTAATTATATGCACTAAATCGTTAACAAAACTATCAAAATATTTTATTACACATAGAAGGTGATACCAGAGGTGGACAAAGTTTTATGGTTTGATGTTTAGAAATTTGTATTTTTTGAAATTTCACTTTTGCATACGAGTAAACGGCTGCGAATATTAAGATCCGTTATGGGAAAGGAAATTTTACTATATTATACTACATACTTGCTTACTGCACATTCCATATTCCCAACCTCCGCGTGAAAAATTTCTTCCAAATTTTAGGGACTTGTCTCCTTTTTTTCGGAGACAACAGATTGTGAATTAAAATAACGACTAGAGACTATAGCAGCCACAAGTACATGTTGCTCACTAAACATTCTACCGTGCAACCCAACGTACATATATTAAATATGCTTTGCTGCAACCCTTACTGCATCATGTGAAATCTTCTATATATATAAAATAGGATGTGTGTATGTATGTATGTATGTAACGTAATGGCTCCAAAACGGCTGGGCCGATTTTGGCGAAATTTTCACGGAGCCTTCAGAATACTCGGGTGGGTAACACTGTGAAGTCTGATTTTTGATTTTCGGTCTGTGGGCGGAGGGGCGTGTCAAAATCCAATAATTCATAAAATAAGAACGGCTGGGCCGATTTATGTAAAACTTTTTGTCAGTTGTTCGTATTTTCGAGGAGAAGGTTTGAAAATCCCTCCGGAAAAGTCGGAAAATTGGAAAAATCGAAAATCGAGTTTTTGTATGAAATTTTTTTTTTGAAATTACTACTTAATGGCTTTTCAAATGAAAAAATAGAAAGTTTGTGTGAAGGCTTAAAATTGGGGCGAGGCGAAGTTCGCCTGGTCTGCTAGTTAATTAATAAAATTTCAAGAGATCAGAGCTCTTACAGCTTTATAAAAAAAATCATAAAAATTATTACGATTATAATAAACTACGACTATAGCAAATTTGCGCTTATAACGAACTCCTTTTGAAAATTCACAATACCAAAATGCCTCGTAATTTTTATGCTTATAGAAAAAAACGAAATCACAAAACTTGTTCACTTATTTTCTAGTCGTTGAAATAATTATTTGCCACTATTTGACAAAGCAATAAAAAAATATAAGATAAATGAAATTTTGTGAATAAATAATATGCATGTATTATGAGGGTATTAAAAATGAAAAAGAAAAGTACATATTTCGACGTTGCATAGTCTTGTTCGCTGGAAAAATAAATAGCTATTTACTTCGGTTATGTCCAACTTCATCTATAAGGAACTAAATTGCCCGGTCCCATTAAGTTTCTTATAACAGCAGACCACTGCATATTGTTGTTTGTTTAGCTTTTTTTGATAATTTTAAATTGAAGTAACTTTATTCTTTGTCCAAACGTATCTGCATGCATTTCAAATAAAATAAATAAAAATATCTTCCGTTTTGGGCAGTGCAATGAATTTTTTTTTATATATACATGCATGTATTTGCAGATCATTAACCTGAGAGAGCAATAATTTCAGGAAGTCGGTGCAAACTAGCACTCAATGATGTCTGAAAAACTCAAATACTATCCCAGAAAAACTAAAAATTTTATAATCTTGAAGGATACTTTCAGTGGTTCGCAATGTTTCTAAAGGTATTCATTGAAAAATATTTTCTGAAGAAGTTAAGCTGACAAAATTTTGGTAAAAGTTAAAATTTCTTCATCAAGTCTATGCAAATTCGTTCCAGTTTTGGAAAATATCTTACATATACTCGTATCTTCAAAATTACATGAAAGCATTCATCCTTATGGTGATTAGAAGGCGAACCAAAATTTTACTCGTAGTATACGAATACAACACCAATACTAAATTGTCGATCGAGTTTTTTGGAAAAGGGGACAGATTTCACGTGAAATTTTATTCGCAACATGGGTGAATTATAGTTGGGTTTTATTACTTTCCCATAAAAAAATGGAGCTACAACTATTGGCAAGTTTTTGTCATTTCCAGACGTCAATTCCCAGTGATGAATAGATTCTCCTAATTCAATACATGCAAAATTATATATGCATGAGTATTCCTTGCAATTCGCTGAATAAGCATAAACAATGATAACCCCATATTAAAAGCATTAGAAATAATTATAATTTGAATTAATTCCGGATCGAAGGAAATGGACTTAATTGAATTCTTCGGAAGCTACTTTTACAGGATATTTTGGCTACTTTTTACAGGATATTTTGGCGACGTAGTCCCATTAAATATGAAATAAAGCCAACAAAATTTCGGCCATATTTCACTTGCAATAAATCCCCAACTTTCAAAAGGAAATAGGGCCCAACGAATACAAATAACAGCCCAAACCAAAATTAAATAATATACTGTTATCTATTTCATATAAAATAAAGACCCAATTTCAGTCAAGAAATTCTTATAATTATTATTTATTGCTTTTAGGCCAAGTGGCGGGCCCATAGTGCCAAAGTCATGAAATTAGTCCCCAATATAAATATAATATAAAGAAACAAATTTTGAATTTTGTTTACGAGATAGTTGTAATATTTTTACTTTAATTACAAAATGCAGTAAGCATTAAAACATTTTTAGGGTCTTATCTCATTATAAATTTAAGCCTTAATATTAAACATAATCAAAGCCCCAAACACGGTAAGTTTTTGGCGGCTTTATTTAATGTTTTCTCTGGGGGTATTATTTATTTGCCGTATATTTTATTAAGAGTTGTCTTAAAATTCTCTAGTTTATTAAAAATACGAATAAACAAATTAAATAAATGAGTTATTTTATAGTTCTTTTAATTCTTCTATAATATTAATTAATGTATGTAATTGTATAAAAACATCATTTCACTTAAAGTAAAAAAGGGAGGCATTATAAGCTTAGATCCCATGTTTTTTGCGATCAGCCGAACACTGGCAAAATAAAATGAAAACTTAAAACGAAAAACCATAAAATGCTGAAATCTCCATGAAGGAACTGTGCTTTTAAAATGAAATAGTTGCTCAATCAAGTTTTATCTGCCCATAATGGTTGGCTCATCAGCCATGGCAATTTCATCAGTTGGAGCTTTTGCACCCTTCTTCTTTCCCGAAAACCAAATAAACAGTATGCCACAAGTTAGATTGACGCCAAAAGTAAACCAGGCTAGATAGACGCCAAAACCATACCTGAAACCAATGAATTTGTGTATGAATATTCTGAAAGGACAGTGGCCCAATCGACATACGTTAACTCTGCGCCATCAGGATATGCATAAAATAAATGTTCTTTCGTATAATCTACGGACGCAAAGAGAACCTGCAAGACCACTAGGACAGTAGACGCTGCAACCAAATCGATGCCCCCCGCTAATCGCTTGAACATGTAACGTGGATTCTTAAACGTATAAAACGAAAACACGGACCCCAAACACATCACGAACACAGTTATGCAAGCGAAGGAAGCTTGAGTTCGTATATAATCTGAAATAAAAGAGCGTCCGTGTAAAGACCATTACAAATACTGTGTCGATTGCGACTTTACCCATCAAGGTCCAATCGAATCCAGGATCCATGCGCAGCTCACTGGCGTTGGGAAACATGTCAATATACTTGCAACGTTCTAAACGTAAAAGTAGAGACAAGAAATCTAATTAGTGGCACAATCTTAAAACTAACACTCAACTTACTTAAGGGAGAGTATTCGTATCCATTGGCTACCTTGTCCCTCTTCGGAGGATACGGCGGCAGCAGCTGCAAAATCACACGGTCATCGTTCAATACAAATGCAGGCAGTCCCAGATCTCTGGCGAATGGCCAAAACAAACGTGGCACATAGCGTTTCTCATTCCATCCCTCAAATATCGCAGCTTGTGCCATTTCCGGTATTACAAAGTTGTATGTTGTTGCGTTTACTTTAACCTTCTGCAATGCATTCCCGAATATGTTATTCTCCTCAATGTAGCGCACATTCAATGGATCAATAGCTATTGGCTTTGCATCTATGGGAACAATGTCGTTTTTTGCTTCGGGAGTGGACAACACTAGTTCATGAAACGCTTTCTTAAATGTCTGAAACTCCATTTCATCTCTTAATACCCAATGAGCGAACATGCGCCTCTTTGCTGCTTCAGTGAAATTATTCAACGGAGTGTCCACAATTTCGCTTTTAAACTCCTTAATGAAATCTAATTGCGAGCAGTTCAGTTTCGCTTCATTTATCTGGTTCGGACTTTGATATGCTATCGAAGTTATATTGCGCACAACATTGGCATTTGGCAAGGCGTTTGGTGTGATTGTATTTCGACAAAATCTCCAGAGTCCAGAGTGGGAGGATACAAAAAATCGTCTCGTTTCTGGTATAAAAACCCCTTAAAAACATGCAATCATTTGTTAAACAAATTTTTTACAGTGAAGCTCGTTTGTAACAAGGACCATGCGGCTCTCATACATATACATATGCATGTATGTACTCGTATGTATGTAGTCGTTCGAATAAAACAAAGGAAATTTGTATCTCTTATTCCGCCTAATTTGTTATAAACGACCTTCATTGTAAATTTTGTTTGAATTTTTTACGGTTTTTGTTAATATTATCATGAAGTATATATCGTCACTTCAAATCCAAAAAGGCTGTGGGCCACGATAAACGCAATATAGACTTTTTGATTGATTATGATGTATCGCAATCAAAAAAAATCGAACTACAAAATTTTGCTCGTATATGTGCAGAAATACCGATTTTATTTATTTTTATTTCTTAAATTCAAAAGGCCGCAACAACAATTTCAACAATTTTATAAGCCGAAAAGCCAAAGGAGTAATTAGGCCTTTAGTTAGAATAAATCTGACTTTAGTTTCATATGCAATTATTGTTTTCTAATTATTGTTTTCCAATGCAATTTTTCTTTTCATAAGCAAATCTGTGTACGGAATATAGATCGGTGGGTGGCGCGAATCTGAATTGTCTGATTTTTCATGGCGAGTAAATCAGGCTGAATTTGACCGATAGCGTGGGTTATATTGGTTTTGAAGGCAGCTGTGACTTATCCACAAGGAGTCTTAACGATGTTAAATTGCACTATCACTGTGGCCAGTTCATGTCACCTCTACGTGAGATCAAATCAAATCGTTCGTGCATAATGTTCAATGTTACATGAGTTGCTTGGCCGTCCTATTTAAATCACATGTTAATGGTGTCAATAAAATCTAATTCAGGCAAAGAGAAGTTGGTAATCATTGAGATATAGTGGCCACCTTTGTCGGTGATGGCCTGGCCAATGGCAAATTTCCATGATTTACGACGAAATGAATATGTCCAATATATACATATACTATACATTGCAGCTCGATCATGATGAAATAAATGAGATGGTACGATTTAGTTCGTTATAACCAGAGTATATATTAATTATTTTTTTTATTTTTTCTTATTTTTTATATGATTTAGGAAATGTATATCTATTGATATTTTTTTATCAATTTCATAATTACTTGAACGGTTTAAAAAATTAGTGAAAAAATTTGTGTAAGAATTTTTGTATTCGGTACTTAAAAAAGATAGTTCGTTACAAGCGAAAATTCGTTGCGACCGAAGTTCGTAAATCCAATTCACGTTGGTTTTCTCAGATTGATTCTAAAATTTTGCCACTGAGAATTAAATAGTCTTAAATGTATAAATTTGTTTGCTTCTCCTATAAATATCTAAATAAAAAAATGTAATTATGGCCTTTTAAATTTTGGATAACGATATGTGTTAGCCAAATTCTTATTTTAAATTATTATAATGCCTACTTGTATTACAGACGAGTTCGTTTGAGTGAAAATGGAAAATTACGGGAATTATTTTTCGTTTATACAAGATTTACAATTAGAGAGACTTCGAAACGATTTTCAGATCACATTAAAATATTTTACAAACACAGAAGTTATCGCTTGTACTCGTATATCATCTTGAACTTTCACAAATAAAATGTGTTTCGCTTAAACAATTTTTCGCTAAGGCGAACTTTCTTTTAAGCGAACTAAAGTGCTTTGAAATTAATCAAGATAAAATGAATAGAATAATCAATTTTTTCAATACAACGGCGCTTATCCGAACTCGGCATTACATACATACATACATACATATATATATATATATATATATATATATATATATATATATATATATATATATATATATATATATATATATATATATATATATATATATATATATATATATATATACATATATATATATATATACTTATATATATATATATATATATATATATATATATATATATATATATATATATATATATATATATATATATATACTTATATATATATATATATATATATATATATATATATATATATATATATATACTTTTATATATATATATATATATATATATATATATATATATATATGTATATATATATATATATATATATATATATATATATATATATATATATATATATATATATGTATATATATATATATATATATATATATATATATACTTATATATATATATATATATACTTTTATGTATATATATATATATATATATATATATATATATATATATATATATATATATATATATATATATATAGTGAATGCACACAGTGTGTGTAACAAACTGGAATATTTCTCATTTAATTTTATTCGACATTTCAAATCAACCATTTAACCGTTGACATGAAAATTTCAAACAATGTGTACACACATGCATACATACATATGTACATAAGTCATTACATACATACATATGTAGATAAATACATACATATATTTTCTTTGTTTTCGTACTGTGTTTTTAAGCCCCAGGGAAATTTTGCACATAAACTTTTATTTAAAAAAATGTACAAAAACAAAAATGTATATGCACTGTTGCACAAACAAACATACGTATGTATGTTTATTTGAACGTGTGTGTGTGTTCATATACATATATATTTTACATTTATTTGAAATTGTCAAAAACAAAATATTTATTTAAAAGTCGGGTGATTTTAGAACGCCCTACATTCATTTGCCAGGCGAATTCATGCCAATGTTAGAATAATTAGGGTCGTATATTTGACACGTATAAAGACTCGACGCTTTTACCTTGTTTTCCACCGCTTATGATGATCCAATGATCTGTTGAAATCGCTATTATCCACAATACCAATGACACAACCATCAAACAACTGCATGAAAATAAAACACGTCTTTGAAACATGTAGGCTTTTAGTAAAGGCTGCCGGGCTTCATCCCGACCAATAGTCGACGTAGAAATGTCACGTTTCATTTTCTGCAATAGGAACCTTTTTAATAAACACTTCTAGATCTATTGTAGTTTTACTTGAACAAAAAAGTAAATAACAAATGCAAAACTATAAGATGGCCAGCGCACAGTGGGCCAGGATGGAAATATGAATCAAAGACAAACATTTTAATAAAATCTTTTACCAACTTTAAAAATTGGTTCTTAAAAATTTTTAATAATTGAAATATTATTACATGTGGCGCCTAAAAAATCTGTGAAGCCGATACCATATAATATTTGTTTTGGAAGTCCGTTCATGTCTTTAAAAAGAAGCTTGTATTAGATATTATTTTTGAATCGGCTATTTCTTGTTGCAATATACTATTACGGGATTGCTCAACCTAATCGTTAGAATAATTGGCTTTTTGGTTGTTGGTGATTTGACTGTTCTTATATGGATCCCCCAGGGGGCACGGATTATACATCCTGTCTTAGTGGCTTGGTGTTGTGCTTCCTGGGGTATAGGATTATCAGGTTTCCGTACTAGGCCTTTTTGCTGATAACCCCTAAAAACTTGTATGTAAATTAAAGTAAAAGTGGGTTCGCTCGCTCGTGCGTATGGGTAATTTTGTATTTTCAGACCTTGACCTTTGGCCAGTTACCCATAGAACTTAATATGTTACTACCCGATTCCTGACATAACAGGGTAACGGGCTTGTATATACTTAAGTATTTAAGGAAGTAGCTTTGGCTATGCTTGTCTGGATGGAGGTGCTACCGATACCTCAGGTTGGCACGGGAGCTAAAATCGAAGGTGTTTTTAACACAAGGCCGACCAGAGTTCCTATTTGGTGCCACGGGAATCAGTAGCTCCTAGGACTTGTCCTAGACTGGTTATTGGTGAGGCCCCTTCGGGGATCATGTGGTGGCTGTGGTTGAAACCCAAAGATACGCGGGAAGAGTTATGGGTCGGATGAGTGTGTCTGCAATATGGTGCTAGTGATCCTGTTGTAGATGCTCTCTTCAGCCCATATATCTTTATGTGCTGTTGCTATTCGACAGAGCTGCCATGACGGTTGCAATTGGTGAGTGGTCCATTTTATAGGGGGACTTCTTACTGCTGGGCCATTGGGGTGGTAGGAGGTTAGATAGCTCAGAATACAGAAATTTGCTACCATGTCGTCCCCGTATGTGCCTCTGGAAGGAACGAGGAGGACGGTGGTGAACGGCTTTATTCACCCAGTGCGAACAGCACCGTCAGGTTAGGTCTTATAACAGGTACTGACGTAAATCTTTGACATATGTGTGTTCTTATATGGAATGATTGCATGCTGAGTAGAGTTCACTGATGAATAGGTTAGCACCAATGAAATATCGCCAAATATTGACCACAAAAAACCATAATTTTTTTAAATTCTTATTAAGTTTTTTAAGTTTTGATTTAATTTTTACAATATTATATTAACTGTCTGAAGTTTGTTCGCGAGGTAGCTCTTCATTGACTCCTATCCCATTGGTTTTCTGCTGGACTTGATTCTCTATATGCAAATGTAATTATATAATTACCCCATAAATAAAGCAATACGATAATGAATCAAAATCTGATTGCCTGGCAGAATAATATATTTTGAGACAACAGTCATAATCATATCGCGGAATTTTCCACTCTGGGAGATTTTATGTGCGCAAATATAATAATTTACATTACGAACGTTACATTCAATATGAAAAATCAAATATTTGCATATTGATTGTTTCCTAACTACACTGTTTAACTGGAACAATTTTGAAAACTACATCAATTATAATGGAAAAAGTTACCCGTAGCATTTCTGATTGGTTCAGGGCAACCTTTCCTTTAAACATAAACTCGAATACTTCTCTCTCTGGTATAACTGGCATTTGTAAAAAGTTGAGCTCAAGGTCATTTAATTTTACATGGTCGTAACAACTACAATAGCAAAAACAAACATACGTGCTCCATTGCTAAAATCTATGTAAATTTGGACTTGTTGCACTTGGGGTGTGTAGCCAACACAAACAAAAAAGGGTATTGACTCTCATGCCTTTTGTTTTTCGCTGTTGCAGTTGTTACAATATTAACACCACATTGTAAAATTAATGCACCTTGTTTAAGCTATTTACAAAATATTTCCATACTGCCCACCGTGCACTGGCAATGAAAACAAACGCAATTACAATTTCAATTCGAAATAATTGAACACTTGTTTCAAATGATAAATTTGCTTAAGAGGAATAACAACACCAAGAAGATTTCATTTCAAACTTAATGACGGTCTGGTTTCAATACTGAAATTGTTTGAAATATTGTCTTGAGTGGACTTGTAAACCTCTTGTTCGTTTACACAGTTTGTTTTTTCCTTCGAATTTCTTAAAAATACCTTTCGAACTTTTTGGCTACTTTTTCTTTTTCGTTTGACTTAATCTTTTATCTTATACATTTTTTCGCTTTCTACTCAAACATTTTGTTGTTTTTTATATTTTTGCTCTGTTTGAAAATAAAACAATTCTTTTTCCCCATGGTTTTTAAGGCTTTTAAAATAACTTGTTAACACACTTTTTTCATTTATTATTTAGAGTATTTACTACATGTACATACATACATATATGTAAATATGTATATGTACATATATGTATATGTGTATGTACAAAAATGCTTATAATTGTTTGTATATTTGTTTTTAAAGTAAATGTCATATTTAATTTATTTTCGTTTAAAAATTTATTTGTCGTGGTTCCAAAAAGGAATTTGTAAGAAATTTTTTCTTACATACAAATGTGTTGAAATAGACCTTTGAATGATTAACTAAATATTGAATAATTACATACATATTTATTATATTTCAAAGTTTAAGATGAAATACATTAAAATAAACTTGACACAATTTAGATCGCGTTAAAAACTATTTGTTTAACATTTCCTCATTCAAGAATATGAAAAATGTACGTACAAAAATGTATATTTATCAATCCACATTCTTTTGTTTTTATTTCAAATATGATTTATTCCTCGAGATCACGATCATATCTATGTGTCTACATTATTTATACATTTTTGTAATAGAACTACATATATACTTATATAATTAAGTATGAACATAACTTTAAACACAACTTTTTATGGATATATGCACATACATATGTTATATGTAAATTTGGGACAGATCACACAGTTTTTTCTTTGGACGAGCGAACACTAATCTCTATGCTCTGTTAACTGCAAGAACTTTATTATAATTATATTCGCAGCAGCATATGCGATCTTTTCTGTTTTTGGTTTTCGTATTTAATTTCTTTGACTTCGCTTTGATGTCAAACTCACATGTCGCTGACTACTTGAAGACGTCGCCTAACAAAATCATACTGAATGACAGGCTACTTTCAGACTATCTAATAGGCTAGAAATCCCCAGCAGCAGCAACAGCAACAGTATTTAGGCGCAATAATTATAAGAGAATTATATGCATGCATATAAACATATGTACATATGTACGTCTACATACTACATACATACATACATACACTTTTTTATTTAGCCAAAGTAATAATACATGTATTCACTGAAATAAACAGGCAGATACACAGATCCATTAACACTCGTTTGTAATCGTGAACACAAAATTTCTTTAACCGAAAATAATTTATGTAGACGGAAAATGTTGAATTATTTGCCGATGTACTCGTATGTGCAAAAGTGTTTTTGAGCCATTAGAAGTTTCAAACATTAACTAACGCTCCAAATATCCTTTACGTACGTATTACAACGCAGAGTATCCACAAGCACTTGCACACCGGACACATGTATGAGTTTTCCTTTGTTTTAGCCAAACTCGCCTCAAAAACTACAACATCGTCTCACGCACTTATATACGATACAAATACATAGTTTTGTATGTGTGTGCGTTTCACTACTTTGCAAAACAAGTGGCATAAGTCGAATAATAAAGGCTTATGCCCAGGGCAACCAAAATTATATTTTTAAAGAGTGATGGCACGTCAAACGTGCATGTGTATACATATGGTATGTGGGAATGGCTAGTAACGGAATTAAGTGGCAGCGCTTACTGATTGCAAGGTCTATTTCTACAGGTCACAGCAAGAGCTCAGGTGACGGCTTTTGTTCACATTTCATATGTGTCAAAGTGTGTTTACTTTTTTCTCCTTCTGTTTACATTTTTGCCCGCCATTCCTGTTTTCTTTTGTATTTGTTTACATTTTCAAGCGCCGTTATGTTTTTCTGAGACTGGGAATTAAATTGCAATCGCCACTTTCTATTTTGCTACCTCAATCACCGTGCCACGGCTTGTTGATCTAGACTTCCATACAGAACTTTTACAAGTTTTACAATTTTTTAGCCATACACTGTCAAATGCGTGTGCTCACAAATAGAGACAACGTGCATTTTCAAATAATTACAAAACACTAATGGGGTTCTTATAGAAAAGGAAAATGTCTTGTTTTCTTTAAATTTATTGTTTTTATACACGCAGTGAAGTAACATATTCGAGAATACGAATATTAAATTAGAATTTTTTTGATATTTAGTCCTATGTCTCGTAAACTTGCTAAGGTTTGCTTCTATTATATGAATATGAGTATTTTTATTACTAATATTATCATTATTATTATTATTATTATTATTATTATTATTATTATTATTATTATTATTATTATTATTATTATTATTATTATTATTATTATTATTATTATTATTATTATATACATTTTGAATTTCTCCTTAATGGGTATCAAAATACATTTTGGAAGCCTTAGCCTAAAAAAAAATATATTGTATTAATTTCCCTATATATGAACATTTAGTTCATGAAATTTCTGGTAATATGACAGGTATCGATGCTGACTGACTTCTGCATGGTATCGATGAGGTTTCGTCGGAGTCCAAGGGTGTTCATGTTTGTACAGAGCAATTTGTCAATTACACCTTCAGCGCTTATTATTATTGGAAGGATCTTGATTTCCGATATTATTATTATTATTATTATTATTACATATTATTATTATTATTATTATTATTATTATTATTATTATTATTATTATTATTATTATTATTATTATTATTATTATTATTATTATTATTATTATTATTATTATTATTATTGTTATTATCGCTATGTACCAAAAAGCTTAGCTTTGGCGATAACATCCAAAGAAATACTTAAAAAGTCTTTAATTTGACTCTATATCGCACGATAGCGAAGGGTGAATAAGATTGGGCACAGCCGAATATAAAACTTTTGCTTCATTTTTTTGTTGTTTGTCTATTTATCACATTATTCAAGTTTAAATCATGCGTGATGTTTTTATTTTCAGAATGACTCGTTTAGGATTCCTTTTACAATTCTAGCACAAAAAATCGTTGTCTCTTCACCACATCTATTTATACTCCAATATTTTGAAAAATCTAAAAAATTCTCGGCATGTACTACTCGTATATTATCGTTACGTGTGGACTTATATACAAATGTGAAATGCTTAAGCATTTATTTACAATTTCGTACATGCTTATGTGCATGTACATATGTATATGTATGTACATATGTATATAGGGTTGTATGGGCTCGTGTGTTTATATTATGTTTTTTTTATAAACAATGGATTTCTTGCTCAGAAATTTGGGAAACATCTCTTTTTAATGTTTATTTCGAGTGGCCGAACTGATCTCAACGTCATAACTTTATGGGGCCGCTGAGAGTGAAAATTCTGCACAAGAATTTCTCTTGGCCACATAAACAATGCTGCTCTAAAATAAATGCTTTAAAAAACATTGGATGTTTGCCTTTCCTATACAAAAATAATTTCAGTAGAGATGGATGGAAGGATACGTATGCATGTGGATTAATGTGCTTATTCCGTAAGATATTCATATGTGACGTCATAAAGTACACACAGTCGTATTGGAAATGAAAGTTAAAGCAGTCTAAAGTTGGATTTTTTAATAGAAAAACGTGTTCCAAATCATATTTTGACTTAAATAATCGTTTATGATTAGCGCTCCATTTAGTTTGCTAGTAAAAATCTTCGAAACGATATATAAAATTTTAAATAGTTTTTCGTTTTTTTTTCATATATAAAAGTTTTAAATGCACTAAATGTAATATTTAAATTTTAAAATCGTAATTTAAGGAAAATTTATATATTAGATAAGTAATCAAATTACAATGTTTAGTTGAAACAACATGAAATGAACTTTTCATAAAGAAAGCCGATATTGTTACAATAAGGAAAATGCAAAAATGTGGTCAATTTAAGGAGTTTCTCCAGGTAAACCGTTAAAAGTGTTTATTCTTAAGGTAAAGTTCGAAAGCTCAATTATGTAATAGACAACATAGAAAATTCAACAAGAATGGTAGAAAATTACTTGAAAAAATTGCAAACTTCAGATTATAATCCCATTTTCATTTGGGTAACAATAATTTAAGTTCACTGCAAATTAAAACCAAATCAAAATCTAAAAACTAAGCAAAATATAAACCGGCACGTTTTGTGAAAATTCATAAAAAATAACTAAAATATTACAAGTTCACAAAATATTTAGAAATATTTAGAGCAGAAAAAGGACACCACATTTAAAAATTTACCGCACAATTGCAGCAGGACTACAATTAATAAAATATCCAATATTAAAAAATCAAAACGGAAAAATCTTTCCCTTCTTGCAATATATACTATAGTATATATGTATGTACATAAATATATACAAGCGTATGTTCATATGTATGAATTTTACTTCATCTTATGAAGGGGATATCGAATGAACTTAGGAAAGTAAAGCCTCTTTTTTCATAAAAATTTCATTCCTTTCAAACATTTACATACAAACAATGTAAAAGAGTTTACAAAAAATAAAACTGGAATAATCGGTCACCAATCTTTATTTTTTCTTAATGCACCACCTTCGATGCCACCCACAATCATCACCAGCGGCAGCAGGTGCAGCAGAGAAAAGTAAGAATTTCGTAAAAACAAACCGCATTATTGTACTCGTACAAAAAATCATTAAATGCCAGTGAACGAACGCGAAAAAGCCAAAATAAAATTCGTTTTATTTTGATTTTTTATTACGGGCCCCATAAAAAAAATCACATTTGTCATGTTGTGGATGGACATCAAACATTCTCATGTACTCGTTCGTACATGTGTACATTCTCATGTACGTAAATACAACTGTGTGAAGTATGTATGTACTTATGTCTAGTTAGTTTTTTTGCCTGTTCACATCACTGTCCAAATTTTGAAAATATTCAGTCATGCTGGGGTTTTCTGACTTGTGGTGGGCGTAAATGGAATGCTAATATATAATAATTTCAAAATTGTTATTTCGCTAGATATACACATAAATACGTACACGTATGTGTGTATATTTTTATTATTATTTTTTATTTTATTGGATAAAAGTAAAAATAGTGCAACTCGCAATTTTGTAAGGAAATTCTTAACAATTTCATTCGTCTCGATTACGTTGAAGTAACTGGCAATTGCTTTATAAAAATTACCTTTTGGCTTCAAATGCAATACATAAGTATGTATCTTATATAAACGAAGTAAATCGTAACAAAATTAATCATTTCGCGCTGCATTCAATTGAATATTTGAATGCGGTATGGCCAAGTGTAAAAAATACGAACGGAACCACTTGTTAAGGTTAAAACTTACAAGTGGCCATATGCATACACACATATTGGACAACTAGTGGCAGTTGCTGCTTGTTTTTTGTTTTGACTCGAATCTTGTCTATCTTACAAACAGACAAGCGATATACTCGTACATACAGACATACGAGTATACGAAGTACGAACAATAATTATGTACACATTGATATGCATTTACGATGTACATAAGTATGTACATATGTACTTATACGAAACACATAAGCGTTTGTCTGATTTTGTTTTTCTTTCCTCTGATTGGGCCAAATGCTTCAAAAAATATTAAGTTGCTATAAATTTACAATTAAAATCGAAATGTGCGATTTGGAAATCAATGTATTTACAATGTGTATTAATTGATCATAAAGAACAAATACATACTCGTACATACATACAAAATATTGTCAATGAGACATTGCAATTGTCAACCCCACCAGTTTTTAATCTAGCAAATAGGTATCATAAGCTACATAAGTACATATAGGAGTGTAAAATGCGCTCCATCCTCCATATTCACATCCTCGACATTGAAATCATTTCCGGGAGTAAGATTTTGAATGCAGAATTTTATATGGCAACATCTAAAAACACAAAAACTTTACTTTTAAGCTCGAAAACTTTGCCACATGTGTGAATGACAAGCAGATACTCATTGTCATTCGTTTTCAATACGTATGAGTTGAGGTTGAAATAATACTCATACGCAACCATTTCGTATGAAATGAAATATACTGAGATGGTGTATTTTGTGGCAGGAGATTGTCATTCTCTTCAGTGATTGTGTATGTATAAATAAGTATATGTATACAGGACCGCCATTGCAGGATGTTCTCTATTTTATAACTAGTTAAGGAATTGGAAGCTTTCAGTTGAAAAAATTAAATTTTTATGTATCTTGCGATAAGATTACCGTTGGAAACGTTATAGAATTGACATCCGGAAATGATACACACTTTCCAATAGTCGTAATTTTTTTTTTCTTCTATAATAGTAATAGTTTCATTTATTTATATATTGAAAGAAAATAATATTTTCAATTAAATTTAAAGAAACAAGTACTTTCTTGATAAAAAAGAAACCAAAAGAAAATAAAGCATTCTAAGCCTACTGTGATTATTAATTTTGTAATAATCATATATAATATAGAATTCTCATATTGTATTTGATTCGTTTGGCATAAGCATATACGGTTGAATGTTTTCAAGCTGCCTAAAGTTCACTGCCGATTTGGTTTAGCGACCAAGGAAATGTCGTCATATGCCGACATTTCAACTAAAGCTACAACAAATAATATATTTATTTAAATCTATTGCTTAAAAGATTAGTCGGAAGAAATATTCCAAAATAATAAATTTTAATAATATATGTACATATATTCA
This sequence comes from Germaria angustata, assembly GCA_963681545.1. Classification (NCBI taxonomy): domain Eukaryota; kingdom Metazoa; phylum Arthropoda; class Insecta; order Diptera; family Tachinidae; genus Germaria; species Germaria angustata. The sequence goes on from OY813002.1 coordinate 95,933,378, forward strand.
AAACAAAAACATTTAGGTATTTATGACGTTTCTTTTGCGTTGGATAGCTAAATGCATTGGCTTTCATTCGAATTTTCTTTTTTTGGCGAAAAAAGAAAAAAATTTTTGTAATTTTTTCAAAAAAAAAAAAACAAAGGGGATAGGTCATCATAATTTTTGAGGAAAAAAATTTTTTTCGCACTACCCGCGAAAAAAAAATTCGCATTAAATCGTTACTAGTAAAGCGTTCCTACCTTACCTTTGTCACGTAAGTATGTACTTACATACTTATGTATATAGTAGATAGTAAGGTATATTCGTTTACTAAGAATTTACTAGTCGTTAGTGTTGATGTATTCGAAAAATTTTTAACAAGAGTAAGTATTTTGTAAATTTCTAAAAACAAAAGTAAATATATTTTTTGAGAAAAGAAACTACTCTTAAGCATAACTTGTGTGGTTTGTGCCACTGTGCTCGAATTCAGCTGAGCAGAATATTCTACCTTGGGCATATAAATGCTTTCTTAAGCGATGGAATCACAAATGGTATATATAAGTTCCCGTCGTTCCCTTCAGGATCATATTGCCTCTTATTTGAGGTCTCGTTAGTCTGTTATTTTCAGATAAGCAGGTCCTATTCTGATGATGGGGCTGTTATCTACGCCAACATACTGGCTGAGTGTAAAACACATTTATTTATATAGCGAACCGCTTTACAAGAACAGACGTCTGTTTGCAGTCGCTCCAACTAGGAGAACAGGTGCTGCAGATGCCTCTCAATTCGCCGATGTTTGGCGGGTGTCAAGAATATCGCCCAGGGACGACCACATTGAGGTTTGTGAGTCGACTTGGAGAGTAATTGATAAGGATATCCCTGGATTCACTAAGTAGAACCAATCAGAAGTTTTGCCTCATCATTATACTCCGTGGTAACGCAAATCGTATATAAGTACTTCTTCATAAGCAAAAAGTGTTCGATCAGTTATATTTTTCTAAAATTTAGGAACAAAAACAAAGGAACAGACGTAATTACAAATATTGACAAAAATTTTACCGAGAATTTGGTATATGTATGAATCAAATAGTTTTGCATATTCCTATTCACTGGGTGTTACGTTTCGTTACGGTCTGAACTAAAAAAATAACTATATAAGTATATATAAATTTAAAATCGACAACAGAGTTCTAAAGATTTCTAACAATTTCAGTTCTTGCAAAATGCATTATTCGTTGTGGCCGACATTTCATTGGTCGCTAAACTAAAAAGTTAGTGAAGTTTAACTGTATACATGTTGCAAGATAAATAAAATAGATTTGTATGGCATAAACATCCGAGATTGAATGTTTTCAAACTGCTTAAACTTCACTGACGATTTTGTTTAGCGAGCAATGAAATGTGGGCATATGAAGAGCTAAAGCCACAACAAACAATGCATTTTGCAAACACTCTAATTGTTTCAGCAATTAGTTGGGGAGAATATCCGGAATAATAAATTTTAGTTTTTAATAAAATTTTTTTCAATAATCGATATTTTGGAAGCAATTAAAATGTCATTTCTTAAGAATCACTCACTCTTTTAATTGGCTATAAACATATGTATGTACATATGTATGTATATATGAATGCGTGTAGACGGAGAGTGGTTGGATAGATATTTATAAATGCGATTAAGTTGTGGCATTTCAGCGAAACGACAAATAACATCACAATGCAATTAATAGAAGTAAAGCTTTATTTATTTTTAGACATTGTCCATTATTCTTAAAATTTAAGAATTTCGCTTACGTATACATGCATTCAAAAATAATTGAACCGAAATACAATATTAACGAATTCGAAAATGCTCTTTGGAGAGTTGAAACATGTTGCCACAGCAACAATCGGAAAGTGTAAACAGAAATGATATTTAAATAATACCATTTTATTTTTAAATTTTAGATGGTTATGTATGTACATATTTATGTATGTATGTACATATTTACAAGAAATAAAAACTAGTGTTTTTTTTTGTACGGTTTTCAATCGATCTCTATTTTTGCGCATTAGGGTAGATTAAAACTTAATTCTATTGGTATATAATGCTCTCTCCCTTATGTTTATCTGAAGCATGCTTGTTCGTTATAAAGGTAATTAAAACAATTGGATTGTTAAGCAATTTTTTTCGCCTTGTCATAAAGCATAACACATTTCTTAAATTTTCAATTTTAATCATTGTTTATTATCTACTAGGATTAATTCGTAATGAGCCCATGGTCAAATTCAGTTCGGTGAGTAAATCATTTGCAGCTGGTCCTCTTTGTGTCAGATTGGCTATTACTTGTTGTACTTCTGGGCATCCGACGCAAGCATTTCGTATAGCCAAAATGCTCCATTCCTTCATTACTAAAAAAAATTTTTTATTAAAGTTTACAATGGAAACACGGTTATGCAAATCTATTTCGAACACTTACAAGGGTTTCGCGCGTCCATATTAGTGCATTCGAACAGAGTTGGTAGTAGCTGTGTATCCAGACAATATCCTTTGTTGGCGTCATTGTTATAGAGTAGATTAGCTATGCATCGGACAAGCAGTGTTTTTAATTCAAATGATATTTCCGATTGGTAATCTGCTGGAATATTTGATGAGGGTGCTACCTCCTCTAACTTCTTCATTGGTGAGAAAATTGTACTTTTGCTATCATTACTAGCTGCAACTAGACAACGTAAGAGGCTTGACACATTTAAAAATAATGAATGATCCTTAGAGTAAAGCTGGAAATAACTTTCCGATCCAGAGGCAGAAGCTATACACCGTAAAAGAGCGTAGGCTTCTTGTGGCTTCATTTTGTCAATTTCCTGCAGAGATGCGACGCGAAGAATACAATCAGACTTTACCTTGAACTCTTTAGAAATGTGATTTAATAAAAAATTATGCACGAGACCATTTGGACTATCTTGCCGTAAATAATTATTCATATAATCTAGGAAGGTTAACCTTTCATTTGCAGTTAGTTGTGCATAACACTTAACAGTGCTGCGCCCTTTATTAACTAAAAACTCTTCGAATATGAAATGTAGGAAATCAAATTGTTCAGAACATTTCCTCTCTAATATAATATGCCACACAGATAAAGCTGATCTCAACGCCTGCAGTTCCTCAACCAAAGTTTCTTCAGAGTCTGATTTCATAACATTGTATATTATCATTAACATAATATTGACTTTGCCGTCAATCTTGTGTAGATTGCTTAAGCATTGTAAAATCTTAATACCAAAAGTTTTCCAAACTAATGATTGCGACTTTTCATTGTTTACAATCATGTTAGCCACCAGTTGCCATCCTATTGTCTGCAATTGTCCAAGACCGTTTTGTTCAGATTCATCTGAAGCTTTTTCAAACAATAAGTTGTACAAAAATATCTGTAAAGCTTCATTTGATGCGATCTGGAGTTGTATATTAGAGCCACGTGCACAAAGATTCCTGAGTATCCTCAAGTGATTGGAAATTTCTACAGAGTCCGAAGTAATATCATTTTGTTTTTGCAGAATGTTGATTATTCCTTCCTGGACCTCCGCAGAAGTGCCGCTATTAATAATACAAATTTAAAAACAAATGCCAAATATCACACAGAAAAGTACTTGCCTCATTATGTATTGAAAATGAAATTATCAGCTGTGAGCGTCCCACAAATAAAATAGGAGATTGCCAGACTGTCTGGATCGTTAAATTGTACTAGCAACAGAACCGAGGCGAATTGAAAATTTCACAGCAGCAATGCATATTTGTATGTGAGAAAATAACGAAAATATATCTAAAAAACACCAATACACGTTGATAGTTTTTGCTTAAAGCTTGATATTATTCCTGTTGAGGTTTCAATTGCCAGAATGTGACGTGTATAACACAACACTAAAATCTTTTTTAAATAATCTGGCATGCTTATATTACAAATTCAATAGAGCGTAGTAGGCGAATTCACTATTAATAACCCACTATCACGGCAAATTCATTACCCACTATGGGCCAAGGTATATTTATTATTTGTGTTGCTATTGGCCATTGATTGGAATAGCAGAAAAAATCGTAAAGAAACAGGAAAAACACAAATGTCTAATAATTATACAATGCGAAAACTGCAGAAAAAACAGAAACGATGTGAATTAATTATTCAAAATGATTGTGGTATTCTGGCTTCTAAAAGTCCTACACAGTACGTCGGAATATTGAACGCCGGCTTATCAACAGGACTCACCGAAGAACTTGTTATGGAAAGAGTGGAGAAATACGGAAACATTAGAAAACTTTTATTATTATCAAATAAGTCATATTGTTTTTTGGAATGCGCTGATGTAGGTCACGCTGTTTCAATTGTCAATAATATGCATGGACTAGCGCCAATTGGACAAAACCAGACAGTTGTGTTTTTAAGTTACTTTGAGAAAATGCCTGAAGTGGAAAACTCAACTTGGTTGAAACCTTTGCCTGAAGGATTAATCTTAATAACGGACTACGTGACAGAAAGTGAAGAACTTGAGCTGTTAAACATATTAGAAATGGATCATGATTCAATTGATTCTTCCTTGAAGCATCGACAAGTAAAACATTTTGGATACGAATTTCTATATGACATTAACAATGTGAACCCGCAGCAGAAATTGGATAGGAGAATTCCTTCCGAATGCAATTTTTTGTGGGGAAGATTAAAAGAGTTTTGCGTTGAAAATAAACTGTCATTTGATTGGCAAGAACCAGATCAACTTACCGTGAATTCCTATAAAGCAGGACAGGGTATACCACCACATGTTGATACTCATAGCGCGTTTTTAGATCCTATTATCTCGTTGTCTCTAGAGGACCATGTTGTTATGGAGTTTAGAAAAGGCTTAGAGCGCCGTCCGGTGTTGCTTCCACGAAGGTCGCTATTAATTATGTCTGGAGAATCACGTTATGATTGGACACATGGCATTACACCCAAAATAATGGATGTAGTGTTGACTGCTAATGGAAATCTTACAACTCAGCGAAGATCTAAACGAACATCACTTACATTTAGAAAACTTCGGAATGGGCCATGTTCTTGCAAATACCCTACACTATGTGATTCCCTTCTAAAGGAAAAGTCATTGGTTAGTACTAACCGCATTGCTTGCGATAAAGCTGTTCTTTTGGAAGAGAAAAATGTGCATAATGTTTATGAGAGCATAGCCAATCACTTTAGCGAAACACGTCACTCCCAGTGGCCTAGAGTTGCGGAGTTTTTAAAAGGTTTCGAGTTATCGTCTGTCTTGATTGATGTGGGGTGTGGAAATGGAAAATATCTTAATTCCAATCGGAATCTGCTAAACATCGGCTGTGATCGAAGTAGTGGTCTACTCAAACTATGCAACGCCCTGGAATACAATGTATTTCGTTGTGATTGCCTTCATATTCCCATTCGTTCCAATTCCGTTGATGGATGCATAAGTATAGCAGTTATACATCATTTGGCAACAGCGGAACGACGATTGGGCGCAATAAAAGAACTCGTTCGCATATTAAGACCTTCCGGCCGGGGTTTGATATATGTCTGGGCAAAAAACCAAACCGCTGGCAATAAAAAATCGTCATATCTGAGACAGAACAAACCGTTAAACAAAAATAAAACAACAGAAGCTGAACTAAGAGAGCAGACAAAACGGCAATTAGAAGAAAAGGCTAAAGAAGCGCCAGTGGCATTACCAGTCCACTCAAATCGAACTACTTTTGAACAACAAGATGTCCTGGTTCCTTGGAAAGCCAAGACACCTGAAGAACAAAAGCAACAGAAACCAACATTTCTCAGATTCTACCATGTTTTCGAAGCAAATGAATTGGAAGGTTTGTTGGAAGGTATTTCGGAAGCTAAAATTATTAAAAGTTACTACGACCAAGGAAATCATTGCTGTATATTTGAAAAGGTTAAATTTTCTACGTAGCTGACTTTTCCACAACCCACTTCACCCATTTGTAAAATGTTCTGTTTTCATTTATTCAATAAATATGTTTTATGATATAAATTAAATAAAATAAAACATATTTGTAGTAACTGAAAAAATATGATCTTTAATTTGTTGTTAAGCGTGCAGCGATTATTAATTTTAAAATAGCCATAATTATGCAGGCGGTAGGTATAGCTGAGTATGCAGTTGTGAGCATTTCAAAAATTTAAATACATTTAACAAAATGCGAATGTCAAGCAGTTGTTATGAAAAAACGAACGCTTAAGCCATATTATTTAGTGCTTTCAATATATAAAACCAACGCCTTTTGGTCAAATTATGTCAAATGTTCCATTTTGTGGCAAATAAATTGCACATTTTAGAATATGCATATATACTCCATCCTTTGTGTTAAAAATATAAAGAACAAGGGAGTGATTTTATTTTGCTTTAAAATATTTAACTCGTGATGAAAGTTTACCATTTTTTCGTAATTCTTTTATTTTATTAAATTAGAAGGCGACACAAATATTTATAGATTTAAATATGATATTAAAATTTATCAGCTAATACAAAAAGAAAAACTGAATATACGAGTAATTAAAATGTTAAAACTATGTTATACATTTATTGTTAATTTAATTGGACCATGAATTGACAATTACATTTTAAAATATAATTATTTCCATACAAATGTACATATACCTACATATATGTAGGTATATTGTTATACAGTGAATACCTATTCAATATACACATTTACTTTTAACAAAACAAAGAAGTATATAAAACGTTTTAATCGACAAATAGTTATAGTTTAAAGAATATTTTATGGATATGCAACTATTTTTTATATAATGTAAACTCTCTGGTGAAAATGTAAAAATTCTTGCAATATGTATTAGTCCCAAATGAGATATACTCGTATGTGTGAACAGTCGGGGAATAACTACCTGAAAGAAATATATAATGATATCTTAGATTTTCGAGATACACATAGCCAACAAATACTAAAATATTCTAATATAACAAGTTACTAAGTACTAAACTAGTGTAAATTAATTATTGTGGAAGAAAAATAAGTACGCGTTTTATACTATTAAAAAATTCGTTAGGATTATTCGTTTTCTTTCGCTATAGAGGCGATTTCTTCAGATTGCTCGAAACAACTGTTTCTTTAATAAGTAAATTGTAGGAAAAATAAAGAAATGTATATTCGTGCCGGTTTTCGCGACAAGGTATTTGCCGGAGAAAGCTTTTATCCCTATTGTACAAAATAATTTACAAGTAACAAAATACTAAGTATATGTACGTAAATAAAATTTACCATGTCACTTCAGTTATTAACGTATTAGAAAGCTCAAGGATATTTTATATAAAAATATTTTTCATCAAAATTAAGTAAACTAGTGATAGTATACGAGTATTATATCAAACTAAAAAATCCGTCTCCAATTTATCGGTATATTAATCTCGGAATCTATAGCATGTAGTCGTCTAGTGGCCATAATTCTAAAAATTCGTACAGTTGAACATACATACTTAAATATTGAATATAAAAATTTGTAAAATATTCGATGCAAATAAACAACACAAGTTTTTGTTTAATTTATGAAATCAGCCTACTAATTTCAAATTGCACTAATGTTCTGATTTTTTAATTTGAAAGGAAAACTTCCTTCAATAAAAAGCTGGAAATTTGCTTCTCATTTAAACATTTTGGAAAGTATACGATACTACAAAATATAATATTTTGCTCATCTGCTTTTCCTGCTATTATATAAATGCTTGTGAGCTGATAAGGATTCACATGGGCACCTTCTACTCAAGATTTTATACTCACATTTCGTCTAATAAAAACTACCGATCTGGAAATAAAAGTGGGTCTGCATACTACAGCAAGTGAATTTATAAATGAAAAACCACTGGATGATGTGGAATAGGCATTATAAGGTTAACATTCCGTAAGGTAAGAAGTAAACACGAGCTTTGTGCATCAGGATGTAAAGGAAGTTTCTTAAGAGATTATGAATACTTTTTAAAGAAGCTATAATATACTTATAAAAAGACTACCAAAAAGTAATTTACAATTTTTATAAGAAATTTTAAACAAAAACAAATTCAATATTTATTTTATTTTTGCCAGAGAACATCAAGTTATGACATTGATTGACCAAATGAGCGATAATTGTGTATGTGTATGTCGAAAAGTTCGAATGAATCAGTAAATGAATTTTTAAAAAAGTGGCGAAAATATTATTATAAATTTCTTCTTAATATAAAGTTGGGAATACAGTAATTTAAAAACATTAATAGGGATTAGAGAAATATTTTTGAAATAAACTAATAAGAGGTGGCGAAAGAAAATGTCAAGGTGCAGAAGTAATATCACAATTTGAACTAGATGCATTTTTTTGAAAATGAAAATAAATGTAATAAAAAACGACTCCAATACACAGTTCAAAAACCGATATAATCCAATAAATTTGAAAACAGGTCCCTAAATGGCGGAGTTATGTCATAAGCAGACAGACATAAATTCCTATATTCCGGGTGTGAGTTGAATTTAATGGAACTAAATTTTGATAAATGCAAACGTATGTGTTTCTTGCGAAGAAGCCATATGAACGTTAAATACTCCTTGGGTTGTTATGAGCTGAAAACTGTTTCTACTGTCACAGATCTAGGAATTTTAATGGAGCCAAAACTGAATTTCATCCAACATATTTCCTGGATTGTAAGTAAAGCAAGATGTCAACTCTGCTTCATCAAGCACTGCGCCAAGGAGTGTGATGACCAGAATATCACCAACTAACACTTTATGTCGCTCGTTCGTCCGATTTTGGAATATGTATCAATAATATGGGATCCGGCATATATATGAAAACGGTACAAAAACAGTTTTTAATATTTTGTTTTCACGGACTACAATGGAACCCACTTTGTTTTCCTACGTATAAAGCTAGACTTGCTCTAATTAAGTTACCATCTTTGAGTAGTCGAAGATCTATGCTAAATGTAATGTTTATTCTAAACACAATTAATGGTAAATCGAGCTCTGAATTTTTAGTTGAAAATATATCTTTCTGCGTACCTCAACGTCCTACACGCAACTAATCTCCATTGGATATAAAATTCTTTAAAACAGACTATGCTAATTCTGATCCCTTCGTTCAGAGCTGAAGGGAATTTAATAAACTTTATATTTTGTTTGCTTTGAATAACTTTAGATAACTATTATACTTTTAAATTTTGTATTTACAAACATACTTACATACATACTTATATAAATATATGTATGTACCTATGTAATCAGTCTGTAAGAATTGTAAATTCATAGACTTGAAAATAAAAATAAATCGTTATTTCGGGGCGACCACTTTGTCCGTCCAAATTCTACTTAAATTTCTATGAAACCAAACTGCAAGCTACACTTTGAAAATCAGTGCATAAATGGAGGAGTTATGTGAAAATCAATATTTCGAGTGGACTATTTGCTCTTTCCATTTTCGAAAAACAAAGTTATGCATCCAACTACTTGTAAGCAAACCCTTAAAAATGGAAAATCGGTTCACAAATGATAAGGTTATGCGTGTATACACATGAACAGAAAACCTCCTCCTTTTTTGAAGTGGGTTAAAAAAGAGTTCTGTTTTCATAAGAAATATCTTATGGAGGTTCGTATCGCTCCACGGCTTGTTGACAATTAATTCTCTATAAATCTGCATCATGAATTTTAACCCTCAAACAGCTGACTGTTTACTTTTACCTATTTCGGCGGACTGGTTTACATTTGTAAACTCATATGTAATATACGAATATACGTGTAAAGATGCAATAATAAAATGTAAATTTGTGTTTTAAAGCTCAGAGAAAACACGTGTATCGTTCTTAAAGTGAAAACAAACGAAAAATAATAAGAAAAATGTCAAAACGTGCACGGAATGTTGTGGAGCCACCAGTTTTTGAACTCCAAGGAGGAGTTCTTCCAGTCGATGTGCATTAAATTTACCTGAGCCTGAGGCTGGGCCCAGCAATGTTAAACAACGCAGGTATATTTTCAATGTTTTTATGTATAAATTTTGTCATTTATGTTTTTGTGTATTTATTTGTACAGTAATGAAGTATTGCCTTGTGGCGGTAGCTCTATTCGGTATAACCGGTTTGGCAAGATCGATGTAACCAGGTGTGTATCATGTCTTCATATGTGAAAGTCCATTTTAATTTTTATTTAGATTGACCGAAGCGGAATTAGACGAACTTCTAGCAAGCGAGAGCGATGGTGGCAGCGACTGCAATGATGAAATTGAAGATATCGATTGAGTTCCAAATGAAGCAGCGTCGGACGAAGAATTGGAAGACGTACTTGAGATTCATGAAAGCCACTACGACGATGACGATGAGAGGAATGATGGAGAGGTCGGTGATGCAGGTATGATTAAAAAGGTTGAAGAACCTGATTGGAATGCTATCATAAATCTTCTTGGACCAGACATAACGTATACATCGAATACGTATACACTACATGATCTAAAAATCCGCTTCCCACTACTCGAACACGATTGCACAATATTATACGAGAAAATAGTCAGTATTCGAAAATTCAATATCTTTGGTTATATTTTTTCTATTATCCATTCTAATTTGTTTTTTATTTTATTTTTGTATTCGGCAGGTGGCCCATCCAATAGAAATATGCAAACTCCTAGTTCCATAATTGCATTGGCGAACGATATGACCACTCCGAACATCAGACGTCGTGCACAGATTAGCCATGTCAATCGTTGGTCTCATGTTCGGAATGCGATGCTGGACATGCTGGACATCAGGAGCCTTCCATCGGATCAATTGCAAGCAAATTCAGGAATATCGGGCATCAAAGGAAAGTGCGTCTTCTGCGTAATGGAGAAAAAGCAAAGCGTAACCCGAAAGTATTGCACTCTTTGCAGTAAGAAGATATGTCTTACGCACTGTGTCACGATTAAAAAGTGCCCAGATTGTCAATAATTATTTCTATTTTTTTCTCTAATTATGCATAATTTTGATTTCTTTTAATTTAATTTTGAATAAACCTTGAATTTTCTTGAAAAAAAATACATGTGCTCTTACTATTTAATTCTTTATATATCAAATTATACTGGTTTACAAATGTAAACCAGTCAGCCGTTCAGCAGGTAGTTTTCAAAAACTGGTAAAATGAGGAACAGAAAAATATTTTACCACTCCTATATTCTTATATTCGGTTTAGAAGTAAATTTGTAGTTCTCTTATGAAGTTTTAAGAAATTCGGACAATTCTAAATACATAAAAAAACTTTAAAAAGTCGAAAAGTTTACATTTGTAAACTGTCAGCTGTTTGAGGGTTAAATGCAAGAATGGCAGTCAATTGATATTATGTCATTACTTCTGCGCCACTCTGTAGTAAATAAGTCTACCTGAAGAAAGTTTTTCTAGCCTAATTTTATTTAATTATTTTATGATTCTGGATTCCCTAATTGATAGTTTTATATGTATAGCAAGTATGTATGTAGTTCCATTCGAAGGCAATCGAACATAAGTATATTGTATGTATGTATGTTTAAATAGATTTGCTACTTTCAATTTACATTTGCATGGAATTTTTAATTTTGTGTATAATACAATTTTTTTGAACAATTGTTTTTTTTTAAATTCATTATAGCAGAATATGTTCATTCAATATACACATTGATGTATACATAAATTCATATGTAAATATAAATTATTATTTTCACGTACATATATTTTTATTAAAAACACTTAAATGTACATACATTTTTGAATATTTTGTAGACTTAAATTATTATTATTTATTTAGGTAAAGCTTCCAGGTGGATTTTCATACAATTGATTTAGAAGTTGGTCTGCTGCTCGTAGGATTATTGTATTATTGTAAAACGCTGTTAAAAATATAATGTATTCAATAAAAAGGTTTCCTAATTGTGAGTGGATAATGTTTATCAATTGATATTTTTTGTTGGTCTCTGACATTTCAATAGTGATAATTCTAAAAATACTTTTGCTATTTATGTACATGTAAAGAGTGTGTTCCTTTGACGCATGACCTTTCCGTTAAATACGTCGTGTGATATGTTTTATACCGTAAGATTTTGGCCCATTTGTATTCGTTTGCTTAAACTAGTTCCCGATATTCTATACAGAGTCAATCAAAATATTGAGCACAAAAATGAAAATTTTCATTTAATGGATGTGTGAAACCGATGAAGGGGACATAATGCAACAGCTTAGCAGTAGATTTATAACCTGAAACTTTTTTAAACTTTTAATAATAAACGAAGGAGCTTTCGTAATTAATAGTTGAGATAAATTTCAGTAGTGCAGTGTTGAGTATTTACAGGGAAATGTTTTTGTTTCATTTAGAGGATAAGTTTTATCCCTTGTTAATAATTCATATACCGGCAAAACTCAATCAGCACTTTAGCTTTTTGTGAAATAATTAGTTTATAATGTGATGGATGATAACGATTGGATGGATGATAACGATTTCGAGTTAAATTTCGAAAGTTATTTACCTTTTCTTTTAGGAATATGATATCTATTTAATATTTGACCATGTACTAGAAAATATAGTTTTAAGACATTTTGTAAAAAAGAAAAAAGCAGAAACTTGAGATAGAGTGCAGCATTGAAAACGATGTGCATATTTATATACCATATACATAAATGTGTACTATTTCCTTAATTATATATTGTTTAATGGCTTTTCGAATAGAAAATTTGAAACACATTAGTCCACAAATTCAGTTCACAATATTTTGACCGACATGCCGCAACGTGTATGTGTACGTGTTACACTTGCACATATCCTAGTATATGTATTATGTTTCTGTTATGTTTTGTTTTGGTCTTTAATAAGAGTTGAAAGAAATATATATGTACATTGTTGTCGAGTCACATAGAAACAATGAGACAATAGTTCATTTCATGTCATTGCGAATTTTGTGTACCTTTAGCCACGTACACTCCCGCGCAAGGGAAAAATTGTGTGCCCATCTCACTCCTTCTTATGGAAATTTTCGTTTAAGGGCAATTTTTTTTTTTGGGGACTGTGGAATATAAATGTATGCGTGTTCGTGTGTGGGTGCGTATGTGTGATATGTACATGCGTGTGAACATACACATCCACGTATTATTTTAATAATAAATAATTAGATTGAGGGTGTATAATAAATATAATTACAACTAATTGCTTTTTGTCTATAATATTTTTAATATAAGGTTTGTTCATAAAGTTTCTTATTTTAATTTAAAGCTAAATATCGATTTTCAGTTTTTTCCATTAAAGCTTTCTTTTTTATATTTGAAACTTGTGTTTTTCTTAATTTAGATTCAGAATAGGAATAAATCCATTTATTTGTGAGTTAGACCGATACATTTATTTAAAATTGTAGACAATAGAAATTGGAAGGAACATTTTCTTATTTCTTAGTTTGTTATCCGTTTGCTCTAAAATTTAAATTAATCTAATTATTAAAAAAATATTTGTATATAATAATTAAATATAATTGACCATTTGTTATTTGTCATTTAATTTCGATCAATTGGATTAATTCTATCATATTTGTTACAGGACTGAGAATTTAAATAAATATTTTTGAAAAGGTATATAAATTATTCATGTGGTTAGAGTAGGGAAAATAATGTATTTCATATTTCTTATATATATATGTATTATGTATATGTATGTATGTATATTTTTTTAATAAAAAATATCCAATTACAAATTTTAAGCCCTTATTAAAGGGTTATTTGATTTAAATCTTGAGCTATATTTTTTAATTTATACTTTTATTTAAAATTTAAGAACCTTTAGTATAGACATCAATAATTGTAAATATAAAAACGAGTTAAAAAAACGTCTAATAAATATCAGCATTAAATCATCATTGATGAAACATTGCAAACCCGAGTCGTTCGTACTATTTGATGGATCGGATAATTTTTATTTGAACTCGTGAAAAAGTCAAATAAAAATGAATCCGCGTTAATTGGTTGTCCCTTTATAATTGTATATAAAATCGATTCCTTTCCATTTCTATTTAAACATTTTCTAACTACGTTTATGTCCTCAAGGACGCAGGGGTGTTAATCAATTTTAAATAAATGTTTCGGTCACCATTTGTTACAAGCATTCGCCAGGCGGTGGTTTTTCATCGGATGGCGATGGTGACGGGCCAGAGACTGAGACCATCGGTAGATTATTTATTTTTGGCTTCATACATTTCAATTTCAGTGCTTTTGGACTACCCTGTACAGATGACAGAACCGGCGAGGACATCGAAGATCGTTGGCGCACCAAGACTTTTGAGGATTTGGGAACTGAATTCGTCGCTGGAGGAGCTGTTGTTGACGCTGCCATATCGATTGGTATTGAGACCAGTTCCTCTACAGTATCGGCAGAATCATGGGAAGCTGAGTTTAATGAAACCGTTTTAGTGGTACTCAATGGAGGATGAGCCAGTGGTGCGGATAATGGAGATGGTACGGGTGGCAAACTAGCTGTCATTGCATTGCGCTGTTCCTCTCTTATGTGGGATGGTGGCGTCTCTATTGATATACTACCCACTATTCTATTGGAAGTGGTTACTGCTGCTGAGTGGCCCATTACACTTGTAGCTGCTAATAATTTCTCGACATTTGTTTTTAAAATTGCTACCGGATGACTTTCCATGCTTTTTGACCGTTCATGCATCTCGATACCATTATCATTTTGCCCATCGTTGCCATTGTTTTCTTCTGTGTGCCATTCGGAATTATCAGCAAAGCTTTTCTGTAAAATGTAAATGAATTTCTTGAAATTCAATACATACATACGTACAAAAGTATTGAAAAGAAAAATAAAATATTTCAGCGCTTACCTTTCTACCATTTTCCGTTATATTCTCAGCACTTTTTGCTTTGCGACACAAAACACTCTGTGATCCATGGCGTCGTAAAAACTCGATCGAATCAAAACCTCGTCCCTCTGATGAAACGAAAATTGCCGAATTTATGCGACTGCGTGTTATTCGCTCCGATATCGACGTCGACTGTTCCTCTTGAAACACGTGGTAGTGCTAAAATTTTCAAATCAATTCAATATTATTTTCAATTCACATTCGATCGTACATAATATACACAAGACGCTCAGAAAAAAATTATAATAATAATAAAGAAAAGATTATTGCCCTATAAGCAATCAAAAGCAATGACGAATATTAAATTAGAATTTTATATTTTTACTGTTACAACATAAAATAAAATTAAAAAACGGAACGAAACGAGAGGAAATACGATAAAAACAAGAAACACATTTACAAATGAAACAGTTCTGCTTACACGACTACAATGTAGTGGCTGATAGGCGAGTGCTCCGCATTCGCTGCTATCAAACTGTAAGAAAAAGAAAAAAGAGAACACGGGAAGGACAAAAAACATAGACAACATTTTAATAATATGTGGACGTTCGCAAAGACAAAATAAGATAAATTATTATTTTAACAATTTCTATGGATTTATGGTATAAATATTTCTAAAAGTACTTTGTGGCGAAGAAAAGCATTGGAAAATAATAAAAAGTGTTTTGTAAAAGCCTGAAAGGTGAAAATTTCATCAAAAGTGAAATGTGTTTATAAAAATAAAATCAAACTCAATTTGAACTCCATTTTATACAATAATTTATTTAAGCCAAAAAAAATCAATTGTAATAAAGAAATTGGAAGCAATTTTACATGTTGTGATAAATGTGTGCTGACACCGAATGTGTATAATAACGTTTTGCTGATTCAGATGGTTGTAAGTCCACCAACCATTTCCAGGAACCATACCTTCGATCCATACCCATGTTTCTATTTTTTAACAATTTTATTTATTCTTAATGAATGGGAAGAAAGTATGTATTAAGGTTTCACCATTAATATTTCAATTTTAAGATCTGCTGGAACTAATGCATTCAAAAGTTATCGAAATCTGAATTTATGTTGCTGCCTGATTTGAAAAATTTAATCATTGAAAGCAATAATAAGAAAATCAAACGATTTTTTTTAATATATAGAATCTCATTACCATTATCGCCCTATGGTCCCCCAATTAGTAAAAATACATAAATTTAATTTAAAAGTCCGAAGTGAAAAATGGATTTAATTCATTTTTTAATAAGAAGGAAACCTGTCCTTAGCATTTAATTTTAAGTTCCGCGGTCGAACTTATTTCAATATCTAAGTTTCTGTTAACAAATAGAAATTAAGAGCAAATAAAAACAAGAATGAATACTTTCGTGTTAAATTGGCAGACCAAGAGAAGGAATTTATTGAATGCAAGAAAACAGAAATACTGCAGCAGAAAGAATGAGTTTCTGGATGAAATCAACTTTTACTTTCATTGTCATGCATAAATTCAACGAATTTTATTGGTATGTTTCCTTAAAATTATTTTCTGTTCAATGTATAAGATCAATTAGGAAATAAATCTGAAAAGATCTCTACGTCAACACATCAATACAGAACTTAATTTCTGATCCCGAATTAAAGTCCCAAATAAATAAATAAAAAACTATTAAATAACAAAATAATAATAATAATAATAATAATAATAATAATAATAATAATAATAATAATAATAATAATAATAATAATAAATATAATCACAATTATAATAATATTAATATTAATAATAAATAATATTGAAATTTATTATTCGGGAGAATATCCCGACCAATCGTTAGAAACAATTAGTTTTTTTGCAAAATGCATTGAAAAAATATTTGTTGTGGCTTTAGCTCTTCATATGTTATCAAACTGCTTAAACTTCACTGACGATTTGGTTTTAGCAACCAATGAAATGTCGGCATATGAAGAGCTAAAGCCACAACAAACATTTTTTCAATTTATTAATAATAAATATTTTAAATAAATATATTCGGACATGGGTTGAAGGCCTTATTGCGCTAGTACCTTATACTTTTTTATAAGTTACATTAATTGTATTATGTAATTAAATCATAAATAAATAAATAATAATATTCGGACATAAGTACTATCCAGAGAGTTTTGATTTTTAAAACGCCACGTTCAATTCTTCGCGTTGTGAAATTTGGATTAAATACCGAGTATTTCCCTTTGCATTGCATTAAAGATAGAAGTTTTTCTTTTTATTCGGCTACACATGTGATCGTTAATTCAAGTTTGAGATTCCGCGGTCGATAGAGGATAGATAATAATATACATATATCATCTACAACTCTCTCAAATAATTTTTTTCTCCATTACCCAACTTGGGAGCATTAATCTTCCAATGTCTAATGTCAGAAGGTCGTGGCTCTGCCTGACCTTTGTCATGATGTTATCCACTTTTTCAGGGAAAGGAGGAGGTCAGGGGGATCATTGGATGGATTTTTAGGAGGGGGTTGAAGCCACTTAATGAATATTTGTTGTAAATTTTATAATTAAAAAGTTATAGACAAAAATGTATCAAAAATTTTGGGATTTTTCTCTTAAAAGCTTCTTAGGGAGCGAAATCAAAACGTTTCGAAGATCTAAAGTACCTTAAGAAATGAACAAAACCGTAGACATATGGTACATAAACCAAAAAAAATCTTTATTGTATTTATTATCTTTATTTATCGCGTTTTGAAGAGAACAATCCCGAAATCTGTTTGTTTTCGTCTATAACTTTTTAATTACAAAAAGTATTTAAAACTTTTTCAAATTCCTTATAGTTCTCCTGATAGTCTCAAGAATCTAGCTACGCCTTTGTTTTCAAGGTAGAGGGGAATATGAAATGCAAAGTGAAACTCTTATTTTGCTAAACTATAATTTTTTTTTGGAAGTTGGAGAGCAATGAGATGACGTGTCACAAAACAAATTCGTAATTGTGCATATGAGTATTCTTTGTTCGCAATTTTCATACAAGTAATAAGTATTTAGCAGAATATAAGATAAATAAATGTGTGTGTGTGTGTGTGTGTGTGGGTGTGGGTGTGGGTGTGGGTGTATGGGAAACTGACGACAATGGAGTAAAAGAGGAGAAGCCGAAAAACATTCTGTTCATTTTTCTTATATGAATGTTTGTAAAAAAAGGCAAATCAAAATGTGTTTCTTCCTTCATTTCGTTATGCTTAACAAAGGATTAAGGATTATGCATGTATATGCGTGTGAGTGTGTGTATGCGGCTGTGAGCGCTATAGTGGTTGGAGGTGCATGAAAACAATACAAGCAAATTTGGATGAAACGAAGCAAACGTTGTGTTGGAAATTTTTAAAGGTTTGATTAAATGCTAAAAGTCAAATATTTGCCGAATTGATTCCATCTGTTTCGGAAGATAAAACAAATAAAAGAAATACAACTACTATCAATTAGACAAACACAAATGCGATAACGAATAGGTGTAATACACAAACGAACTGGTGAGCGGACGCACAAACGAATACTTTTACAATTACAATTCAAATTTCTAGTGCTTCTTACGATACGCCGAATGGTGCTGTCAGCCTCAAAGGCAATTGAGTCGAGCTTATAATCGACAAGGCCACATGTACATACATATATGCATAAGTATGTGTGTATGTACCTACATATGTGAGTATGTATATTTGTAGTAGATATTTTGTTGTGGTAAAAGGACTAAAAGCAGCGCACAATTGACCAGACATTATGATTCGATTATGATTTGATTTTGCGTGATTTACATTTACAGAAAGATTTTAATTATAATGCTCGATAAGCGACTTACACTGAGACGTTCGGTCGTAGGGTTCGTTTGAATTAGTGACGTTGAATCAGTACGGATCGTGTCACTGGCACCCATGCTGTGACATTTGTGCAAACGCGAAGAGTTACGACTGTCACGCGAATCTTCCCGTGAGCGTTCGGCACATGAAAATTGTCGCTTATACTCTCGACGACGACGAAATGCGTTCGATTTTGGAGCTTGTATGGAATAATCACTGATGCCACCAGATATGGGTGCACTGATACCGACACCGATGCCGCTACAAATTGTAGGTGCCACTGGAGTTGGTATGGCCCGATAATAGCAGGGATCATAACTAAACTGCCTACGTCTCCACTCTTGGTATTGGCGATAGTGACTAAAAAGTCTACGTTTGCGTAAAAGCATTTGTTTTTTGGCCTCTAACAGTTCTCGCTCTTCGTTTGTTGTGGTTGTATTGTCTTGTGAGTTCTTCAATATGCTCCTTTGCGTCGCATATTTATTTTGCCTCATTCCGAGCTCGCTATTGACCTTAGGTAATCTTCGATGATCAGCTTGTATTAGATCTCTACGTTTGTCGTCATCATACTTCAGCACATTGCCAGCGTCTCTATCGCTTATATCCGTATTAATACTCATGTTGCTTGTGTGTTCATGATGCAATGTGTTCAAAGCAGAACAACTGGTCATAGCAGCCTGGCTCTCAACGCTTCCAATACGTCGGTATCCTTCCGATGGTGAGACTTCCTCCCCATCGCCATTTGCTAGTTGCTAGCTTTCCACATCCGCCTTGTGCAAAAGTGCAAACTGGCATCCACAATCCCGTTCCAACTCACGTCTAGGGTATTGAAAACAGCGATCAAATATGCCACACCCTTCACAGCGGGGTACACACTAATGTTTTTTTTTGGTTTTTGTATTTTTTGTACATTAGATAAGAAATAGAGGAAATATTCACAGAAAGAAGTAGAAATATTGTAGTAAGATAGAATTGTATGTAAATCATCTCAGAAAGGCAACTTTAAGGATGCAAAATAAGTAAAGAAAATTCAACAAATCAAGAGTCAGGACATCAACAAAAACAAAGACGAAATAATAAGCTTCTAAAACTAAAAGAACTAAACGAAAATTACTATAAAATTAACAATTTCCATTTGCAAATTACTTCGTTTTTAAACAATTTTCAGATTCGTAGTTTCTACAATCATATTTTATTTTTTTTAAATACACATGTACGTCTGGTAAAATAATGTGCAATTATATACCTCTGATATTTTTTTCGATAGAAATAATATAAAGTTAATTTAAATTACTGTTCATTATAATTTCTAATAATTATTTAATTTCCTTGCAACCGCTTTTCAGTGTCCTTGTCTGTGTTGTAAGACAAAGTCCGTAAAACTTATTGCTCGGCACTTATGGGAAGGATTTATCCAATTTATTCAATTATCTCTTTTGTACCCACTACCGCCGCATAATGGCTCTTGCTTTTCAACTTCAACTTGTCAAAAATGATTAAAAGAGTGCTGGTGAGCACCATGTAGGCACCTTGGAAAATATTTACGAAAAAGTATTCGAAACATTAGAGTTTTTGGTGGAACTTTGGATTGATGACAGAATCCAATAACACGAGTATAATTTATTGTTTTACCAAAGTAAAGGATATTACGTTACTACGTGCCTTAATTACTGAATATATAATCTCTACTATTTATATGTATATGTATGTATGTATGCATGTTTTATATGTAAGTATATTAAACAAATATTAATTAAGCAACAAAAAAATTATCTTTTATTTTCTTTCTATTATTTTCACTATACATAGCGAATATAGATACATACATACATATATACACGCATATATACATACATACATATGTATGTATGTATGTACATATATATGCAATAACTGTCAATAATGAATGCAAATTAAAAAAGAGAACTCTGAAAATACCATCAAGCAAAATTCTTAAACTAAACCTTGACGCCAAACTCAAGCACAAACATGCTTGTGCATATCATCCAGAACAATATGCGAACTTGGGAACCAGAATTCAAAAAATTTTGGCAAAAATATATATTTTTGGTCTAAGACGCTAAGAGGCCTCTCTTATTATTTGAAGTCAGCTGTACAGCTGTAAATGGTGCGCTGATCATCCAAAATCTATTGAGCACAATGAGAGTCGAATTGGTGCATCCTTCGGCCGGATAAAGCTCCAGCTGGAATAGGTTAGAAGAGGTTAGATTAAGTGTTGGTTTTGTCATTAAGCCCCAATCACCTTTTGAAAACAATCTTTACACTTATACGGTTAGAAAGGAAGTTTATAATTCCCCTTTAACCTTTTCTTTTGGGTCGTTTGTACCTGAGCACAATGCATCTGTACATTACTGAATGTTAACTTCATTTGATTGTTTTGAGCCGGATTAATTTATTCAAATTATGATCTTACAATTGATATCAAATGTAAATCAAATGGGTACAACGATGCAGCCCTCAAAATACATATGTATGTACATAATATAAGTAAATTAAAATAATTAATTTATTTTTTTTAGTGATTTTTGTATATTTTGTAATGTGCGGCACATGATGCCAAGTTCTTTAAATTTTCTCTGGCTTTGTCGTAGCACATAAGGCTAATGTCAGAGTGCAGGCTATAAGCGAAGTGGAGTTAGAAGCGATAATAGTGCGCGCCACACCAATGCTACAAGATGCCAGAGTGAGCATTATATTGGACAATTGGTGCGAGTTGTTTTATTTATAATCATTTTCAGTGTTTTGTGAGTGATTCTATGTTTATAACAAATTTAGACGGAAAGTTTTCCATGACACTCAATATTTGCCTTTAATGTATTCTTTTGAAAAATTAATTTCCCACTATCGATTTCCGTTTGATTGACAATTTTTTGTATCAGAAATAAAACAAGTGCAAATGAATTCAGAAGAGAAAAGAATGCCAGAAATCACACTCAAAATGTATACACATGAAAAGTTCTTAAAGCACCACAAAGACAAAAAAATATATACAAACAAAAAAATAAAGGTCGCAATGCGCCACAGACCATTACACAACCTCTCTTGCAGCCCCTACATGTTTCGAGTTTCGTTCAGACTCTGACATCTTTTGAGCGAACACATAAGAAACCACAACGTAGAAAATTATATATTCGCTTGAAGTGCGCACTCTGGCATCAGCCTAATCCTATAGGATTAATCCAACAGTATTCAATCACACGTTTTTGCATTCCGATTTGGCCAGTATAAATCACAGCAAGCAATCAATTATTTGATATCACGTCATCCTAACGAAAGCACAAGGACAATATTATTTTTCCGTCTTTTTCAAATAATAAACAAGGACAATATTATTTTTCCGTCTTTTTCAAATAATAAAATTTTTGTTCTTGCGCGATATATAAAAAATCTTATATAAAAGTTGAGAAAACTCAATTTGTGGGTGTTTTATTTAATTTTGATGATCTACTCGTAAAAGTTTAAGAAACATACCCTTTACTTAGATTGAACAAATATTTGCTGCACACTGCGTCCAAGCAGTGCCCAATGTCACTTTTCCCTGTGCAAAATTTATACACATTGAGGGATCTACCACATTAATATTTTTATTTTATACGAATAGATATAAATTTATGGGATGTTACATCTAAAATTGATATTCAGTATCGCAAATACGTACGAGTACGTGCGACTTTATGAAAATGTGTCGCTTTATATTCATTTTTCGTGTTGGATCATATAAGTTTTGATTAAATATGAATTATGAAAACATGTGAAATTTTAATTGCAAATGAAATCCTTTTTTTCGAGGCTTTTATTCTTGGCTTAGCTGATAAATATTGTTATTATAAATTCTGTTTTTAATTTTGCCTTCTAAATACATTCGTTATCACCCAAAAGGCGATTAATTGTATAAAGTGTAAAAAGAAAAATAAAAAGTTGCAAGTCGATTATAATTGTTTGTTGTGTTGCGTTTGCATAAAAGCTTTGCAAAGTTAGAACAATATGTTTGAATTCACTTGGATTCTCATATAGTTTTTGTAATTTTTGTATAAGTATGAGTTTGAATGCTTCTCAGAGATGATTTGGCTGAAGAGTACTGGTGATTCGGTTAGCGCCAATGATATGCAGGGATATACTCAGCTAAGCCAACAACAAACAATAGGCAGATCTATTAGGGAAACCCTTCAGATCAGTTGATGGAGGCCAGTATGTCAAACTTCATGTAATTAATATTAAAAAAGGAGAAAACGAACACTTAATTACCGATACGAGTAGCTAAAATATCTTCGTCTATTCCACCTGCTAAATTGGCAATGTTTCTCCCATAATTAATTCCCATTATCATTAGCTATTTGGACGGAAAATATATTAAATTTACGAGTCCTTTCACAATTAGCCTTGGCAAAAAAGTAAATTATCAACTAAGTTGAAAGGAGATACTTATTCTACATTTGTTTCAAAACGATTTAGAAGATCGAATAGATTATAGATTTTATAGATTTTCAATTTCTATATAATTTTTAGTTAATACCCTTTGAAATCAATTTTTTGTGCCCCTCTTGGGAAATTTGCAATAGTAACACTGTTTGGAGGTTCCCTAAGGAAGCACCTAATGGAGCTGAGTCTGGCATTTTGCGAATAGTTTTATTTTGTCAACCATTATTGCAATTTTAAAAATTACATTTTTATGACATAAATTTTTCAAGATTATTAAACATTTAATAAATTTTAGAACACGTTAAACTTTTATTAGATTTATACATAATTTTTATAAATACTTTGCAGAGCAGTTCTGCCAGTAATTTACTATTGAATTTATGTTGAAGATAAAATTTTCCATTTAATGCACCTTATGATTTTGATATCCTTTTCAGTTTAGTGTTTCATAATTTTGCTTAAGTTTTAGGTTAGGTTAGGTTAAGTTGATTGGAGGGGTGTGATAGCCCATGTCATACGACATACACTTTTTTCCCTTTAATTATCAGACGCAAGCTGCCAGAGTTCTGCGGCAGTATTCGAACCTGGGACCTTCGCACTACGAGTCTAGTACACTACCTACTAGTCTACGAAGGTCAGTCTTGCTTAAGTTTTGCTTAATGGTTTTTGAGATATGAAAATTTGCCCATATAAAACGTATTTTGCTGAGTTATGGACTTGTTTATTAAAGTTGTTAAAAAAGTAAATAATAATAATAAAAATAATAATAATAATAATAATAATAATAATAATAATAATAATAATAATAATAATAATAATAATAATAATAATAATAATAATAATAATAATAATAATAATAATAATAATAATAATAATAATAAATAAATAAATAATGTTTCATGCAAATTAAATATAAAAAAACTACAAAAATTTTGCGCAGGTTTTCCAATGAAATGGAAAGATTTTGCCAACGAAAAATACTTTTTCTGTTTTTCTATTTTTGTTTTCAACATAAATTTTGTTTCAAGAGACTAATAAAAACTTAACACCAACAAGGAGAGATAATAAGAATCAAGTAGCAGATAAATATGTATTTTATAAAAAAAGGATGTTTTATTTCTGGTACCTTAACGAACAAATCGTGATGTAAATTCTAGAATTGGGAAAAAGAAGAGGAGGAAAAGAAGGGGAAAAGAAAATTTTTTGTTTCGTTTTAGTGTTCTTTTCAAAACTTAAATCTAGTACATATTTGTTGCTGAAATTGTAACACGAGCAAGTGGCAGAAGTATTAAGTGGCAAAATATTCATCTTCCCAAAAAAAATCGAATTGGTTAAACAAAAGGTGACTGACTGGTGGCTGGACTTGATTGATAGTAGAAGCGAGAGAGGGAGAGAGAGAGA
Source organism: Germaria angustata (assembly GCA_963681545.1). Taxonomy (NCBI): domain Eukaryota; kingdom Metazoa; phylum Arthropoda; class Insecta; order Diptera; family Tachinidae; genus Germaria; species Germaria angustata. The sequence goes on from OY813002.1 coordinate 95,957,880, forward strand.
GAGAGAGAGAGAGAGAGAGAGGGAACATTAAGAAGCAACGAGGTACACAAAATAAGTCAAGCACCAGTCATAAAATGCGTGTGATTTGAAGATTTTATTCTTGTAAGACGATTATTTGCGTTGTTTTTGTCGTCATTTGCTTATTGCTGATTTAACAAATTAAATATTGATGATGGAACTGAATATTAACCGAAAGAAAATTTTGAGATTGATTAAGAAAAAATCATAAAAATAAGCCGAGTGTCTCAAATGTACTAATTTTCCTTAAATCGTTTCTTTGTACGACATCATGTACGAATGAATCTGGCGTTGATTTCCTGGTATACGAGTCTAGTATTTCAAACTGTACCTTCGTATGTATGTGACAGTGTGTCGAATCCCTTTCAGACATTTCAATTGCTTACTACTCAATATTTCCGAATGGGTACACAAAATATTCAAGTGTGTATATGTTTTAGGTTTTCGAATAATCGTACATACGTATGAATGTTTACATACATGTATGTATGTATGTATTTTCATTGAAATCTATGTGTGTGTTTAAGTATTTACGTGGATGTGTGACGATTTTTATAAACTTGTAAAAACTAATTTAAAGCTCTAAATGCATACTTCTAGAAACCTAAATGTATTTTTGTTTGCTTATTAGTTCAAGTTACGTTCTTACCTGATGTGAATGTTGGCCATTGCAAACTCCGCCACTGCACACCCCGGTGCCCGGTACTTTCAATTGTTCGTGTTTATAGTCTGGCTGATAAGGCAACAGCATGCGTATTTTCCCCCAACGATTAAAGAATAATGCGATTGCTCCAGCCCAAACCATTAAAACTATCAGTACGATACCAATTTCGACTCCACGTATCTACAAGTGAAGAGTAGAAAGAAAAACAAACAGTGAATGACAATAGAGACCGTCATTTACGTATCATATGAACATAGATAATTTTATACTCGTACATACACAACACATTCATATAAAGGTTGCTTCTCTCATAGATATAGAATTTAGAAGCCAAGTATTGTACAATTACTTTGAAATAAGTTTATTTGAATGAACTAAACTTTTGCTTTTAATATTGTGGTCTTGTATTTTTAGAAGTGAATAAGAACACTTATGGCCATGAAGAAAGCCAGTTTAGGCTTTCTGTGCACCTCTATACAACTTTCCGGCATATCTCCTTTTTAATGTCATTTTGCATATGTTACAGTATCACTTATTTCGAGAGCTGAGAGAAGCTAATGGCATCAAGACTAAGGATGTTATTGCAACCACAAATCGATTCGAAGCACCATGCAAAAGTGTTTTTTAGGATCACTCTTCACATATTCTCAGATAATATGCACACAAAAAACATTTTAAAAGCAAACTTCAGCTTTTCCAGTCATAAATAACAATTTTTTCCAGACGGACGTACTTTCGTAGAAGTAAGAATATATTATTATTCATCTGCAGAATGAATGTCGAAGCAAAGTTTTAACAGCAACGCCATCTGACATTTGTGGACTCACCATCACAACTAACGCAACAGCTTTATGAGTATTTATGGAAAAAGTATTAGCGTCTAAGATAGCGATTTCTTAGGAAATTTGATTTATATGTACTAGAGACCTGCACGAGATATTCTGATGAAGTGGCTAAAGCAATAATTATACTATATATTAGACGGCGAAATTGAACATGTATTAAGTTGTGGAACGTACTAAGTGTTTTTCGGCATTACTGTAGCGAAAGTACTTGTTTTTACTAAATGAAACACGCCATCGAAGTATCTTGTGCAGGTGTGTAATAAGACTCGATATCAGATCACGTGGCAAGTATGAAAATATCTGAGACGGATATCAACTTGGGTAACGTAAAGTTGAGTACGTAATTAATAATAATTAGATTTTTAGTAAGAATGCGTGTGCTTACTAATAAAATAAAAATTAATTGATATTTTAGCCACAAATAAAGAAATAGTCAAATAGAATTGTAACAATTACATACCGTTGGCAATTCCCTGTGTGTACCGTGTTGCAATGAATTGGTAGCAGTTGAAGTAACACCATCCTCACTACCATTCGTACTCGAACGTCCACTAAAGTTTGTTTCTCCACCAGTCCCCATTGCACTGTTGAGACCTGCCGCTACATTTGTCAAGTCCTGTGTAAATGCTTTTGGCAAATCTACCCATATGTGTGGAATTTATTGTTTAAAGAGACAAAAAAAAATTAAAACAGAACTATTCAAAGGTCACAGCTTTTTTATTGTATTGTGACAGCTTTTTTTATTGTAGCTACCCATAATTCAAATTGGCTAATTCTGTTTTAGCAGTATAATTATATAAAATACAATGCAATACTTATTTACCTAATGTTCTAAATATGACCTGACGACTGCGATATTTTTTCCCCAGCCACACTGCTGTAACAGCGATCGAATATTGCGTTCCGGGTGTCAAGCGATCCAATATTATTGCTTCACTATTGCCGGCGACATCCTGCACAACCCTGTAACTTAAATAAATTCAATTACCACTCAATGTTCCAGCTTGGAATTATTGTTCGCTCTCTAATGGCAGTCAATTATTAATGCATTTTTCTTCCGTTCAATGTATTTAAATCTAAATTTTTCATTTACGAGTATATATTCACCGCCTAATTCATAATAGAATTTTATTGTATGTTCAAAGTACAAATTAGTTATTGAACACTTTAAGGCTGACAAGCCTTTGATAAGATAATTGGGGGATTCAAACGGTAGTCATAAAGTCATCTATCTATATATATAAAATAGGATGTGTGTATGTATGTATGTATGTAACGTAATGGCTCCAAAACGGCTGGGCCGATTTTGACGAAATTTTCAGGGAACCTTCAGAATACTCGGCCGGGTGATACTGTGAAGTCTGATTTTTGATTTTCGGTCTGAGGGGGAAGGGGCGTGGCAAAATCCAATAATTCATAAAATGAGAACGGCTTGGCCGATTTCTATAAAACTTTTTGTCAGTTGTTCGTATTTTCGAGAAGAATGTTTTTATCAAAGAAATGTTTTTATGGAAAATCCCTCCGGAAAAGTCGGAAAATTTGAAAAATCGAAAATAGAGTTTTTGTATGAAATTTTGTTTGAAATTATTCCTTAATGGCTTTTCAAATGAAAAAATTGAAAGTTTGTCTGAAGGCTTAAAATTGGGGCGAGGCGAAGTTCGCCTGGTCCGCTAGTATGTCATAAAATAATAGCACGAAAACAACAACCTGTCATAACTTAGTATGATATTTCAGAATTCGGTCAGCTGATATGAACATAAAACATTTATAAATATTTGACATCAATGAAAAGAAATTAAAACATTTATAAAAATTTTGTTTGAAAATGCAAAAAACAAGCGAAAAAAACTAAAATAATACACAGTTTGTGTGAAACTTACATGTTGGACATCATAATGGTTGGACCAAGTATGAAAAAAATGTATCTATTTAAATTTTAATTCATCTCCTTGTATGTGATGAAGAGGTGGAAGAACAAAGTGAGGAAAGGTTTTTAATAAACGTTGCTAGTTTGCTCACTAGCCGCAGAAGCGTCCACCTTGGGGTTCCAAAATCTCTATTAGCGACTTTTCTTCCACCAGATTCCATTTTTTATTTGGATTTGTGCGCACACGTTTAACTTTTGGCTCAGAGTTTTTCCATTATTTTATGACAAAACAATAAACATATGTATGTTTCCGGCACAACAACAATTTTTTTAAACCATACTAAAATATTAAGACATTTTGACAATATGACTTAATAGCACATCGTTTGAATCGCCCAATTGTATTCTAAAACAATTCATATTTTATTTGCAATGCATTCGTGTTCAACAACAACTTTGTTGTTGGTGTTATACAAAAGCGGTTACAATTTCAATCGAGTAGTCGTGTATATGAATAATTAATTTTTTATTTTAAATTAAATAAAGTATTCGACCATGATAAAATTGTAAGGTGACTAAAACATTCTCAATAACAATTTATTTATATACTGGGGGTGTAAATCATGGTATACGATATCAATAGAAATTTCGACACATACATTTCAACAACAAGTTGTCAGATATCGCATGTCTAGTTTTTATTAGTTTCTTTTTGCAGCTTCCATTGCAATTGTAAATATTTCCATTCTCGTAATATGCTTGAATACCACAGGCCGTGTTTATAGAGCTTAATCGAATTGCCACTTGAATCTCACACGTTTGATGTATAAGAAAGTACGTTCAAGAACTTTTCTAGTTCAGAGTACCATTTGATGCTCTTGCAGGAATCCCTTATTTAAACACTTTCATTAGATACTGTTCTTAGTCTGTCATTTTTGTTGTTTTCTTGCTCTCAAGTTGATTCTGCACTCGTTTAATGGGGTTAATTTGTCTTAACAATGTTAACTTTTTCTTTATCTCAGAAATACGCGTTATTTAATGCATATAAGTATTCTTTTGTAAAAACAGAAATACAAATAATTAAATTCTTAAGCTTAATTAGGAATAAATTATTAAATGTAATTGGTATTCGAATGAGATTTACTTTTGAATACCCACTAAAGGAAATTAGGGATTATTGTCATGTCTTTTTGAGTGTCTCACACAAATGGAAAATGAAAAAGTGAAAGTCGAAAATAAGCCTATTAAATACCATCTGTCAATCGACATCTGTCCTTAAAAATCGTTATTTCGTTGGTGTTTGCCAGTGAAAATACCGTTTTTTGTTTTCTACTGCTAATAAACTATTGTTATTTCCATTTTGTGGAAGGCTACAGCCCAATCCGAAGAAAATTTTAATTGTTATTGAGGGACTTTTGCTTGTAATTGACCATAATGCAAACGTGTAAAAATTTCGAGGGCATGTGCACTACGACAAGAATTCATTTCAAGGCAATGGAGCTCAGGCAACAGTCTTAATAGGCGCAAACAGTTCCCGGGAATTAGTTAACTTGGTGCGTATGTACGGACATACTTGTAAATAATATACGTACATGTATGTACATATGTGGGCAAATGAAAATTCATTTTATTCAAGTTTTCTAAGTCTACAATTACTATTTTTTTATAATTCTCATATGATTTTTGATAGTTCTTATACAAGTATACGAGGTTGAACACTTTTTAAGCATGCTGGTTGAAGGTCTATTGATGAGTAGGCATTGGCCCCAAAGGAATGCATTATTATCCACAAAAAATAGAGGAGAATTTCTGAAATAATATTGATAATTTGGTAAATAAGTTTTTTTTCTACACACTCAGATACTGAAGGTTAAATACACTCTTAAAATTTTAAGTTCAATGAAAAGTATTATATTTTTATAAATTGTAAAGCTGAGATACATACAAGCTAAAAAACTGTTCTTATTAAAATTAAATTCACATATTAAATCATAAGCTTCATCAGCTGTTTGGATTACGGTGACTGTCTTAGACCAATTGTAAAGAATGCGACGTACATATCGTATTACCCTATTCTCCGTGAGAAAGACCAACATTTCAGACCTGATTTTATTAATTCCAAAAGTCATTCTTTATTAAATATCAAACGAATTGTTATGAAGCATTCGTGGGGCAGCAGTGAAAATCTGGCATTATTAGCTAAATTGAGGATCTAGACAGCTTGTAGCTCCAAGCCGCTTAATAAGCACTGCGTATAATATCGTAAACAATTTTCTAATTGATGTTCAAAAATTATATAACCGAAATATCCAAATTTTCAGTAAGAGAGTCTTATTGCTGTAGTTTGGGAGCTCTGGGAAAATGTATTCAAGCTTTCGGTTTTTCCTAAACTCCCCGTTACGTTAGTATTTTTGCTTACGGTCTGTGTTCACTTTTAAAGCTAAATAAAACGACATCAATATAATTTATAAAAAATATCAACTTTTCTTTAAACTCCCAACTTTCTAGTCTAGTCTAGTCATTGTTACCCAAAGGGATATAAATGTTGTAAGAAAAATGAAAGTATTAACATCGACTAAAAGTTGTTTATTATTATTTATATAAACAGCACAAATGATTGGAGCTTCTGTTGCATACATAGATGTTATCTTATTAAACTGATGTTTAGCACAATTTGGTTCAAAAACATCATTACGGACAATTAAAAAATGCGTTTTCTAAATTTAAATTTCTCTCTATGGAAATACTCACTTGAGCGATGGAGGCTTTAATCGGGCCGCATTTACATATATCATGTATTAAATTTACAATTTATTTATAATTTCTCTAATTGAATTGCTGAATTACTCAAACACACCTTGTAACTATAAATGGGAAAAATTTTACTGCGCTGCTATATCGAACATTATTACGACAAATCGACAATAAATCACTTTCTCGTCTTTCATAATCTACATCCTTTGTGGTCATTAGATCTTCAACAGGCAACAATATTACACATGCCAACTTCTCGCACGGCCGCTGACTGCGCTCGAGTTCACAGCGATTCTTACAGGTAACACCAGGTCTAAATGCAACTTCACTGCCGTCCATAAAGCCAACGTGGGGAAGTAGTTTAATAAAACTTCATGTATTTTTTGGAATGAAAATATTCGAAAAATTCGCAAAGAAAGCTGCGTTATTTGGGTCCGCACAATTTGGATGTTAAATTTAGGACTTGACATACAAATTATCCAAATTCAAGATAAAGAAAGCAACAAATAATAAAGAACTAAAAGGGAGAACGAAAGAGAAGGAACTGATAGAAAATTATTACTTTAACAGGATACTTTTGTGTTTCATGTTTTTATTATTGTTGTTATTCAAATTATTTTAAAGGAATAACAGTGGGATGAGTTGGCATGTGTTGGTATTAGAGATGAGCACTGCCCACGCGAGCGGTGCGAGTGACGAGTGATCTCGCGTTATAGTGAGAAAAATGTCTTGCGAGAATCTTTCTACAATGGAAACTGGAAATGCTGTAACATTAAACCTGGTATTATCCCTCATACGAAAGGCAGTTGCGTATCGCGGATTTAAGGCCTGGATCGTTTGAGTTTTTATTAGTGTGAAACAGAGCCGTTTTGGATCGTGAGTGAAAGGTTATCACGACCCCATCTCGAATAGGTGTACAAGAATTTAAATAGAAGATGGAAAAGCCTTCATAAAGTATTTATAATCAACTGACAGAAGGACATACTGACAGAGTGGTGTACTGAATCACTAAATAACCGACATGCCAGGCAGAGGGCATTAGAAGAAAAGCAAAATAATGAAAGTACAACCAACAACTGGCTTTTCTTTTAGTGGAGAATGGTAAACGTGGAAACTTTTAAATATCTAATCAATAAAACAAACAATAAAAATTGTCACTTGCTAAAGCAAAAAAAAAAAGAAAAGAAAAACGAAACAAAAACAAAATTATCATGTATTGCATAGTGGTTGGAATAGAATACAGTGAAACATGGTTTGGAAAGGTGGTGGGTCTTGTAGCGCTGGTTTGTTTACTGAGGGGGGGAGGAGTATATTGACTAGTCGTCATGCGAACGACAACGAGTTAATGGTTGTCATACTCTACTGTTACAATTTTTTTTCTTATATTCATGCAAATATGTACATAAAAACATTTTTTTTATTTTGCTCGTATGCTTATCAAATCTAATTCCGCCCGTTTATATCTTGCTGATTCTTCACCTAATTTATTCGACTAGTTGGTTAGTTAATATATTTCCTATGTACATATTAGGCACAACCAAGTTATAATTAAAACTTGTGCGAATTCAAAGGAGAATAGAATGATGTTTCTGTAACATTCACATTAATAATATAGTTTTATGTGGTAACATGTTTTTATTTTAATAGTGGGTACATCGGTCCCTACACTATGCAATATTACTAAATACATTATTGTTAATATTATTGTCGGTTTTCTCTACACTATTTAATATGTATGTGGGGCAACCAACATATTAAATAAAATATGACGTTACGTTTGTTTAAACGGTACATTTGTTAAAACGCAAGAATATTGCCCAATATTACCTACAATCTATGCAGCATATTGCACATATTTTGGTTGTGAACTAAACGTAAGAGATCTTTTGATTTTTTCCAATATATTGTGCCATGTTCCATTATAATACACACACATGCGTTGTTATTGCACAATATAAAATATTGCACAATTATACTAATGGGGGGGTGCTTTAAATACCGATATTTAAAATAAATTATTAAAAAAAATAGTGGAATGCTTTGTAAAGTTTGGAATTGGTCAATATTCGAAATAAGACGAAGAGAGTGTAGCTTTCATATTATTAAAATTAATTTAAATATCCTTGAAAGATAACTACGAATAAAATATTCTGAAAGGTTTGGTTGTGTTCTTTTTCTTAATAAATAGTTTTCGTGTTGTTCGTTGTCCTTATATAGTTCCTTCGGTTGTTTGTGTCCGCTCGTGTGTCTGTCTATACTTCCGATCTACTTCGTCTCACTCTCTCGTCATTGTTCGTTCGCCTCTGTTTCTCCTGTGGCTCTTTTCTGGAGCTTCTTCCGCAGACGCGTTGTAATCTGTAATTGTTCGTTTCTGTCTTCCTCTCTAGCTGTCGTCATGTGTTGTTGGGTTGGTGTCTTCCATTGTGTAGAAATGTTTTTGTGGTTTGAATATTATGTCCGATGCGGTGTTTATTTTTCCTCCGTAAAACGTTTTGTGTTTGTACTTTTTTATGTTTTCCAATACGTCGTCCTTTATGTTGTAAATGCAGAAGTTTAACCGTTTTTCGGTTTGGTGTACAAATATGTTTCTTAGAATTATATTCCGATGTCGATCTTGATTTCCTAAGTTTTCTATTGTACTTCCTTATGTGTTCACGATATCTTGTTTTGATATTCCATACGGTTTGTCCGATGTAACTATATTGGCATAACAAGTTAGTTTGCAAACCTCCTGTTTGTCCAGAGGGTCTGTTTCGTTTGTGTTATTCTCTAACATTCTATCCAAGTTGTTTCCTCTTTTGAATAATGTGTTAATGTTGTATTTCCTAATTTTTATTTGCAAGATTGTATGCTGTTTTGCCTATTTATTACCACTTTTATACGCACGTCTTATTTGCAAATAGAACTATTTGCAAATAACTAATTCACTGTTTATACGGGAAATTGCATACAGAACTTATGTTATTATTAGTGATGCCATGTGACGAAAATATGATTGTTTGGTAAGTAAAACACAAAAAACGTTCATGAAGTGGCAACGTCTTACTTTTTATTTACAAATAGTGTCGTTATTCACGACTTGTTAGGTGAGTTAATAAGTTACAATAAAAAAGTTATACGGCAACATTCTTCTTTTTTATTTGCAAATAAGACGTGCGTATAAACGTAGTATATGTCAAAGTAGACCAAGCAATATTATTCTGTTCCTGTTCCTTCGTCCCTTGCCCCTTGTCCTGAACATGGTAAGCACTCGTACTCTTCAAGAACTTATTGAAGTCGACAATGATTTGGCTATTGATGAGGCCACCGTTTGAAGAAACTGTTGGACAACCCTCAAGGCAAGTTGTCCAGAATCTTTAATTTATATTTTCGCACAAATGAAAATGCAACTCGTAACTATAACGCACCTTGTAAATTAGAATAACTTTTCATGCAACCAAAAACTGCGCAATATAATACTTTCCAAAAAATATTCATGTATTTATGTGCAATTATTTTGTGAAAAATAAAAATGAATAAACGTTAAGTGCAGATGTTATTTCCTAACTTCAACATTTTTAAAACTAATTATATAATATGAAGTCTCTGTTAGTTGAAGTTTTTTCAGATTCAACTGTAATTGACAATATTAAAAATATAGAACGCACAAAAACGCAATTGATATTTTTTAGAAAGAGAATAATTATCTTCCTCACCCCTCTGCCACCTGCTGCAAATATCAAAGATGAAGGAATTTCCTTGAAATTGAAAATGCGAAACATCCCCAGTAAAATTTTTACTTTAAGTAATAATGCTGTACTGAGATTGAAATTAACATTCATTCGAGTTTAATAGATTAAAAGGCCATAAAATAGGGCTCACCAGTGCAACACTAATATAATCAATATAAAAATTACGAAAATTCTATAACAGCAATTAGCAGGACGTTGAGTCCTCTACACCGAAAAACTATTTTCATTCGGGTTTCGCACATAATGATTAGCATCCATAAAATATTAATATTTACATATATTCAATTCAAATTTATTGAGACTTTAGATAATTACAGCTTTTCAAAATATGTAAGAATTTTGAATATGTTGGAATAATAATAATTCTCGTATTGTCTGTTCATTCCTGATTTGAGAGAACAGGCTTAATTTACATACAACCAACGCCATTTAAAAAACGGTGAAATGCATGAAAAAATATGAGCCAGTCTAACCAGCATTGTGCAATTTTAATTTTAAAAAGCACTAAAGGCGCGTAAGATGTATTTTTTAACTGAATTTTTATTTGAAACTCCTTTTTTATAATCTTATTTGAAATAAAATTAATATTAGAACTCTTATATTCTTGAATGTTTATGTTTTTTTTAAGGAAAATAAGCTCTAAAATTGTACAAATTGGCATCAATTTGAACATAACACAACATAACGTAACTAATGGCTACATTTTGTACACGAATTTTGTATAAAAAAAACAACAATGAACAAACTTCCAGTATATTTTATATCGATTTGATACGGTATGAAATGCTCTTAAGCAGAAAAACAACTTCAATCACCGCAAATTTCAATCAAATCGATTGATTCATTCAAGATGTCATTGCAGAAAGTTTTTGAAAGAAGCTTTTTTATGCAACTCCGAAAATTCTTTTCAAATCGATTCGATAATTTTTCCAAACTTGGAAAACTGTTTCGAATGCCAAACAATTTAGATTATCGGTTCAATCTCTCGAGAGATATTATTTTTGTAATTTTTGGAAAATGCTGTTTTTCGGATTTCAGAACTCAGTCACATCTTTGACTTTAATTGCTGCGATGTATGCCTTAAATTGTATTGAATTATACGTTTATTGTTGAAATTTCAATTTGTATTCCTCTCAAATCGAGCTTGATGTGAATGGGATGTTCCACATATGGCCTGCAAGGGCAGTCACACTACTTTTCAAAATATACACCCAATTTGTGGTGTACGTGCTTTTACTTTTTAAGTTATTAATTTTAAATTCGGACTTGGTGTCACCGGAAACAAAATAAAACTTTAAAGATAAAAGTAAAAGCAGATGAGCGCACATTGTCGTAGAAAGGTCGTTCTGGAGTTGCATTATCCACTCCATAATGGCATTGCTCCTTCTATAACTTTTATGGTTTTCATTTGCTTATCCTCAGAACAAAATTTTTTTTGCTCCGCCAATGACTAAACATTATTTTGTTCTCTAAAAATGTTGCACATTAAACATGCAATTATTTCTCAACTTTATTCAGAGTTAAATACTAACGAAATCGCCATGATTCCAAAATTTTTCGCACCGAAAACTAAAGAAGCAATTTAAAAAATTGCTAAAAGCTCCGAGTTGACAGCGCAGCCTTTAACACGCAACATTTTTATTTTTAAATATATTCAGGTGACAAACATGTCAAATATGTATGTCAAATTAATTAAAACAATTCTAATTAAATGGTTACATTTAATAACCAAAGATTTCTCCGCGTGTATGTATGTATGTATACCCATATGCACAAACATTCATACACACGTACGAGTATCAATGTATATACAAATTAATATCACTGGGAGTTACTACCGTTGTTGTCTTGCGGTTTGGTGTTTGGTGTTTCCGTTTAGCTGTTTCTGTTTCTCGGCTTAACACGGTAATTGTTGCTTGTTTAACATTTTGTTTTGTCGGCACTTTTAAAATAAATGGTCGTAATCGACGACAATTTTTCCGTTTTGCCATCCTAATGAAATGACTTGAGATGGCCAGAAGGGAAATGATTTGCTTAAATAATACGCCGTCTTTTGGCAAATGGCAGTGAACACTTTTAGTGTTTTTGGTTTTTTTGTTTTTTGTTTTCATTGCCGTAAATTAATTAAATGTTTATTGAGCTTTGTACAGCTAATAAATATCTATTGCTAGTCGTGTGTGAATAGTAAATGTGTTATACTTATTTAGGTCATTTGTGATAATTATGGAATAAATACCAATACAAACATATGTATCCTTTTTTCAATGAAATATGTCAACTACTTGAGTCAAAAGTCCTTGGGGATTGACGCTAGAAGCTTAAAAATTGGTTCAAATGGATATTGTGGTCAGAATGCCTTTTTTAATTTCTATTACATGTGCGTTTATTAGTATCTTGTCATGGAAGTGAGAGTAGCCTTCCTTCCTAGAGTGCACAGCTTTTCGCCGGACACCCTCAAAAACTTAAATTAGGTTTTTTGGCCTCCTGTGGCAATCCATGGAAAATCGCTCTTCTGGCATATGCCTTGAAAGAAATTGGTTTCACACAGCTGCGTGCTATTATTCTGCTTTTAATTATCGACTCGATACGTTGGAAGTTGCGTGTGTATGTCTGTAAAAAGGCTCAAGCCAACACCATAATATTTTTTCAGAAAATTCCACATATCGAGTCAGCCAAGCGACCATGTTGTATTGTTGTATTGACGTATTCCATGTTAAGTTTGACGCCACTTTAAAGAGAAATGGCCTTTGATTAATTATAAAAAATACTTAATTTTTAGAAATTTTAGAGGCAAACCAGTTGCTTAAGCCTTTAACTGCAAGCGAAAACATTTACTAATTACGAGTACAGTCATGCATTTTTTTCAATTTCTCTATAATTTTGAAAAGAAAAACTCAAGTAAGTCAAAAGTGGTTCCATATCCGATATCTAATAGTTCTGGAGACTAAATACTCGTAGTTTGTCGAAAGAATTAAACTGAATTGTTTAGATGAATTGAAAGTTCACTTGCAAATGGATACGTTTTATTCAAAAAGGTCTCTAATTTGGGTGCAACTTGACCGACTGCAAAGTACATATAAGAATTCATAATATCATCTTTCAAGAATTGTGATCCTCTCAAGATTTTTGATCCAAAATCAATATTATGCAGCGTCTGTGGATAAGCTTCAAAAGAAAAGTTTGGGAGAGCGTATTCAATTCTTCAATAAGACTGTGCTGACGTCCATGATAAGGATGATGTTCCTCCAGTAAAAGAATATAATTTTCCCTAAATATTTTATATCTATTAATGAGCCAGTCTTGTAACAGAAATGAAAACATAGATTCAAACGACCATATCTTTTTGAAAAAAATAAAAAAATAATATGTATAATAATTGGTTTCTCGAAAATGGCTGTAATGATTTGGGTGAAATGCACCGTCTAGGGACTTGCGATCTAGGTTGCCCTTGTTGGTTGTGTACTTAACAACCTTTCAACAGCTTCATGATATGGGTATCAAGCCAAAATTAGGGAGCTCAAAACAAAATGGTGGCCTCCAAAATTCCGAACGCATCAATCCAATGATACGGGTATCAAATACAAGGAATTTCTGAGAAGGGAAATCGAAATAAAATTTAATCAATCTAAACACAAACTCCTTGCAACGCTCGGTCAACCACAAACTCGCACTTTATGTACAAAAAACTTCGCAATACGATTATAACGAATTGTTTTCGATTTTTTTATTTATAAATGAAACATATCGTCAGTTGAAACTCGAAACCATGTAAGAGACAGAAAAATCGAAATCATAAATTTTATGTACAGCATAATATAGAAATAATATTTCAAAAGCTTTCACTTCAAGGACAACTTTGTTAGGCATCTACTAAAAAATACGGTGGAACCGTAAACGGAAATTGTGGTGTGCGTAAGTAATTGTAAACGATAGAAACGCTTTATGTTTTCTTCATATTTTCTCGAGGAAAAGGTTGCGGTGAATGGATACAATAGAAATCCTATTAATAATGTATGTGTTATTGAACTGAATAGTTATAAAATGTTTTGAATGTCTGGTTATGTAAAATATATGTACATACAACTATGTTTCTGCAAGTGTATACAGACATACTTTCATACATTCATCTAACCTTGTGTATGGATTTATGAGTACGTGTCATTATATAAGTACATTTACTTACATGAATGTATGTATGTATGTGCATATCCATTATGTGGTTTCTTTTGTGGCACTGCACACATTTAAGCAAACCAAACCATGTCTGTATACTCGTATACGTGAATAGATTGAATTTAAAATAAATCAATACATTGGAAGTAAAACTGAAGCACATGAAAATGGACTGAAAACAACCCAAACAGTAATAAAATCTTCATGAACATTTAACTGTAGAAATATTTACTTTCAAACAAAACAAAAAGAAGAACAAGACACAACCTACATAACGCTCGTTTGCTCAAATAACGTAATAACTCAAAAAAATGCTATTTTGTGGTTAATAATTAATCGCCATATCGTATCGTTCTTGAGAGAAGTTTATTGTTTTATTTCTTATTAAATTGTGGATAAATTTGAACTTATTTTTTTTAGTTGTGGCATGGTTTGAGCAAACGAGCTTATTGAGGTAGAGCAGAAATACTGTTTTAGAAAAGTTTTTAAGTACAAATGGAAATCTTGAACAAGTAAAGTTTAAAGTTTAATAAATTTAGTTAGAACGATTTGCAATCATTCATTCACTACAGTGAATGGAGAGTTGCTCAACATCCCACCAATTCTTCGCATTTTCAAAGTCTGCCAAATTTTAGGCATATGTATGTACATGGAAAAAACTTAACAAGTATAAGCAGACAAAAGACTTTGAAAAGTTTAATAAAACTTTTATTAAGGAAGCTTTCATAAAACTTCTTTACACTGCTGTCGAATTCAACTTTATGAAAAAATATACAAAATAAAAATTTAAATTGTCTAAGAAAAAAATATATGTTGGCATTTTTAATTAAATGTAATATGGATTATGCCTGCAAAGACTGGATTTTCACTAAACATTTCGTTATGAAATTTGTTGCGTGAAACTTTCTCCATTTGCCAATATGAAATCGTTGAAATTTCATCTGCTGCCAGTCTTGATATCCTATTTGCTTCAATATTCCTCCTATCAACAAATAAAAAAATTTGAATGCAACAAATTTCATCAAATGCATAAATTCTTTTTTACAATACATTATTTTTCATTTTAACAAGACACTTAATTTATGTTATTGCATTCTTTTTTTAATAGTGTTCAATTTTTGATGTATTTTAGCTCAAGTGTAGTGTTAACCAAGGTAAAATGTTAGTAGACTTCTTTCCAAAAGGGTCCATGTGTAGCTTTCCAAACGAAATTTAAACCAACAATCAGAAACTTATTTATTTTGTATGTATATGCATTTCCTTGGAAAAGCCAGTTAGTTCTCAAGACAGAACTGACAACCCCCACCCTCCCTAGTTACTAGTTGCTTCTTTATATGTATATGCATTTTCTTGGAAAAGCCAGTTAGTTCCCAAGACAGAACTGCCACCCCTCCTAAGTTCTTAGTTGGTTCCTTTGTGGTAATGCTACAAATGAAATGATTACTTTCTACTGAAATAGTTATATAGTGACCCACGTGTAAAAATTCTTATATTCCATAGTCTTGCATATTTTGAGTTTGAAGTTCTTGTAATTTTTTATATTTTTAATAAGACTTTGAAATAATTTTATAATTGATTTAAATTAAACAAATGCATATTCCTTAACTCGGACACTTGCAGTATCATGTTGTATATAATATTATATATATATATATATATATATATATATATATATATATATATATATATATATATATATAATATAAAAATTTGTGATTATTAACCAAACCCATAAATTGATATAAAAAAATAAAACAAAATAGTTGGCCTAAATCGTTACAGTTGTGATATTAAAAAATATTCATAAAAGAGCATGACACAGAATCTGTTTATGCACCAATTACGTGTTCCCTTTTTATACAAATTCTAAATAACAAGGTTGGGTTTTTAACACAAACCCTGCAACCAGGTTTCCAAAGCTAAAGCACAACTTACTATAACTGAACTTGCAGCGGAAGTAGTTTGCAACAACCAATTAAATACAGATGGTGCAGTTGAAGATGTTGAAGTTACGAAGCACTTTTTATTTTTTTTAAGGAGAAGTCACACTCAGGCAACTAAATCCTACTACTTACTTACGGTGTTACTTCTTTGTGAAAGAGTAGTGAGGGCGGCGGTGAAATTAAAAGACAGAAACAGAGAGATCATTATTATTTTTTATAGCAGAGTTGCAGCGTCTCTGGTGTTAAGTAGACGCATTAAGTCTCTTATGCTGCATGTGTATAGCCATTTTATTAATTGTTTTACTTCGCCGACGATTCTGCTAACATTACCGACGAAGGAGGGTGCTTTGATGTAATAAACATTAGCGTAGAAGAGTAACCAATCGCTGCTGCTGTTAAGTGACCAGTGTTAGGCCTTCATCGCTTAAACAGTCACACAACAATTAACACAACGCTACACTAAGTAAATCAGAAAAAATCATATTAATTTTAATGGCTTGTCTTGAACAGGGATCGAATCCAGGTTCTCAGTCATAAATTGATTTGTTGTGTGCATTTTTAAGCTCCTCATGTGATTCTTTAGTTTAAAATTTTGTTTTTATTTTAATTATTTTTACATCATTTTTTTGAATTGTATTTAACTAAATTGGTATTAAAATTGTTTTTGTGAATAAATGCGAATTTTTAATTTTTACGTTTCTCTTTCATAAAATGAAATCAAACATTGTGTACTAAAGAAATAAATTTTCAAGTGTTAACAAAATTATTAAATTTTATATGTTGGCTTACAGAACTATAAGCAAACATTTAAGCAAGGATTACGATTTTTGCTTAAATATTTACATGACTTTCATCACGGGTCTTCCCTCAAGTATAGGAGTAACTGAGTGGTTGCAATAATTTAACAATTTTATTATGATTACATTTCGGACTAGTCACAGGCTGTACTTGAGTGGAAGTTATCAGATATTATGCATATCATTTAAAGAAATCGAAATACTTCCCAAGATAATAAAATGCAACAGGTGCCATTTAAATGCAAAGAGAAAACAAGATTACGAATGTTTGAAACTGCATTATTTTTGTGGACTCAACACTATCGGATTGAAATACATGACGACGCATTTGTGTTGCAAAAGGCACAATAAATGAAGAAATTAATTTAAACTAAAAAATAAACAAATTTTTTTCGAAATTTGTTCTATCGACTAAGTATGTATTCTCACGTTAGCAATCGTTAGATAGAACACTAGATTGTAAAACAATTTGTTTATGTACTCGTACATAAACAAATATTTTTATACTTTTAATTTCATATGATTAAAAAAATTAAAAAATAAAAAAAAACTACCCAATATTTTGTACTATTCGCTTGAATGCCTTGAATCCATTCCATCTTTTTATCATTTGCGATCTTTTCTATTCAATTTATATTTCTTTAAGAAATGTTTTAGTTATTTTATTTATTTTTCTTTTCTTTCTTCTTTTTTAAAGTGATTCCACGGAATTAATGATTTTTATAGCTTCAGTGCTATTTTGTTGTGAATTTAAAAGAAAATTTCATTCGAAAACGAACCATAGTCTTATTTTTGTTTTAAATATGAATGTTTGGAATGAACATTTTATTTTGAATTTATGAAAACTATATTTAGCATAAAAATTATATTTCGCAAAAATGTGCAAATTTTTCACCTTGAAGTACATATTGAGTGAAATTATTTTCTAAGAGGAATAGACAGGTGGTGAAAAGAAAAGAGAACTTGATTCGAATGCAACTCTGCTATACTTCGCGGACGATTCTGTTAACACTACTGATGAAGGAGGGACGCTCCAACCTGTGCTATGCCTTCAGAACATAATGTCACATAATCCAAATGTCCCCATCAATACACGTGCTGATAAGAGACATACTCGAGTTAAAAGACCACGAAAGGGTTATAGTATTTTTTCGATAACAATGGCCATGAAACAGATATTTTCGAAAAATAGTATTTTGCGATCCCTGGCGCCGAGCAACTTTTCTCCGATTCTGGTGCCGATCGATGGGCACTTTTTTGGAATTTTCATAAAAACCAGAAAAATAAAGCTCGTGTAAAAATGTTTCCGAATTAAAGTTTTGTTTTTTATACTTTTTAAAAAAATTATATATGTGTAGATTGAATAAAATAATTCGATTTTTTTTATAAAAACACGAATTTAAAAAATGCATAATAACTACTGATTATCTATTACAATAAGCCTTTTATAACGAAAGATGAATGAAATATTTTTCGATTTAATAATGCAGTTGTACATACCTGTCGTCCGTTGGCTTATATGTCACAATATATTTTTCAATGGGATGTGCGTTCAGATCAATCATGGTCTGCCACGCGACACGCACTGTACTTGGGGTGAGAAATGTGACCGTAATATTTTCCGGTGTAGCTGGTATTGTGCCTGAAAATGAAATAAATACTAGATGAATATTTGTTTCTACGAGTGTGTGTGTGTGTGGATATGAATTTATGTTTACATAAATATTTTCAAATACATATCGATGTGTGTGTGTGTGTATACATGTATATATACGGATACTCATACGTCTAGCAATACAACCATTTTTCAAATAAACTTTAGAAATTTTGTTCATTATTCATAACGTGCAACTGTGCTATTTTTTAAATATATTTTATAGCCGATTTCCGATCACTATTGGATAAGTTTGTACCCAAAAAATGTTTTTAAATTGGAGGAGCTTTGAAATTGATTCAAAAGTCTATTATAATTCGTAAAAAATACTTAATATTGCATCTATATTTCATATACAATCATATATAAGATGTACAAGGATTTCTCTTTTGGTTATTCAAGTTTTAATTCCTTCGATTTTAATCATAAGGATAGATAATATTCCCTCCCATATATCAACAATATAAAGAACTGTTATTACAAATTATCAAAGTACATATTATGGAATTTACATTTTGTGAAAATGATTTCAAATCACATAAAAGGGGCTCTGCACTGCTTAAATAAATAACTTGATGTCTTTGTCATTGATTTTACATTAAAAAAAATAAAAAAATACATACATTTGAAGAAAAAAAAGAAATTTGGAAACAATTTTCATTGTAATTTCACTTTTATTTTTTAGTACTCAACTGACTTAGTTCTTCGAAAATACGCTGATGCTTGACAGAGTTGCAAAATTGATTTTCCACGAAAAAAAATTTAATTCGGTTGAATAAGAAAACCGTTTTCTACAAAACTCAACTACTTTTCATAAGTCATATTTGAACAATTAATATATATTTGCTTAATTTTAAAAATACATAATCATACAGTTAAAGCAAATGGCAACAGCAGGAAATTGTGTACAGGGCAGATCCGGTGCGAAATGATGCAACTTCTTGTTTTACTTACAAAAATCAACGTTTTTGCGGCAAAACTTTGAACATGTAAAAGGATTTCCTAACGAAATTATTTTTTAGTGGAAACTAAAAAGAAAATCGCAATTTATACTTAAAAAAAATTAGCATCAGTTTATTTGCATTTGATATTTTGACGAAAAAATTCATCTATTTTCAATAAATAATAAAAAAATTCAGCTGCTTTCTTGTGTTTTCGAACACTTAAAATCACATTGAAAAACTTAAGCACTTGTGGCTTCCAGAGTAGGAACAAATCACATTTCACATTATCTAAAGAACAGTCCTCTATTCAGAAATAAACTTAATACTTTTAGAAAACTACTCATATCCATTCCAATTACAATTTCATACACTCATTTTATGGTCTTATGTATATACATACATACTTATATAAAGCTATAACTCATTATATAACCAATAACATAATCTTTTAATTAAACATTTAAACTTTCATTCTAAAATTAATAGTTGAAAAAAATTTTACCATTTTATTGTAGCATACGGAAAACTGTTGAAGCATGCCACATACACTTGGACGAACTATTGTAGTTGTCGCAACAGCTAAAAACAGAAAAAGTGGGTCAATGTAAAGAAGCTAAAACCAAAAGACTTCTACGAATCCATTCAATTACAGTTGGTATTACAGGATTAAGTGAATTGTTTTGTTCTTCTGTTTCAAATAATTCAAATATTTTTGCTTGGCCTAAAATCTTTATATTCCTCAAAAAATAATTTTTATATACGTTTATTATAATTTAAATTATAATAAATTTTTAAATAACAAAACCGATTGATGAGAAGAGAAAATCATTTCGTTGGTTGCTTGAAAAGTTACCAAAATGTAAGTATGTGTCTATGAGTGTAAATGTCCCTGCAAAAACTGTTGTTCTACGTGATCCAACGTAGATAGATTGAAGTGGTTATGGTAATGCCATCATCGATCATACGATTTCTTCAACCAGAATCTTTTGGGTCGGTCGAAACAAAATTCCTGGACATCCCGTAAATCTTTTGTCTGCAGGGAGAGTATCGAAATGTACAAAAGTGTCAAATTTAGTATACAGTCGCTCACAGCTTATTTCAGCCAGCCCCCTTGTAAACGGATAAATCGCTTATATTTTCGAAACGAAATGTGATACCGATAAATCGTAAATGGGGGCTATGGATTATGTTCCAAATTAAAAAAAAGCTTTGTTCTGTCTTTGAATTCTCAGTTTTAAAAAGTTACAAACAGGAGCAAAAGTGGCAACAGCTTATTTCAACCAGTTAATATAAAGAATTATATTTACATGATATTGTTATTTAAAAATTTAAAATATCAAATTCAGTATGTATACTGATGAGTTGCAAAAACCAAACAAACGAAAAATAAAAAGAATAATTATCAAACACATGATCACATATTTTAAATAATATTCACTTTGACTAAATAAAGTTCAACTTGTACGAGTATAGGAAAATTTGATCATATTAACATCATGGCGATCTTTTGCATCCGGCTGTCGTAGATGTGGCCAAGATACAAATTTATTCGGGCCATTTTTTTAAAACGGATTTGTAAACGCAAAATTTCTGGAATACGACAGTACTATTCAAAAAATAGTTCAAACGATATTAAGCTGCATTCTGAAAATGTGCACGGCAAATTAATATGTGATGATCTACTTGCGAAATAAGATCTGTTGGAAATGAATTGGGTAACAGTGGGCCTTTAAAGAAAATTTTAACAAATATACAAGAGATTCAGCAAAAGCTTTCGTTACAAAAAATAAGCTTTTAATTTTCTTAAAATCTGGCATAAGACTAGCAAATTTTGGACAAGACCCCCCATATCTATCGATAATGAAAGAACTCTTCTAGTATTACGCGTTAAAGACTTTTCAATTGAATTTCAAAGTGCGATACAATTTCAATTGAAAAGATTGAATGCAAAAAAATATTCGAAAATAAAAGAATTTCTATGTTTAATTTTTGTTTTGCTTAAAATTTCCTAAATAGCCGGAGAATTCTAGGTAGACAAAAAAGAACGGGAAATAAAAAACAATAGATATTAATCTTATTACCTTAAGGAGTATATACAATATTCGACTATGGACTAAGTATTTGGGCTTTTTGTAGGTTGGCAGTAGATGTTGGTTATGAGCTCATGCCAGAGTGTAGGTTTTCGAATTTGAAATTGATAAAAATTAAAGGAAACCCAAAGATCCGCAAAAAGATTTACGGCATCTCGACTTCTTTAATTAAGCTTTTGCAGGCAAATGATTTTATGTTTTTTTCTTAATAAAGCCCTACAACAGAACTCATAAAAAGGAATTCCAAAAAAAAGTCATGGAAATGCTGAGATATGATCAGGAAGTTGTTTAAAATCGGTTCATTTGCAATAATTTTGTCAACTTGGTGTCCAAGCAAGTTGAAGAAATGCAGTAAAGGATTTTGGAAGAAATGAAAATGTTCTTCCTTGAATGATCATAATTTCCCCTTAGGAGAAAGTTGTATAAGCAACATATAATATGTTGATCATCTATCCGAAGATGATGAAGAATTGTGCTGCAGAGATTATGAGCGCTGTTGTTTGGTCCTTTCACGGACCAACTGGTATTTTTTATCAAAAAGTATTGACGTATTTTCAATGAATGTATTGTTGTATATATACATGTATATTTACATATACATATGCATATATGCATGTAAATATGTATGTATAAAAATATTTCGAAACTCTTTATTTGCTTCAAAGTGTATCAATGAAGTTCAGTTGAAATATAAATCGTCGTATGTAAATGTCACTGCAGAAACAAAATAAAATAATAATAACAAACATGTTGTTGAATAGAAAAGTTGGTTTTTAAATAGATTCTAGACAATTTCGTTTTTGTTTTGTCTTCACAAAAACAAACTAAAATAAACATTCGAAAGGGACACTTGCTGACACAGCAAATTCCTTTGTAAAGAACCTTTTCCATTTTAATTCGTTTTCCCTTTAAACAGTTTCAAAGTTGCTATAGTTGGAGGTGAAAAAGTAAAAATTTTTTGAAAAAAGTTTCGTTGTTATTTTTATCTGTTTGTGTACTTTTGAATTATGGGCTTTTTTTAATGAAGGCAGAAATGTATGTTAGAAAATGTTTTTCATGTCATATTACAATCTTATGAATATATACATATGTATGTGTATATTTGAAATTTATTGATGTGTGTGTTGTAATAATGTGTCTTTATCCCTTTTTGTGTTCTTGTTTAAGTCAGGATAATTTTGTACCGAATACAATATTTTGCAATGAAATACGTTCGTACAATCAGAAAGCTCTTACACAACAATTGATGTATTAGAAGAATGTATTTGAAAGTATTCCTATTTATTATGCAAGTTATTGGCGACGTTAGTTAGCCAACAGGAATGAATCGGTACTTGCGTACTCCTTGCGTACTCTATAACAATTGACTATTTAATGCTTAGAAAATGGCAAGTGGCTGGTAATAGTCTTTGGCAAAGTAGGACCTTAAACTGTACTTTGATATTATATAAATATATTTCTTTAGAAATCTCTAAGCTCCACTTAAACTTTAAATCACCGGACATTGTCTGGATTACTTTGTATTACTTTCCACCTTAAATTGGAAGAGAATGATGTGACTCGAAAATTAAATATAAAAATAATCGTAACTGAAATTTATATAAAATTTGTGAGGGAAAATGCGCACATTTTTAGTGCCGCCAAACACTTGGGAAGATTTTGTTCAAACATCATTAATATTTGAAGTAAGATTAACTGGAAGAAGAATACGAGAAAATTTTCTTTTTCTTATTTATAGTAATGAAGGGGCCCTATTTCCTAAAGGTAAATAATCAATTCCAATTTAATATAAAACTCTTTTCTTTATAAAAAAAAAACACATATTTTTCTCAATCGGTGTATAGGAATTAAAAAATAAACATACTGCAATAACAAGTCTATGTTAAAATCATTGGATTAGTAGAAACACGTGTATATAAAGCTTTTTGTGGCCCAATTATTTCATCCAACACTGTATATACGAGTATTATGCAGAATGTATACAGGAACGAAATTTGGCGTCTACTGTAGTATCGCAGCTGTGCCTGCGAGATCAATTTTGTTGAGGCACCTTGTGGAAGCTTTTATAAATTTAATAGAAAATTTCGTCGATCTTGAAGACAAAAACAAATTAAAGTTTGCACTACATTCACATATTCGAGTATATTTAAACGAAATTTTGCTTTTAAGTTTATGTAAACAATCAATGAACCAAATTTTATGTTTACACAAACAAATTAATTTAATTGGCTAATGTTCGACACCTTTTTAATTTGGAAACGAAAAATTGGATGTGAGAATAAGGAGAATTTCACCAATTTTATGCGATGACGGTTGTATGTACATACATATATTAAATATATTTTATAAATCATGTGTGAGAAAGGGATACGAGAATTTTCATCATATTATTATTATTATTATTACTATTACTATTAATGACTGCAGCACATCTTCAAAATATTAAATCTGGAAGCCATTCCATTTGAAAACTTTATGCGTTAGAACTATATTTAGTTCGGAATGCCTCTTGGATATGTCTTTTGAAGGTTTCAAATAATTTATGAAGTCGTTGCTACGAGTACAATGGCAGGATCCATTGATTTTCATTATAGTTCGTTTAATTGCTGAATTGATCAACTCAGTCCAAAGAAAAAGAAGTTCTTACCCACACAATGTCTCTCCAATAATAGGGTCTCCAATGGTCAATTCGTCCGAGAGAAAAATATGTCTCCATTGAACATCATTCCAATTGTAACGAGTTTCAATGAATCTATTAATAACATACATCCAGATTCTTTTAAGGAAATTGTTTTCCCATCCGCAAAAAATTGGAGATGAACATTTCGGAAACTCCGGTGATATGGAAAGTTAATTCAGCTTTGACCAGACAATGAGTGCATTTATTAAACAAAACTAAGCATCATCCTCAAAGGTAATAAGAAACTATTTATACTATTACAGCCACTCACTCGTGTGGCAGGACTTTTGACGTTCACGTAGATCTAAATGACGCTATGGTGAAAACCGTGTTTTTAAAACATGAGGAAGCTTCAGTTCCATCCCAATAGAAAGATCGATATTGTTGCTCTCACCCGATACTTGGAGGACAATCATCAATTTTCATCTAACGCTGGCTCAGTGTGTGAAAGTTAATTTTTCCAATTATGACATTTCAATCATTCGATCATACAAGTGACAAAATTGTTTTTGTGCAAAAATTTTTTTGTACATCGATGTTGATGGAAATTAAAAATGTAAAGAAATTTCAGACTTTGTTGTAACACTGGGGAGGGTGTCCAGCCAAATTAAGATTGTCAAGTCTAAAATAAGAAACTAACTGAAAACTGCTAGTTTTTAGCCATTAGTGCAACATTTTTTGTATATATAGCCATTATTGGTGAATTAATTCAAGCAGAATTAACCTAAATATTTTTCAATATTGAAATAATTTTTTCTAACATTAATTTTGTTAACGAGGATATAACAAATACGATTTATGATGAGCTAAACTTTTCAGATCTGTCCAGCTCGTTTCATCCTCGTCTTATTGCATTTGGATTTCAAGAGTGAAATTCAGTTCTTACTTTCATTTTTTTTCTACAAGAGAACGCAATAGTAATAAATAAATAAAGCCACACAATTAATAATGTGATTTTTAATTGGACTTATTAAATCACAACGGGTTATGGAACGTGTGAGGCAGAACACGTAGTCACCTTTTACGCAATTCGATATGAAAGTTTGTCCAAGTATAAGAGTCCCACTACAGGCACAGTGGCAACAGTGAATTTGTTAAGTGTGTTAAATTCTTAATTGACTTTACAAGGTCGTCACGGCGTATACGTTATATCGTTCAATTAAATATTACTAATACTACACGTTTTGTATTTTGTGTAGAGCCACACAACATACCCATTTTAATATCTTTATGGAACAAAATTGAAGAAGCATTTTTATTTCCAGCTTTGTTTACCTTAATGAATGTGGAAACTCGGGTGTCTCTTCCTGTGAATTATTAATTTCTAAGAAACCATTTCGAACGTCGAATAAAGTAAATATTCCTGTGTATGTGTGTTAGGATTGCTGTTATTTTAGAGGGATATCCGTATTTAAGATTCTTACTTAAATATTAGTATGTACGTGTATTTTATTTTAAATGATTTATTACAAAACTTGTCTTAAAAGGGAAAATATACACATTTTTATTCTCCGACCTTTTCTGCTTCTTTGTTTAATAAAATCATAATAAATTGCTTTTGTAAAATTTAACAAACATAACGTTTCAGGCGTTTACGGGAAAGTATCCTTTAACTTATTTAAAGGCAAATTACTTTCTTCATCACTAAATAAAATAGGAAAGGACCTTCTATTAAAAGAATCTTAAACATTGCAGCATCGGTTTGCTTGTTAACAATCCAAATTTTATTAACATAATACGCTTGAGAGCCGTCCTACGCAATTAGTTGGAATAATTAAATATTTTGTCATAATATCTTATATTATGACAACTTATTTCACTATTCACTTAAACAAAATTGGATGATTCTCCAATACACATTCAAAATATAGGGAATAGACACAAATTTGATTAAAAGTATGGTAAAATTTAACCAAGATAAATATAAACAAAAACTTTTTAATAAAAAATAGGCTCTAAAATGTTTTTAAGAAGTCAAATATAACTATATGAGATCTTCGGGGGGTAATATTTTTGTTAAAAACTTTTTATTTTAAAATTTTTTAAAGACTATTTCTAATGTCGGTGTACAGGACCAGCTCTGATGCATATCAATTGTGAACATCGACACGGTTATAGTCAGCAAAATATACGAGAGTTTAGTTTTATTTTGTATGGGAGGTACAATTTCTCTTGGTCCTATAAATTCGGTTTTTCTTGAAACATCAATGATGCCATATTCAATTTTAAACAATTTTAATATTACATTAAGCAATATACAATATATATATATATATATACTATATAAATGGTACCAGCTATGGAGCATATGCTTTCATATAAAAACCGAAAAAAACACTGTGCATACAATGTGCTTTTTCTTTGAAAATGACTTAAAACTGAATTAAGCGCCTCCTCAATTCCTAACTGAATAAGAATAGGTTCACCTTACAAGTGTATCCTTTCGCAAAAAGAAGTTTTTAAATTAACACTTAAAGAAAATTCGTCTAAACATAAAAAGTCACAGGCACAAAACCGTGGAGACTCTTTCTGTTAAAAGTACAAACTTTGACGAAACTAAAGTTCGCAGTTCGTACTAAAGAGCATTCGAGATATAGCGAACGCTGGGTAATTTAAACTATTAATTATTACGAACACTTGTCCTCGAAACATACAAACGCACACATTTTTATAAATTTTTTAAGATTCCTTTACTTTTTTCTTGTTGGATACGTATGCATTTTGAATTCCACGTGCGAATTGCTTTAATATATTTTGTGACATCGTCAAATATTTATGTACTTGCATGAACGTGCGAATAAAAATAATCGCTGTTAATATCAGGGGATATAGAACACAAGAATTATCCTGAAGAAGATACCCGAAAGTTGTCGAAGGTGGGAGATAAATAAATTCATAAAACTTTTGTAAATAAATAGACCTCAAGCTTATTTGTATTCAATAATATTCTTTTTAATGACTACTTATATTTGTTGTAGGTTAACAGAGTTTGTCTTGTAAGTGATGGAAATGGTTTTCGATTTAAAATCGCTTGCGAGATGTAAAAGGCTGTGATTTACACATTTATTTTGGTTTCATTTGTTCTCCTCGGTAACCGAATTCTGTTTCATTTACCAATTCTTTTTATCACAAATTTTATTAAAACAAAATTTAAATCGATTTTACAATTTTTAAATCAATACTAATTTTTTTTTTTAATCTGATATCGCGTTCAAGAGTTATATTCAATTTTCTGAAAACGTCCAATATTTGAAAATTCGAAAATAAGCGGTATCACATCAGTTTATGCATCCTATAATGCGGAGACGGGAGCAGTGCACGATTTTAATAAAAATCGATATTGTAAAAAAAATCGAAAAAACTTGAAAGCATTTTCCCAATCTTCAATAAAAACACAAGGTTACGTGCAATTTTTTTTAAGAAATGAGTGAAAACGAAATCGAGATGAAAAATTAAATCGATACGAAATCCATCATCACACACAAAACCGATTGGTTCGTTTCGATATTTCGGTTTCATTTAAAAACGAATCACATGCGTCTATATTCCTGCATTTAGTTTTAAAAATTTCTAGAATGATTTTATTAAATTTGTTTAATTTTGAAGCATTCGAAATATTGTCTTGATATGATTTTATTTTTTTAAGCAATCGAACAGCAGGATGACTTCCCATAAACTGAATTTGAAATATCCTTAAAAGAAACTATTTGCGTGTCCTTAGAGAAATTGTATCTATTTTTTCTCGCTGTTACACAAAATAAAATAAAAATTGGCTAATGAGGCAACGAACAGCGGCGAAAGGAAATTTATGTAAATTTTTATTAAATTGCAGCAACATCCTTTAACAAAACTTTGCCAAATATTCGACCGAATTAACGTTTATTTTCTTCGGATATCTTTTTGTTTTTTATAATAATGGCAATTTTCTTTATGTTTTCTTTGTTTGAGGTCGCTGTTTCGCTGTTGTTCTCGTTGCCAACGGAAATTTCCAATTTTAGGCCAATTGTTGCAGGTTACTAAATAATTCAAGCAAATTCTCCTGCCAGTCTATGGGTAATTGGTATTGCTTTCTGTTTGTTCTTATAAAGAGTTGGAAAAGAAAATGTGCGTATGTATGTGTGTGTTTATGTATGTAGTTTTGTGGGCAGTATGCCGAAGGAAAATAAAGTTAGAGGAGAAAAACATTAACCATGACTTACCAGCTAAGCAGGCATTTGCAACTAATATGATGATGATGATGAAGACAAACATGTTGTTGATCAATTAATGTTGCAAATGTTGTTGTTTTCTATTTTACGGCCCTCCTTCTGTTGGATGTCTTAATTGCAATATCAAACTCAGTTGCTTTGTGGCATGAACTTTCTATTTGCTGTCTTTGCTCTTTACGTCGCAACTACATAGTATTTTCTTTTGAGCACTCAATTTGCTGCTGCTGCTAGTGGCATTGCTGGCATTGGCAAAATATCTTTATTGTGTCTTTAGACTTGAAGTTACAGGAAATGAGGGGAATTCGGCAAAGAGGTTACAACGTGACGCAATTTCTAGAGAAGCGAGATCTATGTAAATGGTTAAACGCTTCTGTGATGAATTGATGTTGTTTTAATCAGTCTTATTTTTTGTTACCATTTCTTGTTAATCAAAATTGTTTTTATAATCGTTGTAGTAGTTTATATTCCTTAATTTGACGAGTATGTTCAAAAAGTTGTTCCCCAAAGGTGTTTCTTTCTCACAAGAGAATAAAGCAAATGAATCTTGTTGTTGTTGATGTAGTTATTGTAAAGGATATAAAAGTTGGTACTTGCAAATTTTTTGAATTTGTGTCTTTCTTCTCTACGATTTGTTATTTCTAATTCTTTTATTGTTTTCCCTAATATGTTTTTACTTGTTTTATATTCGTTACTTAGTCAATTTTTAATGTTTGCAGTGTAAAATACATATTGACGCACTGGTTATGGATTTTGTTTTCAGTCTATACGTCCTTTTCAGCATTGAAAGCGGGCATTTTCTTTACATCATGCGTATTACTATAATTTATAGAAATGTTTTTGTGCCTTTTTTGTTTTATATTCTTATCCTTTTTATCTTTATATTTAAAGAAAATCAAAAATTTATGATGTTAAGATCACTTTGCACTATTTGAAAAATAATGTACGTATTGAAAGTTAATTTTCAATTGTGTTTAGAATTAAAAATTTCAATTATTTATTTACAAAAATGTCAAACAGCAAACTTCGTCAAACTGCGACTAACGAAATCGTAAAAGGGTTCGAGTACATTGGAGCAACGGCCCATACAAGGGAACTGTATTCCACCTTCGAAGGGATATAGTTGGTATAAAGAGTGCGGAGATCATAAGGAGTGAAGTTTTTCCTACACCGTCCTAAAAGATCGAAGCAATTGAATGCTTTTCTTAGAAATATCAATAAGAAACAAATAAAAATTATGGAAATTATGTGAAAGGTTCATAAATATGTGATCAAGAGGTACATGAGACAGATTACAAAGATATGATGATCATATTACGTACGTATAAATCCAATTTTTGATGTATTATATACCTATACTCACACAAATAATTTGACTTAATGTGAAAATATATATTTTACGATGAAGGATCCCGTGCCACTTTGAAGACAATGTCTCATATTTCAAGGAAACTATTTTATTACCTTCCAGTAATTTTTACGGAATTGCGTTTTGATTGTGTCAATTACTGTATTTTTTTTTAGACATGTCCAAAGTTAAATCAATTATTATATACAAATTAAAAATGTTTTTCGCTTCAATAGACCTTTGAAAATCTATTGCAGTATATTTACGCATTTAAGTTTACAGACTTAAATCGGTTCCCCGAAGCAAACGAATTATTGTAGTTCACCAAAAACAGAAAGTCTACTTCCAAATTTAATTAGGAATGAAAACGAGAACTTCTTCCAATGACAAACCTATTGGAACTGATCAATGCTCCCTGAGCACTTTATTTAACGACTTCTTTTAAAGCTCTTTTCTACAGGTCTAATAGTGAGAATGTAATATTTTTACATATTTATTATCCAGTTAAATAAGTTAGAAGGAAATTTTTAATGCCAAAATTTTAATTCTTTACAAGTAAAAATGAGGAACTTAACTTTTTTCTTATTTTATCCATATTGGGTGAAATTATTTCAAGAAAATTGGCTTGTTTGTAGTAACATTGAGAAATAAAAGGAAACAGTGTAATTTGTCTTAAGTTCTTCGAGCTGTAACACAAACAGCAGAATGCCAAAAGAACAAGCTTCTTTAGAAAATGCCTTAACCAAAGTAAAAAGTACACATCAAGTCTTGGAAAGCAACAATCCCAGCAAGCACATCAATACACTAAATGCCTTCCTAAAGGATTTCTCTGAATGAGAAATATTATTTCTTAAGAGTCGCTTTCATGTTGTGCAGGATTACTACCTTCAGGAACAAAATTATCTCGATGACAATACAAAAGCGATTGTTCTCGGTGATACATTGGCAACATCGCTAGATAAAGTATCACAAATATAAAACAAACGAGATATACGTACATCTATGGAGGAGATATGGTATACATACATAAATGTGCACACATTTACTTCTCTACATACAAATCAGAACTATAAAAGAATAATTTGTACATATTTGTTTTTTTTATCATTTAGGGCAAATGTGTCTCTTTCCCGAAAACGGAATGGAATCAAAATATGAACACCTTGATAAAAAATAACAATTGATTCTGTCAAGAAAATTATTTGAGATGAAATTCGAATGAAATCGTGATTGCATTTAATTAATTTCTTTTTTTCATTCCGTTTTTTTAAATTAAAACAGAAATTAAAAAAACTCTAAAACGAGGGTCCCTTTCAGAAAAAACCTTTGAACAAATCCTTATTAGAGTAAATAATATTTCTTTTAATTCTTATGCCACATGTATCTATTTTTTATTTGTTATAAATGCCGTGATGAACTTATTAAAATTTTAATTTAAGGAATTTTTACGCATAAAACGAATGAAACTGTACTGGTAACACAGTTGAGCTGTATTTTTTTTTTTTTTTTTTTTGTAAAATTGGATGCTCGATGTCAAAAATGTCTTTAATTGGCGTCTAAATTATTTAAAAATAAAGTGGTGCATGAATGAAGTATTCCAATTATTAAAAAGATGACAAATTAAATTGATTTCAATAAAAAAAACTTACATGCGAGAAAGCCAAATTAACCACATTATTGTATTTGTTGTTGAATTAAGACCATCTTAAGTCATTTCGCCTTGTTATTGACAAAAGCGTTACTATGATAAATTTCTTCTAGGTGATAATTTAGGGATATTACTGAAGTACAACAAGGACTTCCGTCCACTTGTTTGCTGAGTTGTAAACTTCTTCTTCACTTTACAACACAAACTAAATTACAACATGACTGAAGCACAAAGGGACTTTTCCACACTCCTACAAGCAACTTCAAGCAATTAAAATTTTTAATTCATTTTGCACCAACACATAAATTGTAAAAAATTTTTAATCAAAATTGTACTGACTGCGGGAAGTCATGTAGGGTTCCAGCCTTTATAATCCTTAAAAAGGCAACAAACATTAATTAATATTAACGTGATTAAACATAAAATTTAAAAGCTAAAATACTCCCTTAAAACTCAACACGGCAATGTCTATTTAAAAACTAATTAAATTTTAAAAATAGAAAAAGTTTTTTAAGATTTCGACAAAAATTTATTGGTTGTTAAGCAAAAAATTTATAATATCGCGCCCTTACTGCCAAAAAGCATGAATGACATAATTTTCAATGTTCACTTTTACAGTCTGATTTGTCAAATCACCATAGACGGATATAGCGTAATAGTCCTTCATTTAGGGATGATTGGGTATGTCCAAAAACAGGATTATAGAATTTGGGACAATGCCAAATCACATGAGATCACAGTGCCCAACACATGCCGAAAAAAAATCACTTTTTGGTATAGATTTTGTTCTGGCGGCGTCATCGGTCCATATTTCTTTGAGAACGACATTGGCCAGCGTCAAAGGCGAGCGCTATAGGTCCATGATTACCAACTTCTTTTGTCTTAAATTGGCCCCCCGGGGGGCACGGTCAATACATCTTGTCTTGGTGGCTTGGTGTTGTGCTTCCCGGGGTATAGGGTTATCAGGTTTCCGGACCTAGGCCTTTTTGCTGATAACCCCTAAAAACTTGTATGTTGCTACCCAATCCCTGAAACAACAGGGCAACGGGCGCGCATGCAAGTAAACTAAAGGTAAAAGTGGGTTCGCTCGCTCGTCCGGAGGGGTAGTTGGTCTTTCCAGACCTTGACCTTTGGCCAATTGCCCTAAAACTTAATATGTTACTACCCAATCCCTGAAACACCAGGGTAACGGGCGTGCATATAAGTAATTAAGGAAGTAGCTTGCTACGCTAGTCTGGGTAGAGGTGTTACCGATGCCTCAGGTGTGCAGGGAACCTAAAATCGGAGGTGCTTTTGACACGCGGCTGACCAGAGTCCTATCTGGTGCCACGGGAACCAGTAGCCCCTAGGACGTGTCCTAGACTGGTTATTCGTGAGGCCCCTTCGGGGATCACGTGGTGGCTGTGGTTAAAACCCAAAGATACGCGGGGAGAGGTATGGGCTGGATGAGTGTGTCTTCAATCATGGGCTAGTGGCATGATGTGGATGTTCTCTTCAGGCCATATATCTCTAGGTGCTGTTGCTATTCGACAGAGCTGCTCTAATGGTTACGGTAGGTGAAGCCTCAGGTCAGATGGGGGTAAAAGTTCCACTGCCGTGCCATTTGGGTAGTAGGAGGTTAGATAGCTCCAAGCATCTTAGCAAGGTGTCTGTACATGGTTCTGCAGCCTGTACGGAACTTGCTACCATGTTGTCCCTGTCAGGGGCACATGTTAGTTGGCGCTCCAGTCATGTGCCTTTGGCGGGGGCTACTGGGGCGGTGGTGAACGTGCTTTATTCACCCTTGTGCAATAGTGCGCCGTCAGGTTAGGCCTTCGGGCAGGTACTGACGTGAATCTTTTGCAACTCTGTCTTAAATTGGATGATATGGACATCAGCGACATGTGGTTTCAATAGTACGACGTTACGTGCCATCTTACGTGGAGGTGGTGTAAACTGGCCACCGAGATCGTGTGACTTGACACCATTAAGACTTATTCTTTTAAGGTTTTCTTAAGTCGCAGGTCTATGCGAATAAGCCACAAACGACAGCGACCCTTAAAGCCAAAATAACATATGCCATTGGTCAAGTTCAGTCTGCTTTATGTGCCACAGTCATGGAAATTTGGACATTTCGGATGAGCGCTACCCAGCAAAGGCCGCGGCAGATATTTGCACAATGTAATATTTTATACATAATGGAATTTTTTACGATTAAAAAAATCGTATGTATGTAATTGTAATGTAATGGGGGTTTGGCCAGGATGGCCCTATACGAGTATATTGTTGTAATCCAGAAGTGGTGTGAATTAAAATCTTCTCGGTTAATCCAACATGGCTTTGTGGTTGCAAGTGAAAACT
Organism: Germaria angustata; assembly: GCA_963681545.1. Classification (NCBI taxonomy): domain Eukaryota; kingdom Metazoa; phylum Arthropoda; class Insecta; order Diptera; family Tachinidae; genus Germaria; species Germaria angustata. The sequence continues at coordinate 95,991,581 of OY813002.1, forward strand.
ATTAAGTGATGTGTATTCACCGAATTTCTTCCACTATTATAAGCTTCTGGTAATCGATTTACGTAGAATTAATGAAAAAGTATTTTTTTAGTAAGGAAAAGAACACTGAAGGAGGCATATGGCAGAAATCGGTCTGTTTGCAAATCAAATTTGACGTGGAATGACCAAAAATCATTCAAAATTCAAGCAGACATCGTAATTTCTTATAAATGACTTCCACTAATTTTCACTGGGCCTAGACCAAACTCCAAGGTAACATTGCGCAACACATTCAGCTGTTATATATGGAAATCCTTTTATAAAAACTTGAACAAAATTCTTCCAGCCCAAACGGTTTGCTTCAGTGAATGTGAAAAGTATTGTGAAGGCAATAATTGATTTCGTAGTTTGGCAATACAGGGTGGCGCAAAATTAAAGTCATAATTTGTATTGACTGGAATTTCGCCAGATGACTCCAAATGTTACTCTGTTTTGATTTATGATTTATATATAGAGAAGTAATTGTCAACCAGCCTTGGAGCGATACACACCTCTAGAACGTGGAATTATTGTTACTGCTTATTTTCAGTCGTTTGTTTTAACGCAGCATGAATTTCGTCATTGCAGACGTTCGTTGCAACAAATTTTAGTCAAATATTTGAAAATGTTCCCCTACAAAATTCAAATTTTTCATGAATTGCTGCCTGCTAAGACTTTAAAATCTAATTTGAAGAAGAAAACGCCAATTCGGAGCCAGATGTATTACGAGCAACTTCCTCTGAGTACGAGTACGTCCTTCGGTTAAAAACATAATTAGAAATCAATAATCTTAAAAGTCGTGTCACACTATAATACCAGTCCTTAGATTTCCAGTGGATTTTGTGAGAGAAAACTCCAATGAAAATTTTTGATTTTGTCAAAAAATTGCATCATGAAATCTCATATTTCTAACTGTATCGTTTGACATTTTTATAACATACTAGTGCTCTCACACTATCACACTTTCTCGTACTATTTCCATATTTAACAAGTCATAATACTCAGCGGTATAGTGTGAAAGCGGTGTAAGCAAAACGAACGCGGTTCTTCTAGATTGTAAACTAACAAAATCGCTAGAAAACAACTTTCAGGAAAAGAGGAAAGTATCATCAATAAAGGCGTACATATACACTGAACATTTTCCTTAAATGTTGGCCATAAATTTTTTTATCTTGCCTTGTCCTTAGCGTTAGTTTCAATTTTATATTTATTTTGGTATGTACATGCCTACTTTCTTTTTAAATAAGTTTATTAATAATTAATGTCACTCGAACGACATATTTTTTCATTGCCGAAAGTTAGTGAAGGGAGAAGGAGAAAAATGTTACTTTGCCCATTTTCTTTTAGGCGATATTTTGAGTTTAAAGGTATTTTTTATTTTTCCTCAATATGACACTTTCACACACATACATACATACTCTAACTCATAAAATGATTTGTTGTTGTAAGCCCGGGCAAGTAAACACCTGTGTGTCGCTATTACGTTTCGTTTAATGTTCCGCATAAATATTAGATTTATAAGGAATGAATATTAAATTCGTTTCTCGATCAATTATTTCTTACAATCCCAAATGTTTACAAAATAAATGTTTTTTTTTACGAAATTAATATTCAAAAGATTTTCTTGTTCACAAATGATAATCCATAAACAAAGAGCCAGTCAATTTAAGCACAATCATTTGTGTGCAACGTGTCTGTACGATTATGAAGTCAAAAGCGATTTACTGCACAGGAGCCGTTTATTTAGACCGGTGACTGTTTATCGTAAATCTGCGGCCTGTTTCATTTATAGTGTTTATTTCGTTGCTAAATTTATATTTATTGTTTTCGTTTATAATTTAAATAAAACAAATAATGAAAATAATATATGTAACATGAAATATACCATGAAAAATAGATAAAATAAAAATAATGTCATACTCTCTCACTCTCACACATACACACATGTGTTTGGGCGCAATAGTTTATAAAATGCATTTAATTCTCCTTATGCAAGAGTCATTTGCGATAAAGGTGGCAAGATTATGTGACTCAATTATTCCTATTGTATAAAAAGGATTTTCGCAAACGATAGTTGAGTTCGTAATGGAAAATTTTGGGTATTAAATAGAATTAGTACAACTATATATAAGTATATGTTTAATTCTGAATTTAATCTATTGGTCCTTGGACCATTTTGCTTACATTTGTTATGAAAATAGATTAATTAAAAAACAATAAATTATATACAGTGGTGTTCGATAAAAGAGGCCATACTTATCAAAAACGTTTAATTTTATGAAGTTTAAAAACAAAACGTACATGTTGCAACAGCAACGTCATAATAAAAAATTTGGAAATTTCGGGAAGCATCCATTAAGGGCATCATTTACCAATATATAATACCAACAGTAACTAAATAATACGCCCATTAAAATGTAATTTCACATTCAGCATAAGGCATTATTATGTGGCTAAATAGTGTATTACTGCATCTTCGTGCTCGAAGGCTACATCTGTTCATCATCTAGCATCTTCTGCTTCTAACCAAACATTTTCTTATTAGTTTTGCGCTTGCAACATCAGGATTATATATCTTCCCAAGGACTTAAAACTAACAAAAGGAAATTTTGTAAAAGACCGCTTTGAATATATTGATTTAGGATATCTTTTTCAGTCAAGCAGGACAAGATTAGTTGATACCGTTCAAGACAAGTGCCATTTTTCCACTCTATTCCACTGAAACCTTCTTAGAAACATTGCAAAGTTCTTAAAATGTATGTTTCGTTTTATTACGTTTAAATATAAAATATAAAAGTATAAAATGATTTATAAAAGAAATAAAAGCAAAGCAGTGAAAGGTCTTTACAGCATTTTGTCATTCATTATAGCAAGAAAAAAAGGCTGGAGATAAAGTCTGCGGCGGCAACAAAAACGTGCAAATGTTTCCCCATCTACTAATCAAATTTGCTTTTCTCTGCATTTCTGATCATTAAACACATTGAAAATTAACAAATGTCATGTCAATGTCAATCTCTATTGGAGTCTCGAGCCCGTAAAGAAAATTTACATTCATGCGCTTAAAAAAGATTTTTGGTAATTTTTAGTGGTCGAGATGACGAAGTCCTTTTTTCAAAAATGATATAAAATGGGCGAAAAATAAGTATTGCAGGCGATTTCCAACTTTTTCAAAGGTTTTTGCTGCTTTTATGTTTGGAAATTGTAACACAAAATGAATTATGGTTGTTTTTTTTAATGGTAGTCTTTCAGTGGAAAATATTCTCTGTTCCATATGAAGGTGGAAATTAACGAAATTGCAAAAATGGAGAAAAAAAACCTTTAAAAACCTTAAAAGTATAACAAAACTCACGACCAAAGACAGTATTCTTCAAGCACAAATACTTGAATACAGATGTGTGTTTTGCTCTTTGATTATTTAATTTTTCAAAAAATTTTATAAATTCAAACTTTTTATTAATAAAAATTGTGTTAGAGCAGAAGCTTTGGCAATACTAAAAGAATGGAAAATATACAAATAGGGAAAGCAAATAACTAGAGGCCCAACTCTGGGTTATGTCAAAAGAAAAAGTCATCTCTAAATTCCATCTATGGTTAACAATCTGTCTGAATATGACTGTATATAACTAAAATAACTTGGCTTTTAAGTAAAACTTACAAAACTTAGGCAACATTGTGACATAAAAGTTTCTGCGTGCGTCAGCGTCGAAACTGGAAAACTTATGCCATACATAAGTTTCCATTTCCAGATCACATTACATATTACCAAAACAAGAAATTCCAAATAATGTTCAAAAACCTTTTTATTGCTCAATTATTGTTATTTCTCATTTTTATCTTCATGTTCTTTTCATTGATTCTGCAATAATTCAATAGAAATAAAATTTAGATACAACCGCAGTACGTACAGTAAAAAATTTATGTCTTTATGTCTTTATTTCCATCTTGGAATGGCCAATTGTTTATTTTTATAGTTTATAGATTAAAAACTAGATGTGAATGAGGAGAGTCAGAGACGTGCATAAAAGTATTTTTTGTGTAAATATTTATAAAAGATTTTCATAAATAAAACAACAGCTTTCAGATTTCTTTAAATTTCCTGTTTTCATGGGTACCTTTTTTGCTAAAATTCCTTTTTTGCGTTTTAGCTTAAATTTAATTTAAAAGAATATCGTTTTAGGCCGACTTTTCAACAACAACGTGTGGGTGTGTGTGCATGTATACATCCTTGATGCTGTTAAGTGCTTTACGAGTTTTTCTCGTCGACTCTTCTTAACAATAAATTTCATGTACATATTTTCCATTTTGTGCGTGTGTGTATATATGTGTGTGTATCCAGTAAATGTTTATATAAATATTTTGTGTATTGTGCAATAAATTCATTATATGTGCGTAATTGTGGTGGAACGTTCATATAAAGCAGTAGTAGCAAGTATTGGCAATGTCTACGCACACTCATATTCGTAACATAGATACAAGTTTGTTGCCTACATACACACATACATAAGTACGAGTATGTACAAGCTAATTTTCGGTCTACTTGGAAAGAGAAATAAGTTTAATTTTCTTGTTACTACTTTAACAGAGCAACTTAAAGTGGCACTAAGACTTATTTATTAACTAATTATCTGGGATGCTGCCAAACTGTGTATGACTGAAACATTCCAAAAACATTCATCAAAAGTAGCGATCTCCGCAGTCTGGTCTATTCACTATTGAGCTGATTGTCTCCATTGCTTAATTAAGTTAAAACATAAACTCTTGTATTTATGTTGTAACATCATATATGCGAGTAATAATATATGTTGTTATTAAACGAGTTCATGACAACCAAGGGAAAAGTACGGAAAACTACCGCAATTGGTCGAATTAAACTTTTCTGATTTCCTCAAACAGTAATCGGATCTGTAATAAAATGAACGATAACTAACCAGCTAAGGCGTAAACACGAAATTTTCTATTTAAACTTTAACTTGTTTTTAAGTAAAACTCACTTGCTAAACTTTTCCACTCAGGTGCACAATTACTGACACCTAAGGCAACACTGTGACAAAAAGCTACTGGGCGCGTTTATTAAAAAGTTGTCCACAAACATTTATTTTCAAAATATTTATGAAAATTGTTTATCTTCAAGTGTTCATGGGATTAATTTTAACTAAAGAAAATTATTATTTCCATGACTTTTTTTCTCATCAAGATGACTTTTTATATTATAAGGCGAAGCGATAAAACTGGCAGAAGTTAGAAGTTCATGACACGCCATAGCTTCCAATCCCAGATTACATTTCTTGTCCCATTTGCAAAACAAGAAATTTTAAATCTATATATAAAATAGGATGTGTGTATGTATGTATGTATGTATGTATGTATGTAACGTAATGGCTTCAAACGGCTGGGCCGATTTTGACGAAATTTTCAGGGAACTTTCAGAATACTCGGCCGGGTGACACTGTGAAGTCTGATTTTTTCTTTTCGGTCTGTGGGCGGAAGGGCGTGGCAAAATCCAGTTTTCATATTGCACCACCAATATTTTTTGTGCTTTTTTTATTTTATTTTACTGTTTGTTTTGGAAAGCCGTTGTCAGGTTCTTCAAAACGAGATATCAAACTCCTAAGTCGGTTATGTAGTTCCGAAGATATTTACAAAAAATCTATGTTAGTAATGATTCAATATCAAAATTTCGAAATGTTGCATTAGAAAATCCGAGTTTTCGGTTTATTTACAAAATATTTACATCATTCGATAACACAAGATATTCCACGCTTACTAAGGTGCAACATTGTGCAAAAAGTTGAAGATCTATACATATAAAACAGGATATATATGTATATGTAACATATGGACTCCAAAACTTTATGATATGTATTCCATGGATTTTTATTTAAAGGCCGTAAATTTCGTTAAACGCTCAATTTAAATCGTATGGTAATACAACTTTTGGGCTGTTTGCTTAGGGCCAGCAACGCGGACGGGGTCAGCTATATGTACATAAAAATTACGTGTATGTTCGCGATCGGTAAACTCAAGAACAACTGCACCGATTTTGACCAAACTTTATGTACATGTTCTATGGAACGTGAGGAGTGTTTCTGTGTAGTTTGAAGTTCGTCCGACAGATGGCCCAATATTTTGTTTTTTGTGTTTTGCCCAATAGAGATTAGCGTCCCTAATCAGCGTTAGTGGGGTTAATTAGCCCGATACCGGTATTTGAACCATAACTGCTATGTCGATTTGGTGCAAATTTGAAGGCAAAACAACGTTTGCCCGGGTCAGCTAGTTATATATAAAAAAAACATATTAAATTAAGTTTTTATATGAATTCAATACAAAAACCGATTATCACACTTTATGCGTTTTTGTACATTGTTGTTGAACAGTTCAAGTATTTGGAGAAATAAATGTCCTTCAATAAAACATTAAAGAAACCTTTAAAATTTTAGCACTTAATATTAATAAATTTCTGAATAAACTGAGTTTGACGTCAGTAAAATAAATACATTAATAACCGTACGAGTACATATGCTGCTTTTATATCAGTCTCTTTTGGGTTTCAAGTGGCTCAAGTGTGCAAGGATATTGTCTTGTTTGCCATTACACACATATAGATGCCATCTTAAATTAGTTCAGTTTACTAAATCTATGCACATACGAGCTATAATAGACAATAAAGTGGGAATACGTTATTAAATTAAATTGTTTAAAAGGACACTTAAGCAAGAATATTCTTATCTTTTAACAGTGTCATGTACGTGTATGTATTTCAATTTAAAATTTTTAGTTTATAACTAATGGAGGATTTCAGCTGATTACATTCTATTTCAGATACAAAGACAGTTTCAGTTAATGTGTTAATTTTCCTAAGAAAACCAGAAAAAAACAAATATATGTAGGAGTGGATTGGCTTGTTTACCAATTACAACTGACTATTTTCCCTATAAACGATCATTGCATAATGATGATGTTATATCTGATTATACTCTACTGCCGGACGATGTAAATTTGGATTATGAACAGTCGGGCTATTTATCGGAAACCACTCTCAACTGAGGAAGTTTGTACAGAAATTGCATCAAAACATTTGGCCCAAGACTTTCAACCAATCGTTTTAGAAAAGAAAGCATACTGTCAACCGGCCCTAGGCATGAACTAAATGGTAAGAAAATTTTCTGAATTATCCTAAATTTCTCTAAAGCTGGTAAAAATTTTAGTATAAAATGGCAAAAACCATTTTTTATTTGCAACGAATTTCTTGCATTGATTTACGAGTAAAAATAATTGAGTCCTAAAAGCTAAATAAGTTTTATTTCATAAATTAAAGTTAGAATTAAAAAAAAACGTTCCAACATGATTCTCTTAGTGCATTGTTCACTCTCTTTTAAGAAAATGTTACATAAATCTAAAAGCGAAATAATAAAGAATATTTGAACATAAAACTTCACTTCATGTTCACGTTTTTGTTATAAGTAAATTATTAACTATTTGTAGAGAATACCTGGGTAGGGAAGTGGTTCGACCGCTATAGTGTTAACAGACTGTTTCATTTCCACTATAGAATAACAGGGTAATTACAACTTCTTTTAATCCTTCTCTAGTATTTGTTGATTTAAAAAAATAAATTTAAGAATTGTTGTCATTTGTTGTGGACTCAGCTGCGTACATCCCCGCACTTCACTGATATTAACTAAATCATCAGTACACTTTAGCCAACATGTTTGAAAAACTTATCCGAAAACCTTAGCAATACGAAATGAAAGCTCAATCATATATGAAAATCACATAATATACAACATTAGTGGATTTAGAAAGCTTTAATGCAAGCAACACAAGAAACGATTACGCATATTGACTTTGGTCTTTTTTTGTTTCAGCCTTCGGGTATTTATTGGCGAAGGATAAAGAATAAAACTCATAACTACGATATTCCTCAAAATCATACGATTATACACATTTTATATAACATGCCCTAGTGCTATTCTTCCTGTAATGAAAAATAGATGCACTGGGAAAATTTATCATCATCATTAATTAGAACTCATGATGACTCACTGAGTTATTATCCCGAATAATACATTTCAATATTAAGTATTTAACTATTACTTTACTTAATACAAGTAAACAATTATTATATTTTTCTTTTAATTATATTTCATTACTTTGTCGAGTGTAATAGATGCCTCATCTCCTTCCCCACTCACGATCATAGACGCTCACAATAACAAAAAAAGGGTTATCACGCACGATCTTTGCTTTCAGGGACAACTCCGCTTGAGTACATTGAAATATTAGTAAAACTGCAAACGTGAACAACAAATACAAATTCGAAAGTTTTTGTTTTCAACTTATTTTGATTTAAATTAAAGTGGTGTTAGAGTGAATTAGGTTTGCTAAGATGCCTCCTAACAAAGCCCAAATTTTTAAAAGATGGTATTGTGAATTTGCTCCGTTACTGTAATGATTGTCGTGTTCTGATGAGACTGAAGAAAATGGCTGTTGTTTAAAATTGTTAATGACGACAAAGAGGGTGTGGCAGTTCGTACCGTTTTGAAAATTAGATATTCAGGCTGCGCAAACTTTCCGTAAGCTGCCACAAATTTAATATTTGCATATATGCAATTTCATGAATATTTGTAACCTTTATCTGTGTTTTCTTCGTAACTCCAGTGTCAACGTATGAGGAATATTTATTAAACGATCGAACCTAATATCACTCATACGTAACGCAAGATATTACAACATACGAATAAAATGCGAAATAAAAATCTCAAAATGTGAACCCAAACTTGATTGCATTAATTTTTCTTATAATTTTCCATACTGAATAACAGAATTTAGATAAATTTAATTTACATATGTAAATGTAAAATTTCATATACGTGATTTTATATGATTCTATTTAATTACTTTGTAGAATATACATTTCGATCATTTTAAATGAAATCCTTAAAAAAAACTCACGTTTATTAATTCTCCTGGATCTTTAAGCTCCCCAATAGTTATAGTATAATTTAATGAACTCGTATCTAATTTGTGTAACTTTTAATCCTCCAAATTTGTGGCATAAAAACTTTATATAAAAATTTTGAAAACATCCTTTTCACAAAATATAAGTCGAATATAAAAATGCACAAGAGAACTCTACTGCTTTCGCTGTTATGACCGTCTGCCTGTATGTCTATTGTGAGTAGCTATATCAGCTATATCCAGATATACTTACGATGAGAAATAAAAATTTAATAGCCATAGATGTCCAAGTGGCGTAGTGTTGGCATTGAACTATACATTTGTGTCTTAACAGTTAGACACTTGATATGCTTGCAGGGAGTATGTCACTGTGGCCATTACAACATCAAATTCTAAATATGAACCTTCTGTTTGGAATTAAAATATGCTGCTTGTAACTTCAGATTCTATATATTAAATGAAAGACATATATATTCAAATATATGTATAAAACACAACAACAAATAGCATATATTCATTCATATCTCATTGTGTATCTTTAGAAACACAAATCGTTGCACTTACACGACCTTTAGGTAAAGTAATAGAACATAATATTTAATGTCTATCAATAATAATAATAAATTAATAAATAAATAAATTTGATTTATATATATATTTCTCATAATCAAAATAAAAAAACCATGGTCGACAATGATATTTAAATTCCAATATCGAAATTGAATTATATTTACAAGACTAGGAGTTTAAGTACTTCGTGAACTTGTAAAATACGTATATCTTTTATAAATATACTTCCGTTGAGGTTTTGATATTTTATAAAAAAATTAAAAAAAATTTCGTGGCGATATTTAATATCGATTTATTCCTCTAGGGAACCTTGACCCATACAGAGTTATTGATTGAAATTTTTAACAAGAAAATCAAGCATTTTTCATTGGGGCCAACTTAATGAAAAATGACCGGCAACAGCATAAAGCAATTAAATTAAAAATTGTATCACAACTTTTTTATAAAAAAAATCAACATTAAATGTCACAAAATAAAAACAACAACATTTAGTTTGTGCGCAACACATTCTGCAACATTTTTTTATTGTTCAAATACAGTATTAATGGAATTTTATACAATAGTACAAATTGTTATTTTACTCGCTTCTTAATTCCCTTAATTCTAATTATAACATAAAAATACACAACACAACTGCAACTACTCTTCTAATAAAAATTCAAAACAATATACTACGAACGAAGTATATGGAACTAAAAGTATCCCACAAAATAAATGATTTTTTATCATATCACGGAACTATTTATTACTTAATGTTTTGTTGTAGTAGAGAGGAACAAAGAGAGAAGCGAAGTCCTTCTCATACACAGTGACGGTTCACGTTATTTTTTCGGCATTATTTCGGTGGTAGAGTATAATGTCAGGAAATGTTACATATACGTGTACGTGTATATATATCTATATATATATATATATATATATATATATATATATATATATATATATATATATATATATATATATATATATATATATAATGATTACACCTTTTATGAGAAAAGGAGGTGGAGAGGAGTTGCTACAAACTTTTATGTGCTAGGAAATGGACTTTGTGGGCAGATATAATCACTCATATATATTCCAGGAAAACGCATACATATATAAACTATCGGATAAGCACATTTATAAAAGGAAAGAAATTGAATTGATTTTAACTGAATGTTACGCCATTAATTTAGGTGACTGAATTACAAATTAAGCTGCTTTGCAATAAAAAAATGAAAATTAAAAAACTTTTTTGTTCTTGCTTGACTTCCCAAAAGTGGCCCAAGTTGGCAGTCACTACTCTCAGCGATTAGAGAAAATAGTTTTTATGTCGTGCAAAGAAAATTTTTACACAAAAGTTTTCTGAATCTCTTAGAGTCTAGTTAAATTAACACTAATTGAAAGCAATATCTCTTGCAACATTTTTTTTTATTTAGGCAAATACTAATTGAAAACTTCCATTCTAAGCAATACGTCCGGATGATGACATATTTCTGTCCTCATTTTACAAGTAAGAATTGTTGAAATAAATGAACTGAAGATATTGTATCAGTTCTTAATAGATGGTAACATGGAAAAATTTCTTATGCTAAATGTTTTGGCAATCACTTCCTTCTATTGAAAAAATATTATAAATCTCTCATTCCTTTATTTCGATCTCCTTAGAAGCTCACTAATGTAGTAAATATGTACTTTTTCACATCACGCCATGTTGTATATAAAATCGAGTGCCACTTTCTATATATAATCTAATTTCGAAGGTTTGCGTTTATAGAAATTGGAAAGTAAATAAATTTTTTATGATCCAATTGAACAACTCTGTGCCTTCTAAATATTATTCGCCCTGATACATTGTTTTTTGTACAAATTTTAATATTTTAAATACTATCGATCGATTTAAAACATTAAAGTCGAGCATAAAGTTTGGATTTTGTGGGCAGATGTTGCCTGTAAGTATGCGCACGTTTGTTTGACTATTTGTATGTACATGCATATATACATATGTACACGGTGGTGGCTACATAATTAAAAACTTTACGTTAAACTCCATTCTAAACATGTTTTTCATAAAATACTCGTAATTAAATTTTATGTCAAGCTCTTTAACAAATTAATGCATTTGACAATTGGAGATGTTTCATCCTGTGAACTGGACACATTATTAAGACATATTATGTTTTTGGAATTCATCAAAAATAGTTTTGAGTTTTTTTTTTCTATCATCTAGAATATATAGAAAAAAGGTCGAGTTCTTCTGAACGGGAGTGAAAGCGCAGAAAACATCTAACATCTAGAAGAAGAATAGTTTTGAATATATTTAGAACCCCAAATATAGCCGTCGATCAAGTACAGCAGGGTGTAGATCAATAGCAAAATGGAGTTGGTCCCGCCGCAACCGAAGAAAACGAGAATACCGGAAAGGCGAACATCAATCGGAAGTTACAACTGATAAGCCTGAAAGTGTCAGTAATGATGCGGTTAATGCGAACATTTTTTATATCCCTTTCTATTTTGGTATTGTCGGAAGTCCCAGCGCTTTATTTTATGTCCAAGTCCCTTTTACATTTTGCATACATTAATGCATTCCTTAAATTTGTATGTTGATTATTATAGCCAAAAATCATTTTAAGAAATTGGAACTCAGCATAGTTTTCATGTATATTCTTTTTATTAAAAGCAATTTTGTGTTTATTAATATAGTCTCTTAAATATTTAAGAGCATTTAAAAAATTATTATCTATTTCTCCATAAAAGACATTTACGTACAAGTTTTAGAATGGAATCAACATGTTAAGTTCATATTAAACCTTGCTTAAATTGATATTGTATGCAAAAGGGGGAAATTTAATAATAAAAATTCTCATTCGTTTTGAAACGTGTTAATTATAGTTTATTAGTGTTAATTATAGTTTTATTCTCAGTTTTAGTTTGATTATGAATAGTAAACACTATCGAAAAAATTAAAACAAAGCCACGTTATGTTGTGTAAAAATTATGTACTTATATTTGATAAAAATTTAAACATTGGGGTTTAAATATTTTAAATAATGATAGATGGGGAAAATGTTTTATTTATATGGCCACTACTATGTACGAGTATGTAGTGTGAAAAGTGTAGCTATTGTCAGGTATACGCCTTTTGATTTCCGCTTGAAATCAAAGTTAAAAATCATTACACGATTTCCCTTTTTAAACAAACATAAGCCATAGGAAAAGGAAAAATTTGCATTGCATGCATATTTCTGAATATTCATGTTGATATAATTTGGTTTTGAGGTTCTAGTTGAATAGACACACAAACGAAAACAACAAAAAATGTACTCATTCATGCCTGTTCGCATTTAGTTTCACTTGTTTCATTTAATGTGATTTTTTAGTATTCATTAAATTTCATTTAGCAGAAACATTGATGTTTTTTAAATTTTCTACTTTATGTTCTTTGTTCACTTTTTAAGTCGCTTTCCACAACATTATCATTATTTTTTTTTATTCATTAAAAGTGATTTTTTCTTTCAGATGTAATATAAGTATGTATTTACATGCACACACATGTATATAAATACATACTCGTACATATTTTTCAAATTTATTTCATTTTTTAATTATACGTCTTGTATCAACCTTCTTTGTTATTTTCAGGGAATTCAGTTGCATTTATACAGAATTTAAATGACATGATTTTTTGACCACAATGTAAAACAAACTTTCAATTATTTATTAATTTTTTTATAAAACGTTTTAAAGCACACATTTTCCGTTTCATACACCACACTCTAAAAAAAGAACTAAAAGCCCGAACAAATGGATGAACCAATTTATACTTGGTTGATGCGTGTTTTCTTTTTTGCCCGTTTTGATTTTTGTATATTGTTGCTTTAGCTTGTTCTAATGTAACGACTGGACTGCATTCAGTGCTGTATGTGTTACATGTACATACTTCTTATTTAATTTATAACACACAGGCACTCAGATATGAGAGTACATCGCATACATATGTATGTTCATACATTTTTGTATGTTTATTTAGTCTATTTTGAGTGGTGGTAAGTGACCTGCTCCAACATATCAAATGATAGCACAACACCACACACATACATACAACCTTAAGAGAATGTAACATTGTATTCCTTAGGTGCCATCACAGCAGTTGGCTATTTCGACTCGTTTATTCCGTTATTCTCGTGTTACTTCAACCGGCAGTTTTGTAAAACTGAAATTTTGCCTTCTTAGTGGCTTTTGCATGAAGTTGTTCTTTCTTGCTTCTCCATTTCACTTTATGTTTAACTTCGTTTAGGTTGCTCTCTCTCTCTCTCTCTATTTCCTTCTTTCTCTATCTCTCTTTCTATTTCGCTCTATGTTCTCACTTTCCCGAAAAGGAAAACGAAAGTACCCTATAATACATATTTATATACTTGGCAACACAATCAGTGTTGTCAATAGACACTTGTAATGAATTGGGCTGTTGAACTAAAAGTACGAGTGCATTCATATTTCCTGTTTATTGTCCGTACCATAGGCTTCTTCATATTTGCGAATAATTTTGCCAGGAGTGAAAAAAGTTATTGAAGACTTGAATTGAAGCACGATCCTTACAAATTTCAAATGACCAATTACTTATTTTATTTATTTAGTTATTTTGATTGATAAAAAAGTATTTTGTAATTTATCTTAATATTTGGAAAAAAAACTTTCACTCAATTGTTTTTTAGTTTAATAACAATTTACGTGAAAAAAATAGCTTTCCTGTATAGAGATAATCAATTTCCAAAAAGTACTGGTCATTGCTATTAACCTTAGGGGGCCATGTTGTTTTGGATTAATGCCAAACAAGGTACATTAATATGCTTGATAGTAGCGGTAGCACATATGATTTCTCTTTTTTCGGTTTTACGTAGTGCAAATACTGCACCATATTTTCTCAATTTGTTTTTATTTTTCATACTTGTAAAGGGACTCATAGCCTACACAATATTATTGAGTATTTTATTATTTAAAAGTAAACAGGACCTATACACATACGTTTAAGTAAACGTTAAAAATAATATCTCCTGAAATATAAAAATCTAAATATATTAAGCAATTTCGCATTAGATAATTAAAATACGAATGTTGTCCTCTATTTTGGTGGGAGATCATTATTATACAACGTTGTCAATATACTACAAAATATTTATTTCTGAGCAAAGTAAATCAGAAAACTTTTGATTTTGTTGAATATATTGTACAACTTGCTAATACAATATACACACAGGCAATTTTATTGTACAATATCAATTATTGAGCAATAAAATTGCAAGTGAGAAAACAAGTATGAAATAAAATGAAGGAAATAATGTTGTATTCTCCCAGCGGAAGAACTAAGTTCATTTTTCCACGGCTAACTTCACACTCAAGTAATAAATATATATGTCAAAGATTTTACGTCAGTACCTGCCCGAAGGCCTTACCTGACTGGGTGAATAAGCCATTCACCACCGTCCCGTCGCCCCTCCCAGGAGCACATGCTGGGTGTGACAACAACATGTGCGCCTACGAGGGACAACTTGGTAGCAAATTCTGTACAGGCTGCAGAACCATGTACAGACACTTTGCTGAAGTGTTGGAGCTATCTAACCTCCTACTACCCCAATGGCCCGGCAGCAAAATAGTGCCCCCATCTTACCTGAGGCTTCGCCCACCGCAAAACATCAGGGTAGCTTTGTCGAATAGCAACAACACCTAGAGATATACGGCCTGAAGAGAGCATCTACAATCAGTCACTAGCACCTCTTGCAGACACACTCATCCGACCCATAACTCTTCCCGCGTATCTTTGGGTTTTAACCACAGCCACCACGTGATCCTCGAAGGGGCCTCACCAATAACCAGTCTAGGACACGTCCTAGGGGCTACTGGTTCCCGTGGCACCAGATAGGACTCTGGTCAGCCGCGTGTTAAAAACACCTCCGATTTTAGGTCCCGTGCAAACTTGAGGCATCGGTAGCACCTCTACCCAGACAAGCATAGGCAGAGCTACTTCCTTAAATATCTTATATGAACGCCCGTTGCCCTGATATGTCCAGGGATTGGGTAGTAACATATTAAGTTCAAGGGGTAATTGGCCAAAGGTCAAGGTCTGGAAAAACCAGATTACCCACTTACCGGACGAGCGAGCGAACCCACTTTCACCTTTAATTTACTTGCATGCGCGCCCGTTGCCCTGTTGATTCAGGGATTGGGTAGCAACATACAAGTTTTTAGGTGTTATCAGCAAAAAGGCCTAGGTCCGGAAACCTGATAACCCTATACCCCAGGAAGCACAACACCAAGCCACCAAGGCAAGATGTATTGACCGTGCCCCCGGGGGGACTCAAGTAATAAAGTAGAGAATGTTGGGAATGTAATTTTGTATTTTTCCAGGACAAAAAGAAAGCTACAATGAGAGAAATTAACTTTATTTTTCTGCCGCCAACTTCACACTTCAGCCGCAACGCGTAAGTTTGCTTAGACATTAAATTAATCGAATTTGACTCTTCTTATTCGCATTAGAGAAAGTCATCTTTCATTTTTATGAAACTAAAAGCAAATTACTATTCGAACAACTCAATAATTATTTCACAGAATAGCTACTAGCTAGTAAGTAAATGTGCCCCGATATCACCGTAATTAATTTCAATCAAAATATAAACTGACAAATACACATATAAATCTGAATTTCAATTGAAAACAAAATGCTTATCTGTTGCTATTGATAGATTTCAAAGCATTTTACTTCGCTTCATGCAAAATCTAAAATCGAAATGCATCTATTTCATTTTCAGTGTGTATCATATCTTCTATTTTCGGTCCAAATTACAATTTTTGCAGTAGTGAGCACGTTTAAGCGAAGCAGTTTCTTCCTCTTAAAATGTCTCTTAAATCGAAAACAAACTCTATCCGCATTCGAGTGTATGCGTAACAATTCCTTATTATATCAATCCATTGTTATTGTGGTTATTATTTATGAAAACTACTCGTTCTATCTTGTATCTTTTATCGAAAAACACTTTTAAAATAAAACTTTTGAACATTCTGTTCTTATGTATCAGTTGTATGTGTCTTGTATTGATAAACATCAACAAAAAAATATATAAAATACAAGATTAAAATAATTGCAAAATTTATTGTTTGTTGTGGCTTTAGGTCCTCATATGCCGACGTTTCATTGGTCCCTAAACCAAATCGTCAGTGAAGTTTAAGCAGTTTGAATTAATAAATTTCAATATTAAGTATTTAAAATAAAAATTTCAATTTTTAATTTTTGCTTGACTGAATGCAATCTACTATGATTATGTATTTTGTTGTGATTCATATACAATATTGAATTCTCATACTGTATCTGATTTGTATGGCATAAACATCCGAGGTTAAATGTTTTCGAACTGCTTAAACTTCACTGACGATTTGGTTTAGCGACCAATGAAATGTCGGCACATGAACAACTAAAGCCACAACAAACAATGCATTTTGCAAAAAGTCTAATTTTTTTTAATTAGTTGGGGAGAATATTCCGAAATAATAAATTTCAATATTAAATTTTATTTATTGTCTATATGTGATTTGTTTGATTCTAATACAGTAATATGTAAGATATGTTAGTCTTGTTGTATTCGCTAATCTAATCTTGCATTATCTATCTAATATTTCAAGGAATATTTTTGTTTAATATGTTGAAATAAAACCAACTGAATTTTGTAGGAAATTTATCCCTCTATCCACTAAAAATATCTATATCTATGTATTAAAAATCGGTGTAATGCCATTAAATCAATCGTTTAATTGAAAGCGTTTGCTGTGCCAATAATTTAGTTCGTCACTGTAACAAATGAATGTACCTACATATATATTCACAACGTATGTATGTTTTTACATACATACATACATATATATGTAACTATATACTTACGAGTATATTACTCGTATACATGCATTAATAAATGCAACAATGGATTGACTTTTGTTGTCGACACAGATTTCATTTTTGTATTTTTGCTATAGTAAACGCATTTTTTGTTGATGGGGTGACCAGATGTAAAAATGTCGTTGGAAAGACAACAAATGACTTACAATGTTTCATATACTTATGTATGTATGTGTGAGGAGGAAAAAAGCTCGAAAAAAGCAGAAACAAAGTTTAGTGGTTTACGTGACAGTTATTTAAAAAATATTTGAAAAATATAATTTTTTTTGTTCATAAAGGGATTTAACTTCATAAGCTCCTTATAATTTCCCTACTCCACCAAAATTTGGATTTGCAAAATTTTTCCAACTCTAATTTTCTATACAAAAAAAGGTTCACATATTTAGTATTAAACTTAAAATTTTCACTTCGGTGGATGAAATGCAACACTCTGGAAAAGTAAAATGGTCACAATGACCATACATTTGTATGCATTAATGTATGAACCGTTGGCATGCATTTGTTTTTATGTCCGTACATACAAAAAACGAAGCCATTTAATAAAAAATTTCAATTGTAAGAATGCACATCCATATACAAGTATGTACATATGTACATACATAAACACATTTAAAATAATATTGTGATGCTGATATTACAAAAATTAATACAAATATTAATTCGAAATTAAAAAATGAGCTTATACTAAACATACATACATATGTATGTATGTATGGACATATTTTTGAGGCTTTGACATCTTAATAACGTATTCTTTTCACAAAAAAGATGTAACATTTTTTGCCCTTTCAAAGATTAAAGCAGGGAATTTAGTGTTCTTTATACTACATTTACACCTACGCAAAATCTAATAGATTTCAGCTGAAATCTCGAAGAAAATCTCTGCCGTTTAGACCACTGCTTTTTGACGTATTATTGGATTTCATTTTCATAACAAACAGCTGACTAAAGATAGATAAAAAATTGTCTCCAAACTTTTATTTTATTTTGTTCAAAAAATGGAAGGGAAAAACAATATTTTAATATATTATACCTCTACATATAAAAAAATGCAAATGAAGCTGGTATTGCTACGTAAGAAAAAACAGAAGCATTTGTTACCGCAAATCTTTTGTTTCTATCGCGCTTTTTTTCCTTACAATTGTCAAAATTTTCTTATTCAGCGCTGTATATTTCAGTATAATACCAAAAAATACACAGTTGCATCATTCAGTATTTGAAGATTTTGTGAGATTTTGCTAAAATCTAGTTCGTAAGTAGATTTTGTTTTGTATGGGAAATCTGGTAGAAAAGAGCTAGATTTCCCTCAAAATCTCATAAGTACTAGATTTTGCGTAGGTGTAAATGTAGTATTAAATAAGAGCAAACAATTGAAAAAAGACCTCGCAATACTTGAAGAGAACTTAATCAGAGTGAATGATTTTTTTTTTTTCTAAATTGAACAAAATGCTAAAATTTCTTCAGAACAGAAAACGCCATAAGTCTTGTCTAAGAAAGCTTTATATAGTGAAATTTTCATACTCATACTCGTGCATACAAATGGATATAAATAACTGCAAGAAAATTGTAAACAACATACTCGCATATATTATAGGAGAAGTGTATTTATGGCGTTTTCTTTTCTAGAAAAAATGTTGCAGATGGTGAATATTTTTTCATGTTGCCATGCATCTGCAAAGTGATGCCTTTTTAAGCTCACAATTGAACGAATATTGCTGCTTGATGGTACATTTAACATCGATATTGGATATTTAGCGTTTCGTTTTAAGCTGTTAAAAAATATTTACATTGCCAAACTATTTGCATTAAACGTTCAGATGACAAGTATGTTTCCTTAATACTTGGCAAAATTCAACTAAAGTTTTTAAAATTTTAACTTCATTTTTTGAGATATGATTATGGCATTAAAAGAGAGAAATATATAAACAAAACCAAGAGTACTTTAAGATAGTATTAAACAGACTACTTTTTTATTATTTTATTAACAAACACAAACTGCGAAGCTGCCTAACTTGTCTGAAGAAACACCCGAAGTCTGTGGCGGGTGTCGAACCCGCGACATTCGGTCTACTAGTGCAATAGCTACTAGTTCACAACGGCATTCGTAGTATCACAATGCACGGTAGCATCGTCCCACAAAAAATAGTCTGAAGGGGTAAAATCTCATGATCTAGGCGGCCAATTAACCGGCCCCAAACGTGAAATAAACTGTTCACCGAACTCGCCTCTCAATTGGGTCAATGTTTCGCGTGCTGTGTGGCATGTGGCACCGTGTTATTGAAACCACATGTCAGCCAAATATAGCTTTTCTATTTTAGGCAAAAAAAAATTAATCATCGCAAGGTAGCGCTCGCCATTCACACTAACGTGCCTGCCTTCGTCGTTTCTGAAAAAGTACGGTCCAATGATGTCACCGGTCTATAATCCACACCAAACAGCGCATTGCAATGCTTCTGGCTGCTCTTCACACCAAATACGCTATTTTGCTTGTTCACGTATATATTCAACCACAAATGAGCTTCTTCGCTGAACACAATTTTCCGAAAAAATTTTGATAATAAAATTGAATAGTCTGCATGCGTTGTTCGTTTGTAAGTCGATTTATGTTTAAATTATAGACCAAACTGAACATGTTTAACAGTAACATGTTAAACGAAAATAGCTGAGCTGCCAAAATGTGTTTCCAAAAAGAAAGTTGCTAAAAAATCACGCAACCTTTAACGTAAAACAGCTTTAACGTAAAACAGCTTTATAAACCATTGGTATGTATTGTTATTATATTATTACATGTTCCTTTCACACCTGGAGGGAGCAGAAACAAAGCATATCCATCTTTAACGGGTTGCTGTTGCAGTTGTTTTCGCATTGTTATTATTTGTTTTTTGCCTTGTATCAGTTTCGTTTGTCTTAACGAAGCGTGACCTGCGTCGTCGTTTTCTTTAAATGACAATAACTTTACGTAAGTGTACACATATAAAATTAATGTAATGAATAATGCAATATCCTATTAGTGCGGGGGTTGTGGGTTCGATTCCCACTTAAGACTCTGGCCTGCTACGCTACAAGCGAAAGAAGAACTTGTTTCTATGTTCGTCAGACCAAACTTATAATATAGTTTGTATTTGTACTTATAACACTTGAATAAATAAATATACAAGAATTTCTCATTTAACGATATTACATAGTCCGATTTTAACGACATTCCGATTCCCCTCAGCTGTGCACGACGCTCCTTCGTCGACAAGAATGTTTCACATTATCAACAGTGCGTTTAACATGCAAAATTACTCGATTCACGCTCAAGTTGTCAATATAAATAGTCTAATTGTTTTGATAAAGGATATGAGCCATTCCATAATATCATTCGTTCATTCATTTGTACCCAAAATCTAAGATTAAACGCGAATAATAGTGACGGTTACCAAACACACCCACACACATTGCGCGCTTTCACTTTGAAATAAAAGTTGAAGTTTTTTCGTATTTGTGTGTTTTCAGGAAAATGTCATGGAAATTATTATTTTTCCTTTCAAACACTTATTGTATGGGTACATGCACACACATAGTTTTGCACACACACGGACAAGTGCCTGCATAGCGTATTCGTTTAGAAGTTTGATCGAAAAACGAAACATAGATACATATATTTTTGAGAATTTGTTTTTTTTTTTTTTGTTTTAATAAAATAAAATAAAAATAATTGAATCGAAATGGAGGATTTAGAAGAGGATAATAACGTATCAATTAATGCAGTCAGTCTACGACCGAAGCGTATATATGGACTACGAACAGATGTCTTGGGCAACATACATTTCAACCTTCAACAGGAAGTCATTTATCCTGTGGAAGGAGCTTTGGCGTTTCATGATTTTGTGAAAAATAGTCAGAGGTTTCTTAGGTGATTATAAAATTATTTTTATATCTACATGTGTGTGTGCGTGTGTGCGTACCAGGAGACATGTGTGAAGTATGTGAATATTTTCAGATTTGCAGAAGCTACAAATCCGTTGATAATACAGATAAGTCCCCATCGCAGAGTGTTGGCAATATTGGAGGAGTCGAAAGGGTAAGATTTGATTGACAATCAAAGCTAAAGTTAATGACTGAATTGTTTATCGCAGCTCGAAAACGATATCGATTTATGACCTAAGTACGTTGAAGAAGCGGCGATCCTTAGAATTGCCAGAGACTTGTAAAAATGCATATATTTTGGAAATTGTATTTACCGCCGATTCTAAAGCATTGACCATCCTCACCAAACATCCTGACTCGATGTTGTACATGTTGTTGCTGGATAAAGCCTGCACAGTTTATGCGGGTCGTGCATGCCCGCCTAATGCCCGTGGAAGTATAGAGTGCGTGGCATGCAATCCTCAAGACACAAGTCTTGTAGCCGTTGGTGGCAACAATCTTCTAATGCTGCAGATGAAGTCCGAAAGGGGATTCAGTATAGCAAACAACCTGCAATCGGATTTTGCAACCACATCGCTCGCTTTTATAGCGATGGACCTCCTTATGGTGGGCAGCAGTACTGATGACTTGATTTTGGTTGAGAACGGAGAATTTAAGCTGCGTCAGAAAGCTTCCACTGCTGACGCAGTTGATATTCTTTTAGACCAAGAAGCATTTGACCGGGAAAATGATCAGCAGAAGAGTATTATAACTGAAAAGCTGTTTGATACTCGCGTCATCTGTATGACGGCCTTTGTACGCGGTTTTGCTTTCGCCATATTCAACACGGTGTTTGTATTCGAACGAGTTTCGAAATTCAAATTCGAACGCAAGACTATACTTACCATTCCCATTGCAATATATGCCGAGCCGTTATACCAAATAACAAATCTAGCGATTGACAGTAAACAGGAAACGGTTATCGTGACGACAAGACACTCTCAGATTTATGTTGGCATTTTAATCGTCCCGGAAACACTAAAGGCAAGACAATTAAAGTTTCAGCCACTGGGCGCTTTAATACACATCGATGAAATTGTTGACATGTCGATTTGTTCTTGGAAACCGATAATTATGACGGCATGTGAGTGGCAACAAAAAAAAATTCACAATATTTCACTTTTATATTCTATTTTCACTACCTCCAGCCAAGGACCAAACAGTACGCATCTGGAATTATGAAACCGATAACGTGGAATTGGTGCGGAAATTTCAGGTGGACGTCAATGTGGTAGAATTGAATTCTACTGGTCTTATAGCCGCCATAGGATTTTCTGATCAATTGCGTATTACTCAAATATTTATGGAGGAATTAAATGTAAATATAATAACTATTTTGCGCGCAGAGAACTCACGTTAATGTCAAATTATTTTTTTTTTAAGATTGTCAAAACGTATAACTTTCCCAGGTGCAAGGATGTCAAATACTCGAACTATGGCCATCTAATGGCTGCGGCCTATGACAATAGCATTGCCATAACGTCAGTCTATAATTTGGAAGTGTTATTGACTTTGAAGGGACACAATGGGATTGTTTTGTCCGTGTCGTGGACGAAAAACGACAAGTACTTGATATCGGGTGGAAACGAAGGAGCTATTTACCAATGGGAAGTTGAAACGGGTGTAAGACTTCAAGAAATTGTGCAAAAGAGCACAGAATATGTATCAGTATGTTCTACATTTGGTGACTCCTTATCTATATTTGCTGTAACAAATTCAGGCTTGTTGAGAGAATTTCAAAATTCGGAAATCGTCCGGGAAGTAACAATACCGTCCAGAGCAAAAACAAAGCTAACAGATGTCTGTCTTTCGCGTTCTGATGCTATTATGTTTGTGAGCAATGAAATTGGTGATTTGATTAATGTGCAACTGCCTTTTCTGGATGCTGGTGGGGGCACTTGTAGGAACTTTCGTTTTTTTGTTACTCGAATCAACAAATTGAGATTTTCATATGACGGCACGTTTTTGATATCCATCTCCCAAGGGGGTACCCTTGCCATATGGGCATTAGAGAATATTGAAGGAAAAGTGGCTGCCTTGGACCCAGATTTGCTTAAAAGTCAGGAGATATTAATACCTCGCAGCATATTAACAGAAAAAAATGAGCAAATTACCAACCTGGAACTACGACTGAAGCAACAAGCTGAAGAGTTCCAATATCAGCTGAGTCAAAACGAAATATTCGATGGCCAACAAATGGCTGAGGTTCACCGCAGCTATTGTCAAGCTCTGGGCGAACTGAAACGCATTAACAATGAGATTGAGGAGAGACATATCGAAGAAATGAACCAGGTAACAGTTCAAATAAACGATATGAAGGACGAACACAAAAAGCAGCTGGACAATCTGGCTAATCAATACTCGGAGCGTATGTTG
Source organism: Germaria angustata (assembly GCA_963681545.1). Classification (NCBI taxonomy): domain Eukaryota; kingdom Metazoa; phylum Arthropoda; class Insecta; order Diptera; family Tachinidae; genus Germaria; species Germaria angustata. The sequence goes on from OY813002.1 coordinate 96,015,378, forward strand.
ATTGAGTATCAGAAGTTTACTAACTTACGCGACACCATGTTGGAGTTGCGAGAAAGCTACGAGGATAAACTTAAAAAGTCTGCTGGGACATTGCAAGACACGATTGAGGGCCTTGAAAGTGATTACAAAAAGCAGTTGGATGAGAGAAAGGAACTTATAAGGGAACTGATGAAGGAAATGGAGGATAAAAGAATCGAATTTGTTGAATACTGCCGCCAAGTAGAAGTGGAAAACGATCGGAATATGGCTGAGACGCAATTGCAGTATGAAAAGCGTCTCACAGCAGAGCGTAGCGAAACGCAACTATGGCGTGGCAAAGCTGGAGTTCTACAAAAGAAATACGAAAGTCTTAACAGGGACGTTGACAACTTACTTGAAGAAGTTGAAGTTTTGAAAGAGGAGCACGTCAAATCGCAAAGAACTATTGCACAGCTGAATCGTACTATCGAAGATCTACAGAAAGATATAGCAGATCGCGAGTTTGCGATCAACGCGAAAGAAAAACGCATCCAAGAGCTTTTATATAAAAATCAAGAGCTGGACAAGTACAAGCAGGTCTTAAATCATAAAATTAATGAACTAAAGGCCGAAATTGAACCAAGGGAATATCAAATAAATGATAAACGTAAACACATAATGGAAATGGAGACTGAACTGGCCGGTCTAAATCAAAATAACTCCCTCCTGGAACTACAGCTTAAAGAACTTAAAGACAAATATCTCAGCACTGTGGCTGAACTTAAATTGGAGAGGCATAGAGCCCGTGCTGGGCGAGAATGTATACAAAATTTATGTAGTGAAATTTACCATGTCGCCGGACTAATAAACTCCCCTGACAAATTGAAAGTGGCAATAAAGGAGCTCTTCACACGTCATGCAAGCGACGATGAACTTAAACGTTTCATATCACACGATGCTAATGTACGAGACGAATTTCATCGTCAAAGAAATCAAATTGAGCGAGTGATAAAAATTTACTCAAATCGTAAAGACGATCGAAATATTAATAAAAAGTACGACAAGCTGTTCAAAGAAAATTTAGTTCTTCTAGAAGAAATAGAAAAAGTGCGCGAAGAAAACAAAGTCCTTAGATCTCGTGTCCAGCGAGATAGAAATCTTAAAAAAGACGAAAAAAATAATACCTCTTAAACGATAATGATAAATGAGAGTAATTCAATTCTTGTAGTATTCTAATGCTTATTACCACATGCTATGAATTTTTTAATCCAAAATAAATTTTTTCGTGATATAATAAATATTTGGATATTTTATAAATCAAATTAGGCAATATCTCGGAATTACAATTTCTAGAAATTACACCTGCTTTTAATGATTATAAAACAAATTGGGCTAAAACAACGATTTTGGGAGGTTTATTTCATTGTTTCTTTGTTTTATATCATTTTAATTTTTATTACCACACTTCCGATAAAAATTTCTAATTAATTTCCAATTAGAACTTTACATCTATATTGGGTGGCTTTTTTGATTTCTAAGTAATCCCTAATAACGGGCTGTTATTTCATTTCATTTTGGACCTCCCTTGGCGGATCTTTTTATGGGCTAACTCAAAATAAAGCTAAATAAATTCTGATGCAGAGGTGAATCAGTTGTCGTTTTTAATTATGCACTCGAATATTTGTACCATAACCGGATTAAAAATGATCTAACTTGTGGTTAGCTGACATTTGTGCAGAATGAGTGAGTGTGTCTAGGGCAGATGACCTCTGATTAACCACGAGTTAGGTTTGAGTTAACTGTAATACCGACTTCACTAATCTGGATAAAGCGTGGATTCAAAATGTCGTAAACGATCAAGTCAGAATTAATTGGCTCAATATTAAATATAGTCATACTAGGTACTCACCCTTTGGTTGTGTACAGCATGAAATTTTTACGTACCGTTAATGTAAGTGTACATTTGATTATTACATACATATTCACTTACAGTGTGTCTCAGGCAGACATTAAAAACTAACATTAATATTCACTGATAAGTTTGTCACTATAATAATAATTACATTCACTAATACAAAACATTATAATTTTAAGTTTTCTTTATATGTATCTTGACTTTTTGTTCCTGTTATGTATATACTTATGCATATACATACATAGTACATACTTAAATTCTGTTCTAATATCAAATGCACTCAATTTAAAAATTAAGTTACAAATGCATGCATGTACTTATGCATTTTATTTTGTTTGATGGTTTCGGTCGGTCAGTTTGTATATAAAAAGAAGAAGAAAAAACAAAATTCACCATATTGTGGTTTGTTAACAATTACTAATTATACCTACAAAGGTGTATTAACTAGAAATAAACCATGATCCATAAATTATTGGTGTAATTACTTTTGCTGTTTATGGCAGTGGAAGTTTCTCTGAATGCAATTTAAAATAAATCCATTTATATGTATATAACATACATATATGTAACAAAATTGTTGTTAGAAAATAGTAAAAACTTATAATTGGAAAAATGTTGCCGGGTGTTGGTGTTTTTGGAACAGGTGCTATAACTAAAGTGTTGGTGCCAATTTTGCGAGAAAAAGGTTTTGAAATAAAAGCATTATGGGGTCGTACTTTACGAGAGGCAGAAGAAATAGCAACAGCCCAAAAAATTGCATTTTATACAAATAAAATTGATGATGTGTTATTACGCAAAGATGTTGATTTGGTATTTATTGTATGTCAACCTTATTTACATGCCGAAATATCTGTGAAAGCTTTGGGCATTGGTAAGCATGTCGTATGCGACAAGCCAATGGGATTGAATCAGTCTGATGCCATGAAAATGGTTAGAGCATCACAATATTACCCAACACTGATATCCCTGGTCAATCATTCACTAAGATTTCTGCCAGCATTTACTCATATGAAAAGGTGCTTGCAGGAGGGTATAATTGGACCATCGAGTGATATATCGCTGGTGGATATAAGAGTGCAATTGGGATCATTATTTCCAGAAAAATTCGATTGGATGTGTGATGCAGCAATGGGAGGGGGTGCTTTGAATTTAGTGGGCAGTCATATAGTTGACCTAGTAAGCTTCCTACTAAATGAACATGCAGTTCGTGTTCATGGAGTCGTTAAGGCATATACAAAGACTACATCAAATGTCAAAGGGATACGTCAGATTTCAGCTCCAGACTTTTGCAATTTTCAAATGGAATTATCTAATGGCACGTTGATAACTACTTCAATACATAGCCATACAGTTCCCGCCAAAACCTTTTCCCAAGAAGTCTTCATATGTGGAAGTCAGGGACACCTTTCAGTAAGAGGTGGTGATTTATTTGTGTTCAAACATAAGCCAGAAGCACATCTCAAAGAAGAAGCAGTTTACGTAGATGTTCAGGACTTACATATTACAACCTCGGAGTCTCTTCTACCCCGTCTTTATATTAAAGGACTATGTAAGATGATAGGTGCTCTCAAAGAATCCTTTGCTAGCAAAGAATCTTCTTGGATCAAGGAACCTGTACAAGCAGCTGCTACCTTTGAAGACGGGCTTTACGTTCAAGCAGTCTTAGAGGCCATTAGAAAGTCGAGCGAATCCAAGGCTTGGCAAAGAGTACAAATAACACCGGATAATCCCTCAAATCATGATCAAATAATGCGTTTTGCTCGAATGACAACAATGTAGAGTAACTAAACGCAATTATGTCGAGATTATATTATTTATTTTCTTTAAGTTTCCTGTATACGTGTATATAATAAGTATGTAATATTTCATCGCAATATATGAGTAATTATTTATTTATATTAAAAAATGCAAATTTAATCATCTTTTAAATTTATTGCCAATTAAGTAATTTCAGCTTCAATTAAACAAAACTATTTTTAACGCTTAGAATACAGAAATTTACATTAACTTCTCCAAGACTATTAATTCTTAATAAGAAATCAAATAATGTGCTAACTTAAAACAATTTGAAGTTTCTATTTTAAAAAAGTTATCAAAATTATTTGGGAATACTATCCCAATAATATTTCTATACCTATATTTGACCTTCAACTTGATTACATATTATTCTCTTGTTAATTTTGGAGCTTTCATACTTTAGAAATGAACTACGATGATTGTAAGATTTAAAATCGAGACAGTCCACAACAAATACTAAGTCCACAAACAAAATGTATGTAATAAACTGTGGGATTAAGCTTCCACCAGGAATTTTGTAGGAACAACTTTGTTTGATTTTATCTCTTTAGTTGGTTTCGGTTCTTCGGGTTCTATCTCACCCACCTCACAAATATTGTCTGTGGGAACTTCTGGCAATTTTATTGCTGCCTCGGACTGGTCTTGTTCAGCAACTAAAGCATCTAGTTCTGCCAACACATCATCTTCGTCGTGTTGTGTCAATGCGTCAGATAGTATTGAGTCAATTTCTCGTTGCTTTTCTACACCTTCCTGCGTCTCATCCATGATTTTCTCTATTTCATTTATGTCTAACATGGCATGCATTTTCTTAAGAGCAGCATTTCCTCGTTTAAGTCCATCCAAGACCTCAATTTCAACCTGGGAAAACTCAATATCTGCAGCTAACTTTTCAAGATTCTCTAACTGTTTGTCAGTGTTAGACAACAAAGTTTCTTGGAACTTTTTCTTGCGCAAAAGTAGCTTTGCACGCCTAAAGGATAAAAAACACGTTATAATCATCAAGTACATACTATATATTCATTCGAAAGATAAATCATACTCTTTTCTTCCTTGGTGTAAACACTTTCTAGCCAACTCCCTATCATTTTCCAATGAGAGTTCAATACGTTTTTGATATTGCTTTAAGCGATCTCGTTGCTGCTTTAGTTGCTACAATATATACACGCATATGCATATCATACAACAATATGTAGTTTATACTCTAGTTTTTTTTTTTTAATATAAATAGCAAAGCTTCTGACTTACCAAAATGGCTTTGTCTTGTTCCGTTACCCTGCTTTGAGGCTTTTTGCTTTTCGTAAATAATCCTCCCATAACTAGTTTGTTGTTTATATCTAATTCTACGTATTCTAAAAATTTTGTATTTTCTTAAATACGGGAAATATAAATAAAATACACTTATTCATATACATTCATATGTAAATATCACAGAATATTCTGTGGTAAATATGAATATGGTTATTATTCACCTCACAAAAGGTAAACAACAGTCATCTGCTCCTTAAGTGTTGACAATTAAATGAAAAATCCTCCGCAAATAAATATATCAGTCTCAATTAAGAATGGTTGTTTGATTTTTTAAATGAATTTGATTTTAAAAATGGATTCGCAGTTATAACGCAGAGTATTATATACGTACTGTATGTAGCCTCTTATAATATTAGTAACTCTTATATTAAGAGAATTTCTTATATTAGAAGTAAATTAAGTATGCTTGGGTACTCATTCACAACTGGTCAAAGTTCAAGTTAAACAAGGGATTATTATTGGTCAAGAAAAACCTCTGCCAAATGTAAATGTTTATCAAAGATTTCAATTTATTCCTTATGCAGTTCCTCCATTGGATGATTTGCGTTTTAAGGTAGATTAAACACTAATTTAACAACATCTGTACATTAACTACAATAATTAGTACTTATTTGTCTACATGTACATACATATGTATATTATACTTATATTAACAAGTGTCCACAACCTCTTGAAAAATTCGGAGTTTATGAGTTGTGCTGCTTAAAAGAGCGTGATGTTTCTTTTCTCATCAGCGTGATCCGTTTAGCATGGAAGTCATTGGTTCGGAGAATTATTTGTATTTGAATGTATTTGTTCCGAAACATTACAGAGATATTTCGAAACCACTTACTGCAATGGTTTGGATTCACGGCGGCGGATTCTTTTTTGGCAGTGGAAACAGTGATTATTGAGTATGTATGTATATCATGTAAAAAACCAGAATCCTTCTATTATAGATACTTGCCCCACCTATTCACTTGACTTGTTTTTATTGCTAATCTGCCTTCAATCTGTTCATCAAGTCGAGTATAGTGGGTATGTTTTCCTATTGTTTAAAGTTTTATGTGTATCGAAATTTCAATTTAATAAATTGCAAAGGTATTCAGTTTTCTTACGACTAGTTTTCTAAATATATGAGCTTACTTTACAAAACAGAATCATGATAGGAATACACAAATGTATTTACATACTCGTGCATACTTATGTGTATGGTATATTCATAAACAATTGTGTATTATTTTTAGTTATTTGCCTTTGAGTCTGTTGCAAGAAGACGTTATTGTTATTACATTAAATTATCGCTTAGGGGCATTGGGATTCCTGTGTCTGCCGGAAGAAGGTATTTGGAGAAATGGAGGACTAAAAGATCAGGTAGTAAATCGAATTTCGTTTGGAGAAATTTTTAAACGAAATCTCTTGATCTTAGCGTCTGGCATTACAATGGATAAAAGATAATATTCAGGCATTTAATGGCGATTCGAATAACGTTACTCTGTTCGGTGAATCGGCTGGCGCTGCGTCTGTTCATATATACATATACATACATATGTTGTCAAAACACGCAAATACGCTCTTTCACAAGGCCATTATGCAAAGTGGTACTGCAAATATGGAGTGGGTTTTTCAATCCAATCCTGTCTATAAAACACTAAAAATAGCTGAAAATTTGGGCTTTCAAACAAGTGGAACAAGCCAATTGCTGAATTTTTTGCAGTGAACTGAAGTAACACCTTTAAATATTTTATCCAAAACTCTGTCTGTTTTAACAACGCATGAACGTAGACGTGGTTTGCCATTGCCTTTTAAACCCGTTATAGGAAACAGCCTTAGTCCAGATAGTTTTATTAATCAACCCATATTGGACAGATTAAAACAATCGAATAGCATTATGGGCTACAATTCACCTGAAGGCTTAGCTATGATGGCCAACGCTTCAAAGAAGTTGGAAGAATTGGACAAAGATTTTGTTAGACTCGTGCCGAGAAATATTCCTCTCGAACCAGAAAATAATGAACAAAAATATGTCGCAAAAAAATGAGAGATTTTTATTTGAATGGGGAATCGATAACTCCTCGCCAATTCAATAATTTAACAAATATCTTATTCGACTATCATTTTGTAATTGATATGCTAAATGCAGCCGAATTGCATGCGAAATAATATTTTTATCGCTTTGAATATGTTGGGGACCGAAATATGTATAAAAGAATGTATCAAATGCATAAGCTGGTTGGTGCTTGCCATGGGACGAACTTTTCTATCTTTTCCAAATGGCAGGTGATGACACGACAGTTTCTGAAAGCGACCAGAAGCTTATGTCAGTTAGCTAATTTGTGGTCTAACTTTGCTAAATATTCAAATCCCATGCCACAGGATCACCCTCATCTTATAAATTGCGATTGGTCTCCTGTTAAGAGTTCACATGATCACAAATACTCTTTGGATTATTTAGCAATTGCCAATAATGGATTCGCAATGAAATCAAATCCTGATCAAGAGCGTATAAAATTCTGGCAAAGCATATACATATACTTCATATAGACCTATAGATTTATACCGATTAAGTTCTAAACTGTAGAATGTAAATTAATTGTAAAAACACTATTATGTTAATGTAGTCCTTAGTTAAACGAATAATTTTTGGTGTTTAGCAAACCATACATAAATAAAATCATATAAATTCAAAAAAGCTAATTCACCTCTACGGTACGCATAACAGAGAAGAAGGTTAGGTTAGGTTAGGTTAGGTTGATTGGAGGGGTGCGATAGCCCATGTCATACGACATACACTTAAGCCAGTGAAGGCTTGTTGTGCGCTCCTTTTAATTATCAGACACAAACTGCCAGAGTTCTGCGGCAGGATTCGAACCTGGGACCTTCGCACTACGAGTCTAGTACACTACCTACTAGTCTACGAAGGTCAGTTTAACAGAGAAGAAAAAAAAAAAAAAAATCTAAAGAAATAAAATAAATACATATTTCTTTTTATTACATTTAATTAATTAGTACTTTTCACTTTATTAATGTGTATGTATTAATTTATTTGACTAGTTGGGCGTGTTTTTTAAAGATAATTATACAATTATTGAAACAAAAATAAAAATTTTGCAATTTTTTTTAATTCGTAAAAATGCATTTGATTCGAAAAAATAGATTTTCACATCTTTTGGACTTTAAAATAAATTTAAAAAATAAATAAATAAAATACATAGTTTTGTAACCTACAGCGTAATAATACGTACATATTTAGTATATACAGTATTTTTCGTATGCAGTTTTATGTTTTAATAATTTCAATCTACATTTACACTTAAATCTAAAAATCGTTTGATAAGTTTATAATTTCGTTCATACTCCGGTTCAATCTCAAGAGATTTCACTTATTGAACTTTTTTGTCTACAATTATTTATTTATAATATGTTATTGTTTGTTGTTGGCTTAGCTAGGTATATGCCTGCATTTCATTGGCGCTAACCAAATCATCAGTACCCTTTTAGCCAAATCATGATTGAAAGCATTCAAAGCTCGTATACTTATGCAAACAATTACAAATATAAATGAGAATTCTATCAGAACTCTATCATATTTTACTATTTGTAATCAACAAAAACAAAAGTATAAATAGCTATAGAAGCTTTTGTACAATCACAACACAACAAACAATTATAATTGACTTGATTGAATGCTTTCAATCATGATTTGGCTAAAAGGGTACTGATGATTTGGTTAGCGCCAATGAAATGCAGGCATATACCTAGCTAAGCCAACAACAAACAATAACATATTAAAATAGTTATTTTGGAGAATATCTTGAATAACAGATTTGATAAATATTATTATTTATTTATTTTATTTATCGGTGTGGTACAAATGTATATATTGATATATTTGGAAAGGAGCTGTTGCAAGAGCGAAAGATGTTAAAGTTGGTGTTTAAATCGTATTTCTTTGAAGAAGTTTTCGAATGTATTTCAGAATACTATTTGGATGTGCGTTTCTTCGTGGTGAGGTAAGATTAATTTTTTCTTAAAATCGTTTTAAAGCAAATGCACGTTTTAAATATAAACATATCGCTCTATGTATTAATTCATACTGTTCTGAATTCTGCACCATACCGCCGCGCTGCAATCGTAAATTGCAGACGATGCCTAATATATCAACAAAAATATTAGACATTTTTGGTAGTTCTGCTAGTGATGGTAGTGACCAGGATGATGTAACTACACGCTTTAAGCAATCATCGTTTGCATTATTGCATTCATTTATTTCTTGTACTATCTTGAGGATGTAGCGAATGTAGAGTAGTGTATTACGCGTGAAACTGCAATCAATATCAGTTGGTAATGGATTTGCCATTATCAGATCCTCTTCCATAAATTGTTTGGGCAGACGAAAGTCAACAGGACTCAGAGTTTGAGAGGCAGTAGCTTGCCTTGCCGCACTTGTTGCCATAGATGTCAAAGAATAAGCCAACGTTTGTCTCACTTGACGTATACCATTTAAAATTGCCGTCATGCATCCCGTACGACCAATGCCAGCCGAACAGTGTATCACTGGCAAAGGTTGTACTGCATTAAATATATCCTGTTGATAAAGTTCTGCTGGTTGTGCATTAACATGAAAAGATGGGCTAGAGTCTGCATTCCTGAACACTTCAAATTCTGCCTCGCATTTACCCAAGTTCATTACGTGTAGCGAAATATCTAGCAGCGTGTTAATGTCACGCGGAGACCGGTGATCGGGCCAGTCAGGATACCAATAATGATAAGCGAGAAATTTATTAATAAACAAATAATTCGTACATTCGATGAATTTCGCGCAATACAAAATTATAAGTTTTCTAATGGAAAACCCATTTTTGCGGACGATACCCACATTCTTTATAACAAAAAATGTTGAACTGTGCGGTAATTGGCCTTCCAATTCTGTTGCCACTTGTATCTTAATTGCATCCATTGTTATCATTTCGATAGATCCGTCTGAACATTTCGCCGGCATCTTGACATCATCACTAAAGCTTGATTCTAATATGGTATTGACAAAATCACTGAACTCATCGCTTGGTTCTACAACTTCATCTCTAGACGTGCTGATAAAAATTTCATTTAAATCAACTGGAAAATAAACCGAACATTTTTGCCTGTTGTTCTCCATGAAATTTGTGAGCATTATAATTTTTTGATAATACTGTTGTAGAGACTTCCCTTGGCGACAACTAGGACTTTCGGAACCTTTAGATATTTCGATATATTTATTTGTATTTTGGTAAATCATTAGCCAAAATTCATAAATCGTGTTGGGCAAAGGACCTTGTGTGGCTATGTAACATTTCGAAGTGCAATCAGGGCCCTGAAAAATAAATTAAGGCAATAAAATAAAACACACACAGAACTACATGAAAATGTGTTTCCTTCTTACAAATACTTACTTTAATATAGTTGGCATTAATATATGGCACTTCATCTGAAGTTAAAATTTGTTTGGCTATATCGCTTATTAAATCTTCTCCGATATCTGAACAAGTTTTTATTATTTGTATTAATTGCTTAGACTCCTTTTCTAAAATAACCCTTGAATTTTCGTTAGGCAATATAGTCTTATAGCGATTTTTTGTCTGAGAACCAAATACCATTGGTTTTTCTTGATGATTCAAAGGCAAATCCCAAAATTCCTTGTGAAGACTTCGAAACACTCGTTTCTGTTCTTCATCGTCTAGCTGCAGGGACTGCAGAACATCCTTAACTACGTGCAGATATCTTTCAATAACATCACAATCTTCAGAATTGACTGCAGAGGGAGGTGGAGTTTCGGCTTCTTTGTTGGAGGCGGGCATATTTAATATGGGTATAGTTTGCTCTGCTACACTCTTAGAATTCGTAGCATAGCTGTTATCGAAGATGTAATTTAATTTAATCAAATCGTTTTGATTTAGAACATTCGAGGCGTTTTGCAACATTTGTATATTGGCTAAATATATCTTAAACTCTTCGCTGGTCGTTTGGGGCGAAAGTGGTTTTGTCATTATATTGCGGACGCCAGTGCAAGTACAAATGGAAGATTCTTGAAAATCAAAATGATCAGGATGAGTCTTACCACCAGTGGCACCTGTCTGATTAGAGGAATCATGATCGTTTGGCTTTAGATCTGTTACAGAACCGAAGCAGACTTGATTAGCATTTCTTTTGTGTGTTTGGTTTAAATCGGAAAATTGTGCGTTGTTACGATTTAAACTTTCACTACTGAAGAATCTTCTTTGGTGTGAATGAATTGAGCAGTTTGATACTATGGGTTGATGACTGGGTTTCATTTCCTCTTCAGCTTTTGTATCACCTAAATTCATACTACTGTTACCCAAAGTTCCTTTTTCAGTGCCGATGCCTCCAAAAGAACTACTCATATTCAATGTCAAGCTTTGGTTCGAACCACGTCTTTCAAGGAGACCTCTGCGAGGAGTGGCACCTAAGGATGCTTTAGCAATAGGCCTTGGTAGGGTAGTCAATTGAGGCCGATCAACATTCAAGGAATTTTGACTAGCAAAGGAATTTAAATTGCCACAGGATGTCGCTGTGAGATTAGTGAGTGTTAGACTCTGGTTGGACCCTCTTCTGCGAAAGAGGCTCTGCTTTGCCCCTTGGGTTGTATTAGTGGTTGATACATTAACATGTTGCGAGTTTTGTGATGCGTTTATATTAAGATTACAACTAGATTTCGAATTCAAATTGCCAGTAGAGTGGCCTACAGAGCCTAAACTGTAGTTGGAAACACTTAAACCAGAACGACATGAACCCAAAAGATTACTGCATGACCCATGAAGATTTAAAGTCAGACTATGGTTGGATCCTCTGCGCTGCAACAAGTTAGTGGACGATGATTGATTTGCAGTCTTCACTGTAGCATTTGGAGCTATTGAACTTGGTAAATCCATAGATTTTTGTTTAAATGGCGTATCCGTATGCCCGCCACTTGGCGTTGAAAACTCCACTAGAGTTAGAAATTCAGGCAATGTTTTCAAGTTTGTATTGGAGTTGTGCAACAATGGATTATGTTTAAAAGGCGTTCTGTGGCTTGATGGAGTTGAGGCACAATTAACCGTACTAGATGTTTGTAAAGCTGAAATACTTGATTGCGAATCCGTCAATACCTCATCTTCTTTTAAGATTACCACAGGTTTGTCATCGCGGCTTTCACACATCTTTTTGGTAATGTCCGGTATATTAAACAGGGTGTGTTTACGCTGCTGCGATTGCCAGTCCACACACGTGGAGGTCGGAATTCGTCTTCTAATTACAGTCTTGTTCAACTTACTGATGACATTGTTGTTGTGTGGGGCCAGCTGCGACAAGGAAGTTGATCTGCTATTTGGCACATTTGTTCTTAACCGATCTTGTGATTGAGATATTTGCTTATTTTCATACAAACTGGAATCAATCTCATCGCAGCTCAAATTTAACTCTGTCTTCAACAGAGTCGCTTTCACACAGTCTTTTGATATTGGCGCCGAGTCCAATGACAGGGCCTTCTCTTTGGTACATTTAATAGTTGGAGTTTTCGGTTTATTTGAAGACGGAGAGCTAGGTAACTTAGCTTGAACAATGTTAGTATTGAAGAAGTGTTGAGGTTGAACCACGGCTGATGACAATGAGTTATTTATGATTTTTATAGTTAAATTATTTTTATTTTTTCGATTTCTTTTGGTTTCGGTTTTAGGTAGAATTGTTGTTGCTGAACTTACGTCTCTGACGGACATGACGGTTGTGTCGGTTTCTGTATTTCCTGTGTCCGACAACGATGCTAATGAATTCTTTGCAGCAAGGCATTTAAGCATTTGATTGTCTTTACTTGATGAGAAACTATCATCTACAACTGTCGACGTAACCTGTTGCACTTGTACATCCTGAACGACATGATCGATTTCAGGAAACTTAAAATAGTTGCCATTTTTATAGCCAGCCGAACTTATAACGCCTAATGGTGAAGCCAAATTAATATTATTGATGGAAGTTAGCAATTTCGGTGAATACGTTAAACGACCCGATGATAACATAGCCGTTTCTGATGATGTTAGTATTCTGGGAGAGCCTGTTTCATCTAAAATCATATTTGGTGAATTGTTAGATCTGCTAGAATCGTCTTTGTTATCCATTTTGAATTTCGGTTTAGTATTTTCCTTATCCGTATCAACAGTGCATTCCACAGAAGACGCGTTCTTTAGAATTAAGTGTTGTGGCGAGCAAGATCTCCGCTCGTATAAAGAGAATCTGCGAAATTTTCTTTGAAAATTAGGTGACGATGGCTCTAAATGCTTGATTATCGATTTCGAGCAAGACTGCATGATTCTCGGACTATGCTTTTCAATTTCCAATTCCTTTGATTGCATCATTACAGGCAAATTATCCATTTCAACACTTGTATTTGGAGCAACGTAACAGCTTGTCGATGTTGTAACTACGGTTGTCGTCGTTGTTATATTCGTCGATGTGCAGCTGATATTTGATTTTTCTGCATCTGCTAGACGTGGCATTGGAAACTCAAATGGACTTTGCAAAAACTCCATTGGTGTAAAATACGGTGTACTTTTATTACTTTCGGTGTCATCGTCGTCATTGGTGGGAAAAGAATATTCAAAGGCAGTACGTATAAAATCCTCTTCACCTCGCTGCATTGTATCTGACTCAAAATTATTATTTTTATTATTATTGCCGATGTTGTTGTTCTTTGCAGACTCCATAACGGATTCTCTCTATACTATCTCTGTCACGGGTAGTTACTTGCAAGATGTTACCTCTATGTCTGTTGAACATATTTTATTTGCTAGGAAAATATGAATAAATTATATATATATAAATATACATATATATATATATATATATATATATATATATATATATATATATATATATATATATATATATATAAATATACATATATATATATATATATATATATATATATATATATATATATATATATATATATATATATATATATATATATATATATATATATACAGCAAATACAGTGCACTTAGTGCAGTAACGTGAACATCTCTAAAGTTGAATATCATAACGTTAAATTAAAAATTACTATTGAATTACAATGTTTATCGATTTATTATTATGAACTGAGTCCTTCTTACCACTGCTCCTTTATTTAATAACCAATTTCATTAAATAAAGAAGTAGTTAAAAAGTAGGAGCAATTTTAGTTAGTTTGCGTTTGTGGTGACACAATTTTATAGTTCAGTTGGTTTCAAAGATCCGATAAAAGAAAATAAGAATTCAAGGAGTTAGATATTCTAGAAATTTGATTCTATTCAATTTCTAATCATTTTGCAATACGTTCTCGTGTTATACTTAATTTGTGCTTTTAAAACGTTTTTCTTTGTTTTTTGGAGTAAGTTTCTGGAAAGTAAACAAAATCGAAAACGTGACTGAAAGTGTTCACGACAGTTCACTGTATGTAAGAATTTATGTATATATTTTTACTGGTTTGTATACTTACTGTTTAGACTTACAATAAAGTTTTTAAAACTTATAAACATCTTTCATTCTTGTTGCATTTCAGTTTTCAATTCGTTTGTCCGCATACTAATACGTATTAGTATGGACAATATACTAATTGTAGATGTTACAGGTAATATTCGTGTATTTAGAAAGTAGTTCGTTCGATATTAGTTCTTGCTTTATTTTTCCTTTAACAGTACTATTTAATAAGATCCATTAAATCGGTTCGTTTTGGCATCTTTAAATCAAATTGTAACACAATATATAATAATGAAAGATAGAAAAATCTAAAACACGGATTAGCTGCCACAATATAAAAACGCAATTCTAATTTTAAGCAACTTTCGATGGGTGGTGCTAACTGCCCCAGTATTATTATTTTTAAAAGCTTAATTGTCCATCTCTGTTAGAGAAATTATAAACAAATCTGTACGTACCTCCCCATACACATATACATACATACATACATTCATACATAAGTACATAAGAATATATTTGGTAGATATTTATATACGTAAGTATATGCGTAAATATGTTATGTAGTACGTAGTGTTTTTAAATAGAGTTTCATCAATAAATAACATAAGGACAACGTAAATAAATTAGGAAAATTCGTAAATCAGCAACAGTTTTTATTTTTTTCTCTCAATTTTTCGTACCATATTTCCTTTACAATTAAATCAATCTACAAATTGCCCTCAGTGCATTTCATTGTTAAATGCCAATGGTAATGGCCAAACAAAACCAAATTCAGTCAAGTGTCCATCACTATTATTATTAAACTTTGCTTGAGACTATAGATATTTAGATTTTTTTACGTTCACTGGTAGTTTGATTATTGCAACGGTGGAAATAATTATTTGGCATTTATTTATTTATGTATGTATGTATGTGTATGTATGTACATATGTATTCAGGTTTGATTTAATTTAATTTTGAATGGTTGAATTATCTGTGTTATTTATACTTTAACTCTGCATGAGTTCTTTTTTTACCAAATTATTTTCTACTAATGAGTTGTCATAACCCGTATATTTTATAATTAGAATAGTTGTTGAATGGCTTAAAGGTTTTATTATCTAAGTTGTAACGATTGGAATTGTTTATAGTTTATACGAAATT
This sequence comes from Germaria angustata, assembly GCA_963681545.1. Lineage (NCBI taxonomy): Eukaryota > Metazoa > Arthropoda > Insecta > Diptera > Tachinidae > Germaria > Germaria angustata. The sequence continues at coordinate 96,030,964 of OY813002.1, forward strand.
ACACGGATTTATTGGATATTTTAAAGAATATAGTTAAAAGTTCTATATAGAATATGTTATTATAGGCAGACACAGTGAAAAATCTTTAATATACACAATAATGAACTAATTTCTCAATTTTCAACGAGTATCTTACATATACAACGAGCTACTGTGCAATTTATCTGGTTGTGTTCATTAATTATTTTAAAGGTTGATTTTTCCTCCAGTGACTTTGAATTAGTATAACGTGTCGCAACGTCAAGATAACTACGTTAGTTAATACGCAGCGAAGTTAAATCTTATTGTAAACAATTACAATATCAAATATTCAGTCTTTTATATATTTTTATAAATTTCTAAAATGTCAGTTAAATTCAACCGAAAGAGCTTTTAAGTTTAAGTAGTTAGATGAAAGAAAATATTTGCTATTAAAAGATTTGAGTTTTTCATTGATTCTTAATATAAAAAGGGAAACGGGAATTTACTAGGACCTTGAACAAGACATGTTGGTATTATTTGTGTACTGTTGGTATGAATATGCCTACCTCGGACCTTGAATAGACTTATTAGTTCAACCTCAAATACATATAGTTATTTGGCTATCTCTATATGCCAAATTCCCCCTGAAATGTGAAGTTCCATTTATAAGTGCTATTGAAAGCAAATTGACTGCAACAAACTAGCGAGTGCAATTGTCGTATTCGTTACAGAACGTTAACAGAAAAATTGTTGCTTGTTTTTTATTGAGTTTTACAATCACCTATCACCCGGGAGTTGGTTAATACTTAGCAATAATTGCTCAAGTAATCTGCAGACGATAAGATCTAATTTCAAAATTCGTGGTTAAGCCCATTGCACTTCTTTGTATAAAAGAAATTACACAAATAAAGTTTTTGCCGACTACATGGTTTTGAAAAACATGAACATCTGGCAGCCCATTTAACTTGTTTCTTTTTTAACTGTCATCCAATTGTTGGAAAATTTTTGTAGTTTCGTATTAGAATAATTAAATGTGTGGAATCAGTACAATTTAATTGATAACAGGCCAAAAAATATAACTTCAATTATTAAAATTTACAATATGTAAAGTTGTTTAATAAGTAAAAGATGGTGTTTTTATGACATTTTGGGAGATGGGAGCAAAGTGTTTTGCAACAAAAACGAAATTAAATAAAATGTAGGAAAAAAAGTATTTCATATTTTAACAGGGAGATTAGAAATACATGAAAAATTAATGTAAAACGTATGATTTTTGGCAACTTTAAAAAGTAACATTTACTATAAAATAATTAATGGAACAAAAGTGATTCATCTCTATAAAAAATATTACACACACATAAAGTAATACCCGACTGATTGTTCGAACAACTCCTGCACTAGTATTTGTTGCGATTTATTGTAAGTGAAATGTGTTGTTCGTGATTTTTCAATATCATTTGAAGCAACAACTCCTAAAGGTGATTGAGTGAAATGATTACATGTGTAAAGTCAGTCATCCATTGCTTCATTTGATTTTAAGCTTACAAAGGTTTTCCTACTCGAGTGACACTTTGTAAAATGGATTTGGTAGACATAGATCAAGTCTTGGACAACTTAGAATTACACGAAGAGGCCGAAAATGAGCAAAGAAGGGCTGAGGAGAATCTTTCTAAAAAATCAAAAACAGATTTAATAAAATCTTTATCAGATTCAATAAGCAATGGTTATGAGGCTCAGCATAAAGAATGTTCAGCGGATAAAGCAAGCTTTAATGCAGTTTCGCAGGTGTTTGATAGTTTGGATGACTACTGCAAAAATGTAGATTCCTTTGAGTCGAAGCCGCCATCGGCAACAGTTTCTGAAATATGTAAGAAATCTCATGAAGTCTATGATAGCGGCCACAGATTTCAACCACAACATGTTTATAACTCGTCTAAGCGTGAATTAGCAGATTACAAGAATGAGATGGAAGATAGCAATGATATTCATAAATTTACGGAAGAGAATAGAAATGATGTAAAGATAAATGATGCCACGACAGAAAAAGATGCAATCGATTTCAATAACTCGTTTTCATCAGAATCTTTGACGACATCGTCGAATTCTACATTCTCATCAGGTCCTTCGTTTGAAGTTGAGTCTTCTATAGAGGATCCTATACCAGCAAAAGGAAGTAAAATGGTAGATAATAATACTGAAAACTCTCCGTTATGTTATGATAATAATATTTCAATAAGAGAATCAATAAGTTCTCATACCAATGGAGGCAATAATTCAGAAAAAGAAAATTTTGACGGAAGAGAATCTGTCCAGAAAGTATTTGTAGATGACAATAAAAGTAAAAATATGGACGATTTGGCTCAGGGCTTGTCTTCGATTTCTATAACAAGTGTTAATTTTCAGTCGCAATCAATAATGCCTTTAGAAACATCTATGTCATCCTCGTCACTAGGCAAAGTTTTGGATAACTTAACAACAGATTCAGAGGACTCATCAGCTCTAAGTCAAGTAAGAGATACATCGGACAAAATGTTAAAAGCAGGAAGTGAAATAAGTTCAGTTGTGTCCGAACCCCTTAATACATCAGTGGAGGTAATAAATCAATCTGTACAGCGTCAAAAGCTTCAGATGCAACAGTTGGAACCATCCAATCGCCGAAATGCAGCTGGTTTGGCTCAGGCGTTTGAGACTGTTCAAGCATACATGGAAGCTCCGATGCGAAATCAGCAACCAATCACATTTTGCTCTACCATGGACGACATTTCAGATACTGAATTAGATTCTATGCTACAAGAAATGGATATTGATGAAGATTGTACAGAGGAGCCGGCAAGGACTAAATCTGAATGTATTGCAATTACTAACTCTGAAAGCTTAGACATTGAGAGATCCGAAAAGGGAGGAATTAATGTTGACGAAAAATCGGAACATAAAGCAGATATGTCAGAATCAAATTCGGCGGATCATCCCAATTGTGACAGTTTTTCTCAAGCTTCAACGGTAGAGTTTTCGGAAGTACGGCCACAATTAGAAAATGATAACGATGTGATAGAATCTGAAAATAACATAGGGATAAATTCTGGAGTGTCTTCTTATAGTAATAGTGAGTCGTCTTCATTAGAAGGTGATATAATGCCATCGAAGAACTTGGAAGCTGATTTTGATGCATCAAGACCACAAAGACCGACCTCTTTGGACTTACCAGCCTTGCACGAATTAGATTTGTATGCAAATGCTGGCCAAACCCCACCTGGAAACGAACAGCAGCAAGAAAATCCGCAAATACAACAAGATTTAGAAAATTCTGATATTCAAACCCCTTCCGATCATGAGGAGGCTGGCGGAAGTCCAATAACAAATGATATTGCCGAAGCAACTGGATACAGTGAAGATCCTAATGCTAATTTGGGCAAAGTTCCTCCCATATGGGTTCCTGATAATATGGCCACAGGATGTATGCAATGTTCAGCTAAGTTCACAATGATAAAACGCAGGCATCATTGTCGGGCATGTGGTAAAGTTTTATGCTCTGTGTGCTGCTCGCAAAAGTATAAATTAGAGTTTCTCACTGAACCAGAATCTAGGGTCTGCGTGCAATGCTATTTGATATTAACCCAAAGAGACACACAAAGTGTGATAAACTCTAAAGAAAATGATATGAAACCTTCTGAACTTACACAACAACCTACTGTTGTAATAAATGACTCCACATCGACTGCTCGATCTCCAAATCCTAATAATCCAATGGAGTACTGTTCTACTATTCCACCGTATCGACAAGTGAGTACAGAGCCAAAAATGCCACCCAGTGTCATTGTTCCGGTAGGAGTGTTAAAGAAAGATAGCGGAAGTTATTCATCTAATTCCTCCAATTCGAGCGGTCAGAAGGCTCGCAAACGGAAATCTGTAATGTTTAGTGACGGTATAGCACCGGGCAGTGATCTTGCTAGCATAGATCAGTGGAATGAACCTAAACAACCACGACGACAAGGTGATCGCTCAAGTAGACTTTCGAGCGCCAGTAACAAACCGCCAACACCTGTACACGCAGAGCATATTACGGATTCTAATACCATGGGGTTAGTAGCGCAATTATTTAGAGGCTCAATACCACCGTCGGCAGCTGCAGCTACTGTAAATACTGTACAATCAAACTATGTTAAGGATAGCTCAAAGGGAACAGGTAAGATGATGCCACAGTGGCTTCAGTATTATTCTAATGCATATTTAACAAATATTTCGCAATTTTAGCATCAAAACAAAGCCTAACTTTATCTACAAACAATAATACATCTTCCGCATTAACAAAATGTCATGATAATAGTCGTGCAAAACGTTTGCCACCATCCGGATGTGATGTCAATGGTTGTTTTATACCAGAAAATCAAACAAGTTTACCACCCATTGTTATTACAAAAGATGAAAGCGGTTGTGAATTTGAATACAAGGATGTCCTCAATAACTATGATTTAGTTCAACGTTTACAGAACGAGACTCTCAAATTTGCTGTGCAGAAAAACTTTTTTGTTTACGTCAAAATTGTCAATTGTAAGTACAATTTTTTGAAGAACCCCAAAGCTTAAATAATAAATATAAAGTTAATTAGTTGTATATAAGTTTAGTTAAATTAAAATAATTTGCTGGAAACAAAATCGATGATAAGATTTTTTTATCAGCCTTTTGAACATACGCTGTTTTGATTATGCTTGAGAATTCAGACTTAGACTGTATTTACTTACTAAAGAATTTTTTCATAAAATTTGTTACTTTATCTGTTCATCAATATAAGGTATATGGAAACTGATGAGATAAAAATTTTTGTAAGAAATCGTATACAACCTTATATCCTGCTGGTTTTGTTATCCTGTTTTCTTCAATCAGCGAATGAAAGAAATACATGCAACAGATTTCATGAAAAAATACATAGTGTAAATCCATTCATAATTTTTTTTGCATTCCAACTATAAATTTGGAACATGTAGATCCACTTTAAATGTAGCCTAATTTATTTAACATTTATTTTTAATTGTAAGGTCTCAATCATAAATATGAACTTAATATGTGAATTGTTTCAGTAAAATGCTGTTTAAATCGGTTGGTTATTAATTTTACGACATATGGCATGCACTACGTCGGCAATGATGAGATTGTTATTTTACTTGAGTTTGAAGCAGCAGTATCGAAAGGAGATGTATCAGTTAAGAATCTGATACCTAAAGATATTTTTGTCCATCTAAATGAAATATATAATAATGCAGAATCTGGAAATCCAATCCAAGATCTAAGTCATACCAGTCCGCAACAAACAAACTTCTTAGGCTCTAGAGATTATGGAGGCTTTATTTTTGTACGGCCCACTTTTCAATGTATGCAAGATATTATTGTGCCAGAGAATCCATATTTAATTGGAATATTAATCCATCGTTATGAAGTTCCATGGGCTAAAGTGTTTCCTTTGCGCTTAATGTTAAGATTGGGTGCCCAATATCGCTACTATCCCTGTCCTCATGTATCAATGGTTAATAGAGAGTCCGTTTATGCGGAAATTGCGCAGACAATTATCAACTTTTTGGCAGTGAGTTTGATGGAAAAAAATGCTTAAAAATATTATGTAATTAACTCTTTCTGTTTTCAGGACTTTCGTAATTACTCATATACATTGCCTTTCATAAGAGGTATGTATATACATATGGAAGATCGTCAAACTACGGTTGTGATTCCTCGTAATCGTTTAGAAGATGTAATCAAAGCTATAAATAATTCGAGCGATCATATCTTAGCGTTTGGTGGTAACTTTTCCAAGGCAGCTGATGGCCATTTGGTCTGTATGCAAAATGTAAACGACGACCGCACTGAAATGTATGCTTATTCCACACAAGCTATCAATATACAAGGACAGCCCAGAAAAAGTATATTTTTTATTTGACTAGAAATCATTTCGCCCGTCTGTATATGATAAATGCTTTATTGCAGTTACTGGTGCAAGTTTCTTTGTTTTAAATGAATCCTTGAAAACCACAAGCGGATTGTCTGGCAAATGCAGTATTGTTGAGGATGGTCTTATGGTCCAAATTCTCCCTTCAAAAATGGAAGAAGTACGCAGCTCTTTAAAAAATCAAATTGATGTTACCATTATTTGTGGTCCATTAGATGCCGATGAACAACACAACGAAATTGTTTCTCTGAAATGGGTGGATAATGATAGAGAGTTTAATATCGGGTAAATATTTACCAATTTCGCTCGATTATACTGTAAAAGACTCTTTCTCTTACTCTGACACTACTAAATGTGTGAGTTTTAGGTAAAACAACAATAGTTTTATATTCGGTTTTGCCGATTCTTATATATCCTTAATAAACGTATAATATAAAAATGCATCAAAATTTTTATAGAACGTTTACATTCGTATTTGCTCGATTGATTGTATTAAGATGCAGCCTTTATTTTATATTTAGTAATTTCAGTGTGTCTATCAGCATGCATATAATACGTTCGATCCATATTCAAAATATGGTCTTATCATGGTGTTATATGTGCTTATTGCGGTTAATATTGGTACTTTTTTTCCTAAACGTTTAAGAAATCCGATTTTCGTCTATTTTGTTACTATATGTATATGTATTCCACATGTTTTTAAAAGTATATATTTGCAAAAAAAAAAAAAAAAATTAAATATTTTATACGTTGTTATACTTTGTTATTATTATAATATTTTGATACCCTTTTAGAATTTTTTATTTGTCCTCCCTCTGAAGAATAAAGATTTATAAATTAAAAATTAATTGAATATAAATCTTTAAATCTTTGTCTATTAAGAAACCCCCATATTTTATATTATTTACTTATTATAATCCGTTTTTTAATTTTCAAGCTTAAGGTCTTTTATTTTTTTCTCTTTTTTAAAAAAGAGAATTATCCTGAAGATGATACTCAATGAGTATCGAAATATTGATAGTTATTTTTAATTAAATTAAAAAAAAAAATAAAAGACCTTAAGCTTGAAAATTAAAAAACGGATTATTATAAAAGAGGTCAAAAAATATATAGATACATTATTTACTTATTATATTATTATGTGTACTAATTCATCATCCAATTGTATTACTTTAATTCAATTACTTTTACTTTAAAAAAGAAAAGTCATTTGAAAATCTTAACATTTACTAAGATTATAATTTTTTTGCAACCATTAACACTTGAACAAGGTTTTTTAATAAAATATTTTAAAATATAACTGGTTGCACATTAGTACTCGTATTATAGATAGCAATTCTTCGATCTATAAATCGAATTGTGTAAATTATTCTATACTTGTTATAAACTAAAATAATAATTAGAGGAATTCTTTTTCGCTTATGCATGGTTTCTAATTAAACGGACTTTGGGCAATTGAAACTAATGTCGTTTAAACAAATTAAGCACTTTTACAATTGGTTTTTAATCGTAGATAGAAAATATAATACCTACTAAAAATAAAACAGGCGTACCTTGATTTTGAATCCGGATTTGACATATGAACTGACATTTTATCAGTTGTATATAATCCGATTAAAATGAGATGGCACGTCATGGAGTTATGGTGGTGGGAAGCGAATAATTTTTTTTGTAATTTTTTCAATGCACTTTTATATTATACGTGGGGTGGCGTTATAAGAGTCGGCGTAGCCGAATATTACACTTTACTTATTAGAATAATATTGTTGTAGTTTATTTGTTTATACTATATCCAGCTGTGGATATATGTGAGAATATACAAATTATTTTCCTTAATACTAAATCGCTTGATATTAATGATTCTGATATTGTGTATTGATAGTGTTAAATCGCCGATAGATGATCGATTTATGGACGGCATATCCAGTATGCGAGTACATGCAAGCTTCAATTATTCCAACTCAAATTACGCCATACGCTTGACCGATATTTACATTATGAAGGTTTGTGGTCTATTAAACGTTTATTTTTTAAAATTAATTTCTTTTAATTTGTGTTTAGTATGACAATTGGTATAGTACCAACTCATCGACTATCAGTGCCGCCACGACCTCGGACATTACACGTATGACAGAACAAATCGCTCGAAGCACATCAGTGGCATTATTGCCTTTTTTAGACTTATTGGCAGCCAGCAAGAGTACGAAAATCGGTCTTAGAGCAACATTACATCAAGATAATGTAAGTTAAGCTTCCAATTACCTATAGCCCTCCTGTATAAAATTATAAATTTGCTGACAACAAACATGATTTTAAATAACGATTTTTGTGTGGGAGTGTATAACTCTTTGTGATGGGTAGGCGAAACTGAAGAAGCACAGTGCTAACTAATTTTTATCATCACGATTGTTACTGATTGCACTTTATATTCTTTTAATTTATTCCTAATCGTATTTTTCTTCAGTGCACACAAAATAATTTCTAAACTGATATAAAAAGAAACAAACCTAAAATCACTGGAGAAATTGTTGCGTTTGATTTTTAAACCTGGGTCGACCGCGCTCAGTAGTTTAGAATAGACATAAACCTGCGCTCAAACCCATGTCATTTACATGGGTTTTGTCATTGTTTGTATCTAACTTGAACTACTGAACGAGTTCGACCCAAATCTATCCAATAAATATTTATGTATTTATATTATTTTTGTTGTAGGTTTGCTACGAGGCTGGAACGCGTGGCTCGAAATTTCCACCACTTTATATGAACGCTTTGGATAACCAGTTGATTCCTACCCTGCATAGCATTTCTTCTGGAATTGAGGAAGCGATTATACTAGAATTAATATTTTACATATTAAATTTTTAGTGTATTAGAATTTAAGACAAAAATAATCATTAATTATTCTATAATCCCTCTGACTGCTTCTCGGTCTTTCAATATTAGACTTTTAACAAGATGATACAATAATGTTGTTAATAATTAGTTTAAAAAATATTTTATGTTTTCTTTATTGTACTTTTTCTCACACTGAATAATAATTTTTTTTGTGGACAAATATTGTAGTTACTACATTAGTTATATTAATACTTACATAGATACATATATACATATGTAAATGTGTTATAAATAGAATGTTGGTTTGAAAATATTAAAAAATATTATTGGTTACGTACATGCAAATATATGTACATATTATATATAAAACTTAATGTTCTATATCTATTAAAAACTTATTTAAATATATAAATAATAAAGATAAAAAAAGTACCTTTTATTAAAATTTAAATAAAAGAATTTTCATAATATTTATTCCGGTTTCATAATCTTTATTTAATACTAAATAATAAATAAAAGATTTTTAAAAGATTAAACGATTTTTGGAATTATGTAAGATTTCTCACATAAAACAAATTAAATAGAATTTTAACGAAATCGGGAAGGAATCGCATTTTATAATTCGCAATATTTGGGGTTTGTGTTGTATGTTTTCTTAAAAAAAGTTTTTTGCCAAACAATTTCCAAATAATCTCAATCACCGCTTTACGATTTATAACACACAACATTTACGGAATAAATAAAAGAATCGCTATTTAAAGTAGACGCAAACTGTTTGTACATTCTATAACTTAAACTGTTAGAAAGTAGAATTCAAATTGCAGAACTTTCTAATTATTGGATTCTCGCTAAAACTGAACATCAAAAATAAGCGAGCAGGTGTCCTGCCAATTCAACGGGTAGTGTATTAGTTTGTCAAGCTAAGATCATTCAATTTGCAGCAAGAACTTTGGTCTGTTTAACTGGCATACATTACTATGCTTGAGAAATAAAAATTTTTATCAAATTCGTTATTCGAGATATTCTCCAAAATAAAGAGAACCTATGCAAAGAGCAGTTATACTTGCGACTTGCCACATTGTGAGACGGTTTATGCTATAATAGGTATTTACATTTGTAATATTAACTTTATGAAAACGAACAAGAACACGTACAATAAAATCATCAGAGAAATAAGGTTATAATAAGATTTGTAATTTCATTTCTGAGGCAACTGAATACATAAAACAACAATGGTGCAAAATATGCAAATCTTTCAAAAAACTGTTGTCCATGAATAAAATATTTAAAGGGGAAATTAAAAAATCCTATTTAAATAGTAATGCAAAAGCAAGATGGTATAAAATAATTCAACTGCTACTCAAATCAAGAAAAGAACACATTTCATCAAATCTAATTCCGTAAAATGAAATTCTATTACTTAATTTAAAATAATTATATTAAAATTCGAATGTTTTCAATCTGCTAAAGCTTCACTGTCGGTATATGAATAGATAAAGCCACAACAATTAAATTTGAAAATTTTTTCTTAATTTTAATAAAATAATAGTGAATCTTGAAGCAAATTTTGAAATTTTAAACAATACAATTTCCGGAAATTTTAAAAAATTTTGTAATAATTTGTGAAACTCCTCATGTTTTTTTTCCTTATATATTTCCCTAACTTTCGAATTGCACTATTTTTTCGGATTAAGAATGCAACAAAGGAATACTTTTTTTATTCTATATATTCTGAAATCCGCAACTTATCCTTTCGTACTTTAACCATTTATGGATGAATTCTACATGAAAAATTGAATTATTTTAAAAAAAAGGGTGAACATATGCCAGTTTTAAATTCTAATACGGTTTGAAAATAATTAAACTTCTCTGGTTCCTCCTTAGTTTGTGGGATTTTTTTTTTTTTTTTTGAAATCCAATGATGCACGAACTAAGAAATATGGTGCGTTCGTAAATGTAGTACTGCGTTGCAACAGTTAATTTAATTGTCCAAAAATGTGTTCAATACGAGTCATATACAATATGATCGTTTGACTTGTATCGGTATAAGTAAGAACGTTTGTTATTCTGCTGCAGCGCAGTACTGCATTTACGAACGTATCTATACCTTTAAAAAATTCTTATTCGTAAGAAATTAAATTGAAGACAACGATTTACAAGTTCTAATTATTGAAAAATGTATGAACTATTCGCGAGTAATTCTATATTTACACTAAGCATTTCTTCATGAAATTTGTTGTATGTTGTAAGAAATCGTATCATCTTTCATGTGCTACCAGTTTCAAATTTCATAAAAAAGTGTAAATCCATTCTGTTATTTCTTATTAAACTTTTTCTTAAAACAATTCTTTTTTTAGCGACACGATTATTAATGAAAAACTGTATCGTGTGTTCTTTGAACCCGTGCAATTTTCATAACGGCGGAAGGGTCGCAATTCGATCGACGGGATTTTTTTTTTTTTTTTTGAATCACTAAAATCCCACTTTACTCTAAAATCCCACTTTACCGTGATAAAGGACATGATATGTGTTAATCCAGGCTATAAACCATATCTGTGCCAAAAATTCATTCACATTCGTATTCGAATAGCGAACTTTCACGTAACGAATGTCACTTTTTAGATATTCGGGAACCTTGTTCGTGTGCATTACAAATTGTAAAAATTATTACAAAATATACTAGATATCGCTCGATTACTTTAAAACACTATACAAAATACAAATTTCTATCATAAAGTGACTTAAAAAGTACTCGATCACGTCTAATAATAATAAATGAAATTTTAAAACTTTCCACTGTTATATTTAACGTTATTGAGACATACTGACAATATATAACTTTCTTGTCTTTCATAATCGATATCGTTTGTGGTGATTTGATTTTTAACAAACTCCAACACCACATGTGAAGTGTATGTGCACTTCACCGAAGTGCTAGATTTTGAGATTTTTGGAAATAAATTTTGTTAAAAAATTCATTTTTCCGATTCGATAAAATGCAGAATATAATCAATCACCTCCTGGCAAAAATTTATTAAAATTGATTGATGCCTCCGTGAAAAAAAGTGTTATTTCTTTCGAAAAAGAGAATTATTTAATAACCACAAAAAGTTTTGTTGAGTCGATTTTCTAAGTTCGATTTATTTTTTCAGATGCCTTCAGTTTTCTAAAAATCGGTTAATTAGTTTGGGAAATATCGGTAATGAAAGACTTCGAAAAGATCATTTCTTTTTCATTAATCAGAAAACTTCTTCACCTTGATATTACAGGGCAGTGCTAGGGATGGACTACATGTTCAACAATAAGTTTTCCAAATACAATTTATTTTTCAATCATTCAAAGGATGATTTTTTTAAGAGGTCTGTTATTTAGTTGAAATATTTGCTCATATCTGTCACGGAATTCGGAATTTTTATTCCAAAAAAATACACCATTTCTACTGTTGCATCTGTATAATTTCAATATTTCAGTTTTTAATATCATAATCGAACTATTAATTATAAAAAGAAGCATCTTCCCTTAGACCCATGTCGAGTTTTTAAGCGAACAGTGTTTGAATTGTTTTTCCCAGTGCTCATCAATCATAAAATAATAAAATACAAAAACGGAAACGGAAAGTATGTTTTGTTTCTTTATTTATTTTATTTTTAATAACAAAATTTTTTCCTTAAAAATTAATTATAATACATGTATGTGTATTTCTATCAAAGTTGTATTGTTTTTTTTACAGAGTCCTTTACAAAATTTGTATATTAATTTAAAATTTATATATTATATTAAATTAATTTTTTTAATATTTTGAGCTGATTGCATTTGATTACAAGAATGTGATTGATTAAACAATCTTAGAAACAAAACGAAATAAAAAGAAAAATATTATTTAAGTTTATTTGTCTCTAAAAAGAGCCAAAAAGCCTACAATTTGAGTTTTCTTAACAAATAAATTAAAACGGAAAACAAACAAACGGCAAAGTTTAATTAAATTAATCATGGAATTATATATGTAATACATATATATATATATATATATATATATATATATATATATATATATATATATACATATATATATGTATATATACATACATACATATGTATATATGTATGTATGCATGTATGTGTGTATTTTTAATTGATTATCTACAGTTCATCGTGTTTCGGACCCGAGAATTCGTCATGAGATATATAACCATTTTTGTCTTTATCTTCATGTTGGAAAATTTCTTCCACCAATTTGTCATTTTCCTTGATCAAATTTTTCAACTCCTCGGGATTTTGTCCTTCGACAGCAGCCATTTGTTTTTTCAAATAATCGCTGACCTAAAAAAATCAGTACAAGAATGAGAAAATCTTTGAAACAAAGTCTGTTCTAGAGGTACGAGTAGATTTGAAAAGTGCATGTTAAATGAGATTTCAATATTAGTGTGCAAGTGAAAGTGTTAGTACATCTTTGTAAAAATTTTCTTCTTCTTTATATCGGATAGCTGGTTAAAGCCAAAAGCACCATTTGATGATTGAAAGAAATAACAATTAAGGTAATGAAAAAAAGTGCGATCCATACATAAACGTTTACCTCTTCGCGGCTCAACTGTTTATCGCTATTTATATCGATTTCCTTGAATACATTGGTGGTGTGCGGTTTGTCGCTAATGTTAATGAGTTCGACATCAAATAGCAAAGTTGCTTTGGGTGGAATCACATCGCCAGCACCGCGATCGCCATAACCCAACTCTGGAGGGATAGTCAATTTGCGCTTTTCACCTAAACCACCGAAAATGAAAATTATTAAACACGATATTTAATTGATTGAGCGGATGGCTCAAACGAAACAAAACTTTTGACACTCACCTACGCACATGTCAACTAAGCCCTGGTCCCAGCCCTTTATTACTTCACCGGCCCCCAGTCGGAAGGTGAATGGTTGATCTCGTTGATAACTAAAAGAAGGAAAAAAGAAAACAAAAATTATTAAAGAGACACATGGACATAAAGTGAAATACGACGAAAACCACTACAACAGCCATTAACATAAACTACAAGGGTCCTTGTGTGAAAAGGTGAAAAGTGCTCTCCACTTCACATGGAACACTTAACTTGGATTTGTTTTTGCTTCGTGTATGCGCGTTTCTCACACTCAAAAAGTTTCCTAACAACAATTCATCATTTAAAATTGTGTGGGAAAATAAGAAGGAAATTGTCATGTTGGCACTTCATATTCATAGATACATTCATTCGTATGTATGTATGTATGTACTTACGTATGTATAAGCGAGTACATTTTTAAGGTGCCACAAACATATTATTTATTGCACATTAATATATGTATGTGCGATGTGCAAATGTATATGATGTGTGTATATACCTATAATGAATGAAATGCTGTAGATGATTGTAAATTCGCTTTTTTCGGAATGTGTACATACAAAAAAAATGTATATATATATATATATATATATATATATATATATATATATATATATATATATATATATGTATATATATATATATATATATATATGTATATATATATATATATATATATATATATATATATATATATATATATATATATATATATATATATACTAGCTGACCCGGGCACACGTTGTTTTGCCTTCAAATTTTATTTTCGCTGCAAGTCTGGTTTCGTTTCAAAGTCATGGCGGATTGATATTTCGAAGAAGAATGAAAGGTGCACTAAATCGACATGGCAATTATTGTTCAAATATCGGTATCGGGCTAATTAACGCCACCACACGCTGATTAAGGACCCAACGCCTTCAGCGAAACACAGCATAGGCTTATCGCGCTAATCTCTATCGTGCAAAACACAAAAAAACTAAATATTGCGCCATCTGTCGGTTGAACTTCAAACTACACACAAACACTCCTCACGGCCCATAGAGTATGTATATAAAGTTTGGTCAAAATCGGTGCAGTAGTTTTTGAGTTTAGCGATCACGAACATACACGTAATTTTTATATATGTAGATATATATATATATATATATATATATATATATATATATATATATATATATATATATATATATACATACATACATACATATATATGCATTTCTGTGTGTATGTGCGGGTGCATATTTTATTTTATCAGGAAATCTGGTGATCGCGAGTTTCCAATTACAAGAATGTACTAAATTACACAATGATAAAAACATGACCCTCTTCCTTTACGTCAGATTTAAAAAGTTTCCTACATTTCAATCAGACAGCGGAGTGATTTTTTTTTTCATTTTCCAAGGGGTGCGATATAATATATTCGGATTGTATGTCCATATGGCTAACAAGTCATGGTTGGGAGACTATTTTAAAAAATATCCGATTCGACATTGTGAGTAGAGTGTCCTGTTTCGTGTTTAGAAAGGAAATTTTTTTTTAATAATTTCAGCATTAATTTGATAAATTCCACTAAATATGATTTGAAACTGAATAAATTTTTAAGTGCGGATGGAATTGAAATCTAGATATTTTGTTAACTTCAAAAAGTCATCCAACTTTTATTCATTTAAATAAAAGTCGGATGACTTGATAAGACAACCAGACTTTTAACTGAATCTGCAGTTAAAAATTTATTGTTTTCGGCAGTGGTGCAAATTGGAATCATTTCCAGTGATTTTAACATGTGCTGGTCATTGTAGGAATTTCTATTTTTTGGGGGTTATTCACTAAAGCGGAAGCTGGCTTCAATACGAGTATTGTAGAATTAATTTTATGTTAAATTAAGATAAGCTATTCACCACTCTGGGAAGCGACTTAGTCCTAGTGGGTGGTCCAAGTACAAGTATCTTTTTGAAAATTAAAGAGCTGAGTGACATGGTAATGAGCTGAGGGACATGATGAGCCATCTTGCTGAAACAGCAGATTATCTATCCTTTCCAGCATTTTCTAAAGAGGCCAATAATGCTACTAACACTCCGAAATCTAAGTACATCAAACTGTGCTGGTGTTTCAATCCCCAGTTGCGGCAAATTTTGTTTGTCGATATAACCGCCGAGATGAAAATGCGCACCCCGTGAGAGAATATGATTTTGCAAAACTTCAAGACGTTATTCAAGCCCAAAGCGTCTGATTTTGGTTCGCGGAGGGATGATACTGATTGACAGTCAATATTTCGGACAGATCGATCAGTGTCAAAAATACATCAAGATTTCGTCAACTCCACTTCATAAAAAGTTTAATTTCTACAGCAGTTGATATTTTTTAAGTCAAGTGACAAATTTTATCAATGATTAATTGCTCGTATTGCCAATGAGCCGCGTATAGTGTGTTTTTTATTTTATTTTATTTTAATAAAACTTAGAAATATGGAAAATAAAAAGAAGCATTTTGCTTATTTTATAAAAAAGTAAAAACGAAATAAAGAATGTCGGTTATCACAATATTTGTGCTAATGTTCGCTAAATAAATGACACACTGGGGCAAATAAAAAATTATTATCATAACTTGCAACTTATCGCAAAGGGGAGTTGTAAATGTTGCTGTCATTATTTGTAGTTTGTCTCTAAGGAAAAAGATGTTTGGTTTACAAAAGTTCTGTAAGTCGTTTTTTATTTTATTCAAAATAAAATATTACAATGTCGCTAAATGTAAATGAGCGTGCACCCTACATGCTACCACTTTTCAAAACATATATTTAGAAGAGATTGTTTTGCAACAATTCCTACTATCATCTCAGTATGTATGTGGCAAATTTAAAGTTGAGTTTTTTAGAAGGAGATGCGTACATGCCAGAGAATAGAACGAAATTTTAGTACCATCCGAACACACGGTCCGCAACATCGGCTGAGAAGGAGGGACACCTCACTCTTAGCCGAGGACAAGAAACTTGAAGATGATCACTATAGAAACCATATTTTTTGTTTGTTTGGCATTGGCTAGATTTATATAATCAATCAATTTAGAGTTAAGATCTGAATACTTATTGTTAGTTCAAAATATATTTAAGATTAATTAATTAATAATATATTGAAAAAAGGAGTTTCTACCCATACAACAAGATCCATTGCTTTGGCATTGTTGCATACACTCGAGAACAATAACAAATGTGCACTTAATTCCTTTTTGCTGAGTGTCTCTGTCAGACTCGCATCAAGTAACGATATCATTCCTTCAATATTCGTTGGTACGATGCGCCCAATGGAGCGTTTTCAAAGCGTTAATATTTTTCAAAATATTAATTGATTTTCGTAGGTGCAATAAATCCGAAAGCTTTTCTTAATTTAATTTCAATTCTGATGAAACAATTTCTCATTTTATGCAGTCAACATGGAAATCATTCATATCGATTGTTATATATTCGTGAGTGGAAGTGAGTGAAAGTTTATATTTGTATAGAACAGCACTCGCTACGCGACGAAGGTTCGCGCCTTAACGATTATAAAAATTTGTTTCCATGGAGAAATTTAAAAAATATCTGTGGCGAGGAGCCCATGGATTAAATATATACAGTAGCTTTGTGGTTAGCCCGAGGTAATGCATTCCTCTCACGTCTTGAGTTCATCATGTGTAGTCCCTTATGGAGGATATTTCATGCACGCTTATGAACTAGATGCAATTTACATGCCACCGAAATCACTCGAAATGATAGTTTACTTTCTATTTTTAATAAGAAAGTAGGGCTACTAAGTGTTTGTTTTGTTTACGGCCAAAATCTTAATTATTTAACTGCTTTCTACTTGCACAATCAAATACCCACGGCATCGTGTTTGGCTGTCAGCTAAACGTCTTTGCAGCGAGAATTGAACAACAAAAAGTTGAATCCTACGATTATCACTTTATGGAAGAGAAACTTTAAGTGCAAGAAGAGCCCAGCCTCCCAATGCAACACTTTAAAAAAACAAGTTACCAAAGTTTACCAAACAGCGTAACCTCCAGCAGACAAACACGATGTGCCTGTTGTATTCAGCCACAGACGGAGAAGAAGTGTGTATTTTTTATTCAAGCATTTCGTTTTTTATGTACAACAAACGATGTAAAAAATAATATCTATGTAAATAAAATACTAGCGGTGGCTTTAAATATTTTATATGCCCTCCGTTGGGCTTTTCAAACAATTCAAATTTGTACAAGAGCGGCAATAACACGACAACATAATCAAACAACAATACCTCTGTTATTGTTGCTGTTCTTGTTGCCATTGTAACAAATGAGCAGCTTAACTAACGGTTGCTGTATGCAATGATGGAGCATTTTAACAAGGCAAAATGTTTCTCTTTACCAATTTCGAGGAAAAAAATCATCTTCAAGGATGATACAATAAAAAATAACATTTTAGAGAACAACATGAATACTGCATACATGTGTATATGTATGTGTACGTTTATATGTACATACGCACATACATAAATAAGAAGCATTAAATGTCATAGAAAATACGTACATACAAACACAGATGTTTTGTACTTATGTTAATCATACATACCTACATATGTACATATCCATATATACGCGTATATGCATATGTACATATGTTATGTATGTATATACTTATATAGTATATAGCTGTTAAAGCCGCAGTCATTGAGCGAGTGGGTTTGCTATTTAACGCTTATTCATTTGAAAATTTATGTCTAATAAATAAAATAAAGGAAATGCTCGTACAAGACAAACACCCTACAAACATTTTCTTTAATGGACGTCACCAAAAGCTAATTTCTTTTTATAATGAAAACATGTCTTCATTTTTCCGGTGAGGTTAAACTTTGTTGGCCCAAGAAACTTACAGAAGCGGCAGGTAACGTTTGCAGGAGTATTTCGTTTTTCGAAGGCATCCATTTAAGATTTCATTATACATATGTATGTACATGTGTATGTATGTATGTAACTATCGTCCCACTATCTTCCAGAAGAGATTGATAAGCTTGGGGACAATATCATATGCATGTATTTACGTGTAAATATGTTTGCATTCTCACACAAAAGTGTTGTAGTATATTAATATACATTTATTTAAGATATCTAGTCTTTTTAGGATTAGGTAGGATCTACAACGTATCCTGGATGTGCACATGCATGGGTCTATGTATGTACATATGTGTGTGTAGGTATGTTCAGGTATAAATATGTGCTACTGCGAATGTCCGCTTATGTGTATACACACACTTTCATACATGCACAAGTGTGTATGTGTATACACGACACACTTTGAATTGCTTTTTGCATGTTAGATTTTTTATATTTGAATGTGAATTTTTTAAGCATGACACTTGGCTTCCGCTTCTCATTTGAATTTTTCACAGCAGAGATTACCTGGTGGTGGTGGTGGTGGCGATGATAATGATGATTCTAGGAAGATGTTCATAGCATTGGAATAAATATTTTTATTATTTACAAATACTATTTGCTTTATATCGTTTGTGTTGTGTGGCAAGTATGACAGGTAAGTATGTATGTATTTAGGTAATACATTCGTTTGTAAATATACAACCATATGCATGTTTGTTTTGAAAATACTCGTATCCCAGCGAACAATCTTGTTTAATTTATCATATCATATTTGTCTTAAGTTGTAGGGCTGCTGTAAAATTGAGTTTTATCCAACTTTGTAATGCCGTTTGTAACGTTTTCAGGTTTAAATTTTATGATCACAAACTATAGATTGCCATTGAAAAATTAAAATCTAAAACTCTGTCGCTTAAGATTCTTTGAATAAGATTTTCATCAAAACTCGAAATTATCAACTCAACTTGGCGAAATCGAAAAATAATTTTCGAAAATTATTAAAAATCGATTATTTCTCATCTAAGTATCATCGGTTCAAATTAAAAAAAAATTGCAAAACAAAAAGCCACGACAACTTCGATAGAAACTGCAAAGATTGAAAAATATTCAAGATCGATTTGGACGACCTGGAAAAATCTCTGAAGTCGTAAAAGGAAATTATGGAATACGTAATTTATTTATTGTATACTGGCATGTATTTTCATTTTGTTATAATTACAAATTGCTTCGTAGCTTTAATTTAATGCACATATCACCAAAGACTATCATTCGCTTATGGTGAAGTACAATTCAGTCTTGCGTAGTAGTCGAAACCACAACCTCCACACTATCTAGCCTAGAGCACTATCCACTAAACTACTGAGGCACCCCGTAATAAATTATTAGGTAGAATAGTTTGAAAATGGGAATACTTTTTAGACTCCGTTTAGCAGAATGCGTGACCCTCTAACTTGTTTCATTTGGCTTCAGTCCTTTATTGTTTCACACCACAAATGTTTGCTTTGCCATTATTTCTAATGCATATCTAATTTTATGATTGTATTTGTTCACACTTAGTCGTACGTGTACATCTATGTAAGTCTTCGTTTGCGTGTATGTAGCCAGATGTAGTGTGAATTATGAAGTATATCATCTTAAAATCTAGAGTTTTATTTTTGTTATACTCGTATTGCGGACTAGATCAAAATTTATTGTTTTTGCATAAAAATGATACTGAAACGTTACTTTTCCAACGTGCGTTGAGTATTTAAGTGCCACTCGGTGATTTATGATTGTTAAATTCATAATTGTTATTATTTCGAATGAATCTCAAAACAATGAGTCTTTAATCATGAATTAAATTATTAAACTTTATATTTAGTTACTTCTTTGACTCGAGCAAATTTATATTTACACATTTATCCGAATTTTATCTTTTGCATTAGAATATTTTATAATATATGGAAGTAGTTTTGTGTTTTAGACAAATTTATTTTTTGAGTTCAAAATTATATTACATATATTAGAGTGTGTAAGTCATTTTCATGTATCGGATGCTATTTATCTTTCCTCTATTAAAAACGGGAGGTTGACGATTTACGTTCCTAGGAGAATTTTTGATTAGTTTTAGGATGAAATTCGCACGTATGTGTATGTGTGTAAGATCCTAATAACTTTTGAATGGCTGAACCGGTCAGATTGCGAATTTCTTGGAGTATTTTGATATTATTCGATAATAAACTTTAAGAAACATAATTTTGAAATAAATTTAACGTTACCATAACGATCGAATCTAAAATCTTATCAGGTATTAACCTAAAAGCACAGTGTCAATTTCTACACATTTCATTAAAATTGACTAATTCGAAAGATTTTGAAACAAATGTTTTTTTAAGAATCTCGAAAATTTGTTGTCAAATCAATTTTATGTATTGGATCGTCTTTCGAAACTTAGAAAGCTGCTTCGAGTATTAGTGAAAAAAAACTTTTAAATACTCTTTATAACTCCAAATATCTAAGTTCCAGCGATGGCCAACACTTCTCATATACGTGGCCGCTCCAATTACAGCAGCGCAATCAAATAGAATCGAAAGACGCCTCATAGTAAACCACTCGTATGTTGTATTTTAGTGCATCTGGCTTATCATTGTATATGAATATTACATGCTGTGTAGCATGTGGCACCGTTCTTCCAGTCGATAATTGTACAATGAGAAATCAGTCTTGTCCGTTTAAAAATTTCCGCAACTCTAAAGCGTATTTTTTCACATTTCGCAATTTATTCGATTTCATTTCTTATTGAATTTCTTCAACCAAAAAATTATTAAATCCACTTTGTCTTCTGCAAGAAACTTATCACATTTATTAGAAGTTGTCGTTTCGAAAGCAATAAATGAAGGCAAAGCATTGCGTATGTAATTGAAGTTTTTTAAATACAAACGAATATAAAAAATTAACACAATATTTAAGAATTGTTAAATTTTCTTCCACCTCTGTTTGGCGGGTGAATAAAAAATATTTTTTATTGCCGGAACTAATTTGTTATTGATGGTAGTTCATGAATTTTTAATGTTGTAAACATCTGTATAATTGAATTGTAAATAGAGTGCTCAGCTCGGATATCAACCCGGTTTTTCATGTTGTTGTGATACAAATCCATTTTTTTCTTATGATAATTTCAAGGAACTCAAATCATTCTACTCATAAAAGCCCAAACCTTTCGTCCATAATTTTCTCAAAGGAAACAAGCCGCAACTCTTTGGTTGGTAATATTGTGCATTAGCATCGCCGAAATATTCTGCTAAAAGTTCGATTTTATGCAACTAATCGTTCGTAAGTTAATAATGTCGTGGGCAGTGTGGCTTGCGGTAAAGTTGTTGCAAATGCGGCATATGAAACTTGGCGCATCGTGTGGCCGCAGCATTTTATGTTTATAATCGTGTTTCTACAAAAGAGCCATTTAACCAATATCCCTTTTCATATCTAAGCATAACAGTATTAGATTAGTTCTTCGAAATAAAATATGTTTTTCAAATTATTCTTTAACAAATTGGAAACGTAGCCCCTCAGTGAGTCTGTTGACAATATTTGTCGAAACCGGCTGTTACACAAAAGAGTACTTCAGACTTAAAGTTCTGTGCAAAACAAGCATATTGTGGTAGAAGATATTATTTTGTATTAAATAATATATTTTTTTGTAGTTTTTACAGATTTTCGACAACAACAAGGAAATCCAGATGCGAAACTCCACATGGGAAAAGTACATATTTTCATTAAAGTTGTTCAAGTATTAAAATAAAAAATATTACATCTTTGTGTTTCTTAATGTGAAATCAATAGAGTCTTGAAATTTTTTTCTAATTATTGAAATCATCTGCTACCTAGGTAGCATAATTAATACAACTGGTGGCTCAGCAGCAGATATATCTAGTCGCATAAATAAGGCACGGTGTGCATTTGCCCAGTTAAACCCGGTTTGGAAATCATCTAATATTTCGAAACAAACCAAAATAAAACTGTTTAACTCCAATATAAAATCCACTTTGTTATATGGATGCGAGACTTGGAATATGGCACCACGTGACTTACACTGCCTTCAGGTATTTCTTAACAAATGCCTACGCAAAATCTTACGCATTTACTGGCCTGTAACAATATCCAACAATCAACTCTGGATGGAGGCAAACCAGCAGCCTATTACAACGGAAATAAATAAGCGGAAATGGAGTTGGATAGGTCATACCCTCCGTAAACCAGACGATGATATTGCCAAAAAATGCCTAGATTGGAACCCACAGGGAAGCAGACGAGTCGGGAGACCAGCAAAAGAAAATCAGACCTAAAATTAAAAATTACAAAAATTGAAAATAAATTCTCCAATCGAAATATAACTTCAAGATTATTTATGTAAAAATCCTTCATATTGTAAATAGATATCAATTGTTGATAAAAAATTCTGTTCTCCTAGTTGGGGCGGCTGCAAGCGGACGTCTGTTGTTACACTTAGCGGTTGGCTCTAGAAAATGTGTTTTACACTCAGCCAGTCTATTGACTTAGATGGCAGCCCCATCATCAGACTAAGATGCAGTAGACTAATCATTTGCTCATCCGAGATAGAATGCTCATCCGAGCCCTATGCTCATTATGGGATCGATGGGAACATATATATGTACATAATTTGTTCAAACTCTTTGAGCACGGGATTTCCTTTAAAATTTCAAGTAACCGATCACCCTAACTGCAGCATATTTTTGTTGTTGTTATATAAAATTGATTCATTTCTGTTTGCATAAGTGCCACATCCCTGTATCCGTTCGTACCATTCATACTTTCCGCTTCATCATTTTATCCTCTATATTCATCATGTGATGACAAATTGACTGATTGAATGACAAACCAAAAATCGACAGGTGCAAGCATCCGCCTGCACACCAATTGTTTTAAATTTTAAATATACTCGTATGTAAATTGAGATGAATTAAAGACATTTTTATTATTTATTACTTTCCAATTTTTTCATTACTATTTTCGACAAACCGCTAAAAAAAACCTCGCCATAATCAAGAAAGTAAACACAGCAACGCACCAAAAGAGTGTTGTCTTGGAGCCACGGACTCAGACAAAGAAACACGTTTAGTTTATTAGCAAGTTTTCTTTTAATTTATTGGTTGGAAGTGCTTTAAAAGGCAAAACGTAATAAACCCAGTTAAAGTTTCATAAGTGTTTTAAAGTTGGCCTTAAAATTGTGGGGAATTAAAAATATAAGAATGTGTGTAAGTGTGTGTTTGCGTATGTGTATATGTGTTTATGTTAAAAGATCATCTGAAATTATTGTCATTGTGGTCATTCAACTTGCTAACAACATTGAAGTATCAACCCAGACTTTCACTAAACAGTTTTATAACACGCCTTAGCGCAACATAATAAAATGCAACAAAAAAATAATACTAAAAAATAAGAAAATATGGCAATTTATAACATGTACTTGAGAAAAATCAACATGCAACATAATCATCGTGCTTGTGATTACCGCACCCCTCGCATCTGGCTGAAGGTGAACAAATGCATCTAAGATAAAAAAGTCTTACATATTCAAAGTCAGAGAAAATTTGAAAACAATGTTGATACCAAAAAAACAAACAACAATTTATAAAGCAACTTGCTGCTGCTTTTTAAACTTTACGACAACCAGTTCCACTATGAGAAGAGACAAGAAATATAGTATTTTTTGTTGCGTTACTTGTTTCATTACCGGTCGGGTTTTGAATAACACAAGTTACAAATCATTTTCATTTTTTTATACTCCTACCATATGAATTTCGCGTATACGAGTCCTTTTAATTTCCCTAGTCAGGTGTATATACATTTAATTTGATTTCATATTATGAAGGGACCTTGAGTGCGTAATTACTAGACAATATCTATATTTTCAGTAGATACATACATGTGTATATACTACATTTTATATTTAGTTTTTATGAAATCGACATCATTCTGCATGGCACAAACGAAAGGACTCCACATTTTATATTTGAATTCAAGGTACGGTTGCATGTTGTTTGCATTCAACTTGAAAGTAATTCTGAGCGCAGAAAAGTTTCGCTGTCGTTCATCATTTTGAATTATGGACACAAAATGTCAACAGGAAAAATTTATCATATAAGCGAGTTAAAAATTCATGAATAAATTTCAATTTACGCTTGAAGTTTGTGCCTCTTTCCGAAGAAGATGAAATTTAGGTTTTCAGGTCACATGCCCAAATGCTAATTAATAGGCGACGGGTTGAGGCAAGTCCCACAAATTTGTTGACTTCTTACAATTAAATTAGGCAGGCAGGCATCAGCCAGGAACAAATAATAAGAAATAAACCTAAATATAGTAAATCAGCTGAATACGTTGTTGCTTACATTATTTTGTTTATATCATTGTCATTTCTCTTTCAAATGCAGGGGAATCCTGTTGAATTTGCTTGTCTTGTCTGGTTCTGTTGTTGAGTTATTCATTACAATCCAACCCCATACCTTCTTCCTCTTATTCTATAATTTCTTAAACAACCAACTCGTTTGCTCTGCAGCACGTGCCTCTAATGTTCTTTTTTCTAGACGCCCTTTGTGTGTTTTAGTGTTCACTAACAGTGTTAAATTGTAATGTTTTTTTTATTTTTTTGGAGTGGAGAGGAAGCAGTTGAAAAAGGATGCTCTGTATATGAATAAGGTAAGAGTCCATACACTACAATTGTGTATGTAGTATATGAGAGTATGTTATAAAAACCTCTAAAACGTGACCAAATCCTTTTGCTGGCGTTAAATAATTTATAAGTTGTTTAAGGATTTTTTACGAATGTAATACATGTTGCTTTTAATGGCACTTCTTGTTGTTCTTTCTTTAACTTTAGCTTTTTTTAATTATGCACAATTGGTTGAAATGCTTCGAGTTCTTCAATTGAATGGACAGGTGAATAGCAAAAATATTCCAAACGATAAATACAACAAAAGTATACTCGTACAATTTTAATACTTTGCAGCTACTCGTATGTACATATATAGTGTACATATGTATACGTAGAGTATATATGTACATACATACTCGTACATTCGAATAATTTTCGTGGTGGCAGCAACAGATATTTTATAGACAATTTTTTTTAATTAAATCATGAATAAAAGAAGTCACTCTTGTCCACTTAAAGTAAAGCTTTTCGTCTTGACTTTCATCTTTAAAAGTCTTCGTGTCAAAATTTTGAAAATATCCAATTTTCTTTATTTCTAATTTCAGCAGAGTCCTACACGCATACAGGCAGGCAGTTTTACAACGCAAGGTTGTCCCAGCAAACACAAGTTCAAACGTTTTCAACTTTTATAATTCAATTTTTTATTTTTTTAAGTAAAAGTTTTGTTATTTAAAAACTTATTGCTTGTTGTTGCCTTAACTGAGTATGTATGTGCTTGAAAAGTCGAATATAAATAAGTTATTCTCAAATTACAATTAAAATCTAGAGGAAATTCATCTTACAATGTAGAACTCGTTTTAATCATCAAATACAAAAAGATGAGATATTTATTATATATATTCTACAATATTCCACAAGCCGAGGATATAATGCCCGGTGGGTCTAGCGTACCACATTCAAATAAAATTTAAAAGTAAAATAAATACGACGATTTTAGTCATTTGAAAAATGTTTTGATTTCAATCAATCAATCTCATCTTCAGATCAATATCACTTGTTTGCTGGCAGTTATTGCTTGAGTGTATGTGTGTATGTAGTTTGGGATGAAAATCCTAGTATTATCATAAAGTCGGTGTTATATTTGCCAACTTTTCCCCTTCCTCTCCCAATCGCATGTAATTTTTTAACCAAGATCTAAATATTTTATTAGATTCGATTTTTATTGAAAAATGAAGGTACGAGAGTCTCGGTATGTTTGTTGTATTCATGATACTGAAAACCCAAAACACCATTAACATTCGTAATGTGATTGTTAAATGCTAAACAGGATGAAATTGATTGCAACACAAACAAACTCGTGCTCATATAATTCTTTAACTCATCCTCCAGAATTGTCTCATTCAAACACATGTTTGTTTCGCTGGGTGTGAGCGACGATACATTTAAAATGTAAACAACCGTCTTCTTCATAAAAAAGCGCATAAAACGTAGTGGGAGGGAGGATGGCTAAAAAATAAACAAATTCAAAATCACCCTCTCACATACTTGATACATTCAAACACATACACTTGCATGGATATGTATGTATGTGCATTTTCATATCTGTGTGCAAGTATATGTGTGCATACCCATCTGATATTTATGTGGCCGAATAAATAAACCAATAACCAGTGGTAAATATTCAACAAAATACACGTAATGACATTTGGGAGTGCAAAAATAACAACTAAAACATACACACACGCAAAAATCCTAAACATAATAATTTTGAAAATCGTTTCGTACCAGAAGGAATCTCATCAGGACATAATAAAATACGACATATCGATGGGATATTTTCCTTTATTATTTTTTTGTGAATAAAAAAGAAAATCAAAACTCTTGCTTTTCTATCCAACACATGAGTCTATTATTGGAATCTTGCCGAACAGTAAATTTGATCCGCCGCACTGTGGTACGTTTTGCGAGAATATTTCCAAATTTTTTTTATTTTTTTAATTAGGATGCTCATGCAAAGTAAATATTTGGGAACCTTATAAGCCAAAAATTTAAGTCCTTAAATTAATCACTCCTCTGCAATCTGCAAAGGGAGATTTCTTCCCAATTCACTTTCACATAATTTAGCAAAAATTTAAACTTTATTAACAATAGGTCTTATGGCCTATTTTATTGCTCATCATTTTCACTTTTCGAATCTACGTAAGACTCGGTAAAATTATTATAACTTTACTTGAGATTGGACTGTTCCATTTATGTTTGAGCACGTTTTAAATGAATTCTATAACGTGAATCCTCTATATGACGAATCTTTTTTTTTTTTGTTTGTTTTGATAAACATGATTTAAGGAGTCTTCAGACTCTCCACTAGTCGAATGTGTGACATTTTGTACCGAATTTACGTGAATGTGTGAAGGAAAATATTAATTTCCCGCTATCAATTCTCAATAATCGATATATATGCGTTTGATTGTATGTATGTATGCTTTTAAACGACCGAACCGGTCGGAAAAATGCAATATTCTACAGATTTTGACTTCACTTCGATGTCGTGTCGCATTTTGAGAATTTTCAAAAACACATTTTTAGCAAAAATATTCTTGAAATAAATTTTATTAAGCATGTTCTTTAATCGAATCCAAAATCTAATCAGTGCTCCACTGATTCGTTCGAGAGGTATCGTTGTGGAAAAAATTAGAAAAAAGGTGTTTCTTTTTTTTTTCAAATAAATAGACCTTGATAGCGTAACTTAATGTACTCGTAGTATAGTAGAAAGGTGGTATAAATGTTGAAAATTTTATTTGTATTTTTTTATTTTATGGGAAGGGAACAGAGTTTGTGCCAACAGCATTTCTGTATATGCCACGAATACTACTATCGTTTACGCTGAATACACCAAAAATTCAAACTACTCGTATATTTGATGTTAACCAAGAATTTTAATAATTTTACAATTTTCGTATGATAAGACACTCAATGTTGAAATACATTTACACAAACATAAAATTTGTTACCACATTGTTTACGAAATAGCCCACTGTGCGTCACAATTTTCTTGAAGGGAGTTTAAGTTGGAACTCCTTATACGCTGTGATTAAGATGAAGTCTTGGCCACATCACCTAAGGGATTAATCGTTTCACTTGAATATGAAATTTGGACAGTTTATTCATCACTTTAACACCCTGGCAGCGGCATCAGCCAAAACTTTTGCAAAACCTTTATAAATTTTTTACAGTTTGTTAGACAGTTTAATGTGTTTTAAGGATACATTTATATTCAAGCTTGCCATTTGCACGTACCGTGTGCGAAATTTAAAACAAAAATTCGTTTCATTTTTTAGCGTTATTGCTTTTTTAGCTTTTAAATTATTCAAAATATTTTGCAATAATACACACACACACACACACGAATACACTTGAATACGTACTTACATACTGCAATCGTATGTGTAAGATTATATATTTACATAGATAGATAAATATGTATATACACATGTGTTTTAATTCTAAAATTTGGGAAGATAAATTCGGTGGTACCGAATACTAAGTTGGAGTCATTCGCTGGGAAACTGTTATAACTCCATAAAAATTAGTCAAGTTTAGAAGGTTCAACTTTACAAATTCTATTTTGAATTGTTTTTGAACGCAATGTAAATATTAAAGAAAATTTAAGTTTAATAGCACTACGTTGCCAAATTTAGGTAAAATGGACTGGTTACAATATGCCCCAATGTAATGCAGTCAGTCATAGATCATGAAATCTACAAACGAATAGTTTGCATTCGTGTTTTCACGATTATAATCGTTATTCTGTGAGTGGTCCATTGACTGGCTATATGAAATAGTATTGTGACTAGTCCTATGTAATGGAAACCAGGAGTATATGGTCCTGCCCTAGGACATCGTAATGTTATATGGATCATACATTTGGAGTTGTTTTAGAGTATTTTTATTTATATTCCCTTGTGGAGTGCTTGTATGGACTCAATTATGGAATTTAATTACTATTTGATGGTATAGGGTATTTTTAATAGACATTTTTATGGCACTAATGTTTGATTACGAGTATGATCTCGAGCATGTGGCCAATGTGGCTGACACATGCATTTGTTAATGTGTACATACGAGTGTATTAATTTTACACATATCACAAGAAAAAATATTTTGGTGAAGTCAAACTAAGTGCACTTAGTGGTCAAAGTGAATAAGTCCATTTTTGTGTATTAATCGTTTGCAAGATATTTCTTTTACTAATTTAACTTCATATATGGCATTTGACGACGCGTCGTCTTGAAACCATATTACAGCCATATTGCAACCATATAACTTTTCATCCGAGGCGCCTTGATGACATGGGACCAATGACTCGATTGGCCCAAAAAGTTATGGAATTTAATCAAAACTGTGAAAACTTTTAAATGAGCATTCCAGGAGTTTTCCAAAATAAATTTCAACAATTTGTGATAGTTTGTGGAAAAATTCACGAAAGGAACGATGAAGAGCTGCCAAACCCTGCCAGCTCCAAAATAATTGTCACAATTTGTGTTCTTGGTCTTCAAAATAATACATTATATAATTGGGGGACTCCTAAGTCGTGTTGTCATTATGTAATAATTTTTTTCAACATTACAACAATACAACTGATAGCATAACTCGTGAGTCCCCAATGAATTTTATCGATTATTTTTCGGAAGACAAAAATCTAGTTCTAAGACTATTATTTTTCTAAATATAGTGGGGTTTGAATTTGCCAACTTATTTTTAAAAAAATATTATATTTAATATTTATTTTGTTTAATTAATTTGAAATTGTGCTATAGTCACTTGGTGAACCTTTCAATTGTTCCCCAAAGGCCGCTAAGAAAATTCCGGATCACATTTTGCTCTATAACATCTTAAGAGCTTCAAGGAATGAAGAAAAGAGTTCAGAATCAAAATAAATGCGAAAATTAGCATGTATGTTATTTAATAATTAATCAAATAATTCAAAAATATCAGCGTTAAAAATGTCTCAGTGTCTTTTGAAATTTAGATGCAAGAAAGAAATTTAGAATTTTTCCTACAAAAACGGATTGGGATGCTTCATACTTTAGAATGAAAGCAAATACATTTTTGTGTCTTGTAGTGTAGTAGTTCACTTTTTAAGGACGATTCAGTGAAATTTTGAGCTTCAAAATTGACGTTTCCGAAAATGCATTTTTTGTATGATCTGGCTTGAGTTGCCTCACAAGCTCACTGAGCTTTTATTCAATTCCGTAAAATTTCATTTATATTCTTTTTTGATATTCTGAATTCCAGGCAAGTAGAAAGAGAAAAAGGACTTGTTTTCCGTTAACTAATTTTCTAATAAAATGATAGTAAATTAAATTAAATTTTCCTTTAATTATCTTATACGACAGATACTGCTGGTATTACTTTCGAAAGTGATGCAGGGCATCAGAAGTAATAAATTCCATGCAGATATTACAAGTTTTTATTGTTGTAGAAGATGGTATCATACTCGTATAAATAAACGTTATAAACTAACAAAAGGAGCCTAGAGTTCTTGAGATGCTAAATTTAATGTGTCTGCAACATTTGCGAAATGAAAAATTAAAATTATAATTTTTGTTTTTTGAAGCAATTGTTTCGAAAAGGAAACTTATGTTTCCTTTGGAAGAATTAGAATGGTGCAGTAAAGGAAAATGAAGAAAATTATTTTCATGCATTTTTAACATTGAAACCAACTTACATACACATTTAAAATTACCATTAATTTTTTGGCCACAAAAATGATTGCTTTTAATCCTTTTTATAATTAATCAGTCACGTCTGCCGATGAGAAACCAATTGATAGTTTTGTTCAACATTAACATCTAAAAAGGTGGAAGGAGACTATTGTCCTGTAACCCTGTAACAGAAATATTTTATTAAAGGACAATCAATTTTATCGTTGCGGAAGTGCGGAGAAAAGGACATTCCAGGAAGAGCAACTAAGACAAGTAATAATGAGTGTTTTGGACGTAGACGTGCCGCCAATTGATTAACATTCGCCAAAGATAGTCTTCAAAACAAATAAAAATCTAACAACGGAGATAAATGTCACTTTCAGGGCAAAATTATAAAAAATATAATGGAGCAAAAATACAAAAGCAAGCGAATGCTGCTTTTGCTTTTCTTAAAGGTAATACGACGACAGAAATAAGGACATGTTGATTCTTAAATATTTATTTAATATGTTTTTTTCTAATTCACTGGTACATACTCGTACACATCAAATTTTGTTAAAAACAATGAAAATGTTTATTATAAATCACCTAGAGCCAGAATAAAATTAAAAAAGAAATTAATATTTATATGTAAATCAATTAATTTTACTTTCATTGAGAATAAATAGGTTGGATGGATGCCTTTTATTGTAAATAATTAATATGCAAGAAAGTAGTTTTCTACAGTGAGTTTAATTAGTGGCAAGAATAATTTTTGCATTTGACTCACTTGAAGATCAAGAGTAATATATTATTTAACAGAAAACTTCTTGAAATCGCTTCCCGTCAATGACATTTGCTTCAATATCTTTAGTTCCAGTATATTTGAAAACATCCTTTCAGTTGTATCCTATAAGTTATATGCATGGGTGTTTAAAATGTTTTCGAGGTTTTGGCATTGTAAGGAACAAAAAATGCCTGAATAATATACATGGAGCATTCGAAAAAAATCGGGAATATGTTTTTGGTTTTGTGTGAAAAGTACATGGACACTAGGTATTTCATAATTAAGGAATTTTCGCAAATATACTCTTCAATGTAAACATCTGTAAATGTTACACCAAGCAACTTTTTTTGTTCTATTGTGGTCTTGAAAAATGCATCACATTGCAGGGGTGTCGTTAACTTTTAAAGCATGTTCCCCATTTCTGTGGTAATATTTTCTTCAGAAATGAAAACTCCATAAGACTGGACTTAAACTTGCATATTTGCATAAAATATGTTGCATGCAACTTGTTTTATTTGCTGATAGAAGGGATATAGCAAACTATATCTGTCTTGGCAAATATCCGGGAACAGTCGCCGACATGATTGCATTTAAACGGCTGATAATTCTCTGTAGATCTGTGATCTTTAAGCCACAACTTTTGGACTAGTCAGAACGACAGTAGTTTTCAACAGGTTTGCTATAAGTAAAATTTATCAGTTGAAGTTTCAGCGACAACAGCCAAAAGTTTAATTTTGTGTTATCTGTCTTACAATTATAGAACTTAGTCCGTCAGTGGAACCCGAGAATAGGATATGGTCATAAAGTCGTATTCACAAACGATTGCTAAAGTAGTTTATGTGGATAAACCGTATTTAAAGCATATTTTACCAACCGTTCATGAAAGCGGCCATAAGCGTCAAGTCACACGTATCGAATAGTTGATGCAAAACAAATTATTATAGAAGCGTTAGCGTTTATTTAACATCAAAAACATAAAAGGGTAACAAGGATATGCATACTTGTGTAATACCTTATGCCAAGGAGCGGCTGCCCAAGGATAAAATGTATCCAAAGAAAACAACAACAACAGCAACATAATGTAAGTATCTACTTTCTTTAACAAAACATTTTCCATGTTTCAAGTTGAAGACAAAGCCAACATGATAACAAAATACTTCTACAGCACCTCAATTATGAAATTTCATAATCTTTAATGCATACATACATATATAATAAATACATACAAGCATATTTTTTTATGAATTATATGCTGCAGTTTGCGGTAATTTCCGGTAAAGACATCGCTCACCTCAACCGTAGAACGACTTTAAAAGCGAAAAAAATCAGTTTATTTGCATGGATGATTTTCAGCTCATCATAAGAACAAAACAAACGCGGCATTTTGACAAGACTTCCTTGCATTTTCTTTATAAAGTGGGTACCAACACATTTTTAATGGCTTAAAGCAATAAAATGAAAAATTCAAATAAGGTTAATCAGCATTTTGCTTTTTGCCAACTCTTTGCATACAACTTTTAGTACACCTGCATTTTTGTAAGGACGTTTCAAAAGCGTTTTCTGATGCGAAAAGAAAATTGAATATTAAGTGTTGTGCAACGATGCACACACACGCACGCACAAACTCACTTGTAGTTGTAGGCAACAAGTGTCAGTTGAGTTAGAGTTTGTTTATCTTTTGCATTACACAATCACACTTCCACATACACACACCCACATACACAAATATAATTTCATTCCAAGTTGACAAAGAGGTGGGAGGAGTGAGCAATTTTGAATCACGCCAAATTAAACACAAATCATCATGAATAGACTTACAAAACAAAAACTTTCTCTACGCCATCAGCAGCAAAACATTTTTCTCATAAATGTTTTTTGCCAGTGGTTAACAGAGATGACAAAATACGGACCAAACTTTTGACGGCCAAGTTAAATATACAAAGAAAGTGTTGCATTATAGTACGTATTTGCAACAAACTTTGTAAGGTCCGCAATTCTCCTAAAGCAGTAACAACAATGTATGCAAATTAAGAAACTAGTTGATTAAATTTAAAATAATCTGGAAATAATCATTTGCCCTTTTTGTAAAAGATGTTACAGTCAATTACAATAGTGCCCACTCATGTACAAGCACAAACATTACATTGTCCTGCCCAAGGCACATTAATAAGGCATGGTCAGTTCTAATCCAAATACAACAATACAAAAACAAGGGCGTTTCGTTGGTATAGTTTATTAGTATTGCAAAAAAAAAAAAAACAATAAGGACGCCATAACGAATGTTCTCCATTTATTACACATTCTTTATCCCCATGTAAATAAAACTCAATAAAAAATCCTTAAAAATAATAGGAACGAAAATAAGAGTATGATTGTTAAGTGTAATTACCAGAGGTCTATCGCCAAAAATATGCTAGATTTTGTTAAAATATTTCTTAAGCAAAGATATGCCTAAGAAATATATGCCAGAAGTACTAGCAAAAAATATGCAATAAAGCATAAGATGTGATTGTCCTTTTTAAACCATACACGTATGCAGACATATCCGTTTAGCAAGAAACCGATATTACGAACGGTCTAGTTTTTGGTACTACGACTAGCAGCCCTATAAAAATATTTTATGCTCGATATGACGAATGGTAAGAAAAGAAAAAAAAAACTCAACAAAAATTTTAACATTGTCATTTTGCATTGTGGACGTTCTAAGAAATATGTGCTGTATATAACGAACGGCAAGAAAAGTAAAAAGAAAGCAAAGAACGAGAACACCGAGTTCTTCTAAAGGGATTCCGATTTAACACTACGATATCCTAAAGCTTACAACCGCCAACTGCTGCTTTACAACACATTGCACTAATCCTGGAACTATAGTTCAGCCAGATCTCTCTATAGAAATTAAAGACAAGGAAATTATGAAAAAATTCTAAGAAGCGCACTTGCCATCGACGAAAATTAATAGAAATAGAAGAGAGATACAATTTTGGAATAGCAAACAAAAATGTTACGACACATTCTTTTCAATGTGAGAAAAAAGTTAAAAAGAAAACAATCTGGGCACTACGGAATCATAATCTTCGCATATTGTTTACAGAGCAGATCCAATATGTTTCAGTCAATTATTTTTGAATCATGATTTAAGACATGAAGAGGGAATGTTTGTCAAGACGTGTGAAAACCACTGAGTATTATCGAGCAATTAAATGTTAAACTCGAAGATGCAATAACATGATTGCGCCCAAACAAAGGACATGTTGATTCCAAGGCTTATCTCCTTACAAACATTATTCTTCGGCGTCATGTCATAGAAATTTCGGTACCTCTAAAATAACACTCCATATACTCGTATGTATACACGACTACAAAGCATCTAAATTTACTATTTTTCAATTCTACACTTGATTTCATCCAGTTTACTTCAATTTTGTTTGTGTGCATGTGTGTGTGTGTGTGTTTAAATTTAGCAAAAATTCCATCTTGACCATGATGTGATGGATTTTAAGAGTTATGAAAACATAATAATAAACTCTAATGTCATTTAATACATATAAAAGTAATAATAAAATCATAAAGTAATTTCCCTTTTTAGTTAGACAAGGCAACGACAGAAAAGCAAATCCAAATTCAATTTAAATATTAAAGGGAAATACATTCAAGATCCTTTAGATAATAAAGTTGATATATTGAAGAGCACATACTTGTTTGAATTTTAGTAACCACTCATTTCTAAGAATTTTAGGAATAATAAGAAAAAATGCATATTGACAGGAGAATTTTTATCTACTTGCTGCTCGAGCATAAAAACAATATTTTCAAAGATTAAAAGAATATGTGTGGAGTATGTGTCCTGAACATTAAACTGCCAAAATACACTGACACACACAGACACATACACACGTATGTATGTATGTTAACGCAGGCTAAAAGATATTTGTACAACCGCTGATAAGGGTATTAAAATACTAATTTGGCACTTGTGAATGGCACATACATATGTATGAGTATGTACGCGGCTAACGTTCAGATGTCTCTTATTCGATTATTTTATAATCAACCCTCCCGGAGGTGCAGGTCAGTCACTACGTACCCACTTCACTGAATTATCGTTATTGTTTTGTGCTTTGCTTTGTTATCATTAGTTCTCTATGGTGTTATTTTTGGGTCTGGTTATCAGGTTTCATTTGGCGGGCTGGCATACTGTGGGCTTTCAACGCGCATAAGCTGAATTGTAATTTATGTCTCTGCTAAAATTGTTGTACATTTTATTTATAACTAAATAAATTAGAATTGTTATTCGATTACAAGTTTCAATTGTTTTGTTTTCTCCTTCTCTCTCTCTCTCCCTCTCTCAAGCTCTTTTTCATGACGTGGAAGGGCGGTGTGAAACTTAATAGTTTCTTAATTTTCACATTTGATATTACTTTTTCGCAATTTTTTATTAAAAAAATGCGAATATTGATTGTAAGGGAGCTTCCCCTCAATTTAAATTTTAAAACAATAATCAGAACAATGGACTTAAAAAATGTTCGTTCGCATCAAACATAAAAGTCTACAATGTTTGTGTTTGAATGAAGGCTCTCGGCCAACAAAAGCTGCATAAAATTGAGATTGTAATCAGCATTTTTGCAGTTAATTTACGATGAAGTATTAACGCAGAACAATGTGAGCAGAGCTTTTCATGTTTGTTTTTGTTGCATCCGTCTCTACGCGACAAATTCAACGACATAAATTACGAAGGAACCAATAAAAATGGGAGGCATAAACAAACACTCACCTAGAATCAAATATTTTGCCATTAGTTAGTGAGCCAGTGTAGTGCATTGTTAGCTGAAATAAATAACAAAATCATTTATTTACATGTGTTCACAGAAAGTGTTTGTAATTTAAAAAAATATATATACATATTTATACGAGACTTGCACGATGCAACATTTTAAAGAGTTTGTTGCATGAAACTTAGTTTATTTGCCTAAGTGGAGTGTGTTGAATAAAATGGGATAAAGAAAAATATGAAAAATCTTTTGAGATTTTGTGTCCTATCAGTTTTTCTAGGCACCTTCCACTAGGTCCACATCTGTTCTCCTACTATTTATAAAAAGAAAAAAACTTTCACGCGACTAAATTCATGAGAGTACAAACGTTTTAGTTCTTTAATTTTTTTTTTAATATTTAATGATTAAAGTTACTTGTTTTGTCATATAAAAAGTGCACCAAAATAGGCAAAGATTACAAAACTATTGTAGAAACCATTAATATAATATAATAAAGAGACACATTTCATAAAGCATGGGGTATCCAGCTAGCATTTGCGTTTAAGCACTGTGCTGGAAACAGGATGGAAGGGATATTTTTTCATATCTTTAACTCGACAAAATTACTACTTACTGTATCTCCAACTTTTGACTTTCTATCACAAATTTCCGGTACACTGACGACATCGGTTTTAAGATCTTCACTGCGTACACCAGCCACTAAAAGGCACGATATTACAAGCATGGATTTGAACATGACTGCAAATAAATAAAGAATTCGTATTAAAAGAAATTTCAAAATGTTCAAACTAATTTATCGCATTTAGCAGTTCGGAATTCACGTAGCTCAAGGTAGTTTTGTTTTTGCCTGTCTCTATATTGCTAGACACTCATATTAGATTGTAAGGAACTCTAGAAGTTTTATGTTCTGGCTACTTTCTTAATATCAATAAATTCCTTTATATTAATGAACTTAATAGTTACGAGCTTAAAACCACTTGGCAACTTCTGATGGAACAGAAGAAGTTGTGCCATTTCTACACACTCAAATCCCAAAATATCCCGCTCATAGTTTCTTCTATACAAATTCGACGTTACCAGGAAATCTATGATTAAAACCGAAATGGACTTGCTAAGAGCAGGCCTTTAAGCGTGAAGGGAAGCCATAACCGTCCTTCATATGGATTCTGATGTAGTTTCTTACATATTTGTAGGACGTTGATACTATGGAGGGATTAAATTTCTGACCACCCAACTTTAGAGAAGGAAAAATAACACGGGACGGTTCCTCATCGTAAAAATTTTCCAAGAACTTATACAAGGGAATGCCTTTGCAGTATATATGTAGGTACTTATGTACGAAAATACGCATATATTTTTGTGCATACGCCTATTGTTTGTCAAAGTTACATCATAATAATAATAATAATAATAATAATAATTGAAAGCAATGATCATCATACTCTATTCATTGCAACATTAAACTCATTAACCATTTCCATAAACAAATGAAGTGGCCTAAATGCATCTCCATCGCAGGTCAAAAACAGAAAATGGCAAATAAACAGAGAAAGTAGAATAAAAATACAATGAACGAAAGCTAAATACGCAACAAAGACACTATTTATTGTATTGTTTGCTTTTGCATTTGTCTGTCGGTCTGTTTGTCTGTCGGTCTCTCCAAGTTTTTATAATTGTTATGCAATCGTTTTTTTCTTCATCTTCCAAGCGAACAAAGAAGTGAAAAATTTTTTTGCATCGTTACGTGCTTTCATTAAAAAGTAACCAAAGCGCACACCTTTTAACAGCTGCCAAAAACTGCGAAAGAGTTTATATCAGGTGTTTCGTAAAAAACGGAATGGAATTTAATTTTTAGCCATAATTGATTGACTTGTATTAAAATGGGGCACACGAAGGTGATTTCAATATGTGCAGCATAGTGCTGATATTTTGAAATGCCACATTCAAGATGTTGCAGCATGATTAAGATGTACTTATACCTTGAAGACAGTGTTAATTTCTGGCTCCAGTCATTTGAGTAAAATGATCCTTTATTCATAATAATAGTTGCTAAAGGATTATAAATGAAATTATCTAAATATATTGTTATGAATAACGTTGGTAATATTAATTTATGAAATGGCACGTTGCAAGTGTTTTGATTACACAAGAAGAAAAAAATATTAAAAATTTCTTCCGAAATATTTTCTGAATATTGTTATTCAATTTGTCGAATTTTTTTCTTTCATCGATTAATTTTTTGCAAAATCTTATCCTCTATGTTTTTCTTTATTTTGTGCAAGAGAAATTTTATGTTGAAATAATAAAAAAATGGACAGAAGAAAAAAATATTAAACAATTTCCTTATATGTGTGTGCATAACGGTATCGCAAGTGCTTGCAATAATTTCGTATAATTTTTGATTACTGATCACCACTTCCATTTTGATAATGTGGTACATCTCTAATCCAAAATTAGGTTAAAATGTCATAAGTGAAAGCAGAGCGCTTTCTCGCTCTCTCTCTCTCTCTCTCTCTCTCTCTCATCAACCCACTACAAACACTCACATGTCTCCAATGGCAATTTGCTTTCGAATTAAGTTATACTCTTCACGAATTATGTAAATATGTACTGAAAAAGTGACAAAATATCACGGTCACTTTTTTCGACAGAAAAAGGACAACTACATTCAGCCTGCACCAGTTATCAAGAAGGATGAAAACCAAAGTTTTATTTATTTTTTCTGGCAGAAATAATTGTTATTTTCATTTTATGGAACAGATATAATTTTTTGTTGTCGTTGTTTTCATTATTATTATTTTTTTCATGATTCTCATTCTTTATGTATTTACATACATAATTATTAATTATTTTGATTGATTTTTTTGCAGTAATAACTGACATACATATTAGGAATATTATTTTTTTAACAAAAACAATCGTTTAACAACAACAATCGTAGCATTGCCAGGAGTATTATTTGGTTTTTTTGTGCAGAAATAATTCATATTTTATATTTTATTATTATTTTTATTTTTTAAGAGATATTTATTATATTTATGTATATTGTTTTTTAAATAATTTTTATTTTATTTATGTAGTTATTGTTTATTATTATTTTTTATATTCAATTCTTTTGACTATTAGTCACGCATTGAGCTCCGATAGAGCTCAGCCGGTGAGCAATTAACATCAATAAATACATTTTTTCCGCTCGAAGAGAAAAAATATAAATAAATCGAAAGATTGTAATTATTTCTCTAAGAAAACAAGACATAAAAGTATTCCTAAATATCCTCCTCAGATGTAGAAAAAATCGGAGTTACGAGTACATCTGAAGCTAAGCCGATGTTATAACAAAAAGTGTCAATATGGAAGCCAACATATTACAAACTTTAATAGTATTTTTCCAATCTTATATAAAATTTTATGAAAATCTATTCTAAATAATGAAACTGGTGTGCTCGACTTGATTCTGCAATACTTTCTTGCTTATGGTTTTTTTCTTAGAAAACTCCAAAATAATAATTATTTTTATAGTTTTCACAAATAGAAAAAGAACAATTTCTTCATCATACGTTCGTTCATGTTCTGGACACTTTAAATTGTCACGATCGCGCAACTTAAATGTAGAAAAATAAAAAATACGTATTCGTTTGAATTTTTCTGGAGAAATTTTAAAATTTTTTGTATTGTAAATTTTTATTTATAACTTAGACAATTGTTTTATAATTAAAGAGCCAAGAAATCAAGCACGGGTTCTCCTTAATAAACTGGTATACTTGCATATATTTTTTTAATATAAACATGCTGTCCCACTCTTGATACAAAATAAATTTATCTCACGTAGTGTACAACTCTGATATTTGAACACATTTGCTTGATCTCACCTTTCGAAATATTTAAAAAGTTTGAAAATATAATTGATTCTACATTAAGTTTATTTACTCCTTAAAAATTTAGTTGAAGATTATTTTTCATCCACCTGCTTATATTCATTCCGAAGTAGCCAGAATCAGCATTTAGGCCAACAGTTTAAGCGGTATGATTTATGACTGAAAAAATTTGATACCTTACAAATAAGAGGCACCTTAATTTTAATATGAATTTCCAAACAAAAACTTAAGTTTCACAGATTATGAGTGAACAACAGTAGACAAGAAATTAGTACAAAGGTTAAATTTCAATATGGGTAATTCCATGACAAATCGCCTCGTTATGTTCAGCTACTTCATTTACCATTAAATTACACAGCCAAGCAGTAGTTGAGTCCTTATGTTTAAGATATTTAAAAGTTAAATAATTATAAATGTATGTAAGTATGTATTTAAAAATCTGTATATAAAGACTTTGACAATAACCAGGTAAGGGCGAATTTGGGAACCCTAATGTTTAGATTCTTTAATTTTTTACAGGATGTAACAATTGTGCCTGTCACGGGAAGTGTCGGAATTGTTTAAAGATCCATGATCCATGAAGATCCTCTAAGATAACATTATAGTTGTTTTTTATCGAAGCCTGGGAGTATTTGCGTTTCATCAGTCAGTCCCAGATATGCTAAATAAAAAAATAATTATATGTCTACTGATGGTTTCAAGTTCTTGGTTTGTTGATTTGGCAACCGCTATGCTTCCCCAGTATGAATTTAACATTATATTTACGTTAACGCCATGTTTTTACAAAAATTCAATATATAAATGAAAAGTTTTAAGGCATGATGTATGTACGAGTATATATGTACGTACTTATGTACATGTAACAAAGTAAATTGTTTAAATCATTTCCAATAGTTAAAGTTTTAAAATCTAAAAATTCAAGAAAGGAGATCATGTTCGGCAGTATGGAATGATACATTCAATGAAAGAAGATGAAACGTAATAATACTTTTTTCAAAATTTCATAGTTTTCTTTCGAATTATTATTAATTATGCTCTTGAAATGATTTTTTAAAGAATATACTCTTGCAATATATAATTTTACTTTATTTTTATTTAGTTTTTTCAATTTTATCTACAACCAACAAAATCTTCCTATATCGACCAAGAAATTTCAAAATGTTTCCCACTTTGAAACTTTCAACTATGAATTTACTATATAAATTGCTTTTCTTAAGCTGTGCTTTTTTTACAGTTATTACGATTTTTCAATTCAACAATTATTCTTTGTGGCTTAAAACTTGGACTTTTTGAAACTTATTCAGAATTTGTTTTCATTTTTTGTATTTTTTTTTTTTTTTTATTTAAATACGAGTACTTTAGAATTCTAGATAAATTCTCTCGATTTTAATTATTTTTATATAGTAATTTTCACCAGATCATGGAAATCAGAAAAAGTACGAGTAACAAGGTGAAAAATGTTTTCATCACCAGTTTGGAAGAAAAATCTCAACACTGACTGCAACACCAAAAAGTGTGTCTTACATATATGTATGTAGGTATGTATATATAATGACGTCCATTATAAAGATTACCAGACATGGTTAAATGTGGTTTTTAAGGTCGACAGCCCGGTTAATTGTACATGCGTTTATGTACATTCTTTCAAAAAGAAAATTTTCAGCTGCAAAGAAGTAAAACAAATACGAGTTTCTCCTTTTGTTGTTGGTTGTGAAAACACAGAAAATTTTTAAATGTTTTTGAATTCACATGTGTTTAAAGTTTCTACTATTTGTTTTTTTTTTCATTTTTGACCGGATTTACTATTTTCTATTTGATCATATTCTCACTTCCACTCTCTCTCTCTCTCTCCATCTCTATCGCCCGTTCTCCCTTTTCCTAATTTTTACAGGATTTTGTCCAGAAGATCTATAGATTTTTATAACGTACATACATACATAAAAAATGTAAACATATGCATACATGCATATATGTACGTATGCACATATTTAAAAAACTTATATGTACATATGTAAATGCACATATTTTGCGTGTCTGTTTAATTCATCAGATGTAGTTTATAGATCAGCCTTTACCCATATACTTATGAGTGTATCTATAGTATATAGTACATAAACATACATATGTATACGTCTGTAGGTACACGTATGTACAAACAAAGTTATCCATACATACATACATACATATATGTATTTAAATTTTTGGTACTCCCATTACAAAGTAATAAAGTATGTATTATATTATTGTTGAAACTTCTTTATTTTGGTATTTTAATAAAAATATATATAATTGTGAATTACTTTTCTCTTTTTTATTTAATAATTACCTTCTATATAGTTTTCTAAGTAACAAATAAAAATGTATTGCACGAATGAAGGAAATTGAAATCACAACCGTACGGGTTAACGCTCTAATTTAAACTGAGAAATTAAAAATAAGAGTCACACTAAAACGGCACGATCGATCACAATGCATAAAATACACGAAACATAAGAACTCGTCGCGGCGACAGCAGTGTGGACTTCCTCTAACGTTGTTGAACTGTCAGCAGTGTTTACAAAACAAAGCCCAAGTACACGTAATCAATTTAAAGAAAGTTTTGTTCCAATCGTACGTTTTTGTGGCCATTGGAATAAAAATATACAAACAAATCTAGTATTGCCAATGCAAAGAAACCAAATGATAAGACTACCCAACAAACAAAAGGTGAAACGTTTTAATAATAGTTTGAATATTTGGTATCATGTCTTGTCTTCAATTCTTTTGTGAATAAGTGTTTGATGAACGCTATTTCATTAAATTGATATTAACTTTTATTCCCAAATTAATTCTGTCGTCACCAAATTTGTATAAGAATGTATGTTTTAAGGTTTTGGAATTCCATTAATTGTTGTAGTTTTCAAAAAATCCACACATTTATTTAAATTGAAATGGTCTATTCACAATAAATGGCCGAACCGAACTAATGCACAAGACAACCAGGAATTGAAAAATCGACAGACAGAAAACAGCGCCTGCAATTGAAAAATTTCCATATTAAAACTCAACAAATAACAACAACCAAAACTGAAAGGGTGGCAGCCGCATATCAATGAATATTTTACTCTTTCAAAATTGTTTATGATTTGCAGCAGC
The DNA here is from genome assembly GCA_963681545.1 of Germaria angustata. Taxonomy (NCBI): domain Eukaryota; kingdom Metazoa; phylum Arthropoda; class Insecta; order Diptera; family Tachinidae; genus Germaria; species Germaria angustata. The sequence goes on from OY813002.1 coordinate 96,074,338, forward strand.
ATTTTCACAAAACTATCTACCGTGTGAGTGTTGGTATGTGTCGCACGATAATTGCTGGTCCTGTAAGGATGTTATAATCATTGTTTTTATATATATGACAAGATCAAGAAAATTTCCAATTACTCGTACATTTCAATAAAAAAATTTCTCTCAAAATTGAAAATTTCTCAATGAGATCAGTCTAAAATAAAAATATCCTTCCAAAGCCATTCAGACACAGAACGATATTTATGTGAAGATCAACATTATCGACACTAAGATGGGGATACACAACATAAATATAAAAACCACGATATTTCAACAGCTGCAATGAAAAGTTTGTTTTGTTGAAAATTTTTGCAAAAAGGATGCATTGACACGCACAAAAATCACCAGAAACTCACATAAAATCTGTTGTTGATTCACTTCAGAATTTAATTTTATACATAAAAATTATATATTGATACATTGGAAATATATTTAAATCTACATGTCCTTAAGAGCTCTCATAAATATCAATATTGCATGTTCACCATTTATTAATACGATAATCCATTTTCAAATTGTTATTTATTTGTAATTAAGTTGTGTTTTTGATTAATACCTTAAATGGAATTATTAAATATTAAATATTTTATTTACTATTAACAACAAAAATAAAACACACACAAGATAGACACAACCTTCCCTTACGAACGCCACAGATAATACTGGTTGCTTCAATTTGCATCTGCTCTTTGAAAAACTTTTTTGTTGCTAACAAATGAGCTTGTCAACATTTTCGAGGGGAGAAAGTACCATTTGCTTGCTTCATTTCTGTCCCAATAAGGAAAAAGCGCTTAAGTCTGATTTCCTAGTTTCACAGGAGAACATTTTTAGACTTTGAGGTTGATTTTTAAAAAAGTATTCGGATTATTTTAAACGTTTGATAACAACGTGTTATATTAGAAATAAATTATTCTACATTTCACAGAAATGAAACTGTACAAAAGAAAGACACAAACAGAAATTCGAATACATGAAAAATCCTTCAAAACAGGGGAAATTTTATTAGGAGGTACTTTTGATGTGGTAAATCACAACGGTGCTGTTAGTCCGTTTTTAGTTTAAGTCGACTTAAGCACTTATTCCTTATTGTCACAAGTTTGTTTAAACATTAGAATATTAAGATCTAATTATTGAAGCATCAAAGGTGAGTGCTACAAATTTTTTGAATCCTGTAAGTGTTTTTAGTCTAACAATATGTCATTCGACACAATTTTGTTGCTGGCCGAAATGTTTACCAACATTGCTGCTGTGCGGGGATAAACTCCACCTCTGTGGTCATGCGTATTTTAGCGCTGTTTGAACCAATTAAATATTAAAAACACTTGCTTTCGGTAACTCCCTTTTTTATTGACAATAAAAGTAATAGAGGCAAACATTTGGAATTCTATAAAACCAAATGGAATATTGATATTTTTATGAGGATATATATGGTATTGATCCCTTATAAATAAAATAAAACAAATGTTTTTCACCTCATACAAAAACATTCTTTGAACTTTTTTCTTCAATTGAATTTTTACAAAACGTATTTTTCTTATTTCACTAAATAATCATCGATAGTTTTCACCTAAAATTTTTCCAGTTACTTTTGCCCCCTTTTATATTTTCTTTGTATTATAAATATCGCGTATTTTGAAAAACCGGAAAAAATAGTAAAACACATAAATTGCAATTTGTGAAGCTCTAAATGTTAAAAAAATTACGCGCATAATAAAGAACTTGCCCCACAGTGCTTTGTCCCCAATTAGTGAATCGTCAAAATTAGAGAATATATTGAAGCGTGATAAAATCTAATATCCCCAAAATATAAAATAACAAATTGAGAAGATAATTATTTTGGAAAAAGGCCAGACGTATGTTTCTTGTTTTCTTAATTTGGTCATGTCTGCCTCCCCTGAGCAGTGGTCTTAAAATTACATTTTCAAGCTCTGTGGTAAATTTGTTTTAATTGAGCGCAAGGACATGCCTACCTCTCTCATATCCTTGACTATGAGAGCTAAAGTTTTGCTACAATTGTGATCAGAATTTTCAACTCTTTCTAAAATCATTCTATTGAGCTCTATGTTAAATTTCGTTTCGGTGAGTGCAAGCCTTCCTGCCATATATCCTTGATGTCTAAAATTGTATTATCAAGCAAGATCTATAATTTCTCCTTTTTGTTAATGCTTTCACAAAATCGTTCAATTTCATCCCACATTTTTAACATTTAACGTTGAAAACATTTATTTCTTTAATATTGTAATAAATTTTACGACATTCCTATAGGAGGCAATAAATGTCAAAAGTTCCCTGTACTTTTCTTCTAGAACCAATCCAATCCGAATTTCCGTAAGTTTTTTTTACACACAGTTCTAATGGAGAAGTTCAGACAGAACGCCTAAGGCTGTATTGTTAAAAAAAAATATTTAAAATATTCAACTCTCGGCAGAAATCGGAACTTTCATAACATCTTTTTCTGCGTCATTCGAAACAGTTTTAAAAGATTTGTAAATTGACTGAAGATGCAAATAAAATCCATCTGTCAAGAAATTTTTTTAATTATTTATTTATTTATTTTTTTTAATTTAGTTTTATATTATACAGCTTTTTCAAATACTTAGAGATTATCTGTTGTTGTCGGCTTTAGGCCCTTCTTGTGGTCAATGGATTGAAAACCCCTTTTTATGCTTTAACTTGTTTATCTCCAATATTTGGACACAACTTCATTAATCTTATTCAAGGAAAACAAATACATTCTATGACTAAAGAAAACATTTATTTGCAAGTAATAAAAATAATTTAAAAAACAATAAACAAGTTGAAATTTCAGGCTAAGGGCGGATTAGAGTGTGGCTTCGATAAAAACTTTAATTTAAAACTATTAAAAAATAAAATTTTTTCCAAAATGAATTTTCGTAATGATATCCAAGTGAAGCGAAAATATTAAAAATGCCATAAATTTCGTTTCAAAAGGTTTGATTACATACTCAAACACACCCGCAAACACGCACACAGGCACACACACACGTATGGGCGAATTTCAAAAATCTTTGGATGTCGTCCATCGAGTTCTGGGGAGCTACTCTCTATTGTGATGCGTAAGCTTCGATGCGTTTGATATGTTGTTAGTGTTTAGTTTTAACGAACGATTTTAACATACACTTTCGTATTACAGAGTACACTGATGCCAGGTTTGCGAAAGTGAAAAAATTGGATGCGAAAGGAAAATGCGTAAACGCAATAAAGGGCATTTTTCTTACGCATCGCAATAGAGGGTAACCCCCTGGTTAATAAGAATTAGTGGTAGTACAGTGACCAAATTTCGCCCGTAACTATAATTTTCGATTTGCACTTTTCTCTTTTTCATCGTAATCGATAATTCACCATCATTAAAATCAATTCTGATGATTTTTTGAGTTTTTTTAATCAGGTCTTCCAATAGGGACTTTGAACTTCCGAACACAGTTGCTACCAACTATATTATCATTTGTTCAGTCTGATTTTCCAGATCATTATGGACGGATATAGCGTTTAACACCACATACAAGTGATTAAATGGATGTTCCGTTCGGACAACGTTCGCTAACTTTGCATTCACCACAATCGTCCTCCATTTCTGGATGAAGGGGTACGTCAACAATCAGAATTATCGAATTTGGAAGATACGAAATCACATGAAATCACAGAGTGCCCAATACATCCCGAAAACACCATTATGGCCTTATGTACCACACAACTCACGCCACATTGAACATTCAGCACGAGCGATTTGAGAGTCATCTCCCATCGAGGTAATGTGCACTGGGAAGGTCTATGAGAATAAGACACAAATCACAGCGGCCCTCAAAGCCAACATAACGCATGCCTTCTATCAAATTCAGTCTGATTTATGCGTCAGAGTCATGGAAATTCGGACATTTCGGATGAGCGCCACCCAGGAAAGTCGCCGTAGACATTTACACTATTTTATATTTTATACACAATGACAAATTAATTAATAAATTAAAAAAATAATAATATTGATATCTCACACAGAATTTAAAGAGAATAATGAAATAAGAGTTTTATTCGGAATAATATATCATTGGCGTGGTTTTGTGCCACAATCAGTTGATCATTCCATGCATACGATTGATTTATGTAGGAGTACGAACATGTAACCGACAAAATTCGATTGTCATGACGAATTTCCCTTCTCCCTGCGTGCGATTTCATGCAATTATTATTATTATTTTTTTTTCATAAAAGATTTTTATATAAGTGTGTATGTATGTATGTAAGTATGTATAATAAATGCAAATTAAATTTGATGAACAATCGCTCAGAAGTTGAATAAATTTTGTGATGTGCTGCACATAATTATTTACATATGTATTTAATTGGGATTGGGATTGAAAGTCGGCCCGCCCCATAAACAAACGCTTAACAAATATTTCTCACTTTTCGCACGATGAACATACAAACGAGCATTTGCGCTTTTCGGTTATTCGCGTCATCATTTTGTGTGGCATTGGCACTTTCGATTTATTGGAATTCTCCAATTCGTATTTCTAACGATGAACAACGGCCGTTACACATCATCAGCTAAAAACAATGAATAAATTTGAATGGGCGCCTTCGATTAAATCTAAATTATTTAATTTAATTATATTTTAATGTTATTGCTTTTTTTCATACAGTTAAAGCAAGAACAATTTTCCTGAGGCTGATTGTAATTTTTGTTCGTTCTTGCCCGGTTTTCAATTAATTATAAAACTCGCTGAATGTTGTACTTTGTAGAATTGTGGTTTGGGGCCGATTGTGTACTTGCATATGTTAATATGTACACACACACACACATACATATACACATATATTTGCATTGGGTTTGTTTGTTAATAATGGACTATTTAAATCATTCGCGACGTGATTTTAGATGAGTTCACATCGAAAATCATAAAGAAGTTGAATGTTCTATTAACAAACTTCTTCTTGCCGTTGTGCCATTGGCTTTTAATAGTTTTAAGAAAAAACACAAAAATAAATAATTAAACCACAACAGAATAATATTTGGCAAAGTAAACAAATGACTGGATAAGTAAATAAGAACCACAATTTCAAAAGCTTAAAAGTATTTATTCGTATTATATCAAAGTGACTCACTCGTTCACTAAAAGTCTCAAAAGAGAAAACGATGTCCGAAATCAGTGATAAACGTGAAAATTTGACTTGTGACGCAGAATATCTAAAGCATGAGCTCTCAGATAATTCAGAGAATGTGCGAAATAGAAATACAACAACCACATCATTTAAAATATCTACACCTGCGACGACACCGCAATTTGATGGCTTCGTAAATCCGGCCTATTTGTCAGATGCAGAAGGGTAAGGAAAAAAATGTGTATAAAAATGTTGAGGAGTATCGTAAAAAGAAAAGTTTACTACGTTTTGGTATGTCTAGTAAAACATAAAAAGTGTCCTTAAAAAGTGCTTTAAACAGAAAATATTAAACACAACCAAGTGTCGCGGAAGTTGGTAAGTCCCTTCTCATCACCAAGAGGACGTAACCGACAAGATTTCCGATTATTTTTATTATTAAATTTATTTTTTTAATTTCATAAGTGTCACTTACTGCCAAGGCTGTTAATAAAAGCCAAATGTAGTTGTGCAAAAATTTGCTTAGAATTTTAGACTGTTAAGGGTCGACGTGCATTCCACATAATTTATTTCAGTGTTTTGCTAACAGTAAAAAGTGCAGGGAAGCAACTGCTGTGATATTCTACAGCGACAAAAAGGGGCGAAAACGGCGGAAAGTACATGATCAGGTGAGTTGTAAACGCTTGTTATTGGGCCGAAAAACTCATTAATTTAAAATTGAGATGTTAAAAAATTACAAATTCGCATACATACTTGTACATCACTTAGCTAATTCATAAAACTGAGCCACTATATAATTCACTGGTTACACGAAACTCACTATAGTTGAGTTTCACTGTAATATAAATGAACTAAGTGAAACGAAAAATTGCAAGGGAGTGTAACTTAGCATTTGATATTTCTCCTGCCTTGTTTCTGCTATTGTTTTAATTTTCCAACCCCCGACTGTTTGTATGACTTGAACGCTTTTCCAGGCCTCTGGAACATATTCTATAAGTTAAAAAATCGATGCTGTTCCATCTCATTGTTAGTTTGAAGTTTTTCGAATATCATTCGCCAATTTTAAGTTGAGAATTAAAAGTTTTAGTACGCTCGTGTATGGAAAATATCAATCAAATGGATTTATTTGAGTTTGTTTCATAAATATTCGGCTATATGAAGTGCTATTATATTGGACGGTCAGTTATAATTGACCATTTTCGACAGTTCATAAAATTGAAACTAACAATAGTTGACTGTACAGCTGCTATTTGCATAAGGTTGGTAGCAATGCTATGCTGGGTGGTTGTGTCACTTGCTCACTGGCGAATTATCATATTTCATAATAATTTCATTTCCTGTTGTGAACTGTCATAATCGATGGTGGGTTAATAAACTACGTTACCCATTAATTAATTCTGAGGCACTCTGTGTACAGAGTTGTATTAATTTAATACTCAAATGCAACTATGGAAAAAGCTGTCAGAATTTATTGGATTTTTTTCTTTTTCGGATATATGGGAAGATTTATTCTCAAACTCCAAATAGTTTTCAATTTGACATAGAATTGTTCGGTTTACTTTTGGCCAAGGCCTTGGAAGAAATAAAGGAAAGCAAAGAGATTTTGTAATTTCAATTAAAAAAATTACTAAATTAAATTAAACAACGAAAAAAGCTCAAACTGTTTCATTTATGAAATAAATATTAAAAAGTTACATTAAACGTGCATAGTGTGTGCTTTGTGTTTGTTAAGTAATAATCAAAAGGCAGAAACAAATATTGATTTTTCAACGAACAATAAAAGAAAAGCAAGGAAACTTTGTTATAAGCATTTATATCCCTTTCTTTACGTAAAATATTACCTTTCAAATAATTCTAAGAAAAATTACAATTGAATTTAAGGAAAGCCTTGAAGTTAATTACTACACAATATAAAACCTGCAGTATTGAAAAAGAAAAACAAACCACACAACGATCTCCGTCTGCTACAACTTCTGGTTTCAGAACAGACAGCAGCCACACCAAAAAAGTGTTATTGATTGTCCTATATTTTGAAAGAGAAAAGTAAAGTCAGGTAACGAAAGATGTTTTATTTTATTCTGTATTAATTTGTGCCCCAAACAAGAGGGCTTTAAAGAAATAATTCACTTACTTTTCATTCTTCATCATTGACGCACATAAACACACCTAAATAAACAGCTGATTGATTAATTAACACTCATAATCATTCCTACGCACCAGTAGAAATTTATTTGACAATATCACATGACAATGACCCGTAAAGTAATTGTTATGCTTTAACCCAATTTATCTCTTATGGTACTCTTTGCTACATAGAAATAGCCTGCTCCTCTTTCACCTCCGTCACATTCATACTTTATTATTTGTCACACATACATAAGTAAATATAACCCAGTCATATACCCCGTCTAACAATAGTCTTTCGTCCTCTGCATCCAGTGAAATATTCTTCTACTAGTAAATTAAGCAATTATTCTGCGTCACTGTTATTTTATATTGTAAATTAAAAAATTCATTAGTTTCATTATACCAAATAGCAACATCATATAAATACATGCATATGTACATATGTATGTACATTTGTATGTGTTACCTGCCTACATATGTACATAGTATATAAGTACATACTTAACTACATACAAAACTAGTCTTTTCATATTGTTTATTACTTTTTGTCCATTTAAGATTAAGCTTTTTAAGTTTTGCAGTCCCACTAAATTAAATCTTTATACAAAACAAAATATGTATGAATGTAAGTAGATACGATGTGTGTGCACGGCATACATATAAACACTCACATATTTACTAGAGCATGTATGTATGTATGTATGTATGTATTTATATATGTAAATTATTTATTTATAAATTTTGGTTTTAAAAAAAATTTAACTTTATTTTACCACTTTTAAAATACAACTTATTTTCTTGTCTTCAAAATTACAACTGAACTTAAAACTATTTTACAAAATTAATTACAGCTTAGATTCTATGTTAAAATATGCTTATTAATTAATAATGACACGCTTTGTTACCGTATGCAATAATATTTGTTTTTCACCGTCCGTAAATGTGTCAGCAAATTGCGATGAACGAGTTTTTAGCCAGAAGTTTAGTAAACTGCAATTAGGTCGCTTTATCTGGAAATTGAATGTTTTTATATTAACAGTTTGATAAACTGCAATTAGGTCACTTTATTTGGGAATTGAATGTTTTTTGTATTAACACCTCCCCACTTAAATCCGATCGTCCTCGTTCGGCTGGAAGTAAGAAACGTGTGTATTTTCTGTTACACCTTTGGGTTCGTTCCCCTTGGATTCCGATGATTCTGGCATAGGTATTTGTACCTGGGGCTGGTTACTTATTAATGTTGGGACGACAAATGATTTATTTTCCTTCTTACACACTCTGGTTTTAACAATTACAAAGATTGACACGAATGTTGCAGTTAAGGCTAGTCCAAGATTGATACCTGAGTTCTGCACATTTTTGCGATTGAGTAGGTCTATGGCTTCTGTGTTATTAAGTTGCATTTCTTTTACCATCTCCAATGACAATTCCTCTTCGATATTTGGCTTTGGATTTCTAGGTTGCAAAATAGCAGGTAATGGCTTCACCTGTGCTGTCTCAAATGAGTTGTAGATTTGATCTGATATTGAAACAGACTCGTTATGGAATTGCACTAAAAATGTACCGATAAGGTTCCGGGGTTCTTTGTTAATAAAAATCGTTCCATTAAAGTTGTTTAAAAGAATTGTTCCGGGTGAAATTTCATCTACGGTGGGTATATTCCGATTGTCTATTAAACTGCAATTTGCTGGTTCACTTTTGATCAGTCTTGCTAGGCAAGTGTCATTGTCTAAATTTTCTAAATTTTTCCTATTGCATATGGTAAGGTTGTTGTAGTCCTTGCATGCATTTTTTATTCCAAATATTACATTATCGCATATTAGGATTTTATTGTAAATAATCTTGTTTATATGTTTTTTATACTTAATAGGTTTTACTAATATTTCATTACAAGAATTTACATTTGTTGTTGGTATACTAATGATATAAACGATAGAATCGTGATTTGACGCAATCTTAACTTCAGCGAATTCAAATGCCTGTTCTAAATTTACAAACTGTATTAAATCTGTATTTATTACATCTTTGACAATATTTATTTCCGTATGGGATAATATAAATGAATTAATTATTCCGATTTTAGCCCAATGCATGGCATACTGAATATTAATTATCTCTTCTTTTATTATATCTAATTTATATTTTAGGACCGTTATGGCATGCTCCTTTATGGAGTTGGTGCTACTATTATTTATGTGTCTTAATATTTCATTAGTTATTTTAGTTATTTCTTTAAATTTTTCAATTGATAATCTGTTTATAACTATTTGCTTATTGTTGTTTCTCAACATTTTGTTTGTTTTTTTCTCTAGGATTTCAAAATCGTCGTGGTCAATATGGTTTTTAGTTTTATAAATGCGTCCATTGCTTCTGATCTAAATCAATTGTTATCTTTTTTGACACATATTTAGACGAACGTCCTGCCTCCCCTCTCAAAAGCATTGTCAGGGGCTTTGCAATTTTAGCATAATCCCTGATAAAGCGTCTATAATAGTTTGACAATCCCAAAAATGATCTTAGATCTTTTAGTGTCTTGGGTGTTGGGAAATTTAGGATTGCTTCTACTTTTTTGGGGTTGGTTTTTATTCCTTCATCTGAAATGATGAATCCCAAAAATTCCACTTCTCTTTTTAAGAACTCACATTTATCTAACTGAACTTTCATATTTGAAAGTCTGAGAGTTCCGAAAATGGTATCTATATTTCTATAATGGTCTTCTTCATTTTTGGAGAATATTATAATATCGTCCATGTAAACAAAACAAATTTTTCCTATCCATTTCCTAAGTATATCATCCAGTGTCCGCTGAAATATGGAGGGCGCATTTCTTAAGCCAAACGGTAATCTGGTAAACTCGTATTTACCATTGTTGACTGAAAATGCCGTCTTTTGTCTATCGACTTCCCTTAGCGGTATTTGGTGAAACCCGCTTTTAAGGTCTAGTACTGAAAAAAATTTGTTTTGTCCCAATTGCGGGAGAACGTCATTGATTTCTGGGATGGGATATTTGTCCGGTAATGTCTGTTCATTTAACTTCCTATAGTCGATTACCATCCTATACTTTTTCTGACCCGAGGCATCGGTTTTCTTGGGCACTATCCAAATAGGCGAGTTGTACGGTGACCTAGAGGGTCGAATGATACCTTGTTTCAAGAGGTCTTGTATTTGTTTTTCGACCTCGTCTTTTAGTTGTACAGGATAGGGATAGTATCTAGAATATATAGGTTCATTGGTTTTTGTTTGAATGTCAGCAACTACGGCTGTGGTATATGTGAGATTCTCGTTAGGCTCACTAAATAAGGATTTATGACATCCAATAACTTCTTGTAGTTTGTCTTTCTGTTTTTGTGTTAAATGATCTGTCCTGATATTGATGTTGTTTACTGATTGCGAAATCTTTTGTTTTATTCTAACTTTTATATTTTTATTGATTAGCATGTAATTATCTGCTAAGTAAATAATGGCTGATAATTCTTTTAAAGTATCATTTCCTAAGATGCCATGGAAGGTATTTAACGTTGGTAATAGATAAAATTTTATTTTGCCAGTGTCTTTACTGAATAGATTAATGAATGTGTGGTGGGTGATTTTATTATTTCCACCTACTGAGTTTGCAAAAAAGCAGTTTTGGTTTGGCAAAGGATTTCGTACTAAGCTAGGCACAATGTAGTTCTTGTTTGAGCCGGTGTCGATAAGAAAGTTTAAAATTTGTCCTGTATTCGTCCTGCACTCGAAATAAGGTAGGGACGAATCTACTGGTCTAAAAAATGTATGTCTACGAATTCTTGAGTTTCTGTTTCTAATGTCTCTGTTTGGTTCTGAAGGTAGTCGTCTAATGTTGGGAGTTCCTCTTCTTTTTCGTAATTTTCTAATTCTTCGTACTGGTTGTTGTTAAAATTTACATCTCTTTCGGTTTGTAAATGGAAGTTTCTTTGCATCTTTTGTGGGCCTTGAAGGTGTTCGGTCTGAGCGGCTGGTCTTTTGCCGAAAAATTGATTATTCTGGGCTGGCCTATTCATATAGTTCACAGCCCTTGACCTCATGGAAGTATCCACGTCCATAGGCTCAGGACGTGATTGGGGCTTTGGGGCGTTTGGCCGTGGTGGACCAAAATTTGGGTTTGGATACCTTTGTACATATGGTGTTTGATTCTGATTGTTGTAGTATTTCATAGGAAGAGCTGGTCTGAATTGTTGAAAATTCTGAGATGGTTGTGGCATATGAGCCAGTTGAGGGTAAAAATTTCTTTGCTGTTTATCCTGATACTGTACTCTATTCATTGGTTGTGATATAGGCCTATGATTGTTATTCTTATTTGAGTTTACAAATTGAGTTCGCACGAATTGGTTCTCCATTTTCAAGCATAAGTGAAGCGCTTGTGGGAGATCTTTAGGTTCCTTCATACCGAGATGTAGTGACATATTGCCCTTCAAACCTCTAATGAAAACGTCTAGTGCTTTATCTCTATATGTTTGCGCGAGCAGGTCGAGCGCTTCCCTACTTACGTCCATGCAGGACAGTTTGTTCATAATAAGTGACAGATAAGAATATACCTCCTGATAAAAGTCTTGGACTTTACTATTGCCTTGTACTAGAGTACTCATTTGGTATTCTAGGGTGGTCAAATCCCTTTTGTCTGCATAATGCAATGCAAGGCATTTTGTTATGCACTCCCAGTTCAAGGGAGTGTTGTAGGCTTCTAATGCCGCGTCTGCACAACCGACAATTTTATTTCGAATCGTATTTAGTATTGCAAAGTATTTTGGGGTTCCCTTCTTAGAGTCGTACAGTCCGAGGATTCTATCTATGCTCTTTTTCCAAGAGCTAAATTCTGAGGGGTTTGCAGAGAATTCTCTTATATTCCTAACAACGTCGGGGACTTTATCTAAATCGGCTAAGTCGTTTCTGTATCTTTCTTCTATTACCTGATCTATACCTCCTATGTTCGCGTTGGGGTCTAGTATCTGATTAATTGCTATTTGGCATTGCTGTGCACAAATTCTAGCTATCATTTCTTCCATGTTTCTATTATTTTCATTATTAGGAACTGGATTTGGAACATTTACATTCAGGACTGGAGGCCTGACCAAATTATTAGGATTAGACATTATTTGTTATATTAATAAAAAATTATATTTGTGTTAAAGTTTATCTTATTTCTATTGGAGGAATCGCAATAGTAGTTCTAAGATGTAGTATTTGTTCGATCTTGAAGAGATATTAATATTTTTGAATTGATTCACTTTTGAAGCAAAAATTTTCTAAATTGGAAATTAACTTATTAAATTTAATAATTTTCGTTTTCTCATAGGATTTAGAAGAGAGGAAGAAAGAAAAAAATTTTTAAATTGATTCACGTTTGAAGCAAAAATTTCTAAATTTTGATTCTTTAAATTTCAACTTCTAAGTTTAGTTTTAATTGTTTTCACTTTTCAAATTAATTCGCTTTTTCTAGTATTTTTGTAAATTTAATTCTTCAAAATTCACTTGCTAAATTTACTATTGATTTATTTCACTTTTTCATAACATATATAATTGAAATATTTACTTTCTATTTTGTATCTTATAAATTCTTCCTTTCTTTGAGATTTGTATCGTTTCACTTTTTAAACTTTAGCTAAAGAATAACTTAATTCTATTCTTACATAAAAATGGTGATCATCCTTATGGAGCTGGTAGTGGGGTATTGTTCCTTTTTCTTCTTAGTACTGGGGTACCCGCGTCTCACACTATGTTCTCCACTCAAAATGTCCTTATTTTGTGGGTGATCCTCCTTGGGTTGCAGCCTATGGGGTGCTTTTTATTGGAAGTCCTTAAATTTGCAGCCTATGGGGTGCTTTTTTATTGGAAGTCCTTAAATTTGCAGCCTATGGGGTGCTTTGTATTGGGAGTCCTTAAATCTGCAGCCTATGGGGTGCTTCTTGATTCTATGGATCCCTTTTACGTTGGGCGCCAATTATTTATTTATAAATTTTGGTTTTAAAAAAAATTTAACTTTATTTTACCACTTTTAAAATACAACTTATTTTCTTGTCTTCAAAATTACAACTGAACTTAAAACTATTTTACAAAATTAATTACAGCTTAGATTCTATGTTAAAATATGCTTATTAATTAATAATGACACGCTTTGTTACCGTATGCAATAATATTTGTTTTTCACCGTCCGTAAATGTGTCAGCAAATTGCGATGAACGAGTTTTTAGCCAGAAGTTTAGTAAACTGCAATTAGGTCGCTTTATCTGGAAATTGAATGTTTTTATATTAACAGTTTGATAAACTGCAATTAGGTCACTTTATTTGGGAATTGAATGTTTTTTGTATTAACATGTATGCATATGTATGTGTGTACTAAGTTTCCGCCTGTAAATATTTTCAAAACTGGCGGCATGCTTCTAACAATATTTCTTATTGTAAATATTAAGTATTCATAAATGTATGTATGTACATACATACATATACTTATACTGCTTTATTTCTTAACAAAATGCAAAATGTTTTTATTTTATTTTATTTTGTCAATTTACATACATACATACATCCTCAAATAATTGTTGTGGTTTAATTTGTATCTTTTGTACGAGAACAGTAGTGTCAACTTTAAAATTTGAAGGAAAAACGTTTATTTTCTATAAAAAGCTGCAAAATTAAATTTTTTAGTATTCATATATTAAAGTGGCTTAATTAAATCAGTCAAATATTCTAACTACATCTATCTATCTATAGTGAAAATATATTTGCAACTATTGTTCAATAATTGATATTGTACAATAAAGTTGTTTACTGTCGAATTTTTGTTTAATATGCTTAACTAATGTAAATATGCTTAACTAATGTAAATATGTATGTATGTTTTGTTTACTTTTGCATATTCATGCACGAGTATTTCAAGAGAAGTTGGCCCATATATGTATTAATAATTAAAATTTTACGCTATTCAAAGGTTGTTGAACTCTGACAGCTTAGAGGGCTCTTTTATAGTAAGATTTTTTGAATACTTAATATTGAAATGAATTTTTTTGCAATGTGACGATGCTATTGAAGTGTGAAAAAGAAAAATAGTAAAAGTTAAAATTGTGTAGCATTTTCACAACAAAAACTTTAAAAAGCGCTGCGTGAGCATCATTGACCAAAACAACCTGCGTTTGTCTGCAATGTAGCAGAACCTACCTACATACATACATACATCCCAATCATGGAAGTATGAATATGACGTAATAAGTGAGTCAAGCAAACAAAGACGATAAAGAAACAGAATAATAAACAAGCCGCAGCATTGCATGTAAAAACAAACCCAATAATTTTTAATAAAAAATATGTATGTATGTATGTATGTATGTTAAGTGCAAATGTGTGTATGTATATATGTACATATGTATATACATACATACATATGTATGTATATCTGTTATTATTATTAGTTTATTTTAATTACAAACAGGTATACAATTTTCTGCATTTACAAAAAGTAAAATATGCATATAAGTACATACATACTTATGTATGCATGTATGTACTCATGTGCATGCTTAAATGCATATAGTGTCATTTACGAGATACAACTTTTATATACATACATACATATGTATTTACTCACATAAATAAGTATATTTGTATAGGTGCATATACATTATTACATATGTACATACATCCATACATACATACTTAAATACATAAATATGTACGGGAGTATACGTATGTATGTATGTATATTGGAATTATTACTTTAATTTTTTTAAACTTGTAGCGGTGTGAAATACAAATTAATTATGAAAGCTGAATTGAGTTTCGTATTTATTTTTTTTTTTCAAACAAAATACGGAAAATAGTAGTTTTGGAATGATAAGCGCCTATTATTATATTTATTAATCATCTCTATCTCTCTCTCTTTCTCTCTCTTTTGTACTGTCAACGTGACCATTACCGGGTGCCTTATGAATATTTATAAAACGCATACATACTCATGTATGTATGTATGTATGTATGTATTTACATACAAAAAGCCACACTTGATATTTATTAATTTTATTTCTATTCATTTGCGTATTTAGTATTACATGGCATCCAATCACAATGAATTTGTCTGTAGTGATTGTTGTATGCGTTATTATTAGATTCTTCGTTATGATCATGTAATGGTCAGCAATCTAGTTAAACGTTCGAATATATTTTTTAATTCCACTGGGCTGTTTTAAGTCTCAGCCGTAAAGCAATTGGCGAAGAAGCCTAGTACTCAGTTTTGAACTCAATCAGCTTTTTTAATAATTTTTATGTGTCATTCACCTTCGAAAATTGTTGTATTAGTGGTAGGTAATTATTAAAAAAACATAAATTTCTTGGTATATAATATATACTTATGTATGTATGTATGTATCCATACATAAGTAGATACTAGAGTATGGAAATTTTCATATGGAAGCGTTAAAATATCTTAGTAGCATTTTTCAATAGGAGTCTCCCTTGATTAGTTATTACAACATTTGCTATGTTGTTATTATTCCTATACATACATATGTATGGCTGTGTGTATGTATGTATGTACATTTGTAAGTACATATATCGCTCGTATTTGATTTTATAATCAACGACTATAAAGTATAAAACAAAAAAGGCAAAATGGAATCAAAGTGGTTGCATGTAAACGAAATATTAAATGCATAAAGTAGATCATCAAAGATTAAACTTTTGCACAATCACACAAAAATAGTCGCATATACTTACATAGATACATAAGTACATACATATGTATATTGAGTTGAGCGAATGAGAGAACAGAACGAGGAATTTATTCAACAAAAATTGACAAGTGTAAACGCAGACTTACAATTCTTTTACATGACCAACTAATGGAACTTTGGAAAATGTAGAAAAGAACAATTTATTTTTTTTTTTCATTTTACATGAAATTTAAACTTATGCTGTTCGTTAAACATTTACTTAAAACCAGGCAAAAGTTTTCGGACCATTTAGTTGAAATAGGTTGCTGTTACTGCATAATAATCGTTTATTTTAAAGAACTTAAGTTTGCTCGAAGGAGGAAAAGCGCTTATTTCTATATGCGTTTCACTACTGACCAAATTTGCCTCAAATTTTCAGGATATAATAGATTGTAATCAATGATCAGAAATGAATATAAAAATATGCATAAATTTAATCATTGGGAAATACTACGCATATGATAAGTTTAATATTCCTATTATGTTGGATACTGCCTTAGAATATTGGATGTGACGGTAATGGAGACAAACATAACATTTTTTTTAAATGTCACACCAGTTGTTCATTTAAGCAACACTATGTGTTTGAAAAGTAACACGCAAGTGGCTACTTTGTGTCAATTTAGTCTAACAGCTTATGCGACTCTTGATGCGAAAAACAAGCAACTCGTACTATACGAGATAACAACCAAGGAAGATGGAGGCATGTGTGTGGCCTACGAAAAATCTTAAAAAGAAAGTAAAAAGTAGATCTAGAACAAATAATGGGTAAATATTGCACAAAGTGCACGAGTGACTATGTACAGATATACACGTATGTAGAACGTCGCTGTTCTTGCGCTAGTTAAAGTATTATTTTACATTAAAGAAAAAGTAATATTATTGCACTTAAAGTTCATTATATTGTACTTACGTAAATGCTCTGGTTCAATTAGTTCTAATAACTTGCTTTTCATCTCTAATGGACTCGTAAAAGAAAAAAAAAACTAGTGATAGTTTTTGATTTATAAAGGATGCTTGTGGGGGAGAGAAGGCCATTTATATGAGTAGTACGGCGCAGCAAGTAGACGTTGTTTTCTATTTAATTTTTATTCAAGCAAATACAACATCGTAGGTATACTTATAAAATATTTTTTAGTTAATAGATACATACATACATACGTATAGCATGACTAAGAGTATCTATATAATTGCTTAATTACTTATCATGTATGTACATACTTACATACACATGTGTATATATGTATATGTACATATCGAGCCTTTGCTGCAATAACGCAATAATTCAAAAAAGGTTGTTTTGCAGAAATTGAGTTTAAAGTTTTGAATTTACACACAGCTTAATGGTAAAAGAAAATTTGTTTCTTTTCTCAAGAGCTGAGTATATAAAATATTTTTATGAAACTTTTACAGAATATAAAAAACGACAAGGCGAATAATTTCTTAATATAACCTTAAAAAATTCAATTTTTGAGTTACTACGGTATTGCACCAAAGGCTCGATATATACATTGATATGTATCTTGATATTATTACTATTGAAATTGTTTGCATTTGGGAAGAAACTTAGAAAAATAAGTATGTACATACACCTTTATTTATACTACATACATACATATTTTCAGAACGTTAAATAAGCAGAGTCTATAAAAGTATTTTGAAATTTAAATATATCAAGTTCACTTAGATATTGGTCGTTAATGATTGTATTTAATCAGGCAAAAATTAAAAATAAAATCTTTATTTTAAATACATAATATTGAAATTTATTTAATATTGAAATTTATTATTCGGGGTATTTTCCCCAGAGCTAAAGCCGCAACAAACTATGCATATTAAAATTTATTACTTTTGGATATTCTCGCCAACTAAATGTTAAAAAAATTTGTGTTTTTTTCCTAATCTTGTGTTTGTTGTGGCATTTAATTATATACATGTTGCAAGAAAAATAAAATAGACTAATATTGAATGTAATTGTTTGTTGTTTTGTGTATGTACAAGTATTCTGAGCCTACTATGATTATGTATTTTGTAATAATCATATACAATAAAGAATTCTCATATTGTATTCGATTGTTTGGTTAAGTATACGAATTTTAATGTTTTTAATGAAATGTCGGCATATGAACAGCTTGTTTTAACAATTAGTTGTGGAGAATATCCCAAAATAATAATTTTCAATTTAAGTATTCTCTTTAAAATTTGAAAAACCGCTTCAATTCGAAAACTTAACAATTCAAAATTAAATTGGCACTTGCCTTTTTAAAAAAAT
Source organism: Germaria angustata (assembly GCA_963681545.1). Classification (NCBI taxonomy): domain Eukaryota; kingdom Metazoa; phylum Arthropoda; class Insecta; order Diptera; family Tachinidae; genus Germaria; species Germaria angustata. The sequence continues at coordinate 96,092,596 of OY813002.1, forward strand.
ATATTTAGAGAAACATTTTCCTAATATTATTGTATTAAAATTAATTATAGGAATTTTTTAGCAATATTTTTAGAAAAGCTAATGCAAGAATCAAAAGGAGAAGGAAACTCCATAATCAATGAGCGCTTGTTTGGTTATTATTTTGCCAAATGAGTTTGTATCTTAGAAGGATTAAATGAAAGCTTGTTTTCGTAACATATTTAGAACTAAAAGTACAAACTTAACATCGTAATGATTGTGATCCTCCTCTTCATTAACATCATATACATACATAAATTTTTTTATTCGTATAGTTTTTAACAAAGATATTTTTGCAGCTCCTTTTTGTTAATTTGCAAAGACGATTTCAAAATTATATATTTATGTATGTAATAAAATATTGCTATTTTCATGGCTCATTTACAATGTCTATACAAGTCGAATTGATCACAACAAAATCGAGTATATACTTGACGGAATCTTTATAAAAAATTAACGAGAAAATTGTTGCATATATATATATATATATATATATATATATATATATATATATATATATATATGATAGAGTTTGACAATCATCACACCTATCACCTATCATCTGGCCTGTTGCATAGACCTTATTAATGAACCTTGGCTATTTCAAACTAAAATCAGAATTCACGGTTTTTGGTGGGTAACCTTCTGAGTTATTAAAGAAGTAAAGCTGTAAAGTTAAAATTCTATTTCGCACACATGCCGCTAATTCTAGATTGTATTTCACTATTATTCACACGCAAACATTCGTTCAAAAGCGAATGATAAGATAACTTTATTACAATAATCGGACTCGCATACTATATACTTATGTACTTATACTAACATATGCACATATTCATATTCTGCATATACTTACATATATACATACATACATATGTACATATGTAATAATAAATAACAGTGACTTGTTTATCTGCTGGAAATTTCAAATATGTACTTATATTTATATTAGATCCATATTATGTAAGTAGATGTGTTTCGTAGACTAACAATACGAGTATGTGTGCATCATATGCATTCTCACCTGCTAATCCCATTAAGTTTAGTTGTAGTTGTCATTAGCCTTTGGTTGATTAATTTTTAATATTTTCATGTATTTTTTCTTTCTTCCTTTTGTTTTATGTAAAATTTTTTGTAATTACAAAAATGTTGATGCGCTGCAACACGAATAATTCAAACACATATTTTGCATTTTGGAAATGTTAAAATGTCTTTGCAAACCGTTTGATTGCGTTTGTTTGTTTGCTGTGTTTATTGTTAAAAAAAATCATTGAAAAAATCTTATACACTCTTTTTGTTGTACTATAAATTTAAAATGCACCAATTCAACTCTCATAAATAAATAAATAATTTAAATTAACAAATGAACTTCATCAACTGGCATGCTGTCGTCTGTGAAAACAACTTCTTTAAAACGTCAAAAATTGAAAAAAATAATAACATTAATAAATGTAAATATGAATATAAAATTTTGTACGTACGTATCTTCTAATGGAACGAATGACAAAAACAACATACAAATCAACAAATCATCCACCAATTGTTGTGCTCACACTTGCCGCTTGTACCACCCTCTTGCGACGAACTGTCATGGGCACCAATACGAGTACATACTGTTGTATGGACACAGTTATCCCACTCTTGACTAATTCACCTTATTGTACTAAAAATTACAAACAATTTAGTATCATTTCGCACAATACAATTGCGAATTCCTACATCAGCGACAGACACTCTTAAAAAAGGAAACAAAAACTGAAAGAAAATTGTAAAAAAAAGATAAAAACTAAAATAAATTGAACAATCATGCCGCAGACAGAAGGTGGTTACATATCCTTAGAGGGTAGTAGTGCCAATAACAATGGACAATCGATTTATCAGTCCACCACAGAGCCAACAGGACCCGTATCAGTATTTGAGTCTGTTAAACGGGCTATTGGGCAAGTTGTGGGCACAAATAATGGTCAAGATTCAGATGATTTGCTCAATATTAGTGGTCGTCAACCTGTAATAATTGGTTCAAGGTAAGCTTATTTGTTTTTCTTTTCCACTTTCATTTTCGCTTCTCTCTTTCTCTATATCTTTCTGCGCCTATTCCATTCCCATTCGTAGTTCCATAGTGTTGCCAAATGCTTCTATGTTTTTTCAAATGCTCTTTATTTCTTTGGTCTTTTAAAGAAAAAGAAAAAACAAGGTGTTACAAGTAGTCATTTTGTCCTTGGCATGTACTATTATTTTCATTTTTATTGTTGTCGCATTAAATGTACCAACGTAAAATTGTTGTTTCACCATTTCAAAATTTTTATTTCCAATTTTGTAAATATGTAAATATATAAAATACATATTATTATTAATATGGTATATTTATAGCTCTCAGTATAATATATTTTAAAATAGAACGAGACCTACAGGCCCAAAATTTATATCATAATAAACGTCTGTAGCGAGCTGAAAATCACACGGCTTTTATGCTAATTTTTTTTAAATAAATATCTAAAGATATTTACCAAATTCGCTATTCGAGATATTCTCCAAAATAACCATTTAAAATCATCAGTACCCTTTTAGCCAAATCATGATGGAAAAGCATTCGAACTCATATACTAATAAAAAAAAATTACAAATACTATATGAAAGTCCAACTATATGAGAGTTTCACTTGTGATCAAGTGAACAGCTTTTGCAAATCTTAAATTCGTATGCTTTTTTTAACAATTTCTCAAAAGTCTTATTTCAATGGGAAAGTAAACGAGTAGACCTGCTTTCACTTCAACACTGCTTTTCTGTTTTCAAATTTTTTATTTGTAACAATAATATTTTTTTTTAATTCTTAGTTGAAATTGTTCATAGTACGATTCTTTCAAAGGCTAAACATATGCCATAAATTGTGGTATCTGTGATAATGAAATAAACATTTTATGTTGTGGTCCTCAGATACGGAAAATATTTTCATCTGGATTTAAGAAAAAGTGACCTTAAAAAGTTTTTATTGTTATTTTCATATCGTCGAACAGTGAATTTATAAACACGAATATGTATGGATGTGTTTTATATACTTTTCTTAATTGACATGTATGTATGTAAACATTTTAAATGAATTGATAACTTTAATTATTGCGCCAAGAATATTCAGGATTCAACTGGTTAAAATCAGTTAAACTCAATCTTTAGTCTGTTGTATTTGAGAAAAAAAATCAATAAAAATAATAAAATCAGAAATTAAAACCTGTTTGCTTATTTCCGTTCCCTTTAAGATAAAGCTGGGACAGAGGCTGCTCTGATGTAAATTAAGTTCGTAGTTGTGATGCGTCATTTAAGGAAATTGAAAATAGAAATAAATAAGGAAAATATAAAGAAATTTATTTTGATATGTATGTACATACATACGTATGTATGCATGTATGTATGTATGTATGTACCAAATGAGCTCCAATTCATATCTACGAGTATGATGGAAATATAAAACTTAATCCTTTTAAATTAGGAATTTGGCAAATGTACTTTTGTTTGGCTGATGACTTAAAAAACTCTTGCTTGTATGTTTGTGTATGCAAGTACATCATGTACGGGCAATGTAGGTCAAAAAAAACGAAGTCAAGACAAGTGAAGCGAATAAAAGCCTATAAATTACAGATTGGATGAGATTAAAGCTTCAATTGAAATTAATGTCCTTAAATTATGGCCCTATATCTTAGATTTTTCTTCCTTTGTGCGCCAAGATCTCGAATATTTGCATTTGCCGCAGATATTTATTCCATTGTAAGCGCAATATTGTGGAGGATTTGTGGTAGATTAAACGCGTTTTTTTTTCTGAAAAAAAGTGTAAAAGTTGTTGCCCTTTTAAACACATAGGTGATTTTTATATTCTTAAATGGGTGAAAACTAATTAGAAAGGAACGCGCCATTTGTATGGAAGTTAAATCTTTAAATTAGGGCCGCAGAGTTTTTTACCAAATTTATCTACGAAATTTTACACTTTTTCAGAAGAGAAAACTCCATTGATTAAAAGTGCAAAGAACGGAAACTAAAGATATACACATAAATTTACTTCACGTATGGCTCGTTTCTATTTACAATTTTCGTTGGGAAGCTATTTAGGAGCGACTTTGGAGAATATGGTGAGAAAAAAAGAAATTATATTTTGAATGGGTTTCCAAACGCTCTTTAGATCAAACTAAATCATTCGCAGTTGGAGAATATTATGTCAGAGCAGTTTGGAATAAGTTTTAGTTTGAGAAACCTTTAGTATATACTTTCAGTTCATCAGTATTACAACCATTAAGGATAGAACCAAAACCAAAACAGATGAACTAGTCCTTAAAATGAAAATATTGTAGTTGTGTTGTGGATAGTGGACAATGACGACTGAAGCACCTATCAGTATGTATGTATGTAGTATATAGCTTACGTATTTTATGAGTACATAACAATTCAATACATATAATAAAAAAGCAATAATAAAAATGTAATTTATATGTAAAAATAGTCTGACGAACTAGTGTGCATCTCGCATATGAATGTTAATTAAATCTGTTAAAAAAGCTTGATTTATCGCTTCCATAGTACTTAACTCGTGTATAATCTATTAAGCTTTGAAACAAAATAACATTTTTATTGTTAATGCAATGTTAAATTGTTTATCAGGCAGACTAGCGTATCTGTGCCGCAAGATTTACTAAAAGTAATTTTTTAACCCCTTTCCGTACGAGTATGGAATGATGTATTATTTGCAGCATACGAATACATAAACTTGAAAGAAGAACAAAATAAATTTAGGCTTTATCTATACGATTGCCGTTATTTGTGTCGATAAACTTAGGTTAGGTTAGGTTAGACTGGATACTAGCGGATGACAGCTCGTGATGCCCGTTTCGAACGACTACCACACAGATTTAGCAAATTTTAGCAGTCTACATATTCATATTCATATACAAGTTCAAGATTCCGGAAACTGTGAGCACAAAGAATTCTATATGTTGTGTGCCACAGAGCCATAGTAAGTGCTCTTCTGCAGGTACTGTAGACCATCTGACTCATTTTGATAGCATACGAAGCTGTCCAACCGTTAATACACCCACAAGAAGTCTACAGTTACTTCTATCCAGTGGTAGTAAAAGGAACTTAAACGATTTAGGGTTATAAGAACTCCACATGATCCTACAAGTTTTACAAGTCGTCGTATCAGGCTAAGCTTTCTCTGTTTCATATCTCAAACCAGAGTCTATGACCCTCTTCAGATTCTGAACTGGTACGCGATCTAACACGGTCCCTTCAGGTGGTATAGTAACACTCCTTTTGGCCAGTGCATCTGCCCTCATGTCAACGGACACAAAATTTATCTACCTGTCTGCCGATAATAATGTTGCACATAAGTACAATCGTTGAGTAGTAGCAATTAGCAGCAATTGCTTTGATTGCCACTTGACTGTCAATATACAAATTTGCCCGCGAGTTCATGGTTTGAGGTGTCAGAGCTGAAATACACTACATTAATCAGGAAGTCTGTAAGATTTCTGTATTACGAGCTCCGGACAATAAAAAAATAACAATTTCATTCGCCAGATTATTGGGTATTGGTAGTACAGCAAATAAAATCTTCTCAAAAGTCTTAGTAGTACTAGATTTTCATTCCTTTCCGTAGGAGAAAAACATATAAACGTCTTCGTAATATTATGAAGAAATCTTGCAAATAGTACTGGATGACAGCATTTTTTTGCCAGTAAAATTATTATTATTATTATTTAATTTCCTCAGCCAATTTCCACTGACACGACTTGCAACTTTTTGCAGTGAAATTTTATGCAAAACATCACTTGCAACTCAATGGACGAGCTGTGTGAAAATTGTAACAAGAGAATTTCGTTTTTATTTTCCATTCGACTTTAATTTTGGTCAATGTAATAAATAAACGAATAGCATTCAGTAAAAATAAAAGCAACTCGGGTAAAATATTTCGGTAATTGTACAAAAAATTATCACGAAATTTTCAATGTTTCGAAAAGATTTCATTTCTAAAATAAGTTTTAGTTTTGTACTTTCACAAGATAAAAGAATAGAAGTTATTAAAAATGTATCGTAACATTTAAATAGAGCAAATAATAATATTATTATTTTTATTTTTAATTTTTTTGTTCTTAATATACCAGGCGAAATTAAAACCATTTCCACTGGATAGTTTCATTTGTTTGTTTATGATTAAATTCTAATTGTTAAATTTGCTGTCGATCTTAACAAAATAGCCGCTCTTACTGCAAGCAATATCAGTGGCAACAAAATTATGTATTTTGTAATTTAAAGCTTAAAAAATTAAAATAAATAAACAACAAAACGTCGACTATTTGAAAGTCAAATTATCAATTTATGCGTATGTATGAATTTTCGCAGAATCTTCCTTATAGTCATGTTTATATATTTAAGAAAATAGAATACGAATATTCACATTTCCTAAATATCGATCCCTTAGTGCCAATTTATCGCAAGAAAAAAAAAAACAAAGTACGAGTATGTTTCCAGGCAGAAATTGCGATTCGCTTAAGTAAAATATTTAAAAAAGTTGCCACCACTACGCCGCACCACCCTTCCCAAAATGTAACGTTGGTTTACGAATACCGCATTCACAGCAATCGCTGTTCCCTACCACATTGTAAATACAAAAATGTGACTTTAATTTACCAAAGACTGGGTTCATATTAATCCTTTACTGTTACAACACCAGAAATACAAAAAATCGACTTTGGTTTCAAAATGGCATAAATAAATAATTTAATCGCTTATGCAGAATATCCCCGACAGCAAAGTGGGTAAAGTGCCAAATTATACATACGTAGAACAGAAGATTGCTGGTATGAGCCCAATTAGGAATGGGTTCAAAAAAGAATTGTAAAATTGCTTATTGTTTTGTGAATTTCAAATTTCGATTGAACAAAATAATTCAGAAATAGTTCAACATTGAAAATAGTGGACATTTTGACATTGTGACTACATTGAAACAACAGCTCTCGCGTCATCGTAATTATTATTTAAACGTATTGTACTTATTTTCATCAAAGAGCGCATTTTGATTTGTACTGTTGGAGACCTTTATTGTTCTAGGAGTGGAATTCTTACTTCTTTTGTGGCGATATGGGTCTTTGCACAGCTGCTGAAGAAAGAACCTACTTCGTTGGAGAACTCGACAATATTTGACGCCATTTGAAATTTAAGCACATCGGTCAATCGGCGTTATCATTTTAATGCTGTTTTTATATTAAAACTTTAGTAGACTGGATGTTGCACTGATGTTAGTTGTACCCGAAGATAATCGTAACAACATCCTGCTAATTATTATTTCTGCCTGGGTATCCATATGTAATGTAAGTAAGTAATGTAATGGGGGTTTGGCCCAGGATGGCCCTTTGCACTGCGACCATTGTTGATCTCTTGTGCTTCCCCTGTCCCTAGCAGTTTAATACGTTCGCAAATAGGATCAGCTCCTTCAGTGGGAGCATAAGCAGATCCTCTTCACTCAGCGTATATGCATGTAGAGTCCTTTGTCTCCTTTGGCACAATGCCCCACAATTTGCTATCAAGTGTTCCATCGACTCCTCATCTTCACCGCAAAATCTGCAGATGTCCGTGTCAGATAAGCCCATTCTGTATAGGTGGGCTTTGCAGGTGTAATGGCCTGTGAGCGCCCCTACCAGCGTCCGTAGGCTTTTCCTGTCTAGTCTTAGAGCCAGATCCGCCCTCGCAGCGTCAAAGCGTAGGAATTTCTTGGAGTGACATAATCCATCGATGTCATTCCAATGTTGTGCAATCCTGTACGATGTCCATTTCGAAATCTCCCCTTTAAGTAGACTTTTGTTCAACCCAAAAGAAGGGGTGGGTCCAATGAAGTATCCATATAATCTATATGAAAGCGAGGAAAAATTTTATTCGAATATCCAAACATAACATATTTATATATGTACTTCCAAATGGAATTTTAAAATAAATAAAAAACCTTTTAGTCATTTCTAAACTTTATTGAATTCAATATATTTTCAGCTTTTTAAATTCTAGGCAGTTAAAGCAAAATTTTTTTATGTGCCGTAAATTATAGAACTTTCAAATAATTATTGCCATTAAAAGGTTTTTCATATTGAATGAATAATTTTTGATTGTTTGTTTAAATGGTGTGGTACTGTAATTACGAAATGTTTGTCTTACAAATAACATTTGCATTATTATGTGCATATGTTTTTTTTGACAATAGAAGAGAGGCGCAATAAAAACAGGGGAATGATTATTTTATGGCATATTGACGCCTGTTCTGGCGCATACATTGTTTTATATGGTGGTCCACACACACACACACACACTCTTCGCCACGCACCGGGGTCTATTTCGATAATAATATTTCGTCTATTGGCTGCCAGGTGCCTCTTGTTAATCGGTGCATACATTTAACTTTGCATTCCTCACATAAAATCTAATAATCAACTAGTACGTACGAGGTTCATTTCATGAAACCAATCGTTAATTTTTTTTTAATGGTATCCCACACTCCTTTGGTGCATTCTAATTAAGGTGCGAAAAAAGTCAGACGCTCATCATTGACTGCAAAGCTCTGGTCACCACCACTACTTCTAAAAACTATAATGACTCAGAATGCAGTGGTGTTGCAGTAGTGTCCCGTTGGTTATCGTCGTTCATAATGTGATAGTTCTGTTTGTTGATCCATTCCATAAAAGACACGCGTAATCACTGAATGAAATAATAATGCTCTCCAAAAAATTTCAAAAATTCGTAAGGCGGTTAGTCTTGTTCATGGCACAAGGTACTTTGATGACACAAAGTGTTTTGATGACACAAAGTGTTTTGATGACACAAAGTCTTTTGATGACATAAGTCTTTTGATGATACAAAGTAATTGAATGAGACAAAATACTTTGGTGACACAAAGTACTTCGATGACACAAAGTGTTTTGATGACACAAAGTGTTTTGATGACACAAAGTCTTTTGATGACATAAAGTCTTTTGATGATACAAAGTAATTGAATGACACAAAATACTTTGGTGACACAAAGTACTTCGATGACACAAGGTGTTTTGATGACACAAAGTGTTTTGATGATACAAAGTACTTTGATTACACAAAGTATCTTGATAATACAAAATACTTTGATGGCGCAAAATACTTTGGTGACACAAAGTACTTAGATGACACAGAGTAATTGAACGACACAAAGTACTTCGATGACACAAAGTGTTTTGATGACACAAAGTGTTTTGATGGCACAAAGTGTTTTGATGGCGCAAAATACTTTGGTGACACATAGTACTTCGGTGACACAAAGTAATTGAATGACACAAAGTACTTCGATGACACAAAGTACTTTGATGCACCAAAGTATCTTGATGACACAAAATATTTTGGTGGCACAAAACAACTTCATGACACAAAGTACTTGAATAACACAAAATCTTTGATCCTTCGTGTCCATGATGAATTTCCATTCGGTACATACATACTCGTACATATGTACTTATACATTTATATGCATACATACTTTAAAACATCTCGAACTTAAATTTCAGAATTGTTTAATTTCATTTATTATGCATTAGTAATCTGCAGTCAAACATCTATACATATGTATGTACATTCATGTGCATATGTATGTACATAATGTATGTAAATAGAGCAGTACGTCTTTTTTGCAAAATATGCTCTTATTTACTTTATTAACTCGTTAAAATAAAAATGAAACCGAAATCTCGTAAAACGACAAAATAATTGTACATTTTGCTCTCTTTCGAGTTCAAAATAATGAACAATACACACACACTCTCAGACATACACCAAGAAGAATGATGTGAAGGTAGAAAAGTTCACGAAGCTACGGAAACAACGGTGAAAGTGAGGTTAAAGGAGTACGTCATGAATGTTGGCTAAAAGGTTGCCATGGAGCTTGTGCAAAACATTTGTGTTTTTACATAATTTTTATTTGGATTTTTCCACAAACTGTCACAATGTGTGTGTGTGTCAGTAGTATTTGAATACCTTCGTGTACAACCTATACATACTTATGTACATATACAAATGTCTTGTTTTAAATATGTATTTGTTTTGTTGTTATTTGGCCATTTATTGGGCGAATACGTTTGAGTTTTTGATGGCGCAATGGTGGCGCCTTCGGTCTGCACTACAGACTGGTTTACTTTTATGAGCTTTAAAATTCGAATCAAGGAAATAAGGACATTTTGTTAGTGTTCCAGTTGTAATACATACTATGTATCCTTATTGCTTGCTCCTGCATAGAAAAATTAAATAACGATAAATGAATCCTTTAATACCGGCGTAGCGGTTGACTCATTCGATTGTTCGTGCGTTCAGTTGCTCGTTCGTAAATTTACATTGACGCGAAAGCAAATATTAAGGATATTATCCTTTGAATTTATCAATTTGGAGTTTCTGCCGTTCATTTCATTTTGCTGTGGAGTCTTAGAGGAAACACGATAGTTTGAATTCTTAAAGTAGATTTGTGTTATTTTTTTTTCAAAGAACTTATAATCTGTTTTGTTGTTGTTGTTGTCTAGATGTAAGTATGTACATACTTACATACATTTGTGTGATATAAGTAAATAGTATAATGTGCATGTGTCCGATGTAACTTTTATATATATTTTTCTCAATTATTATTTAATTACCCTTAGGATTATACATAATTTTCGTTTTATGTACTTCTCTTATTATCAATAAATTAAGGGATTTTTAAGATTTTTAGAGAAAGTGAAATCGAAGTTATAAATGACGTATTGCTCACAAAAACCAATAAAAGCAGACCAAGAAATTTCTTACATAAGAGGAAGAAAATTGGCTCAAAGGAATAAAATATTTAAAGTGATTGGAAACAATTACTTCTTTGTACATGCGGTGCCTTGAAATTGATTGTAAAACACATATGTACATATGTATGTATGTGTGTGTGTGTTTATATATACACATTTATGTATGTATATGTGTTCACACACATACATATATGTATAAATGTAAAACATAAAATTAAATTAATATTTCATTTATATACTCGATTTTTATTAAAAACTAAAACAATAACCGCGAGAGAAAAATTTCGCTAAACGTTACAATTTCGTATTGAGACAATTCAATTATATCAATTTAGTAATTGGACATTTGTAAATATTTACGTAATTTCAATATTTTTTTTATACATTGTTGACGCTCATGCGTCATACTTTTGGGGCAGTCATACGTTTGCGGAAAACCAAATCTTATAATCTTCGTCCTACATTAATGCATGGCTCTGGAAGTTTGGTAGTTTGGGGCTGTAGTAGCTGTGGGGCAGATTGGATGTTTTTTTATGTATTAAGAAGTGGTTGCAGAAGAAATTTCAAAATTTAGTAAGACAGTGACCCGAAGAATAACATGCGTAACTCTTGAATGTGGTCACTATACAACTGCCCTAAAGTTATGGAAACATTGCCGCAGTCTCTGAATATTACCGTAATCCAATACTTGTGGCCATATATGGGAAATAAATTGAAATCGCAAGCAATTTTCACCATCGCTGAGTTAAAGGTTGGCCTTAGGAAAGAATTGGATAAGATTGAACTCGCTTAATAAAAAAATATTGAATCAGTTCGTAGGGCACTAGAGACGTTTCATAAAGCCAATGGATCGCCAGCAAAGCATTAAAATAAAATGAAAATATTTAAATTTCTGTAAATATATGTCCGATTATAAATTGAATTTAATTTTTTCTTTATTAATTGCCTTGTAATTATTTTTTTGCGGGTATTGTTTTAGTTCTTAATAAAGCCCAGGTACACAACCGAAATACTAAATACATTGTTTTAGGTTTATAGTAAATTGTGTGTTATTTTTGAAAAAATTTGTGCACTTCTTTATTGTGCGGATATTAAATTGTATGATGAGATAAAAATACTTTCTTCTTCTATTGCAAATAATCGAATCGGTTTATAAAACGATGTTGTTTATTTTAAATTCGAAAAATTCGATTTCATTTTCAAATTACATACATTAATGTTTATGTATTTTAAAACAAATTTCTCACATCATATTTCGTTTGAAAGTTCGGCAACTATTTTAATTGTACGTTATAGTATTTCTGCGTACTCTTTGATCAGTTTTTCTCTTTTGTGCTTGCATGATCATGACATTTATTTCAGAGACCGGGATAAAACGGGTAAGACACTCCACACCAAGATGCCATCAGCACCTACACACACTGCCGAGGAGGCCCGTCTACTTGGGTAAGAATTTTAAAACATATTAATAAATAATGATGACAGTATAAGTAAGAATCTCAACAATCCCTTTATTTATTTAATTGCATTTTGCTTTTTGAAAAGCCCCTTTTTCTGTTTTGATTTTATTTATCTATTTAATTTTTGTACTTAAAACCACAAAATATTAAAAAGCTTGCAGTTTATTATTTTAGTTTGTTATGAAAAAAGTATTAAAATGAAAAAAAAGATCATTAACATGTTCAGCAGAACTAAAGTATTTAGCTTAACAATTAATTTTTTTAATTGATTTGAACTGTTAGAGTATAAAGTTTCTTTTTTGGTTTGTAAAAACCGTTGTTATGCATTTTGAAAAAAGAAAGTAATAAAGTAAAACACCCTAATAAATAGTAGAACGAAAGAAAATATTTAGCAAACCATAACAAAATCATTGTTGCAATTAATTATAAATTAGAAGTTAAAAAATCTACATTAACATAGTCATACCAACTTCCGCAATACTTTTCAGTCACCCGAATATAACCTCTAGGTTAAGAAAGAATCCAAAACTTTGAGTCCTTTTTGATTTACTAGATACCAACAGAAACAGAAATATAACTTTTTATTGCGATACGTTTTCTTCATTGAACTGTATTTAATTTGTTTGTTTTACTTTTATATGTCCGTACAGAACTATGCCGGTGGACCCAATGGATGATATTGAGCTGCGTTCAGTTCAACTGCAATTCCCTCATGCCCGTGGGTCCATTATAGATGCTTGCGACCAAAGACGCATTCCAACTGATAAAGGTGATGTGTTAGTGGCCATACAAGGAGATACAACGAAACCGGCTATTTTAACCTACCATGACTTGGGATTAAACTGTAAGTTGCGCCTGAAATTATATGAGAATTAAATGCAATCATATACGTTCTCTTCTAATGAAGTTGCAACTAGTTTTGCTGGGTTTTTCAATTTTCCCACGATGAGAGGTTTGCTGGAAAACTTCTGCGTTTATCATGTAACTGCACCAGGTCAGGAGGAAGGCGCCCCAACTTTGCCGGAAGAGTAAGTAGAATTAAGCCTGGTTTTAATTTTGTATCAATGTGGCACATTTATACACGTATATATATTTGCAATAATAAAAATGTGATTTCAGTTACATTTATCCAACAATGGATGAACTGGCCAACCAATTGCAATTCGTATTGTCCCATTTTGGTCTCAAGTCGGTTATTGGTTTTGGCATTGGGGCTGGCGCAAATATTTTGGCGCGCTTTGCATTAGCTCATCCCGATAAAGTAGGAGCAATGTGTTTAATCAATTGTGTATCTACGCAATCGGGATGGATTGAGTGGGGCTACCAAAGTTTCAATGCCCGTTATTTGCGTACTAAAGGTATGACCCAAGGTGTGATTGACTACTTGATGTGGCATCATTTCGGACGCAATCCGGAGGAACGCAATCATGATTTAGTTCAAATGTACAAACAGCACTTTGAACGTGGTATTAATCCCACCAATTTGGCCATGCTCATTAATTCTTATATTCATCGCAACGATTTAAACATCTCACGTACACCGCCCGGTACACCAGGAACTCAACCATCTGCCGCAACTTTAAAAATGCCGATTATGAATATAACTGGAGCCTTGTCCCCTCATGTAGATGACACCGTTACATTCAACGGCCGTTTAGATCCAACCAACTCGACATGGATGAAGGTTAGTTTATTTTTTAATTCCGTTTCTTTTTTTAGTTATTAACTCTTCAACATCTATTCAGATATCGGACTGCGCAATGGTGTTAGAGGAACAACCAGCTAAATTGGCCGAAGCCTTTAGGCTTTTCTTACAAGGCGAAGGCTACGGTAAGTGTTAGACAAGATGTTCAATAACATTTTAGTACTATTTTCCTATAGTAAATCGATTAATATCGTACACAGCCACAAATTTATACAAAACAAATTTATATATAAATATATTAACAATTTTTAGTGTATACTAAATCACAAACAACAAATCAAATTTAAAAAAAAATAAATCGCAAAACAAATCGTTCGTACAAGCAATATTTTATAATTAAATCATTTTGTTTCGAAATTGTAATCTATTCTTAGTCAAAATCTAAAGTTACAAATATAAACAGAACATTTTTCTCATTTGTCGATATCGTATTCATTAAAAAACTCTTTTTCTTAAACTTCTTTGTGTTTCATTATTCTTCCTTTTAAAGCACGTTATGCCTTTTGAATTTCTGTTAATTACTTATACTGCCTGTGAAACTTTTCCACAATACTCTTCTATAACTTTTCAATTATATGTGTAAAAATAAACTTTTTACTAGTCTTTTTTTTTTGTTATTTTGCAAGAGACGTTGAAAAATAAAGTCACAAATTGATTTCCATTAGTTTGTTTTGAATAATAGTTGATGTATACATGTATATACACTATGTACTATGTTTATTACGTTATTAAACCAACTTTTTTCAACCCTGCATTCTTGGTCAAATGATGTGTAAAATGTAAAATATAAATCCATTCGTTCGTTTGTCTTATTTTTGCTTTTTGACATCGCAGAAGTTTTAACTTCATTGCGATATAATTATACATCTGTTGGTTAAATCGGCTGAAGTAGTACATTTATATCGATAGACTGGCTAAAATTTATGGCAGAATGTTAAACCAGTTATATAAAATCGATTTTTGATGTAAACAACACACAACCATTTTGATTTTTCTATACATAAAAGAAATCTTGAGAATCGCTGTAAGTTGTAAATATTCAACCGGTCATTTGTAAAGCTTAGAGATAAATCTCCAAAATCCTATTGCCATTTGTGTATAACATATGTGAGGAACTACAAACAGCCCCACCATACACAAATAAAATTCAATCTTTCTGACTTACTAAAATAATAGGATCTACCTTTGACTCTTTAACACCTCTGCAATGCAAGGCTTTATTTAGCAGTAGTTTGAACAACATTTTCAAAATTCGTAAATATGAGAAAGAAAACATCACAACATTCAAATTTATTTTTTTATCTTGCTGAGTACATTCAAAATATTGACAAAAATAAATGCAAATTAGAATGAATATCTGCCCATGAGCCATGTACTTATACTTGTTGTGTGTCGAGATAAAATTCCTATTCTTCGCAATTTATATATAAAAAAGCAAAATGAAATGCAGTTACATTTTACACTACATATCAGCACAAAATCCTCAAAAAAGTTGTACAGAAATGTTTAAAATTTTAAAGCAATGTGAATAGCGAGGAATTAATTTCTGTTGCAGAAATTAATAAAATTTTGATTTTGTAATACAGATCAATAAAAACGAAACCTTTGATCTTAAAAAGGCGAACGTTTATTTTGTGTTACAAAATATATGTACGTATGTTCAATGTAGTTCTTAAATGAAATTGCCCAGGCATACATACAAATGGAGTCGTATATGCGTTAATATATAAAAAAATGGCTTTTAGTAGTTTTAAGAAATAAATAAGACAATTCCTTGCCGGTCGTAGAAGAGTAATTGATTGATTCACAGCTGGGTATTCGATATTTAAAATAGTTATGTTACAAAATTCATCCACATAGAACAAATCTCTTTCAATGTATGTAATAGAGAACATTTTAGAAAAATTAACTAATAAATATAGAAAGTTCAAGTATGTATAAATATTTTGTTAATAAAGTTGTTTATTCAAAAATATAAAGCAGTATTTCTAATTTTCGAACTAACTGCCTGATGATTTTATCAATTTAAACGAAAATAACGAAATTTTCGCTTAAATATACAAAATCGGGTAGATGTTTTGAGCTTTGTTATGTATATACATACTTCAATTTAGCTAGAACCAGAAATGATTTTGACATTTCGTTCATTATTTATTCATTTAGTTTTATTAGGCGTTTTCAGTTTGATTACTCAAATACATATGATTTAAATAACATTTCTTGGATATGAAATCTATTAAGTCTTTCTGGCATGTTGTCTAGCATGATTTGCTTTAACAACTCTTTTAGTCCTTTTTTAATTTAATAAAAAATCCTACTACATTTTAGCACTAAAAAACATATTATACAATTTCACTTAAACAAAGCAACGAAGTACAAGTTTCAAGTAATTTGGACCAAAAATATGTATTTTCTTTTCTTTTTTCTTCTTAAAAACCTAAAATCAATTTCAACCGAAAATCTCAATACACCTACAAAATACAATCGCCACATCATTCACCATTGATTTTCCATCTTAAACTGAAATGAAATTTGCCCATTAAACCGATATCTATTCATTCATCTTGCTCTGATTTGCTCATATAATTTTCATATATTTGAATCTTAAAATGCGTGCAAATACTTTATTTTTATTTTTTATAATGGTTTTTATTTATTTGTTTTTTTTTTTACCTCAATATCATTTAAATAACTTTTACTATCGTATTTATATATTTTATTGGTTTTTTCTTTTCAAAACAAACACATTCTCAAAATCTGAAACTTAATGTTGTGGTATGTATATAATGTATTGTAAATTTTTGTTTCTTATTGTCTACCCACCTTCGCTGTATCAATTCCCAGAAAAATCTCAGCAAAACTCTACATGCAATGATCGTATCAAGATTTAAACAAGAAATTTTTAATATTTAAAATAACATTAATAATGGCTTTCTATCACTGTACTATTCAATGTTGTGCCCTTAAATATATACATATATTAAAAAAAAACTATAAATGACAAATTCAAAGTATAGAAAACTAATAGAAATTTGCTGCGGCATAAAACTAATTTAATATAATTACTATTGTTAATATTTTCTTACGCTATTGTACTATTTAATTGAATTTTGCGTACGTACATCTAGACATATATGTATGGACGTATATGTATATTTATTTCTATTTTGATAAATTTGTACATACAGTCTGATGTTGCACTCATTCCTTAAAGAGTTCGTTTTCATCAGATGTAAAGCGAGACGAGGCGCCTGTCGGCCACATTTGTTTTTAACTCCGTTAATTTGAAAATTTTAAGTCGATTTAGTTGCGTTGCGATCAGTTTCCACAGTGGAGGACGCATCTGAAGCTATTTGCTAGTTTAAATTAATTTTAGACACTGGTTGCAAGAGAAAATTCGCTTATGCGGTTCAAGTGGATTTTTTTATAAAATAACTTTTTACGTAACATTATATTACGAACACTTTCGTTTTTGCTGCTTTAGCTCCGCCTTCACCAAGTTCGAAAGAATTTTCTATGTCCGTAAATGGTAAATCTTTTTAACTATGATAGAGTTACATAAATTTTAAAGAACAAATACTTCTTCATCTCCAGTAGACTCAGTAATTTTGAAAAACGTCATAGTTCGTAAAAATAAAATATTTTCCAAAAAGTCGTCATTGTTAATTCCTTTCCAAAAACTTTAGGGTCCAAATTAACTGAAAATCTTCACACGGAAGCTGTGAAACAGTTTATACTTTGTGATAATCCGTATATTTGTGCACTAATACACTTACATGTATTCCTTTGTAGAAGGCTTTAATTTCTTAGTACATTTTTCTTAGTTTTGTATTATTTGCATTTTTATTTCGATGTTAAACATATTATTTGATTTTATGTTTATTTTTCGTTTGTTTTTTTATGTTTTGGGACAAATAAATACTCATAAATGTATAATCAATACAGCCGTGGGTTCCTTACAAAAGTTGGGACGCAAATTGTCAACGGTAAGCCAGAGTAATTCAACGCATGTGCAACTTAGCATAAAATAAAAGGTCAACGAGAGGAGGGAGTAATGAGTATGAAAAGGTGCATACTACATACCATATAAGAAGATTACCCAACAGTTTTAGACTAAAATAAGTTAACATATAAGTAAATCAGTTGAAATATAGTTTATAAAAAGTAGATATTTATTTCCCTTCTTGCTTTTTGTTGTTTTTGTTTAACGTTTGTTATGTTTTGATCCCCTTGTTTCATATTCTCTTCTGCTTATGATTTATGTTTAGTATACATACATACATACATACATACATACATACTTATCATATGTATTCTACTAGTTACTAATTAAGTCTTAACTCGTTTTATTTTCGTATGTATTTATAAATATTTTCAATTTTCATTTCTCGGAAGTGTAATGTGTTGTTAAATAAAATTTCTGAGACTATTAAAAAAGGAGGACAATGTATGTATGTGTCTTGTAAAGCACCACAGCTTTAAGATATTTATATTATTCGTTATTGTTTTAATTTTTCTATTGAATAATTAATTGTTAACACAAAAATGCATTTTGTCGGAAGCTTACATTATTTATAAACATATTAACAAAAATTATTAGCTATGTATACATACTACATTTTATGAAAATAAAACTACTGATGATGAAAAAAAAAATTAAAACAATAAAATTGATTTTATTTAAAATTGAAAATCCAATCCCCCAAAAACCAAAAGTATTTTCCGTTTTTTTAATTTTATTCGAAACATATCGAAAATCTGCGCAGCACCTTTTACTAAAGCTTTATTATTTTAAACATCAGTTCATCATATTACATACATATACATACAGGCGGACATTGACATAAAAATGGCGTATAAACTCATCCCAAAAGTAATAGCAACATATCACTAGCACCTTCCTGGAACATACATACATACATACAATACGTACATCATTTGCATACGCAAGCATTAGAACATACATATTTTACATTTGATATGTTTTTAATTGACACTTTCAAAATAGGTATGACAATTGAAACAAATTAACACTTTTACTAAAAAGCCATAAGAACAAATCACTTGAACTCAAAAAAAATAAATAAATAAAAATTAAAACACACGCAAAAATAAAAAAACTACATCAACAAAATCAAGTTTCATAATAACAAAAGCAAAAACTACTACTACTATCCCTTAAAAAAAAAAATCAAACAAACAAATGGGCTGCTGCTGCCATTTCTGCTGATGCTGACGTTTCATCTTCTTGGAATAAATGTGCTCGTATTGTAGCTACGCCACTTTCAACACCAGCATCGTCACCATGCGGCACTAAGTACTTATCCTACTCGAATATATTCTTTGCCAACTTCAAGGAGGAACAGGAACGTGTTTTGGCCGAGAAATTGAAACAGCAACAACCCACTCGCATACGAACCAACACTCGCCTCTGTCGCGAAACAGCCATTAACAATAACAACGATTGCATCTCATCTTCGGAATGCCATGAATCGGCATTGGAAAATGGTAACGTGAAAATCAACGAAACTGCCAATATTTTATATGAACACAGCTCGGAGATACTAGACAACCTCGACGATGAGGAGGGGTGTTCATTGAAGAAACATACCATTAACGGAACACTGTACACAAATGCATCCACAAATGGTGCTTCGTCATCACAATTGAAAAAGATTCGCATTACTGAAAATCCACTGCCGGAACCAGTATCCTGTTAAATCACCATTAACTTGATCGGACTCATCAGATGCAATAGGAATATTTTTCCAAAGTTGTTTTATTTTGTTTCATGCATTTCCCTCCCTGCCACCTAATATGCCCCTAAGGCAACTCATTTATTATATTGATCTAGTGGTTTTACAAAGATAGAGCAAATATTGTGGCTTAGTTTATTCTTAATAAATCCAAAATATATGCGAGTAGGTGCATCTTTTCTTCTTCTTTTGTTTTGTATTTAGTAACGAAATCAAAACTCATTTACTAAAAACGATTTTCACGGCGGAATATCGATCGAGACAATAATAACTCGTTACGAGCGTCCTTGGTCGGTGATGCGTTTCGTCCTCGACATTTTCTATCTAAATTAAATATCACATACGGAGCGTTTTTACTAATCCACGACACGATACGACAACGACACTCGTAATAATGCAATAAAGCATGAAGTGAAAAAAATGTTCCCTGATGTTGAAGCAACAAAATTGAAATGTGGATGAAATATTTTAATGACTTTTTTATTAAAGCATCGGGTCTGGGTACGTTCATAAATGCAGTACTGCGCTGCAACAGTAAATTAAATTGTTCTTAACTGCAATAGCGAATCAGATGGAATAAGAAAAATGCTCGTACTTTAATTATGGGTGATATACAATAGTCACATCACATAAGAGCATCATTTGATTTGCTCTTTTTACAGAAAAGAGACAGTTTGCTCTTTTGTTGCACCGCGTTACTGCATTTACGAACGTACCCTCTTTTATAACTGTTATATTATCTACCGACATTTCGATACTCACCTTCACAATACCAACAAATAAAATAACAGGTATATTTAAAGGACCATAAGCCTTAATGGTAAAGTTAATTAATTAAAATAAAGTACTCAAACAATACAACAAATATCTCTTATGCACTTGTGCATCTATGATTTTGTTTTTGTATATTTAATTTGTTGCAATTACAACGTTATAATGGATTTTTCATTTTATTGTAGTACAACTATGATCGAGATTCTGCCGTTTCTTAGGTTTTTTTATGTATTTCGATTAAACAAACATGTAATTAAGATTTTTTTCTTTTAATTCAAATGATTTTGTAGAAAACATTTATAATACAAAGGGAAATTGAAAATCTTATCAGTTGTTTGTAGTTAGTTGAAAGTAGAAACTTAAAGAAATATTTAAAAACTGTTAAACCGATATATAAATAATCAAATACATACACACATACATAATTATAATGTCCATTTTAATTTTAAGCCCAAATTCGGGATAAAAGTATTGATTGCTTATGTATTAGATAATTCCGCTTAATAGAGCAGCAACAATACAACATAATTTATTATAGATGGATTTGAATGTCTTTTTTCCTTTAAATTTTCAAATACTTTTTTTAGTTTTTTAAAAAGGTAGATTTTGTTTAAGTTTTTATAAGAGATATTTTTTCCAAATTCAAACAGAGTAGATTCTTGCCTTTTAGTTTGTTTCAATTTAATGAAAAATAGTGACTTTTTTGTTCACTTTGTGCCTGAAAACACATACGAAACAGACGTGCGCATACACACAAAATTAAATAATAACACATTCTTTTAATTAATTAAGAACAGAAAAATATTTAAACAGCGAGCTTTCATTATGATAACAAAACCAGCTTAAATTAAATTATAAAAATAAGAAAAAATAAATATAGATGAGGGCGCCTAATATTCAATTTATTTGGATTTTCCTTTCCTGTTGAAGCAATAATTATTTCACTGCGCCTCTTATTGATTAAAGAAGTGAAGTTTATGTAACAAAATCAGCCCAAGGAAATTTGTTTTATAAAACTTTCATAAACTTTTTATTGTTTGTTGTGGTTTTAGCTGTTCATGTGCCGACATTTCATTGGCAGTTTGAAAACATTCAATCTCATATATTGATGCCAAGCGAACCAAATACAATATGAGAATTATCTATTGTATATGAATATTGCAAAATCCATAATCACAATAAGCCACAACAAACAATAAAAAATCTTTGGGAGAATATCCCAATAAATTTTTAATATTAAGTACTTTCATAAACTATTATGAATAAGGCAAGAATAAATAAACAAATACAAACAATAAAGTGAAAAAAACTAAGTAAATTAAAAAAATAATAACTTTAAATGGAACCATTGTATAGCATATCAAAAAAAGAAAAAATTGTTACAACATTACAATACAACAAAATATAATAATAACTTATGACGTTTAAAACAATTGATTTATTTTCTTATAAGTCGTGTTTTTTATTAATTTTTTTATCTTAAAAGATGATAAAACCATGTATATCAAGCAAAATAGATTCAGCAGATGAATAAAATTAAACAAATCAAAATTCTTTTTAAACAAACAAAGAATGTTACTTTACACCAGCTTAATGTTTAAAAATAAGATAAACGAAAGTTATTAAAAATATAAATACATATGTACATACATATGTACATGTGTGTATGTATAAAAAAGAAAAACAATGCAAATACTTAAAATAAAAACAATTGAATATTGTTTAAACTGCGATACGTAAAAATACTAATATAAACAAAAAAAAAAAAAAAACAAGGAAACAAGGAAACAAACTTAAGTTCGTATTCCTTCATGTATTTGCTTTTGTATAAAAAAATGAAAACTAATTAAAAAACAAAAAGAGAACATAAAATTCAAGTAAGAAAATCACTAGAATGCAAATTGTGTGCGCATTTAAAACGCCCGAGGCAAAGACAGCAAATATTTATCATTTACATACATATATAGTTTCTGATCAATAAAAAAATTTGAACAAGGCTTAAAAATCCTTTTTTAGCTAAACAGGAAAATGAAAAGGAAAAACTTTAAAAGGTAAGTACTTTGCTGTTTGCGATCAAAACTGAACGCAGAACTTTTTAATATTTTTATCAGCGAAAATTTTGCATTAAAAACCAAGACTTCAGTTCACAGGAGGGATACGTTCAGACAAGTCAGATTTTTCAATTCATACCAATTGAAAGACCCACAGTGCTTAGTCGTCGAAAAAAAATTCGTATGTTACTTAAAGTTTTGGAAGACTATTCTCTCAAGGGTATGGGTACATCCCATATATAATTTTTTTTAACAATGACACATAAATAACGCAATAAAAAATAGCAAAAATTTTTCCAAATCAACAAAAAAAAAATAAATAAAAGGAACTGTCAAATGTTACAATATAAAATTTGTAGATTTTTCTGAAATCGCAGCAAAATGATGATATGAACTACACCAGCAAACATTTACCACAAGTCGCAAAACATAGTTTATAATCCATTTATAACATGTTCCTATTGTCACTCCAAGTTCATATTTTCATTTTATGCATCCTTTTTCTACAAATACACATCGAAAGTATGTATACCGAAGGAATTAAATTTTATATTTAAACAATATATAAATTATGTATATAATGGAGAAGGATATTATACACATTCATGTATTTTTGAAAAAGCTAACGATTTTAAGAGTTATTTTAATTATTTGTGGTCTCATTACGAGCATGAACAGTAGCAAAATGGAACTCGATAAGTTCAAAATAGGGTTTAAATGAGCGGAGCAAACAACCGTCGATCCTGCTAAGTCCATAATTATAATAGAGCTACGAATATGATGCTCGTGCTAAAAATAAAATGCAAATTCCCATGAATTTTTGTCGAATTTGTCAAGAGATTGCTGGTATGTAGCTTAACTTACATTTTGATTTTACTTCATAACCTGATATTAATTATTTTACACTTTATAATTTTATATATAATTTTTTTAAGGCAACATTGATTATACAAATTATTTTGAAAGAAATTTACTATACGAGCACAAAAGTTCAAAACCCCTTTTTATTCTATATTAATTGTATGCAATACAAGTGAGTACAGGATATAACGAACTTTCAGTTTAACGAACAGGCTTGACAACTTATGAGATCGTTAAATCGAAAATATACTGTATTTGTAATTCCTGTCAAGCCTTGTGGGACATTTGCACTCCAAGAGAACAAAAAAATATTGGAGCTAAAGATGGCTGCACGCAAATCATGTCCCTTTATTTTCCCATACATACGTATGTATGTGTGTGTGTGTATAGCATAACTACTCCCATCGGCACCGGTGAGCCGAACTTTAATCGGCTTCCTACATGTATAAAACCGAATAATAACAAAAACACTCTCCAAAGAATAAAATATGAACAGCAATTTCATTCAGTTGTGTAAAATTTTATAATCATTTATTACTCAAAAAAGAAATTTAAAAAAATATATTCTTATTTACGACATACGCAAACAGCACGTCCATTGCAGTAGCCTCCACGATTTCCTCTTAATAAGCAATGGGCAGCACAAGCCGAATGATTTACGCCGGTTCCACTTAATAGATCGCATGTGGCGCGCTTGTAGCGACCGTGTAATTCGGGCTCAATCGCTTTTAAAGCCTCAAGACCATCAACAAATTGAACTTCATTGGCAGCATCCGCAGGAGATGCCAAGGACTCGGAGGCCAAACAAGCAGCCAAACAGAAGGTCACAGCCAACACACCGAAGAATTTCATTTTGTTATTGCTTTTATATATTTTTTACTGATTTAACTTTGAAAAAGGATTTTGCTTGTATCGTTCTGATATCTGCTCTCGTCTCGCTGCTACTGATGATTTTATTTGAATTTCTTTCACTATTTATGTATTTTTAGTCGTTGAATTCGAGTGACTAAGTCTATTTGTATGTAAAGAAATGGGATTTTTTTATATTGTTCAAAGATGGGGAATCACTTTCAAGATTCGTTTTTATATTCTATGAGTATGTATATCTGTAAATGCATGAAATAGTTATTGCAAAAGTAATTTATTGATAAGAC
Source organism: Germaria angustata (assembly GCA_963681545.1). Lineage (NCBI taxonomy): Eukaryota > Metazoa > Arthropoda > Insecta > Diptera > Tachinidae > Germaria > Germaria angustata. The sequence goes on from OY813002.1 coordinate 96,117,189, forward strand.
ACTTTAAGCACGCCGGGATTTTTAATCTTGTATTTTTCTTTCGATGGGGTTTATTTGAATTTGGAATGATTTTCTGGCATCCCACGTCGAAATTGGTTTGAAAACAAACCGGTTCCGGCGATGTACCATCTTGATCTTAAGGAAGAAGATGAAGTTGGCCCATAGTTAAATTTGACGTGGGATGACGAAATTCATCGCACATTTAGAGTTTTTTTTTAATTTATTTTTAAGATATAATATTGAGTAATAAATAAACTCATCAATTACTAGGAACACAAAAGCTGACCTCCAAAAATCTTTTTAATTCAGTGGCCATATACGCATTAAATAAATAAAATTAAAGAGAGCATGTTAAGCTTGTTTAAGGAAGTAATAATATTCAAATAATATCGGTAATAAATTTCAAAAAATTATAAATATTGCTAAATAAGAATTTAATGTTTTGTTTTGTCTAATACAAAGGGCGTCCAATTGTATAATTTTCTTGCGATAGAATTCTCATGATGTATTTGAAATCTTGTATAAACTGATGGGGTAGTAATAATAATAAATTTTTCATATACCAAGTTTTCAAATATGTAATTAGTTGAGAGAATATCCCGAATAAATTTCAAAAATATGTGAATATTAGAAGAAAAAAACTAAAAAGAAAAAACCTTTGGCATGGATACACTTTCCTTCGTCAAAAATCTGCATGCAGTTACGAAAAAGTCACCGAAACAATATATAACCAAAATGTACACGTCACACACTGACTATAAAGGCAGTCTTTCTTTTTGCCACTTTTTCAAAGAAACTTGTCCTATCGGAGGTTCGAAAATGGTATAAACATAAACTACTTGAATTTACTTGTTACAGTAGCGAGTTTCTAAACCAGTGTGTCGCTTTCGATTCGACATTCCAGTTTCGAAGGTGTAGAATAAATTTAATGCTTTCGAATTGGGAGATCTTCAGCCTCTCTCGTTTCTTAACTCTCAATTCCTATGGCTAGTGTTTCAATGCCATTTCGTTTTTTGTTTATACCACGAATTTTCTTTCCTTTCAGGCAATAACAATCATTCGTTGATGAAGTTTTTAATCGAGCGGACGTGTCGGTATCCCGTGTGCGGTATTCTTGTTGGTTATATATCAGTTTGCCTGAAACAAAAAACAGTAAGAATAATTTCCATTAACAGACACTTTTATTGTTTTGTCATATAGAAACAAACAGAAATCAAGTAATTGTGAAATTAATTTTTTTTTACTCAAAGTCTGGTGATTTTCATGACTGATCACTAACAAAGTCTGCAGGCGATCGAGTGAAACCTTTTTACTTATATTTCTATAATTTTTTTTACTAGAATGGTAAAGACAATTAAAGGTTTCTTTCTCATTACGTTTTGTGCTCTTTTTTAATCTTTATTTTCGCTTCAACATTCGCATATAACTTTTGTTTGTTTTTGTTATTTTTACTGTCAATGGGAATGAAAAACAAAATAAATAAATAAATATTGTATATGATTCTGTAAAATGATCATAAATAAAAGTTTAAAATACGTACATATGTACTCGTATGTATGTATTTATATACGTGCATGGTGAAAAAATCAACAAATAATTAGATAATTAATTAAATTAATTTCTTAGGCACTTTCTAACTTAAATTAAAAACAAATACGAAAGTGTCTACGGGAAATGAATAAATGAGTGGAATGAAAGCAAAGTTTTTATAGTTCCAATACAAGTATAACAAACAGTTACATTGATGCACAGGTGTAATTAAATTAACAGGTGCAAATAAAAAAGTAAACGAAAACTAAATTCATGCGGTTGTACTGAATTGGTATAATAAATTGGTATAAATAAATCTATCAATAAAGGCCGACAGTAAGAAACTAAGCATATTGCAACAAATATGCTCGGCCCTAATGAATTATTAAAATTGTTGCCATTCGTCTGTCACTCAACTGTCACAAGTTGTCGGACGGTTTATTGCCGTCATACTTAGTTGTCTGTCGTCGTTGACATTTCTATGCGACGTCTATCTACACTGTTCAACTTGATGTGATCTTCGCCTTTGCATTTAACTAATAACAATCACATCAATCGATTAATGCAACAATAAACAATTACACGATCATACATAGAAGCGCACGCACGCGCACACACACACACGCGCGCACTTGGTCACGCTACACTGAGCTGTTTCTATAAGAATATAGTTTGTATAAAAAACACATGTAAATACATATATATATAAGTATACATATGTATGTAGCAGCCAACGAACACTAAAATCAACGTACAACAAAATTTGATTATTTTCTGACATGCTTCACTGATCATCATCAAGAAATTCAAATAATAGACAACAATAACAATAAAAAATTGAAAATAATAACTTAACAAAAAAAAAGGAAAAGTTCTATAAGATTTAAGAGCAGTTTTATCGCGAAACAAGAAACGTTTGCAAATAAAAGTGATTTCAAAAATGGCCATAAAACTTCTACTTGCTGTGGGATTTATTCTCTTTCTATTGGATATCACAACGGCCGGTACTCCAGGTTACGCAGATCATGGTGATACCAAAGGTGAGTTACACCCGCATTCGATACTCAGTCTAATACTTTGTACAAGACACTTCTGTGGCACCTAATGCTACAGTTCCATGAAAATATCTTGATGTTGGTAAGAAGAGAATTAAAGTTGCAGATGTTTCAATATCCACTTCCCGATGCTTGATCAGTGGCGTATTTGCACTTTAAATGATTCTAATTATAGTTCACTTTAGGGCAAAGGATTTAGTTTTTGCACGCAGTCTGATCCGATTGTTAAATTTTTTTTTTTTTTTAACTTATGAATGGGAAATTTTCATTTCTTAATTCTTAATTATTTATGAATTTAATAAATAGTTTGACCCCATTTCGCTGGGGCTCGTGCTGCTCAGCATGTACCTTTAACCTCAAAAAATAATTACGTTTATTAGTTGCTGGCTAATTTTGTTTAATTATATTTTTAATTATAATAATAAAATAAATTTATATATTTTTCACTGAAGAGGAAATATTGGATTCTAATTAATCAACTTTTTGTGAAAAATTAATCTCAAGTTCAGAATTTTGTATTTTTTATATTATTTTTTTGTCAACCAAAGTTTGTTTTACTAACGCCAAAAGCATAGAAAAATAAAATGAAATGTGATTTGTGTCATTTTATGTATATTCATGGATAAAATCAACGATAATTATTGTTTTTGTTTAATTTATCAAATTTGTTATTCGAGATATTCTCCAAAATAACTATTTTAATAGTTTATTGTTTGTTATTGGCTTAGCTAGGTACTATATGCCTGCATTTCATTGGCGCTAACCAAATCATCAGTACGCTTTTAGCCAAATCATGATTGAAAAGCATTCAACCTTGTATACTTATGCCACAGACTACAAATACAATATGAGAATTCAAACAGAACTCAATCATATTTTTCTATTTGTAATCAACAAAATAGACAAATGTATAATAGCTTTAGAAAGCTTTTGAGCAATCACAACACAACAAACAATTATAATTGACTTGCCAAAAACAAACAATAAAATATTAAAATAGTTTTTGTTTAATTTGATATTTTATATAGTATTTAATTAATTTATTAATACATTTTATTTTTATTAGTATAAAATTGTTTAAACTCTTCAAACGAGGGTTAAAGGTCAGCTGATTATCTGGAAATCGTGCATCAAATAATGAATAAATTTAAAAGATTTCAAGAATATCTGGAACAACATGTTATTAAATTCAATGTATGAATTGTTTGAAAAAGTTGTTTAGTCCTCTAAAACCGAATTCATTGCAGTTTCAATTTACGACATTAAAAGACTTCAATTAAAACTAGTTTTTCTTACTACTCATGTATAAATACATATGTAAATATATTTACATATGTAAATATAACGAAATGGCTCAAAACAGAGTCTTTCTTTATGGATTTTTCAATATTGATTTCATGGAAAATTCTCAACACTCTGCCTTCCGTTTGACCTCTAGTTATTTAAGATGTTAGAAAATGATGGTCTATTAATTTAACAGGAAATATGTAAGTAGGGAAATAAAATAGTAAGAGGACGGTGAGGGGGTCGTGTGTTAAAGTTTGGGATTGAGTTCGAATAGACAAACGAACCCTTTTTCAGTTTATTTATTGAGTTCTTAGAATAAAAATATTTTTTTTTTGTTTTGTTGTAGTCTAGTCTAAATTTCATTACAATTTAAATTTAACAAATATGCATGAATGTGTGCATGTACGTATGTACACACACATACAGACACACAGAGGGACATATATGTACATATAAATATATGTACTTTCAGCCGCCTTTGTTGATGTTGTTCTTGCTGTTACTGTCTTTAACTATATTTGAAATTTTCTGGAAAAGATTTTATTATTTATTTTGTGGTCAAATTTCTTTATAATTTAACGTCATTATACTCCGTTTGTATGAAATATTTTTCGCTTATCATGTGTAATTTTAAACTGAGCAAAAGTTGTTTGAAGCAAAGGAAAAGAGAAAATGAAATCATCCAAATAATATTAACCATGATAAAAAAAAAATAAAGTAAAACAGAGATAAGCGTGAGTGCTTGCCACTAAAAAGTCTGCGTTAGTCAGTTTTTCTAATTTTTTCATGTGCCTTTTTCACCTGTTCAAGTGACAAATAAACTTTTCGATCAATTTCGTCACATGTGTGGAGAGAAAACTTCTTCGAAATCTTAAAACGGTTTCAATATTCCAACCTTCTCGTCATAAGCATCTGCATTTTCACCAAAATTATCGGTTCTATATAAACATAAGTACATACACACATACATGTGTATGTATGTATATAAGTATGTACGTGTGGAGAATTCGTCCATGTAAGTATTAGTGGATAATATCATATCCATTGTGCAACTTGGTAAATAAAAGAAACTTCAGCTGCATTTTGATAATGACACTGCCACTTGGTGTGTCTACTCTGCTTTTATGTAACCATCCATATGAACAAGTATCTGCCCTCAGGGCTAAACGAAACGAAATATACGAGAACTTTGCAGGTTATGAATGCATATACAGCTGTGGATACATAGATAGAATAAGTGGATAATTGTTTGCTTGACAAGGCTGATAGGAACTGTCACAAATCAAAAAGTTTGGCAAATCCATAATGTGGTTACAATTTGAGAAGGACATCAAAATAGAGCTCATGCTATAACTTATCTTGTAGAATAATAGTTACCCACCCCTCTGATATAAGTAAGTAAATTAGGAGGAGTTTTCAGCGCTTTCTGTACATGCTTCGAAAATCCTTCAATGAACAACTATTGCTCAACTTCTGCCTTGACACATGCTGTGCAGCATGTTGGGAGCGGAAGCGATGATATTTCTTTCTGGTTTCAAAAATTGTCTCTGAATGCTTATATTTAAATAAATGAATGCATGAAATGAATTTAAATAAATGAATACACTTTTGGTAAAATAAGGTAAAAAGCCAATGTGAGAGCTGTACTATCTCTGTGCCCATAGCTGCAATTCACTTGTGGTTTCATTTTAGTAACACGGGATAAAACTAAATATTATAAATTTCTCCTGCAATATTGACCCAACAACAGCGATACTTGTTGCTGCCTCTATTACCAGCAGCAGCAAGTACAACACACACGAGAAGAAGTAAGTTGATTAATGTCCAAACGTGTATTAAAATGTTTTTCGGTTGGGAATTCATAATGCCAATATTACAATAATAACGATATTTAATATACGAGAGTAGAGACATACATACATACATACAAGCTTGCATATATGTATGTATAACATGCATATGTATGTATAACTGCAACAGTGTTGCGTACAAGGAAAGAAGCTACGCACTTAAAAATCAACCAGATCATCTCCAAATTTCTAAAAGAAAAGAAGGAAATAATTAATGCGTCAACGGTTTCTTACGCAAAATAATATAAAGGAAATGTATCAGCTGGATGCATTCACCCATCCATCCATCCATCGATTCGGTACAGCATCCACAAAAGAATTTTAAAATATTAAATCTCTCACCCATGAATGGATAGAATATCATAAAGAATTCTTAAGGATATTAATGAACGAAGAAGGAGAACAAACGGCTGGGTGAATAAACAAGAAAAACGCTCGAATAAAATAATAAAAAAACAAGACAATCGAAAAGACTTACAAAAGATTTATTTAAAGGAAATCTCTAACTACCAAATCTTACGAAATCAAGCCAGACAGCAGTTAAATGCACATTCATTCCCTCATCCATTCATTCATTCCCTCATTCATTCATTTCAGATCCAATTGAATTAAACAAAATCTACGCTTGATCAAGTCTGAGACAAGAGAGAAAGAAGAGCCTCCTCGTTAAAAGCATTCAGGTAAAACACAGGTATGCAAAAAGAAATTCATACACGGGTTCGTTTGATTTTTGGCAATGAGCAGCATAATATGAACTCGTATATAAGTACGTAGTGACCCGTATGTGCATACAAATGTATTTCCAACTCGTATGTATGTATGTACATAAGTATGTACACACAAGTGTATATCCAACTAATGTTGGCTCTTGTTGATCTACGAGTGGATGGATGATGTTGGTGGTGCAAGTGGCAGTTGTGATATTTACTGATTCCAATAGCGCACTTTGTTGGTTGAGCCAGGTAGTTTGTGAACATAAATACACTCACGCACACACACATGCATACATAGATATGAACATATTTATAAACTGGTACTATACACTTTGCCTTCAACAACACCATGGGAATTTTGGAATAAAACCTGTTCGGTTTAAATGAAAAAAAAAGGAAAAACATGTTGTATTTTTCTGTTCCCTTTTAATTTTGTTTTGTTACCTTTTACCTATAAAATTGTTTTTGCTTCTGTTGTTGTTCTGTTATGAAGGGAAAACATAAAGGAATTCGAAAAGGAACAGATGGTAATAGAATGGGGCAAAAAAAGAATGATTTTATATTGTACTTTTTAGTAGAGGGAGGATATTTTGATTTAAAAATTTTATGTGAAGTACATACACACATACATTTATATATTTTTTATAAAAAGGAAGCGATTTAAACATGCACTTTCTTCATTCACATAAACATTGTGTGCATGTCCTTTTTTGAAACTATATATGTATGTACATACATATGTACATACGAGCACATAGTGAGGACATATTTATGTATGTATTCAACTGATAGTGTACAATTTGTAATGTCCGAACGAATGTTCTGCTAATATTCAAAACAGCTATAAAATTATTAGAAGAGTAGCGATGAAACAAGTACTGAAAGTCGAAATTATTTTTGATAAAGAAATTAAGATTTATTTGACTCACGTTTTTGATACACTTCACTGCGTGGCATCTCATGCATCGCGTAAACAAACGTACGCAAAACCAACTCCAGCAAATCCAAAGATAGTTTGCTGCAGCTCGACAAACATTAAATATGTTGCCTTTCAGTGATCGTTACGAGTATGTAGAGATCGCGCTGACCCAAAAAGTGTGGACCGATAGCAAAAAAGCAAATGAAACTATTTTTTCTAACTCTATACATTTATTGTTATTCTGAAATATTCCCGCTGTGGACTACAATTGGTTGAAGAAATGGAATTTAACTTTTTGGAAAAAATGTCTAATGAAAACGACATTAACGATAAATGAAATCAGTATTAACGAGTCAGTGCACAATTGAATCGAATTCGACATTTTGCAAATATTAGATAATATACAAAGAAGTGGTCGATAATGTTTTTTTAAACAGTGGCAAACTGGCAGCTGTTATCAGCAAATTACGGAATGTTTTTTTAGTCCCAAAAAATTAAAAATCACATGACAAAATAAATTTGGCATTCTACAATGCACATATAAAAAATATTCCATAAGCTCGTAATATACAAATGCACATAGATATCAGAAGCGTATCCAGTTAAAACTTTTAGAGGGAGAAGTTTAAAATTTTATCAATAATATCCTTTTAGCAACCCCACGAAATTAATATACATTTGTATTGTATTGAGAGGGAAAATAAACCATCCTTACCTTCCACTGGATATGCGCCTGGTACAAGTGTACGTAAATATATACATATATATATGTGTGTGTGTAAATGTATGTGTGTGTAGACTTAAGTGTCATTTCATATTGTCGCTTGTGTGTAAGTGAATACTTTGCTCAACAACAACAACAACAAGAGCAAAATCTTGAAATGCAAAGGATTTCGTTAAGTGTTGGTTGGAGGCCAGCTGTTTTCTTCAAAGCCTGTACTTGTTATCAATTTTTTGAAGTAGGAAAATATCAAATTTCATAATTTTTCATGTTAAAACGTGAGACTTGTACGTAGAAAAAGAAAAAGAACAACACAACATGTCTCAAGTCCTTTGAAACACACAATGTAACCCACATGTTGAAAAAAAAAATTTAAAACATTTTGCTGTTGAAAGAAAAATCCTTTTTGTGATCTTAAGTGCCAGTGTGAACCATTCACTGTATACTTATACGCTCTATGTACTCGTACATACATTTGTACATACTAACTGACCGTTTTTCATATGTATGTGCATACATACATACATACATATGTACTGTGGTATAATTACATATCATATTTTTTGATTTAATTTTTTACAAGTGTGTATCGTTAATTATCGGAAAACACTTGAGTGAAATGTTTCCGGTTACTTTTTATCAACTGAGTGTACTTGCATCATAATTTTACCAAGAAAGACAGACAGACAGATAGACCAGGTTGCCTACGGGTTTAAACCAAGCCAACGATAAGTGTAATTTAATTATTTAAAAAATTTATGTTTTGTTGCACCAAGAAGCAGACTGGATGCATAAGTTTGTTGTCTTACGAGTCACACATATACACACACTTACTCCTATAGATACATACTTACATAAGAACATATGTTACAGAATATGGAAATCTTAATTTTTTTTATTGTTTATCAATCTTTTTGAACATAAAATATTTTCAATTTGTTTGCATTCCAATCGCGCTAACCATGAGTTATTCCATCCATTCATTTAGAGCCATTTGCAGCCATTTGTTTCGAATATTTATTCATCAACAATACGATTGGTTTATAATCAAATAAATATACAATAAATTGTGCACAAATAAACCATATTTTCGTTTTGTATTAGTTTCGTTCTTTATTGTTTCTTTCCTCAGTGAGATGATGCCTGCGCCCCATTTATTCCCTGTATTTTCAGACAAGACACATTGCAGCTGTAGATCATTATGATTAAAATGATGATCGTGACAGTAGGAATGATAATAATGACGATTAAAGTGATGATCACAATATGTGGAAATTTATTGCAGATTCTTTCGCTGGCGTTTGATGATGGGAGCAAAGTTGCTCCACACACACACACACAAACGACCGTCAGAGGTTTTTAGAACGTACATAGTAATAAATAGAACTCTGTTGCAGCTAGCAGCCATTCAATCAGCCAATAAAGAGTGTGGATAGCATCCATTATATACATACATATGGATGTATGCATGTTACATCTACACGTATGTGTGTGAAAACTAGTGGCGTTTACATGAGTATTATTTAGTTCACTTGTCCGAGCGATCCTATAGACGAATAACGAAGTGGTGTAATTGAGAGTTGCCAGATAAAAAATAATTCATCATTACGAGTACATACGTACATACATGTCTATAATAAAATTTTCTTTTCTGAAAAAAATATTTGCTCTTATTTTGATTGTCGACGTCGACGTCACGCCAAGTCGACATCAATATATTGGCAATTGTGGGATCGTTATCGAGAACTATTAAATATTATTGATAGGATATTACTACTACATAATAAGAGGGAATGCCTTCAAAATGGGGAACACGTTGCACATATTACACCATTGCAAAGTGGTGTCTCTTTAATTCCGAAGTAAAATTAAGGGCGAAATATTTTATATATTTACGTTTTTTTATTTGAACATATGTATGTATATATATATAGAAAAGAACATGTTAATTTTTTCACAATTGCAAATTTTTCTTAGAAGAGAATACAAACAAGACTTAATTTCATTTCGAACTTGAACTGGGGTCGCAAGGAAATCTGAGAAAGTGCTAGAGGGGAAAACCTCTATTCGTTCTAACGGGTGCATTAGATACATAAAATATGCACTGAGTAAAAGAATAGAACACCAACCCTACACTACTGACATAAATTGTTTTTTCAATAAATAAATATTATTTATTTTACTTAAAAACAATCCTTGAGCTCTATAATTTAAGATTTAAATAAAAAAAAAACTAGTCATTACAAATTAATAAACAAAATGGCAAAAAGTAGCAAAATTATCTAGATCTTTCATTTTGAATTATTTATATTCAATTGTGTATCTCACGATCGGTGCATTATAAAGTTAAAAAAACCTTTCGTACAATTTATGTAAAAATTTATCTATGATGAAAGTTTCTCCATTTCTTTGCAAATGCAATTACATATGTGTGCTTGGATGTGGTATGTAAATTGAATCTGGCATCCACTCAACATGCCGATAATTGAAATTAAATGAATGGACATGCGCACTTCTTAAATAAAAGCTGATTTGTGCGTCACTAACTACGAGTGCGAATGTATTTATCTTTCTCTTTCTCTAATCGAATACACTTGTCCATATTAAATTATGCATATGCATACGTACGAGTATGTACGTTTGTGCTCTTGTGTTCAATTTCTTCTGACCCAACCAATCGTAAAGTATTTTAAAATCTTCATGTATTTGACGAGCATCTCGGCTTCTATGTGGAATGGAAACTCGATGGCGATCGATTGATCGGTCAGAAACCGCAACTACCACAGAGACCATAAAAAGAGTTGATTACATTTTTCCTCAAATCAATATCAATAAAACAGGAGGATTTTTCAATTATGAAACAATAAGTCGGCTGCTACTACCAGCACTGATCTGCTGCTACAATGATAAGCAGACTTTTCCAAGTACCAAGTGCCGTTCCGATTTGTAAAACAATGATTTACTTTTGTTGCAAATATGTATGTATGTATGTATGTATGTATGTATGTACAAGTAGTGGGCTTTTTTGTTGCTGGATATTTATGAGGTACATACATACCGTGTCCGTATGTGCAGATGTACATACATATGTATGTGTGTGTTCAGCTACTACTATTACGATCAGCAAAACAAATAAATAAATAAAAACTTTCGCTATATTTCCCAGGAAATGGCTTCTTCGGTAAGAAAAAATTGTTGATAGTTTTTCTTGTGATACGAGTAGGTTTTTGGTGGGAAACTGTATATTAAATGCATTTTGTTTGCGTTTTTGCTTTAATTTTTTTTATCAGTTTTCTTTTGCAACAAATACACAAACATACATATAAACAACGGTAATCATAAAGTAGTTCAAAATAAAATGCTGGTTCAACAAAAATTGACATGACAATTTTTTTATATTTTCTTGCCTTGTTTTCGTTGTACATACATACTTACAGATATTTTTTAATGATTGTTAAGAAGAATGTATGTACATATGTACATGCATACGTACGTACATATGTATACATGCATGCATGTATGTGTGTATGTGCATATGTACGACGAAAATAAGATATTCTATAGAATTACATATTTCATTGTTCATTTAGGTTTGTATTTTTGAATAAAAATCAATGAATTGTGCGTTTTCAACTTACAAATACAACAGGACGACCTTTGGTTACCCGAAAAGTTTTGCTGTAGAAACTGAAAATTAACTTTTTTCGATTAATTAGTTAATTTCTGTCCAATGACAGATCAATTGAAATATTCTTCAATACACTAAAATATTCACATTCATATCTTACATGCATGGTAACTCTTCGAAATCAGGAACTGAATGTCCTGACAACCATACGATATATGTAAAGTTAAGTAAAGTTGCAAAGTTTTGAAAGGACTCAGCTCCGTTTATTGAGTTCAAGGTAATTAATTTATAAAGCCTGTTAAGCATACATTTGTCTTAGTATTAAAGGATTTAAGTCGAAACTTTAGACATAATATTTATATCTTGTATTCATCCTTAACATAGAAACGTTTCTTTCCAATTGATTTCGACTACTGAAATTATCAATTCAGATTAATATTTTATTTTAATTTTTTTTTTTATTAGCGCAGAAGAATTATTATACTGGCAGAACGCAACAGTACTGTTGCGTGTTGGTATAAAATGTCCATGTATTTGTTATTTAGCCTTTTCTCTCTATTCTATCCTTCCTTTTATCCCTTAATACTCAAACTGTCGTATTGAGAATTTTCGAGATCTGTTTATGTTAATAGTCACTTTTGAGTATCGTTTATTATTTAATTTTTTGGCATATTCCGAACTATATTTGTTAAATTGAAATTTATCGGTGTGACTACTGTAATAATTGGCTTCTCACTTCTTCTTTCTTAACAAAATATGGTTTGAAAAAATTATTTGTTTGAATTAGCAAATTCAGTATTCGAACTCAAGCCAAACAAATGAATTTTTCAATGCAGCCTCCTTTTTGTTATGGCCAAATATTTATACATACATACATACATATAGGTGCATTAAAAAGTACTTGTAGGATTGATGGAAATTGCTTGTTTCATGTTTCAACGTGTATGTATGTATGCAAGAGTAAATATGTATATGAACCTACTATATTGCCATAAGTTGGCACTCTCTCCAGTTTGCTGGACTTGCAAACTTGTAAATATGAAATAACAAAAATTATCAACAGGAAATCAAACCGGCTGCAAGAGTTTCTTGCAAAATAAACAAGAAATGTGCAGAACCAAGATAAAAATGATAGTTAAAAACAAATACTCATCGTGGTATAATAGAGTTTATGTCAATGAATGAAGTGAAAATATTAGAAAAAGTTAAATAGCAACAAAAAATAACAATAATATCAGAATCTAATAAAACTCCATTTAAACGACGAATTGCAACGCCAGGGCTGAGCACTAAAAATTTGAAAATCATGAAAAATTTAATTCGACGAAAAAATTTAGTTTTCAAATAATTTTAATGCCAGCTAACCGACATGCTTACATACATACATACATATACATATTTCATACACACAAATTCGTCTAAATACTGTTGCATGTTAATCCCAATTAACCGCAATTAATTGTCAACATTGTGGTGCTATTTGTGATGTTGCAATCACCATTTAATATAAATGCATACATATATAATTGGTTGTGCATATATAAGTGTTTGTATTTAGACACATACATATTTAACTCTTGCAACAAATACATGATAAACACAAATTCACATAAATACATAAGTATGTACGTCATGTACAGTGAATGTATATTGAACATTATTATGCTTTATAAATACATACACAAATGTGAAAGTATATGTGTCCCTCTACCCCCTTTTTCGAAAGAAAAAAAACATTAACGATCGGTTAACAATACGAAAAAGAATAACAAAAACATAATGAGAACAATAAAAATAATTTGTTTTTAATTCTTCAACTTCGTATCTAAGTGTTAAAGTTTTTATTTATTGTTTTTTGCTTCGTGTGGAAATCAGACAGACTACTGCAATTCAAGTACATACACTCATACAGCCATTATTGAACCAGTTATAGTGCAGCTTTTCTGTGGGCTAAAATTAAGCCTTATTCCGCTTGGCCGTAAATAAGATAGATCCCTTCTCGATAACGCTGTAAATTTGTAGAATCTATTTACTGGCTACAATTTATATTTATTTGGTGTATGTATCAATGCGTGCACATATACATATGGAGTTGAATGTGTATGTGAGTCAGTGTTTCTTCGATCTGCCATGACACCCAGTTGCCCTGAAGCTTAATTGTTTTTAATTAACAAAATGCTCTTTGAGCGAGAATAAAATTCCAAAACAGTTTTTAACGCTATCGACAAACATACCACATGCCAAACTTATTATACGAGTACGAGTAGATACAAGTTTCGTCATTTTTAATTTCAAAATGATGAAAAGTGTAACAAAAAGTTGGTACTTTTTGTTACTCGTATGACTTTTGTCGTTATACTTACAAAGTTGTTTTTATTTCTAAGACCAACAAACACTCTGGCTTGATTTATAAACAATTTGAAGCACATAAATGCACATGTGTTTTGGATACAAACATATTTATACGAATATTATACATAGTGCAAATATTAATTATTAATGGGGTACTAGACTGTCAGTCTGGATGTTCGCAGAGATTAACCAAAAGAGGCGCTGTCAAAATCTTATTTGTTTTTTGCGAAAATCGAGGACTAAAACGACGCATGGACTAAATTTGTGGTTGGCAGGGCTCCCAATAAGACACGATTGTGACACTGCACAGCGTTTTTTGTTGTTTCCGCAGTTAATTTCTAATGTTTCCCAATTGCACTGCTCTATTTATTTATGATTATTTCGATTGGAATGCAAAAGCGTATGACTGATGATATTTTCATTTTGCATACTGATCATGCTCATGATGGCTGTAGTGTTGATATCGATCAAATGGAAGGTTAAATTGTTTAATGAGTCTCGACGAATAAAATCAATGTTCTTTTGATGAGTCATTTAACTTGCGATCAATAGAAAATGAAAAGAAACGAAATTGATCAGTGACCCTTTAGCGAACAAGGGGTCACTTTTTATTTGTGCCATTCGTCATTTCTTAATAATTTTGTTTTTCTTCCAATTTGCACACATTGTTTTGCTGCGTCAGTGTCTGTAAAGAGCGTTTAAACAAGATCACTGTCATTATCTCCACATACATATTTCTCGTATTCAAATTGTTTTTCGTTCATTATGCATTCGTGCTTCGACCTTAGTTCATTATCACCTTTTGTTGTAGATGTTGTTTTATGCGTACAAACTCAAAATACTTCAAATAAGAATATAACATACTTTAGTGTTCACACGTCCGGCTTAAAAGAAGTTAGAATGTGCTCTGAGTTTGAAAAGCAAGATCAAAAACGAATTTCTCTTTTGTTTGGTTCGTTAAGGAAAAATGCCAATGAACTTTGTAAAATAAAGTTTTATACTCGTGCTGCGATCAAAATTTTTAAACTGAAATTTTGTGTTTCCTTTATAAAAGGCCCTATCGTTTGTTGCTTAAAACTAAGGTAGAATCTGGGCACAAAGCAATGAAAGAACTAGCCAATACAAGTAAAACAATAATATTGTCATTAACAATCGTAATAAACGTTGGATTTATGATTATTAGATGTACGAGTATGAAGCGCAAGGAAAAGTATATGATCTTCAAATAACATATCTCCAACATATGACCATACTATCAACATAATACTAAGTGCATCTTATATGATTAAAATTTGTAATAGGCTTCCCGATGGCCATACAATTATTGGAAATGCGTACGCCGCAATTGACGCCTTCATATTGTGTTTGGAAGCTTTTTGGTTAAATGCTTTGCAAACATCTCGTTTTAAGTCTACTGATGAGTTGCTTAACAGCAACGAAATGTTGGACATGTAAACAGCTAAAACCCAAACACAAATAACAAATTTAATTGGGAGAATATTTTTATTTAATTTAAAATAATATATAAATAAAACTGTTGACGACGGTGAGATTTATGAAGCCATGTTTGATTAGAGTTCATTGCTGATAAAAATGCTTCTCATATATTATCCCTCCTACATGTGTATGTGTTCTATTATAAAAAAATGGGCAACGGAACATGTTCTTTTCTAAATATGTTGCACATAAAGTATGTTTTGCACTCAACTTCATTTCAGGGTTAGATAATGCCATCTTTGTTAAAGCGTTTATTCTGTTTATTTTTGTATGCAGTTAATAAAAAAAAATTATAGATTTTAATGAATTCCGAATGACAAGTCTATGTTAAAATCGTTGGAAATTGTCTTTCCGGATCCTAATCTCAACGTATTCATCACTTCTTTCGAAGCCTTTCTTCACTACTTGACCTCACCTTGAAATCATCACAGACTCTGCTTTATGATTTTTCAGATTTGTTCTAAGTTACGAGCATTATTTATAAATTAGTTGCTTCCAACTTTCGGACAAATGGCATAAACATGCAGCCCATACGAATTCACGCGCATACGATATATGAAAACTTGTACTTGATACCAACCATTAATTCCCAATACGATCTCAGAAATATTCTTGGCAAGAAACAAGGTGTGTGAATTTACGTATGTACGAGTGTCTGCAGTTGATATCTGAAAACCCATACACACATATGTACACACATTTACACACACTCACACTTACACAAACACTTCATTTAATTTTGTATTGAGTCGGTAAATTACTGGGAAAAAAACATATTATTGTATGATTTTTCTTGCTTTTTCTTTAAGAAACTTGTACAAACTGAAACAAATATTACCATATTCGTGGCACAAATGAACAATGAGAAAATCAAAAACGAAACGAAAAACCTTAAAGGAATTCGTATCTTCTTCATTTAACAGACGAAATTCGATCAACCATGAAGTTGTTCGTTTATTTGATTGTAGTTTTCAATACGATTGTAAATTATTTAAATGTATCTAAACCAAAATTTCACATGTCGATCACGTATCGAAGCTGTTCGAATACAATTGTATACACAAGTATCGTGCCCATCAGGGATACGCGTGCAAGTCACCAGTTAAAGTTGTGATCAAAACAGTACAAGTTTGTATTGATGTTCGTGTAATCTTCTCAATTTTATCTGAATCTGAATCTGTATCTGAATCAAATTCAGATATTTTGATTGGCATATGAAAAGTTTGAGCCTTATTGCGTTTGTTTTAAATAGTTTAACGAAGAAGTACCGAAAGGTCCTTATACGAAACGAAAAGTGCGTGCAGTGTTTCCCAATCGACGTAAGCCGTGCAAATATTTTTTTCAATTACGTTAATTATCGAGCCAAAATAAATCAGAGTGATAGGGCCGTGACTGCAAAGACATTATGTAAATCAAAGAATCATATTTTGTGTATTCAATATTTCCTAATAAAGCGATTTTTGAGTTTTTTTTCTTGAAAAGTCTTGAAAAATCAACAATTTCTGAGAAACTAAATTGAAAAATTTTGAATTATTCATGGAATAAAATTCAGTGCTATAAATTAAAGAAATAATTTCTTTAAGTTTTTTCTTATGAATATTCCACCAAGTGAAATTTATGTGAAATACAAAAACAAAATTTTTAAAATATTAAATTTAATTTTGTGTGGGAAATGAAATTCAATTTAAAATTTTTAAACTTTGTAAAATTTGTAAACTATGAGAAACAAAAACAAATTTTTAATAATATTTTTTTTCGTTTTTTCCCCAAATAAATTTCACTGGAGACGTGATTTATTTTTCTCACGATTTTTATTTCTCACGATTGTGAGCGTAAGCCCAACAACCACGATATTGACGATCGTCAACGTAGTGCAACTACTTTTGTGATCATTACTGTGTGGACATTTTTTACGAGCGTATGTTTGCGCTTATCTTTTTTATGAAATGAAATACCTCAAAATGTAAACTTTTTAAAGAAATTAAAGCTAAAGATTCATTCGTTGTTCAATATTAATTCTGCCAAGGCTTATAAATGTTTATAAATCTTTTCGATTCGAGATGGGCTTGGCTCTTTTGTATGCTTGTACGGCATACATATGCATGTATGTATATGTATATGCACATACCTACTTATATACATGGTTATGTGCAGGAATATTTACGCACGTATGTGTGTGTGAGCGTATAACATATCTGCTGTTATTATATTTATATCAAGAAATCGTCGATTTTCATACACTTAAGTGGCAGTTTTAACATTTCTTAGTTGTATTTTGCTGTTGTTTTGATTTCGTCATCGGAATCATTATGAATATGAGCAATTCGATTTAAGGGCGCTTCGTTTGAGGGCATTTATTTGATGTTGCTTGTGCAATAAGCTTGAAAACATTGTGCGCTTAAATGAATAAATTTCGACCAGCATGAATGAGTTCATCAAAAGAGCTTCTATTTCACAAACACTCAGGGTGTAGGGATTTGAGTTGTAAAATGTTTTTGAATTTCAGGTAAAACAGTCTTGATGGAAATGTAGGCCATTTAATGTTTTAATTCAGGAAGTGTGTGTAATTAATTTGCTTTTATTTACAAATAGCCATTCGTTGGAATTTATTGTCATGTGATCGAAATTCTAAATGTGAACTGTAGCTTGTATCCTCTGTTACGAACAATTTTTATATGTTCTGATCTATTTGATAAAAACCCTTTTCTGTTTTCATTGCACTCTGGCCGTAGTGGTAAAGTATTATTGAAGTGGTTTATTTTTAAATGTCGATAGAACACGTGCGACATTTTGTAGTAATTTAATGGTATCGTCTCCCCCAACCACTTACTCGTTACCCATAATAGTGTTTTATTGAAAATACAACAAAAACTATTTTCCAAATGTTTTCACACGGTTGGTTGGTTGCCTACAAACGCTCACGGAAAAATAATTTTTGTTGATCTTTGCAATGTTTCCATGGTAATTGATCGTGGTGGTATTAAGTGAGCGGAATGATAAATTGCAACAGTTTGAAATCCCAAAATATATTAGAAGCCCTTGCAGCTTTTACAACGAAAACTTGGGGAATAGAGAAAGTTGATTGTACAATGTTGAAGAAACGTTTAATAGTGCTTAAGAAATAAATTTTTAATATGAAATGAGGTGAGAACATTACATTTACTAGTACATTCGTTCCTATACATACCTAATCATTGTATGAATTTGTGTTCATCGTTGATGTCATGTTTAAAATTCACGGTGCATTTTCAAAGTGTGCATGCATGTAAAATAGTTGTACGGTAACAAAATGCAACCAATAACCCACTCCAATGCAAAGTGTGTATTCACAGAGTGAATACATATACATGTACTATATACAGCCGTGATCAGAGATATAGCGCAGTTTCCTAATAATTTTACTTTTAATTAAATTGAATAAGCTATTTTTTTTATTGATATATTCCCCTTGTTTCCTGCTAATAAACAGCATGTAAAGGATCGAAAGTTAAAATTTTAAGCTGAAGAAGCAAGAAGTATTTAATCCAATATGAAATTTAGTTCTTTAGCGCATAACAAATATTCTTTTTAAACGTTTCTGGTAGAGTTTTAAAGAATGTTGGCCAAATCCATGAGCACATTGTTATTTACGTTCGTTTGTTTGACGTACTTAGTACGGAACACTGTGTGTTCACTGTTGTGCACTGTGCAAAATAATTTCTTAATATATGACAGCAAGCAGTAGTACAGACTGTGCTTCTGAATCTTTTAAAATTATATTGGTAGAGTTTATTTACGTATTTAATTTGTTATTTTTATTTAATGCTACGATAAATTATGTTGGCAAAACCGAAAAAGCTTTTAGACTTTTATGGTGCTTTGTTGCTGATGGTTGTATGTATGTTGTCTGTATGAAAGAACAATAACAACAACATTACAACAGAAAATAGAAAACACAAACAGTAAGTACCCACTCCACAGCACTCCATTCCTCAACAGTGATGGTGCTGTATCAAATCTAGCAACATACTCGTACAGCTGTTGCCTGTTTCTTGCTTGCTGCTGTGTTTTTGCCATTTTCGTTTATAAAATGAAACCACTGACCATAACGGTGCAACAGGCTTTTTGAAACATGCTCTTATATGCGAAGAAGACATTCAGTTGCACCATAAAGTTGCGGGTGATCTTGTCGGATTGTATGTTGTCCATCGTGTACATGTGTGAGTGAAAATCCAATCTCACCTGAGCACACTATGCATCCAAGCTCACCCAGTGAACATTTACAGATACCATCGGCCGTTTGCATAAGCCGTGGTGTGTTAAAAAATGGATTGAGTTATAAATATAAAAGGAATAGTGATACAAAAGTTCCAAAAATTGTCATGTTCTTGCATATATCCTTAATAAAGCACACACAGCAACATTGTTTTGGCTGATAAAGTTCAATAAAATGTTCATTGGGTAATAGGTATTGTGTGTGGCTGTGTGTGACTGTGTGTTTGCTGTACATACGTGCACCAAAGGCCAAATATAGTATTGACGGAAAGTCATACACATCGCTCCTTGTTAAAGTTTCATGTAACCCCATTAACAACAGCTGGCTTAAATAAAACAATCCGATCACAAAATGGAACTCAGTGTCCCATCTGTGCATTTTTATAAACACATTTTATCTGTACCGATTCTGAAATAAAAACAAATAATTTACAATACAAAGATTTCAATTGTCGGTCAGTTATTAAAACGTTTAAAAACTTAATATCTTTTGTTTTTGATTATGAGAAAAAAAAACGTTGACAAGTTTAACCTTCACATAAACACACACGTACAAACTGACTTTACACATATAAATGCGCACAGTGGCCCATTGTTCGTATGTAAAAAATGTGCAATGATCACGCGCTCAACAAACAGTCAAATCAATTTGAAAACTTAAACAAATAAATAATTGTATGTACATGTGTATGTGTGTGCAAAAGTTAGTGTGTAGTTTTCAGCTCAAATACAAAGAAATGAACAGTAGGGCCGAATTATGCATCCGTTATTTGCTTGGCGGCACATCCAGAATTGTTGGAAAATTTTCTCACGTGTGCATCTCAATAGCATCGTTTATCTATTACTGCTTTCATGTATGTATCTGTGTGTGAATATGTGTATAATTGTTTGCAAATGCTCTTTTTTTGGTTTTTTCATTCTAGTTGAAAAAATCGCCAATCAAAAAGACATTCGTCTTCAGTTCATTTAATGTCACGGCCGCAGGGACCAGTGAGGTTTCCGTCTAGCTCGCTATCCTGAGAGCAATTCTCAGCGGGTTCCAACCCTTCTCATTGGGTGCACCGTACACCAAAAAAATATATAATTCGAAAGATATTTTAATTTGGAACCAAAAATATAAAATTAATACATTTGATAACAATGAGCCAAAAAAAAGACTTAATTACGACGGAAGTGCACAAGAACTGATCGATCATTCCGCACTTAAATCCAGTGTTGGTTTGTTGTTCATTGACTTTAGCCGGGAATAGGATGTAATAATACGAAACAATAAAATTAAACTTAACATCTAGATTCGTTAGGAATAAATGCAATAATTTTAGGCTCACCCGTCTGTAATCGATTTCAATGCATTTTTGGGAAAGCAATCAACATAATAATGTTAATTAAATTGTAATTTAGTGAAAATGAACTCTATAAGTGAAGGAAAAACTCCGCAAATCGCCAAAAAATATTTGAAATTCAGTAATTGATCTGTCAAGGAAATATCTAAACCAAGAATTTCAGTTTTCAGCATGAAATGTCCTTAAGTGTACAATATCGGTATCTGGGGGGTTACTCTCTATTGCGATGCGTAAGCTAGTTCGATGCGTTTGATGTTTTGTTAGCGCAAGATATTTGGTTTTAACGAACGATTTTGACAATTACAGAGTGCATTGAAGCCAGATTTGCGAAAGTAAAAAAATGCACATAAACTCAATAAAGGGTACCAATTATCCAAATATGTACCATTTTTCTTACGCATCGCATACGCATCGCAATAGAGAGTAACCCCCCTGCAAAAGTTAAGAAATTTAATATCCAATTTCTCCGTAAGTTTAGCTCTTCATATAAAAATTAAAGAAATAAAGAATTGGATGAACACTTTAGCGAAACCCATCAAAAATATCAATATGCGAATGTATATGTATTTATGAACGAGTATGTAGTTAAAATTTCTTCATATTTCGCTTTAAAATTTAGAGCATTTTTTATATATTTTTTTAGTTTTAGTTTTTGTCAGTTTAAGTAACACTTTACAATTTTTCAAGCAATCGATGTTTTGTCCCAAATAAAATAAATTTTAGATTTTCATACAAATCGATGCAAAAAACAAGAAATAAAATGCAAATATTGCAGCAATCGTTTAGTTCCTTAAAAAAATTATTATAAAAAATAAATTGATAACTAGTCGTACGTTACTGGCACCACAAATTACTTCCGTTGTAAACGTGTTTTTTGTTCATTCTTCAAATAAATGAACATTTTTGAACACATTCTACCTCATCGCTTCGACGTCTTCTTAAAGGTCTTCTCCATATCAGTACCAGCCAGTCACTGACTGACTGGCTTAAGAAACATTAATAAGAATGTTCGTAATGCTAATGATGTGGATGGAGTCCACACAAGATTATCGTAGACCATACAACAATTGTGCAACATTACAGGTACTAATGCACGTGTATGAATGTATATGTGATGGTTTAATACAAAATCATCATTAATGCAAGTCTAGGAGCTTGTAAGATTTCCAGTTTTCTGGTTAACAACTCAAAATCAAAGAAACCCGAAGAGGCCAGTCTTATTTTGTTTTGTTTTTCTCTCTGCCGGATGCTGTACATTTTCATGGAATTCAAGTATTGGTGAACATAAACATGATCACACACACACTAGATATAAATGAATGGATAGACATGAGTTTCCGGGTAAAAATATGAAATTATTTTCCAATTCTACCCGTAATTAACTGCTGAGATTTAGCCAACGAATTTTGTTCGAAGACAAACTTCATTGATTTCGTAACACTATTTAAACTCCCGGACTAATTTTGTTGATCAATTAAAAAAAAAGAATAAATAATTATAATAATAAAACAAAAGAAATATTTGCTATACTATTGTTCGGAATAGTTTATTCGCTACCCTAATTTGTTTTGCGAACGAAACACATCGGATGCAAAGAACTGATGAACTAAAAAACCAATTCGTAATGTATTTCTGAACAGACGTAAACTGATTAAAAAGCTCGAATAGGACAAGAGCTTTCGATCGCTTGGAAATGAGGCGATGGATAAGATTCGAAAAATGTTATTATTAAACATATGAGAATCCAGCTGCAGTTCCTTATTGAAATTATAAATGTGTAAAATTTGTATGAAACAATAGAAAGGTTCATGTCAAGGTGTTTTAAGTTGACAAGGTGGCCTTACAGCAACAAAAACAAACCTGGAAATTGTAATGTCAAAAAGTATATGAAAATACTTGAGGTGTGCACGAGGACACACACATCCAAAGAGATTCAGATGTCAAAAAGGTATCGATTTTAATATCGGTACCTTTTGTTGTTGCAGTTGTTGCCCTAATAACGCCACCTTGATTCATATCGAATATGAGTTGTTTGCTGTGTTGTTTGTATAAATGTTTTCTAATCATACTATGATTATATATTTGTAGTTCTTGCATGCCATTTGATAGTTTTTGGTATAAGAACACTAACGCTTCTCTATTTTGATGGCACTAGCACCATAGAGACAGAGAGGCAACACATAAAAATTTTGTTATAAATTCATTTATGCAAATATTTCGACATCAATTTGTGTGTCCTTTCCAGGGACGTTGTCGGTCATGAGTTAACAATTTATTGTCTTACTGTAACTTAGGAAGTCACTTGGAACGCAAAGATTTCTAATTCAATTCCCTCTAAATGTTGTTGCTGGGGAAATGAAAAATATTTCAATTTAAATTTTTCTAGTGGCCTTATCAGCAAGTTCTTTACAGAGAATTTCTTTGAGATAATCTATTGATCTCTGGAAAGATTTCTTAAATGGCTCCATCGGTTCAATAATCATTCGACTTTTTGAGAACAACATCTAAAAGGAAAAAATACGTATCGGAAGTGACGACAAAAGGCATAATGTAGCACGAAAAGCGATAATCTCAGATCAAATAAATTTCATTTAATTTTACATACGAGTACAAATCGTATAAAAATTTTGCAAGGGACATATTTTAGAATTTTTTTTGTAACTGAGATCAAATGCTGTCGTCGTTTTAAAATTGTTGAACTCCTCAGTTACTTTTATTGTTGCATGCGATACATTTTTATTTATATTTTATTTTAATACAATTTCAATGGATGAGGTGAACGAGCATGGGTACTGATGAGGTGCGTGTTGAGACTGAAAACTATCGCATTAATTAAAATCAGTTTCAATTCCTAATGGAAAACTGAAAGAAAATTTAACTTAGACTTATACGAGTATTTTAATGCAGGAAGTGGGATTTTAGCGTACTACTTGCGATGATTTGGCCCTAAGGGCTGGAAAAACCAATTACTTTTTTTGTGGATAAATAAAGGAAGAACAAACTTTAAAAGTGACGAGTATTTACTTAAAGGAAGTTTATTTGGTTTTTTACTCCAATTTGAAGGATTTTTTATTGTGCCTTTTTTATTAAAAGAAAAAAATATTGTGTATCGTAAGAATTTTTGGGTTCAAAAGTTAATATGACTTTCGTCTACATAATTTTCTGTCTTTCTTACATACATGTGCACATACATATGTATAAGTATATAAATGTAAATAGCTTTTATGCAGAGTATATAACGCACATACGTATGTATGTGTATTTAAATTGAAAAAGAGATCGTTATACTTATACGAGTAGATGATTATGGCAGAGCAAAGTTCAAGCCAAAAGGCAAATAATAAATAATTGATCATGATGATCGGGGTTTGGAACTCCAATTTTTCTATAATAATCATTGCGTGTTGAAGAGCGCTCCCGATAAAACAAAAATACAAGAAGTTTTTTTTAATAACAAAATTAAATATTAATTAAGCAAAACGATCAGTGTTTATTTGTTCATATACTTATGTACATAAATTACAACGGAAGTTGAAATGAATTAACTTTTTTATCGAGAATATAATTTTTGTTGTTGATATTTATAACGAAAACATTTGGCATGAAAGTATTGTAAATTGTTGGCGGATTTATTGGCCAAGTAGTTGAAAGGAGGAATAACGGCTTTTCACAAATCAATGACTGTCAAGAAGAATGATTTCGTACGAGTTTTTCTGCAAGTCCTAAAATGGTTAAACAAATTAAGGAAAGCTGCAGTTTTCTTACAGATCACACTGTCTCCTGTTCTCTTCACACACAATCACACAAACACACACATATACAAATATGGTCATATAAGCCACGACTTGGTGGATCTGATACCATATAGACACAATGAATCTGCTATGACGTTTTTAATTAAAAACAACTTCTTAAAAAAGGAAAAAGGCATGATTAAACTACAGAAAATGATGATACTCGTAAAGCAATAACAACAATTTAGTTAAACCAAAAGTATGAAATGAATCAAGTCGGAGATTTACAGTTTCAAATGTTTAACCACAAATCACTACCAGTGAAGAAAAAAAATATATGTATATCGTATCTGACAGCCTTCTTACATTATTGTACATACATACGCCTGTACACATTTATCGCGCATAGATTGTGACGGCTACAGATCAATGGCTGATCTTTCATAAAGAGCTGGCGAGTTGAAAAGATCGTTTTGCTTTCGAATGTATTTGTTGTAACTGTAATAAAAACTTATAATATAGACCCTTTTTCAGTTTTCTGCTTGGAATTTAAGCAATAACAAAAGTCAAATAGAAGTCCAATTGTTAAATACTAGAAATCATGCACGCATACATACATGTACATATATTTACATATTTATGAAAGTTTTCAAACAGATCAAGTGATTTTTTGTCAAGGGTTGCCAGCTCTTAAGCAGAATGGCAAAATGCAAACTGTTTTTCTATTAAAATGAGGATTTTTCACACTCCCTTTTCAACATGATCATCACAATCATCACATGCAGTTTAAATATGCGTTGCATAAATGCCTAATGCTTTTTTATTTATTAAATATTTGAAATATTTTCCCCCGGTTTGGTATTTGGTGATTCGACATTCCTTTTCAAATCGCCCAAATTTGTGATAACACTTGACTCTTTAGGCAGATAATCTTTGTTTTCAAAGTTAAAACCCCACAAAGTACTTTTTCCATAAACTGAACTCAATTACACTTTCAATGAATTTGCGTTCCAAGAAAACTGGCAAAATAAGAATCCAACCAACAAAAACAAATTCAAAATTACGAATAAAATTCAAGTAACTTTTCGATTGCATAAGCAATAATTCCAGTGTCTATAAAGAAAGTGCTGACTGGCTTAACCGTTCGCTGGCAAAAGTTAATAAATAAAAAAATATATAGACATATCCATACATATATGTATGTGTATATGTTATGTATAAATTGCAATAACTATTTGTATTCGTATACATTATGACATTGTTTTTGTAAGAAAAAAATTTTGTAATAAAAAATTAATGCCAGATAAAAAAATTTGTTCTACTTACATACGAGCAAACACACATATACATACACATGTACATATATGTATGGACATATTGTTGAACGGGCATGTTGCACAAGCGCATGGCCATACAGCCGTACATATGAAAACATTTGTTGTTAAGTATCGTGTGCGTGAGAATATTTGAGATGTGAAAAACATATGTATTTATGCAGCCGATATCTGAACAGACAGACAGTAAAATTTTTGAAGCTGTTGTTGTTGCTCGCATACATACATAACATATATAATATGTATATACGTACATACATACATACTTGTTATATTATCATAATTTCCATATGTGTAAGTACGTAACAAACAATATGATCATATAAATACAAACATGTGTGTGTGTGTGTGTTTTGTATAAACATTTTCGAAATTTTGTATCCTATGATACGTTTGTTGTTGCCTATTTGCATGTGTTTAAATACAATGAAACAGCATCGCATCGATTGTTCTTTGGATGTCTTTCGGTATTGAGGGAAATAATTCCTATTTCTTTTTTACGGAAAATATGACATCCTTGAGAATTAGTTTTTATTTAAGATGAAATATTAAGTTGAAATATTTTTAATTACAAGTACTTACATACATATACATATGCATGTATGTATGTACGTAGAGTTGAAAATTAATTCATTCAATTTTTGTTTACATTTTTTTCCACTTGAAGATTTCAGCTTTAATTTCAGTGTCGTGAGAATTTGTATGCTTTTCTGCTGCTGGATTTATATTTTTTATATCTTTCGCATATGAACGAACATCGTGTGAATGAATACATGATAAAACATAAAATATATAAATACTGTCAGTTGAATCTGTTTGGCTTCATTGCAACAGCGAAAGTAACAATTGCTGAAGCAGAAAACAAAAGCAGTTTTTAATATACGAGTAGAGTTAACTTGGCTTAAATGACAATAACATATTAAGCAAAATTGTTTAGCAAATAATTTCGTGTTGCAAACTGCATTTCCGAAATTCGTACCCGCTCTTAAACTCAAGATACATAAAAGACGTACTTGTATGTGTGAATACATTGTATATTCAATCCAATCGAATCATTAAACCCAAAAAGGCCACCTCACACCCGTTTTGAAGATTTCATTTAGGACCGGAATATATTTTGAGGATTTTTTTTGCTATATCAAAAATTCGCGTTAGAAGTGATTTCATGGGCGAAAATAACAACACAAACACACAAATAATATTCTATGAACTTTAAATTTATTGAAATTACGAGTGATAACTCTGAACTGAACTTCCCATTTATTTATTTTTTTATTTATGAGTGTAGTTTTCTGCGGTAAAGTCTGTCTGTACGCATGGATCGTTGAAATCTTTGATGTGGAAAGCTTAGCCAAAAAACAAAGAGAAAAAAAACAGTAGAACCCAAGCAAATGATGACCACTCCATCGCTTATTCGTATACGAGTACATATTTTTCATTTTATTTTTGCTAAAATTCCATAAATTTATTTTTTTATTTATGTATGTATGTGTGACTTAAAATTTTTCTAATACAAATCCTCTCACAGATTTTTTAAGAAGCAATAATAAAATAATTTTATTCGTTATAATTATTTTAGATTTATAAAAATTTAATAAATTTACAATAATTCTGTACCCAATGCGCTTCTTTACTTTAGTCGAGTGATTTTGTCTAAAAAATCATTAATGAACGAATGACATTTATTTACAACAATAAGTATGTATTGATAAGATGTACGTGTCGGCGGATATGTATAACTAACTTTCACGGCAAATTCACTGGAAGTTAAAGCTAAAAAATCTCTATATCCACAGTGGGTAGGCAGGAGCTAATATGGATAATATTTACTTAATAGCATATTCTGATAAATTTTTTTTAAATTCATGATTGAACCAAATTCCCGGTATGTAAATCGTAAAAATACTCATTTGAAATTTTAAAGCAGTCAGTAACTCATTTCCTCAAGTTCTGTCAACAGCTGTAGACAAATTTTGCCAATTCTTGTATGATCAGAAATGGTTGTTATGAAAAGAGAAAATAGTAAAATCCAACAATAAGCGAAAAGCTGTTGTTCTTTCAGCAGAACAACATGGCCTGTTAGCTGTGTTACAAAATGCACGAAACTTCACGCCTGGCCAACGCCATCAAACAAAGGAGTCCAGCATATAAAAAGGTTACAAAAGCAACATATAAAATGCGACATATACTCGTAAACATATCAAATGTATAGTCAATTTTCAAATAATTATCAATGCGAGCCGTCCGTCCGAGCGAGTACATATATTATTAAATACTTTTATGTATTCATCTTTAAAACACTGAATAAATAATCTCAGTTTTATTTAGTGGCAACTGAATAACCTAGATAAATTTGAACGCGATTATGTCAAAAGATGATCCTCAATAATCGGCTTTTTTTTGGTTCCAGACTCATTAAGAAACAGACTTTTCATATGCTCGTACATACTGTGTCTCTGACTTGGCTTCGTTCTAATGAAATATTATTTTGAAATAGCTCCACATAATATTTTGAATTTGAACTGAAATAACATAAGCAAGTCCCGGTATAGAGATCATGATAACCTTTAAGCGCAATCACATAAAATGTTGATAATAAGTGTTAAACAGAATTATTTATTATCATTTTTTCCAATTCCTGGCACTGATCTCTTCTTTCTATCTGAATATGTGCTTATACAGTAGCAAAACAAGAATACATTCACATTCAAATGTTCATGAATATTATTTTTCAGTATTCAAAAAAATTTGCTTCAGCTTAAAATAAAAATAAAAATATTTGTATTATCACTTAAACAGCGTAATTTAAAGCTGATCTGTGCACATTGTTTTAAATGAGTGTCTGTTATTTCTTAACAATTTCTAAATTGAAAACAAATATGTACACGTTTAAATCTTCCAGCGTTCCTCTATGAGTTTTTGTACTTTTGTTTCGAGATAGATAGAGAGAAAGAGAAACACCATAATTTGTTTTTCGAATATGAGAGCAAAGAGTTTGTGACCACTAGTTCAGACAAAACCCAATGAAGATCTGTCAGCAAGTCGCGAACTAATATAATATGACTTGGTTAATGAATGAACTAAAGTACTGCCAGTTTTGAGAATGTTAATATTTGCGCTATTAGTGGCGCACCAAACCAGTTCAATGAGTTTTCAAAATCAAAATCTAGTGGCAAGTCTTGCATTCAGCTGAGTATGACCTGTGTTATCATTAACTTTAAGCGATAAATTGAACAAGATCTTTCAAAATTCCAAAGAGTATGTGTTAAAGATGGCGTATTATACTTGCACTCTGCTCACGTGATTGGCGAGAATGAAGCAATATTACGTGTGACCACGTAATATTAACGTGACCAGTTATAAATGATAAATTCGATATTATCCTAATATGTTATATAAATTTTCAAAAATGTTTCAGGACATATACATATCATAAAGGGGGAACTGAAAATATTTATTTTCAATATAGAATTAAATTAAAATATGTTAAAAATGGCCACCTTCTACAACTATTAAGTGCTTTACGAGCTGCATTTTCTATATTTGTAGTTGCAACCCAATGATAATGAATTGTTAAAGAAAAATCTAGAATAAAAAAAGATTTTCTTCTTAAACTTGAGTGGAAAGGGCAAATAAATCTCATGAAATATCTAAGTTAATTTGTATCGTTTTAGTTTGAATCGTACTTTGGATGTTAGATAGTCGGAACGTTAGTGCCAATGTTGTTTTTTTTAACATACATTAATATATTCTTCATTAGGATATATTGTATATTTATTTTTTTTTTTGACAATCGCAATAATTTGTTCTACGGAACTCTAACAACAATGTGACATCTTGTGTTCTTGATTGTGTGTAAGTTAATCTTCATACGAAAGCAAAGAGAAACAGAAATATTCTTTGAAAGAGACTTTTTTCAGTAATAAAATTATTTGCTGTTCAATGGTTGTCTTATACTCGTATGTTGCACTAAGATCAAACTTATCTTTGAGATACTTTTAGAATTAGGTGAGAGTAAGAGACATACAGTCAGAGATTTTCTCTCACCTATATTTTTACACTCTACTAAACCGGTTTGATAATAAATACATATCTTTCAATTTCTTAGTAATTTGAAAACAAAATTAATAAAAAAAAAACAACAATATAAATAAGCCTTTGCTTTTACCATAAAAGTATACGTCTCAAACACTCATACAAACAAAAAATTAAAATACATATGTATCTCGACATGGATGTGCATAAGTACACACACACACACGTACATTTATTAGTATATCTTGCGACCAGTGTTGTCAAAGAAATCGAGGAAAAGCGCAGTGGGCACTTACATGTTACAAACTTATTCTTGCCAGTTAAAACCATGGAAAAGACAGAGACATTCTAACAACAATTACAACATTGGGGCATATTTTTGTTTTTATTTTTTAAATTCAATATACAATAAAATATATACATAATCGTTTTAGTAACAGCGCCAGCGCCTCAGAGGCATTATTGGGACAAGTTGGCAGTCTTATAAGCTTGTGTATACAAACTTTACATGTAATTAAATTACAGCAACATTAAGTAGAATATTTAGTGCAATATGTGGTAAATATACCATGTCATGCAAAAGCTCCCACGTATTGAGAAATATTCTTATCAAATTTTTACGCAATTCCAATGAAGTAACCCATAAATTTTGCTGGGTCGATTCGATTGAATAAATTTAAAGAAAGAAGAAACAGTCTTCAAAGCAGATAAAAGGGAGGAATGGCGCTTCCTTTGCTAAAAACAGTGAAACCGTTTTTACCCTTTTAAAGACAAAAATGGGTTTTTGATATTTTTTAATAACTACAAACTTGATAGGAAAAAGCACACGATCCTGTAAGGGAGTCCCACATTTTAAAATTAGAACGGCAATTAGATTTTTTTATAAACTGATTAACGAAAAAATTCACTATCTTTTTTTCAGAAAAGACAACGTCATAAGTTAGAGCTTTTCATTTTCAAACATTCAAATAACTGACATTCCTCAGTGCTCTTGAGCATTAACAAACGTTTATACAAATTATCGATATGGCCGGTGTTCCCATTATGTTTAACACTTGTTGGACAAACAATCGTTGTGCAACAACAAAACAAAAGCCGAATCTTTTGTTTTAACTGGCTTAAACAAAGCCAAGCCATAGTGGACATTCCAAAATCGACACGCAGCGCATTTGGATGTTCACCTTATAGCCAAGTTATTAAGTATTGCGAGTGCAGCTCAACCTAAATATAAAAATAAGAAAATTAAATGCTTGACCTGCCTCTTTCTTTGAAATTGTTTTCACCATAAGTAAGAAGAAAGGTTTGATTTAGTGCTGCATGATTGTCTGTGACTTCTTCATTTGAGAGATTTTGTGCCAGCCAGCCATCTTTTTGTTTGAACATCATAAAATATTTTTTGTTTTAAGGTTTTGTTAATTCAAAATTTTGATTTTATCAGATTATAAATGATTCTTTATAATTATGTTTCTGTTTCGATTTGATTTTTCGTTGACTGCATGTGATGTGTGATGCAGGGAGTGGGTAAAAACAGGTTTCAAATTAAATTCTTTGCGGTCTCCGTGAATATTCAAATCTTTTGTTAAACAAACCCCTGAGGGTTTTATCGCCATCTTATAATTTTCTATGGAAATAAATATGTACATATATGCTTTTACTTTGTCTATATGAATATGTTGCATGAACTCCTGTTAAAGAATGTCTTAAATGACCGCCAACAAGACAATAATTCATTGGACGCTCGAGTATTTTTGGAATTTTTGTATCTGAAAGTTTTTATGCTCTAGTGTTGCTGTTTGTTTGCAGCGACAGCAATTATCTTTTAGCAAACATGAGGTTATTTTGCAAAAAAAAGCCAGAGATTTGTGTTTCTGACATTATTTTCGTACAAAATGTTTATCTCTGTTTGTTTAAAGTCGCCAAATGTGCATGCATACCCAGTGAACAAGCGGTTTGGATTCCCGTTTCAAAATAGTTTAAAATCAATATTATTCTCAGGTCTTAAAATTTAATTTTAATGTGTCATTTGTGTCACTCACGCTTGATCTTAATTTTTAATAGCTTTATTCTGAACTCGTCCTAATAAATGAATGCCAAACCGATTAATTCTACTTTGAGAATTTTAGGATATTGTTAAATTAACATCTCGAGTCATAATTGTCATTATTCATATTTCTTCGATAATGACTTTGAAAGCCTTTAGATGACAATATCTTTCTCCTGAATTAATAACTCAACAAAATTTTCAAAAGCAATATACGCCCTCGTGTCATCTATTTGAAATTGTTATTGTATGGAGTTAATCAATCTGGTTATTCTTAGAAGCATACAATTAATTTTCAAATAAAAATGTTTTGCTTTCGTCTTTATAATTTTTCTTCAAACTCTTATTTCAAACCTCTATATATTTATTACTAAAGATGATAAAATAAAAATGTCAAACATTTGATTTTGTGTTTGTTGGGTATAAATTAAACATATAAAAAAGGCATAAATAAGCCATGGGTCCAATAACAATGTTAAACATGAATTTCATGTACAATGTCACTTCACAACAGTACACGCAGAAAAATTTATTGATCAATTGCAAAAAGCTTCATTCTGCCGTGGCCCGTTATGGGCTATAAGTGCAATATAATTTTTTTTTATATAACATAGGACCGGATATATATATATATATATATATATATATATATATATATATATATATATATATATATATATATATATATATATATATATATATATAAAGGCTCAACGTCACGGCTGGGCAGGTCATTTTGCGCGCTAAAGTCGTACTTACACTATGATATTAGAAACACTAGACGAAGAGGACGTCCACGAACTAGGTAGAAGAACTGTGTTAAAGACGATTTAAGGATAATGTTCATTCGAAACTGGCAACAGAAGGCTGTACATAGAGAAGATTGGAAAATAATTATCGAACAACTAAAGCCCACCTCGAGCTGTAAAGCTATTTGGTGATGAAAATTATTACATTTGAAAACATTATCCCGATAAATTAATAATTCTATACAAATATTTAATAAAATTTATCACGATATATATATATATATATATATATATATATATATATATATATATATATATATATAATCGTCCATATACAAGTTAGTCTCTTTTTATCTCCTGCTCCTAATAGCATTGGATATGGACTAAAACAGTAATATTGGCTTTATATAGAATTCCCCATTCGCAAATTTCCAAATGCATTAAGAATTGAAAGAATCTCAAATGAATGTTTTTGGTGGGCTCTTGGAGAACAATGTTTTAATTGTTTTTGTCAAATAAATAAATAAATTATTCGTAGGTGCTGAAATGAAAGATATTTCTTTCGGTACATTCAAAATACATTTATATTTTTTATGTTCATTCATGCCACAGATAAAACTTGCAGAAACTTATGTTTGTTTGCCGTTGAAAAGTGAGCGTTTTATTTTTCTTTTTTATTTGTACTGAAGAGATCATCAAGTAGAAACAAAAGGAGGAGTAGACCTTCTAGTTAATCTTGGTGTAAAAGAAACCGAAGATGACAACCACAGCATGAGACCTTAAATGCATAAATGCTAAGGTTGCAATAAACAGCATTCCAGCGGTAAATCAAGAAGCTTACTAAGGATTCCACCAACCACAAATACAATGAGCAACATCAACAGCGTGGCTGGAGAAACTTTTTTGTACTCAAACAGCGTTTGCTCACGCTGAAGTTGGAAATTTCATAGCGATGCCAAACTCTAGATAACGACTGAAAAAGTAACTTCTTTTATGGCATGATTCCTAAAGGGCTTAAAACATTTTGTTAAATGATGACCGCAGTCAAACATAAAAAAATAAGTCGTGCTTTTTCCATTGTCTTATAACAATAGTTGAGAAGAAAAAGCATCGCTTAAACTAAAACCAAAATCAGGTAAATCGTGCTAATTTGTTACTGTGAAAAACTTTTTTGGTTTTTGTTTGTCACTTTAAGGCACAATATAATTAATGGTGATGACCAAAAGAAAAAGCATATGCACATATGCACAGAAAAGGCTTAAAAATTTGCAGAAAAAGAAAATTAAACACAACCGTTGAAACAACATCAACATTATCTTGTAGCAAATACATAAATTCCAAGGAACCCGTATCAACAACCTTGAAGTTGTGGTTCTTGGTTACGTACAATAAACTAAGAAAATATTTACAACATGTATTAAAACCAATATAAACTCCTGAGCCAAACATTAGTATTATATTTATTAACTTTGTGAGAAAAAGAACTTACAAATTTAAAAAAGCATATTTTAATGCCACTTAAGCAAAATGCCAAGTTGTATACGAAAATGGAGACAAGTTACAACCGCACACACATACACACATACACACACAATTTCTCTTTCACACACTAACAATGCATACATTCAAAAACCACAAACGACCTCAAGTCTTTGGCCGAGGTTGTGATTGAAGTGGATTAAACATGATTTTAGCCAAAGTAGAAAAGCATCAGCCCATCTCAAACATCCCTGAGCTATCCCGCCATCAAAGTACGTCAGGCATCAAACAATTTGACAAACAAACTTAAATACGTACACATACTCGTACATACGTATTTGTCCCTACAACATACCAGCAATTTTACTACAAACACTTGAGTTGAATAAACACATGTACACGACACGACAACGCAGATCACTCCAGAAGCAGAATTTCAATATAGGACTTGGCCACGTTTATCGTGTCTAAATCTCTAGATTAAATGGCATAGAGGCCAATATTTATGTGATTATTGATAGCAGCGTTGCCACATTGCTACTAATTATCAAGAAATCCTTTCGTTTTAGAAAGGAATTCTTACAGATAATTCTACAAGGACAAGTGTGAACATTTATTTAGTCCACAAAGCATACAGAGGAAACAAAAAACAATTCGGAGCTTTTATTGTTGCTTGCAATATTAATATGTGAAGGAACGAACGAACGAACAAACGAAAGAAATTTATAGAAGCAGGCAGATATTAAAACATAATTTTTTCGCATTTACAATTGTAATGTGTGTGGTTTTTTTATTTTGTTGATTTTCCTCCATTCTCAACAATAGTGCGATCAGCTGATTTTTTAAACCTTCATCTCTGCTTTTTGATTTAAGTGAGGCTATAATGAAATAAAGATTTGATTTCGTTGACGAAGTTTCTTTTGTATATTCATGGCAACAAACATATTTTTATAACGAAAATAATAAATTTTTCTAAACTTATTGCAAAAGTATGAATACAACGCTATAAGAATATTCGGAACGTCAACGAAATAAAATTTTTTATATAAGATCGTGAATAAGTCCTTTTTAATTGGGTAATTTTGCTTTCCCTCATGTGAAATATTGAGTTTCTCTTGTGGCAACGTGATGTTGCTGACGAGAAGAGCGAAGTGAAGCCAACTATCGTTATGCCACGAGCACTTATGCCCAAAACAATGCTCGTAAGTATACACAGTCATGCTCGTACTTAATGCAGACGAGACCAACCACTTGCATAAATCCAACAACAAACTCATCTAAATACATAAATGTGCAACACAATAGCATTAGTAGGGTTCCCATAAAAGGAGGTTGGATCAAAAGGTCCTTGTGTGTGGTTTTCAAAATGTACTTAGAAATTCATAGTTGAAATCATAAAATAGGTAAAGCAAAACATGCAAAAGTGCCTGGGCCTTTTTAATGAAAGCGACTTTACGACTTTCATGCGGTTAATGTTTGTTCCCTTTTAATAAAATATCTTTGCAAAAATTTTCATATATTCTGGATTGACTTTCTTATACGATGTAATTGCACAAAACAAATAAATTATAGTGTTTCAGGTGGTGTTGATAACACAAATGTTCGCTCGACATAAGAAATTCGAATTCCACCCAGACTATCACTTGTTATATGGTATTGTTGTATTTGTTGTTAAATTACTCATAACGCCATCTGGTTGGGAAATAAACTTGGGAATATCAATTCATTGACAATATATATGTTGTTGCCATCTTAATATCGAAATCTTTCGTTATTGATTTGGTTGGAAGTCATGTTAACGAAATCCGAGAAATAATAGAGGACTAAAATAAAAGGAAATAAACAAATCTCGTTACTAAAACTATGATTTTCAAGACAAATTAAGTGGAGATGCAGTGACGACTCCATTAAAATAAATTCATACAGAATCCAAATAAAGCAAAAGCTTAACAACTTTAAATGTGGTAGAAACCAAGGGAGTTTTTCTTAAAAAAAAACGGGATGTCCCTAATGCACACATACAAATTCCAACAAAACTGTCGATACTGCCAAAGATAAAGATCATCATCCCAACCATAGTTTGAGTACGTATACAGAGACCCCTCGTACAACGTGCTCTTGTAAGACAATACAAATGTAAAAGCGTTTCTTAACACATTTAGATGTAGAGTGCATTAACACAACTTCAAAATCAATGAAGTATTTCTTTACAAATACTTTATGCAAGATTTAATCTTTTCATCATGCTATCGAAGGGAGCTCTGCTTCTGTTTATGTTGCTGTTGTTTTTGTTGTTGTTGATATGCATTTGTTTTATGGCAAATGCATTAAGCAATGACGAAACATTTGATAAGCACTTGGAAGAAATACTCGAAAGTATAAACGTACAAATACACTCTCATATTACCAATACCAAATGCAATAAAACAATATGCATTAAGTGCACAAACACACGAGCAAACATTTTGAATGTTCGTTTGCAAGAAGATATTGACTTGGAACAATCGTTTTAACTTCCAAAAGGATTGTTTGCCATCATTATGCTCAATGCTGTCGGTATTATCATGATCATGATCATTATTTACTTCGTGATGATGATGTGAAACAACAATCTCTTCGTTACTTATAATAGGAAAGTAACGAATATGTTAACTTACCAGTTGCGAAAATGCATATTCGTTCGCATATACGAACGAAAAACCTATCCTGCAAGTCCTCGTATATTATTTGATGTGGTAAAATTTATTTCAGTTCATATTTGTACATTTACGATTCTCAGTTTTAAAGCTTGATGCCAATCCATCAGGTAAAATCGTCAGTTACAATGTAAAAATATAAAATGCATGTCCGTCTTAAAAGACTCAGTTGTCAGAATTGGTATAGTTAAGCTTGGAGGCGCCGATATGTTACCAATTTCAAGTCAGTCAAAACCAATTGGCTGCAGTTTGAAAATGCAGCTGCTCCATTTGCTTAATAGTCTGTCTATAGCCAATAGATGATGCCCTTATAAAATCATAAACAAAATACATAAAATATATTCCACTAATCTTACTCCGTAGATAGTATGGAAGTATTTGGATGTGTACGTGCTATGTGCCTTCATTTTATTCTGTTTTCAAAACAATTCCCCTTATATTTATGATAGTTTCGTGAAATGGTTAACAAAAACGGTTTTCTTATCAGGTCTAAATTTTTTTCATGTATAATTTTTTTTTTCAAATTTCTTATAAAGAGTGACGAATTTGCCGTTGCATAGACTTTGTTACTGGACTTTTCTGTCTTAATCGAAAATTAATAAATTATTGGCTTTAATACGAATGCAAACATTCGTTACGTCCCTAATTTAAAGCAGTCTTGTAGAAAAAACATTTATAATAATTTTCAGCAACTCCAAACTAAACTTTATGGAACATTAAAAAAAGTCAACAACAATAATAACAATCAAGTTAAAAGTGAGCGGCTTTTTAAGCAATAAAAATGGATTCTTGGTATTTTAGAAGCAACTCAATCTTTTTTTTGAAAGTCAACAGAATGAACACTTTTAATGATGATTATTAATAGTAAACATGAAGCAAGAAAGCCAACAGATCGAACTTTTACTCAGTGGAAATAACCAAATCGAGAAAAATTTCCATTTTAATACACAAATATGTTGATGTTGCAAGAATGTTTGGATTATTTTTTAATATTGGGAACGATTAAGGGAACTTTCCATAACAAAAGTTTATAATTAAAATGAATATTTAATATGTTTCTATGTTCGTTAGATGTGTTCTTTTCAGAAAATTCGATACTTTCTTATTGTCTTATTTTAAAATTAATTATTTAACCATTAAGTAATACAATAGCCATAAAAATCAGTTTGTACACTGCAATGGTTAGTGCCTGTATTAGTGTGTGTGTGTGTGTAAAAAGAAATGACAAGTTGTATATTGTCATAAATCTGGATACGCTCTTGAAAATAACAGAAATTAATGAGCAAATTTTTATCCTTTTTGTACATCTTTGTTGAAAAATCTCATGTTTCGGTTCGACTGCACCCCACCTGTCTACAAGACGAAATGTGGGTTCGTCCTATTCCAGTCCGTTTAGGCAGCATAGCATACATGCGTACATACTATACATACTGGTTGTCTGTCATCCATATATCGGCTGTCGAAAGTACAAGAAAACAAGCAGGTAACACGGACAAAATAACAATATAAAATAAAATATAAAAAAATAAAAACCTACAAAACTCGATCGTTTTTGGAATTCCCAAGAAAGAGCAAATAAAAATAATATAGCCTCTAATATTAATATATACTTGTAAACGAACTCATACAACAACAACAGCAGGAACAAGACAAAGCAGAGAGCAACAAGCAGCAATAGAAAAACTATGTGAAAATCCTTTGGCGCATCTGCTTAAGCGAACAATGAACATGGCCGTAACTAAAGTGCACAGTTCTGTAAAACAAAAGAGCAATGCAACAATAACAGAAAAACAATATAAACAAGTACAACAACAACTGATTTCGCTTTTAGCCGCAGCCTTCATCGTCGCTGTAAGAAAAAAGTCAATACCAAAAAAAAAAAAACACACTCTATTGTATTGATTTTTTTTCTAATGTTGGTATTTATTTCATCTCTGGCCTTTCTCCTTGCTACTTTTATTGTTGTTGTTGCTGAGATTACATTAGCTTGCTTGCTGATCCTTGCTGTCTTGCTGCTTGTACTTGCATCCCGCTGTGTATGGCGTGAAACTCAAGTGGTTGGCTCGCTCAAGAACATCATCCCATCTATTGTTAATAAATCCAGCAACCACTTGAATTTAACAAAGAATTTTTGTCAACTTTTTTGTGCATTTTTTTTTTTTTTTTTGTTGTTAGGCCTACAAGAAACGGGTCGCGAATATTAAACGAAAAATTAATAATCAAATTTAATTCCATCTTTCAGTGCTTAAATTGTTGAAAATTGCAAAAATATAATTTTAGTTAAATTGTGAGTTTTTTCGATATTCGTGTTAGAGATTTCTTTTTTTATTTACAAGAAGTTTACGGAACATAGTTCGATACAAAATCCTTTGGTACCCGTCCATACTCGAAACTATTGTTTCTGCAATTCTTGAGCTTTAGGAAAAAAAAAATACAAATAGAAAAGTTTATGGAATTCCATGTTTTTTAACGCAAAAATTAAATAAATGAAAACCGTGCAATTAAGTTAAAAAAAAAGAAAATTCTTGAACCCAGTTGGTAAAATTTTCAATCTTCAAATGCCATCCCTGATGCAAAGCTAACCAGTTGGAGATTATTTCAAAATCAAAAATAAAAAATCTGTTTAAAAGTTCCCGTATAAAGTTTTGCAACTTTTCATATAAAAACTTTTGTTAGATTTTGCTTCGTTTCGCTATTAAAAAAAAATATTCGTTTAATCTTAAATCGTAAAATATATTTATATAAAATATATAAACAAAATTTTATAATTCTCCCATTACTAATAATCACATATAGAGGGTATAAATCATCCAGATGCATTCTATTTCCAATTTTCACTAACAGACGTCCAAAGTGCTCCCGACATGGCAATTGAACACCATAGACATACTCGTCTAATTAATGTTCTGCTGTTACTTTCTTATATATTTTGGCCACTAATTGGCAACAAATAAATACATAAAACAACACGAGAGCAATCTGGCTTTTTTGGGTGCTTCTTAGAAAAAGCGCGACATTTTTTGTCCTTTCAAAGTGAGACAACGGAATTTAAATGTTTTTAAAAGCGCAAACTTATATCGAAAGAAAACGCATTCCTGTAAGGGAACGATAAATAGATTTTTCTTTATTAATTGATAAAAAAAATGTTGCCCTTTTTTCAGAGACGAAACCACAATAAGAAATGAAAATCGAACTTAAGTTGGACGAAACTTATTCCAAATTATAATTGCAAGTATTTCGACAAACGTCAATAAAACTTTAAAGTGCAAAATTAATTATTTTCCTATGACCAAGAACTTGGAACTTTATCTGAAGGACAATACCTTAAGACTGCATAAAGTAATCACTTGTCTAGTCCCTATGAAAGAAAACAAAAAGAATTATTTTTTAATAATTTGGATTGGCGAAACATTGAAACATGTTTATAAATAAAACTAAAATTAAAAAATACGTAAAACATGGCCGAATGCACAAAAACGTCTTTAATATGCCGAGCAATTAAAACCAATTGTGACAAATTATCAAGCAGAATTTGAAAATTATTTATCTCTTGCCATAAACTTGTGTTTTAACAAATTTGTTCGAAAATTATTTGCTCCTCTTTCTTTTGTCATTTTTTCCCATTTGCTTCATTTGTTCGTTTGTGTTTCAGTCTGACTGTCTGCTTGTCATCTTATTTAGAGTGAGTGGTGGTGTTAAAATAAAAGCTCAAATGCGCATGCGTACAAATGTATTTCAATTTCAGCGAGCCGGTTTCATGTCTAAACAATTATTTGTTGATATTTTGGCATACGTTGTTGTTTTCTTAAGAAAATACCAACCTACATACATACATACATATGTATGTATGTATGTATGTACAATGTACAATATATGTTTTGTAAATGTGTGTATGTACTTAAAAAACATAAAAATTTATTGTACAAACAACACTAACACTTCATACTTGCTTGCATACGAGAAGTAAAAACAAACTTAAAACGTCATACAAAGCAAAACATACAACGGCATCATAAGATCACGTTAAAAAGTTAATAAACCTCGTTCACTCACATACATATACAGTCTCACATAAATAGAGGCACACACAGATACAATCCCTCATGATTAAAGCATTTCTTGGTTTCAGTTTTCGTAGTTCAAGTTAAAAAAATTAATGAAATAATACAAAAAATGAAAACAAAATAAACAAAAAATACTTTCAGTGTGACTTTTTTTAATGGTTTTGTAAATAAATACAAGCAACAATTCAAACACTTCAAACAACATTAGCAAAACAGTATAGAAATATCCACATGTACACACGTATTTACATACATAAGTATATACTTATGTATCTCGAAAAAAACTATTTATTTATCCGAAATTTAGCTCTGAAGGTTTGGAATTTTCAAAATTCCGAAGCATAAATCCTTAAATGAAATAACCGTTATTCTTGAGGCGACCTTAGATCCATCTTATCTACTTAGAGATTAATACATTTGTACAAACGTATGGGCAGAGCCACGCCTCATTACATTCATCCTTTATTTTTTCAGAATAAATAAGCAATGAAGTCTATAGAAGAGGATCTGAGGCTTGAAATTCACGTTATTGACTGATTCCAAATTAGAATAGTCTGTATGATAGCGTTCTTTACTATCTGAGATCTGGTCAAATTAACATCTAACTTAAAAATCATTGATGGATGTAATTAATAGGTTACAAATAAATAATGGACCCCTTTCACGTGTAAAGGAGTATCAGTTAACAACGACCATCTGCGATCCTAAAAATACCAAAATTTAAAACTTTAGTCATATGACGTGGATTTGAGTTCTAATAAGAGACAATATTCTAAATTGAATTTAATGCCAAACCGCAAAATATAAGTATTTATTTGAAATTTCCCTGCTGACAATTACTGCTAAATGCTAAATGTTGGGTTAATCAAAAATCTCTTCGCAGAATTATGGACTTAAATAAGAGTTCAACCATTTGAAAAAGAGTTTGCTTTGTTTGCATTTAGCCATTTTTTAAATTTTTTATATGAACATTTAACTAATACTTGTTAAAAAAGAATCAAACAAGAGTTTTCAAAATCTGTTATCGATTTTACTTAAATATTCAACATTTCCACTAATCATTCTAATGTTGAAGATTTTTTAATAATCTTCATGTCTACACACATTGCAGTTGATTAATTTTACAGTTTCTCTATTCAACTTATGATTTTGCCACTCAAAAAGTATTGAAAATTAAAACAAACAAAACCCACGTTTGTTACAAAAATTTTAAGAAAATTTATCTCAATAAATCCAGATAAATTTCATTAACAGGTGAGAGCAAAATTGAAAAAATTGCCTCTCCGACCTGTTTTTCAATCAAATCAAGAGATTCTTCCACTACCACCACAAGAACTATGAACACGAATACCTGGAAATACCTGGGCGCACACTCAAAGCGAACGGAGTTACGTACAACAGCAGCACAACCAAAAAGGTGGTTAAAATGAAGTGAGTGAGTGTGTGAGTGGTAAACAATCTGCACACTAGAAGTACAAGCTGAAACGAAAGAGCTCCACTCTCTTTCGTTTCCAAATGCCAAAAGAGAATCTGTCCGTCTCCATGAAGCACATCAATATTTTTAATACCACATTTCGTGTATTTGTATACATTTTGAAAATAGCGTTGGTAGTTACTTTTGTATTTTTAAGATAAACTTTAGTTTCGTTTTCAACGTTTCAAAGCGCACTTCGTATGAAAAATATTAAAAGGCATGCACGGACTGTTCAAGGCATTTAGTGAGGAATTCCTTTAAGATCTCTTTTTTTCCCAAAGAATTCCAATTTAAACCGAAATGATGCAAAATTTATAAAAAATTAATATGCATCTTTAGTTAAGAATTAAGAACGAGTGTTTTGAGAGTGTGGCAGAATTCATTTAAACATTTATTTTAAGTGCAAAGGCAATCATAGCGACAACAACAAGAAAATATCTAATAACTAGTTTGGCCAGAAATCTATTTTGAAAAAAGTGAAGAAAAAATTTTTTTGCTAAGCGAAATTGAAAATTTATGATCGCTTCAATTTGTATATATTAAAATACACATACATACGTGTGTACACATGCATATATTAATTAAAAATACAAAATTTTAACAATTGGGAAAAATCTAAAAAAGGGTATAAAACTAGTGCATTATTTTCTAAGCGAAAAGTTTCGTTATAAATTGTAAACATCTTCAAGTTACGTAAGATCTTACAACTATTTTAAAGAAAAGTTGGCAAAAGTACAAACGTACTCGAAAATCTAAAAAAAGTATTTGTTCGCAAACAAGTTTATTTCAAACGCATCAACACGCATCAACAAACACTCGCAATCTTGGTCAGTGAATCAATTGCAGAAAAGTTCGTATCGAAAGCAAATAATGACGTTGGCGTTACTTAATTGTTAGCCTTAGTTTCGACAATGAAAGGATTCAATTGGTGTGGAGCCTCACTACTCCTACTGATCGTAATCACGCACAACTTCTGTCCTCTGCAAGCACAACGCACACGCAATGGCCGCAACAGCAATACAGAGGAGAGGGGGCAAAGAAAACGCAATAACAACAACAATCAAAGAACATCATCCGCCCAT
This sequence comes from Germaria angustata, assembly GCA_963681545.1. Classification (NCBI taxonomy): domain Eukaryota; kingdom Metazoa; phylum Arthropoda; class Insecta; order Diptera; family Tachinidae; genus Germaria; species Germaria angustata. The sequence continues at coordinate 96,161,026 of OY813002.1, forward strand.
CGCATACGTACCTCCTCATCCCAACATTTGCTCTCTACTCTAGCCGCCCAACCCAATACCCACCATCATATGGAAGATCAACACACTGAATTTGTTAAGGGCAAAAGTAAGTTCCTCATCCTCATTCTGAACATGCATTTTATAGATTGAGCGCTTTGCTTTGCTTTTTCTGTATGACAAAATCTGTTTTTCTCATTTCGGCTGTTGTTCGAATACATAAATGTGCAGGTTTTAAATGAATTAATTAATCGTTTGAACCAGGTATAATCGCAGCAACTGTAAAATATGAAAAATGTTAATAAATAAAGCTCATTTTTACAAACTCCAGCCATACTTAACAAATACATACATAGATATTTGCTCACACCCATACACACACTCACACGACTATTGCTTGCAGATCACAACCATTTGATTTGAATTTTGTGCATTCGATTGCGATTACAAATGTTTTTGAGGTTGTGTGCGCCATTACACGTTCCATAGTTCACTCTTGTTAAGACGTGATTTCAATACCAATTGGCATCGCAAACTGATGCGATATACTTAGTTTCTATTATTGTTTTCTATCAACACACACACACATATACACACACACATGTATACATACATGCCTGTAATTAGAATATTTTGGTTTTTTCAGTTTCTATTTTTTCTTCTCCAATCGTTTTGCATATAGAAAGAGTTCAGACGTTACATTGAGTGATTGATTGGAAAATTAACTAGAATTTCAGTTGAGTTCGTTGGAAATATAAAATTTAAAAAGAAAACAACAAAAAAATCCAAACTCGAGCCAACGTCACACTCGCATTAAATGTGCTAATTAAAAGAAAACGCTTACAAGTGTTTTTATGTGTAAGACAATAAAATTAAATTATACACCCTACTTTAGGCAGTCACTTCAGGTATCGCTCAGCAACTAAAAGCCTTCAATCTCAATCAAAAGTTTTAAGACTTGTCAACATCGTTCAGCTTATTGCTGCATTAATATTCGGAAGGTGTTATCTTGCCGAATATTCAAATGTAGAAATTATTCTAGATAAAAATAAAGTAAATTCGTTCAACAATGTCTGATCGACTTTTGTGGATCGTTCAACTGATTTGTGCGTAATAGATATGATCGTAAACCATTCGATCACTCATTTCAATTTTTATCGATTGGAAATTATAAATCATTATAATCAATGTTAAAATTTTTAATATTTAACGTTTATGAAGGAACACTGGCACACACATGTCTCTGCTAAATGTGTTCCATTGGGGTTTCATGAAAAGCAACAATTTGTCTTTGTTAAATATTTTCCAAAAATAAAAGATTAATAAAAAATATAAGTCAACAAATATGTATTGTTCAACAAAAAAATGTCTACCTGCTGATAATTGTTGTAGTCGTTGTTATTATTATTATTATTGTTGTTGTTGTTCTTGTTTGAGTTGATTCTTAAAATACGTACTGCCACTACCGTAGCAGCACGTCTTAAACATTGCATCACTCTCAAATAATTAAACCCAGCAAACGTTAAATCAAATAATGATTGAAAGTGTAGGTTTTGAAAGTGTCAGTCTAAGTTTTGAAAGTGTCAGTCTAAGGACTTGTCGATAGCTCTCCGAAATTAAAATGTGTATATAAGGAAATTAATTCCCTTAATCTTTATCTGGCGTAACTATAAATGTCTCGAGCGATCGGTATGCGTCATTTATGACAGTATCTCCCGATGAGCTATAATTTTCTTCAGAGACAGGCGAAATTGTTTCGGAATTTCCTTGCAGCTACAATAAACTAGTTCCTTAGAAGCTCTTTGAATTAAGGGAATAGTTGTGAGAATCACGTCACCAAGTGAAATTTGTATGGAGTCAACAGCAAAATTTTAAAAAATTTGTTTTTCAACGAACACTCTTATTGCGTTGCTTTTACTATAAAAAATTTTAGAATTTGTATGCGAAACAAAACATATTTAATTTTTTTTTTTAATTTCGTTCGTATCATTTAAGCGGCTTTTGGAACGAAAATCACAGCTTCTTGAATGAAACAGTGTGTTTTTTCACGGCGGCAGGATTTCGAAAGAAATCATTGCTTAAATCAATTAAAACAGTTTCTAGAACTAAGTAAAGTCGTTTGGAATGGAGTTTGGAAAGAAAAACCACTGGTATTTAGAGAGGTTCCTTTAAAAACAATTTAATGTATATTCCATGGAATATATATTTATTGTCATGTGCATAGGAGTTTGTGAGCGTGGTCCTTCGAAAATAGGATACATATTTTATATAGATTTGTCTTCGATTAGCTAAATCGTATATAATATCTTATTGCATCATTAATCGTGCACATTATGGCTTTTCGACTGACGCGTCATTTCATCTCAGTGAGATTAATCTTAAGGTAAAGACAGCCCACCAAATTATGTTTAAATAACATCAAAGACTAGTGTTTTTTCAAATCCGTCAACTCAAGTATTAGTATTAGTCCATGAGGACTCATACCAAATACATATAAGAATTTGGTGTGCACTATATGTTTTTTTCTTGCATATTTATATTTTAGTCATGTTTGTAAAGATTTTCGTTGTCCCTAGACCGAACAAAGAAGAATATGAAGCTCAAAAGCTTGGATTTAGTATACATATTAGCCAAGTTAAATAAATCTATGAGGAAACTAAAATGTAATTTATACTTAATTTACAATTTACATGAAAAAATTTGGACGGCTTTGAAAGGTTTACATACAAAATAGTTCGAAATAAGATGCGTATGTTTGCTGGGAAACTAGGTTTTCAATTACGTAGCTACGTATGTATATATGTAGAGTATATAAAAGAAGAGTATACGTTTGTATGTATGTATGTTTGCTTATTAAAAATATATTTTTTGTATCAACTACTCGATTTCTGCTGATTTCTGTGTACTTCGAACAATATACGAGTTAAAGTAAATATGAACTGTTTTTGTTGACTGTTCTCAATTTTTGTCAAAAGGAATGGCTCGCACGAGCAAAAGTAAGTGTTGAAAATGCGTTAAATTGTGGTCGCCGATGATTAACTGCTCCTTTCCATTTTGGGATTAAATTCAACAAAATGCACTTTATCTTATCTTCTCCAAACGTACGATCACACAAACACACAAATGTGTTGCAACAATTGACATTATTTGTAATTTTACTTACAAGTTCAATTTGTACTTGTATTTTAATCACAGAACTTTTGTTTTCTTTGCTTTTTACCTTCAAAACGATTTAAAAATATATTTTTCAACAAGCGACAACAATTTGTAGTGCGGGTAACCTCCACTTAAGACTGTTGAATGATTAAGACTAACTGACATCTAGAGCACATCTAGTTGGTATTTAGTGAAAGATATTTGGAATGTAAAATCTGAGAGCTCGTCAGATATATCAAGAACTCTTGTGTTGTTAGGATTTCTTGTTTGACTTGGGATAAGTTTCTTAAGACGATTTGATAAGGAAACTCAAATGATAATCCATGTAAAGAAAATATTCTTCAAAAACACAAGCAAATACTAGTTTGAAATAGAAGAAAATACATCTGTGTTAGAAAATCGTGATTCAATCAGAATCTAATTTTTGATGTAACGATCCCTTACCGCCAATAATACGTCAGTGGCGCAATTTTAGACTAAAAGTTTTTCGTAACAATCGATGATTTACGGTTAATCAAATCAAATCTGATTACAATAAAATAAATTTTCAAATTGTGTTGCAACTGTCCCGTTTTCATTTGTAATTTTGGTCTCACTGTAAATAATTACAGTGCAGTAAGGTTATTACAAACAACAGTTATAACGACTTATCGTCTCTAAAGAGCAATACTTTTTTTAAGCAAATTGTTTGAAGACAAAATCAAATCATGAGCGTTTTAGAGTGGTATTATCTAGCGAATCGGAAGAACATTTTCTAGCATCAAAGTGCCACACCTTCGTCTTATGATAAACATAATCGTAGTAGCAAAAATCAAAAGCATGGTTTGGGGAAGACGAAAGTCGCACCAGACGGAATAATGTCAAATTTAACTATAACGTCCTTGTTTTCGTTGCTCATTCAGTTCTAATGGTGTACGTTTGCTGATCATTCTCGTTCTTATGTATATACATACACACATATGTAAATATCTCTGTGCTTCCTAATGCAATAATAGATCGGTTTCAACACCTTCTAATAAATAATTGACATGCAAATGAAAAATTTAACAACTTTTTGAAGGTTGCGGAAAATGACGTAAAACGCAAAAAACTATACCCCTAATGTATCGACATACATTTACATATACATACATAAATATATTGAGAAAAAGGAGCAAATACACCGGCTAAAATTATAATTTTAAATAAAAAATTGGAGGAGATACTTATTGCGTTCTCCTTAATATTAGGGAGGCTGGTAACGTAGTGGTGTATCAAGCACAGCAGAGAAAATATTTGTGACTCTAAAAGATTTTTTCATTAAAACAATACAGTGAAAATATATGGTACATACATATATTTTTAGTTATAAAATTTTATTGAAATTTTTCTCATATCAAAAAGAATTTGCGATACAATTTCGCAACCTTTTTCTGACCATTGGATCCAAAAGAGTCAGACACAACATACTGAAGTGTGATCGTGCAATTCGCAAAATAATTTCTGTTAAACTAAAGCACATGTGTTTATTTTAATGTACAGGGACTGTTTTTCGTTTATCCGAGATCTTCAATTAAACGGACTTCGGTTAAGTGAAACCCGTTTAAACGAACACATCACGTTTAAAATTCTTCTACGATCATGTAAATTATTATTTGAAATCACAGACAAATGAACAACTTTTTCGGATTTTGAATTCATATTTATTTTACAGAGAGAGATTTCATCGGTTGCTTGTAATACGTCTGAAATGAGCCGATACTTCATGATGTTTCGTATGTGGAATGTGAATATTTTTTTCTCTCAGCCCATATGCATTTCATTTAATCCTGTTCTTTTACAAACAAAATCTGTTTCCCCTAAACGGCTTTTCGCTAAAGCGGATTTTTTAAGCGAACTATAGTGCTTTGGAATTTCTCAAAATTAAAAATTAAATGGCGTTTTCTCTTCCAAATTCGACTGTATATTTGGTAGTAAATGTGCGTGTACTCGCACGTGCGTCTTCACGTGTAAACGTTCATAGTAGAGTGGCTCATCATTAAAATGTGACTTAAAAATTGTGAACAAATCTTACCATTTTACTGATTGCAATAACAATTTCATAAAAAGCTCTAATCTCAGCTTCAGAAGCAATAACTAACATTTAATGAAAATCCCCATCTACTAATTAAATAAGTATATTAAACCAAAAAATATACGAGTACCTACATCATGATTAAACTCAATCAAAGAGAATTCCAGCCACTAATTGAGCAAACAATTTCTGGTAGTTAAAACCACATGCATACTGTACCTGAAGTTGAGATACTTTAACTTAAAAAAAATTAAAAATTAGCAAGAAATTATGCAAATATTGAATTGTTACCCTCGTTTTTTCCAATTAATTTTGTTGGACTGTTTCAACATTTGCGTCTATGTGTGTGTGTGAGCTCGTGTGTGTTAAATAAGCAAAGATAAGTTATTAAGTTTAATTTACTTACATAAGCATGTATGCATGTATGAATGTATGGATGTATATTTAAATTTAACTCTTTATTCGATTCGCATATGAGTATATTTGTGCTCGCACATCGATGGCTCGTTGTTTACAAATTATAAAGTAAATACATACATACATAAATTCAAATTTGTTTTTTAATTGTTATCTCTAGCGGATGTGTACCTGGATAACTGAATTGTATCTAAAATACACAAACTGCCTAAAACACAGATACGTGTCTCTATATGTTTCTACGTATTTGTGTTGTAAAACATACTTGCATGCATATAGACATCGAATCTATTCAAATCGCAAACATGCGGAATGGACTGAGCACCAGTAAATGTGAATAGTCCAACCCTTGAGTAAATAATCAAAAGAAAAACGTCTTCGTCTGCATTTTCTTTTCGTTAAACTGGAAAGGGGGAACGGATAATTGTAAGTTCGAACTCGTGCGGATGGGAAACATAACAAATATTTAATCCATGTATACATACACATACATATTTACCAATTGAAATTGTGTCCGCTGGAATACTTAACATCATCACAATTTTATAGTATCGCCAATTCTTGTGTTAATATATATATATATATATATATATATATATATATATATATATATATATATATATATATGTGTGTGTGTGTATGTGTGTGATTAGATTCTATCGAATATAAATTGCTTGTTGTGTTGTTTGTATAAACTACTACTATGATTACGTATTCTTTAATATTCATATACGATAGAGAATTCCCATATTGTATTTTAATGTTTTGGTATAAGCATATGAGGTAAAATTTTTGCAAACTGAACCGCAGTGAAACGTCGGCTCATGAACAGCTAAAGCCACAGCAAACAAATTTGTAAATATTTCAAAATTTTCTTAAAGTAAATAGGTGTAGAAAAAATAGTGAATTGATTAGGAAACCTACACTAATTATAAGTTTCGCACCATTTCACTAACATGAAGATCCCAAGGTGACACATTACCCATTTGTAACAATAACAAAACCAACAACAGCAACAATACTCCAAAAAGTTTATTAAAATAATATGTACGTAGAAACGGCTGCTCACATGAATAAACATATAGATTTTTACGAGTATGTGGTAAATTCAAATGCAAAGCCCCGTCAATAAGAAGAGCTTTCATCCAAAAAATAATTGTGCATTTAGGTAGATTTTGCAAAAGATCTGCTTTTGTGTTGCAAAATTTACTTACATCGGAGGGCATTTCAGCTAACGATATGGACTTTCGAAACCATCAACATGCGCTTAGGATTTGCATTTTCTTTGGGCTTTTCACTAATTTTTCGTCATCTTCTTTATCTATGTACTTATGTACATATATACCACCACAGGGGCACGCGCCATTTGATTTTTTTGTCTTGGGTTTTCTTTCTAAAGCCAATTTGAAAATGCATTTTTATTACTTTTTGTTTTCCTTCATGTTTGTTCACAAATAGATGTTTTCATGCATGTTGGTATATTGTATTCTGGTAAAACAACATTCCAATGTAACTTCACATATATATAAATATATTTGTATGTGTGTATGTGTGTGTGTATGTAATTACATATGTATCTTAACTTGAGCTTACAATACCAACAAAAAATAAATAAATAAAACACAACCAGCATCCAGCATCCAGCCATTCGGTTTTGTTAGACTTCGTACGCTAAAGCGAGACTTTCGACACACAGATAAGCAAATGTTTTTTGTTGTTTTTTTATATTTTTATACACATATTCTTTGGTATTTTGTAGATACACTTTAAGATAAGGTGTACATGTAGTAGAAGATGGATGAATAATAAGAAATACAACTTATACATTCTCACACAGATATGTGCACACACACACATACACACACATACAAGCAATGTGCTATTATATATATTAATTTCATGAAAAAATACGTCTTTTTCATGTGTTGTTATTTATTACTTACTGCCCCGAACAAGATTGATTTTTTTGAATTTACCGATATTCAAATATTTTTGTTCGTGTGCATTTTTTATACCAGAGACTAAAAAAGTTGTTTTCTTCGAAATACTCGTATAACAAATCTAAGCGAGACTTCTTTTGATTGACTCAAGATGAACTAATAAGGCTCTGAGCTTTTGATACATAAACCTAATTTGGGGAAACTAAAATTTCGTTGGCTTCGAATGGCACATCAAATTGAACTATTAGTAGCGATTGAAAATTAGTTTCAATTCCAATTTGCAACGTGCCAACTCGGACTTAAAACTCTTTGAAATAAAGCGTTATCATAATATGACTCACTTCTCGAACTTTAATAGTCAAGTTTAGCTTAAAGACTACTTAAGGAAATCGGGGAGTAATAAGCCTATTCTCTTGTACATTTCACTTGTGCTCAACTCTTTGAAAATGTTTTTTCTAAATATTTAGAATTTCTGAAAATAAATTCACATTAAAAATATTCTAGTAAGAGACATCGAAGCTGAAACAAAAGTTCATAATTAGAAAGGTTTTTGTAATATTCTAACATACTCATACTTTTCTGCACTAGATCGATCAATCGATCCTTTAATTTCTTCTCTAAAATGGAATTCTCTCAGAGACATATGTATTACTATTATGTTTTCATAAAAATTTCCATGTAGTTTTCCTAGTCGATTTCAAATACGGTTTCTAATGCTCTAGCAAAAGCCTGCAACCACTGTTGTATATTCACCTAGTCTCGCAGTTCCTTAGTTTGTCTAGAATTTTGCCAAAGATTTCCTGGTTTTGAATGTGATTAAGATGTCCTTAAGCCAATTCATTCCTTCTCAATCAACATCAATAACTTGTTCGAAAAAATTCCACTATTTTCAATCAGATGTGCAAAAATATTCGAATACTCAAGGAAAAAATAAAATCAATATTGCATACAATGTAGCTGATAATAATAAAAAATTTGTTTGAAAACTCAAAATAAAAAAGACACAACGCTTTTTGTATAATTTGTATTCTAGTTTTTTTCTAACGTTTGTTTTTTTTACATAAATTGTAAAAGCTGTTAACATTTCATACCAGTTTGAAGTGCTGAAAAACGAATAGAAGTTTGTATTTGAAGGTAGTCACAAATATTTTAAGACTTCGATTGTTTTTTTTTTAATTATCAGGCTTGCGCTATGCTGTTTGTTACTTAAAAAGCTGCAACTAAAAAAAACGCAAATAATCTATAAATTTTTTTTAAGACTTTCCCTAAAAGTTTACAATAAAAAACTACAAATTGGAGGATTTTAAAAATATTATTGAAATGATGCAATTGACAAACAAGCCTGCGACAGAAAATGCACACGCTTACATACACACATACATTTCGACGTATTGACACGAGTACTTTTACTCTTGTGGCGTTGAGAGTATGAGCCAATTGACGATTGGGCTTAAAAAAATAACAACGAAAATCGCAAAAAGTACCCTTTAATTCATATTTTGTCCATGTGGATGAAGTTAAATTCTACAAATATTGTGTATGCCCTCCGATTACCTGTTACTTGACCGTCCCCAACAATAATCGAACAGTTCAGGGGGTCCTGAATAAATCCTGATTATTGATTGGCAAAACAAATCAAAATCAAAACGCAAATTCAAAATAAACTGATTTATGCCGTTTTCTTGAATCAACTTAGAACCTGCTCAACTCCGCTTTTGTGAAATTTGAACTATTCGGTCACTGCAGATCGGTTCAAGATCGTAAAGCTGTTACATTTCACTGTACCAATCTTAAACTTTGAAAGTGAAAGCCGTTTCTTTCGTGGAACTCTTGCGCGTTGTATGATATGAATTTCTTTAAGAGATTGAGTTTTGGATCTTCTGAGCTAAAATCCCAATTTAAACATATTATGATGATTTTCTATAAAATTCTTACACTATTCTCAAATGTCGCGCATTTTTATTTACATTAAAAACTTTAGTCATATTAGAAGTGAAGGTTAAATTCCTTAAAATTTTTGTAAAAAATTGCAAAACGTGAATACGACAGTAAACTGTTAAGGTACACCGAAATGCTTAGCCTCGTGGGAAAGTACCTGGCGTACTAGACTAGAGACGGGCGGTCGCAGGTTCGATTCATGCCAAGATGGCTTTGCAGCTTGTGTCTGTTTATAAAAAATACTGCGGGGTGCAACCGCAATCACACGCTCGCTGCCCACTAATTCAAACAAATAATATTTATTAAACTGAAACACACACATTCTCACGCAGTGTATTTGCTGGCATATTTAAGCCATAAACATCGATACTTTATAGCGGCCATTTACGTCTGTCTACGTTATAGGAATCATGCTTTGATTTTTGCCTACAATGTTTAATCGTGATGATGTTTTGTCAAACAGAATGTAATTCAGCCAACTGGCCAATCGACCAGGCAGCCAGAATCTTTGGTTTCACCATTTCGTACATTTGATTTTTATTTTAGCATGTCGTGCTTAAAGGTTCTTTAAGCTTTTCTTAGTAATTGATTGCAGTATTGACGACCCTGATGATGATGATGATGATGATGGTGGCGTCGGTGTTTTGGTACGAGTACAATGTGATGATGAAAAATCATAAATAAAAAATCGTGCCTCACGTTTGGCAATTTCTTGCAACTTATATTTAACAGACGTAAAACTCAATATGCGAATGATTTTTAAGTCATACTAAACTTGTATTCAGCTAAAGGAAAATATGTATTTTAAATACATATATGTATGTATGTACATAAGAGTATATGAAGATATAAATCCATTATTTTTTTTGTTATTTTCCTCTCCTGCTGCAAGAATAAAAAACCCAAAGGAATCAAACGCAGCTTTGCTAAATATGCATAAATAATGTAATCTGATAATTTCATTTAAAGCTTCGAAAATAGTGGCAATGAAAATGTTTTGTTACTTCTATTGCATATAAATAAAATCTTGTTTAAGAAATTTCATAATAAAACATTGACATTATTATGTGCACCCTACAGATATGAAGTGGGTTTTCATATGTGGCTTTGAAGCCGAGTTTTCGCCGTACTATTATCGCAAGCCATAAAGTGTAATAAAAACAATTGACGCCCACATTGAACTTGTGATTAAACGAAATCTTGATTTGTAAACAAAAATTCAGATTCAACAAAATTAAAACACTTCAGTTGCAAGCAAATACATCAAATAGTCTATTGGCATTTACATTATTGTCAAAGACTGCTGTACGTATGTGTGTGTATGTATTTGTAAAGTATGAAGAAGTGCTAAAAGAGTTTATCTCCAAAGCATTTATTCACAGAGCAATCACGCAAAGTGCTCCTCACGTGGCATTTGCTTGTATTCACGTTCAGGCGTGCTAATGGATTTGATCATTTGTGATCATGCGTGACTCACACTTGATCGGTATCTATAGTTATAACGAGATTAATTTTGATATTAATTCATTTGATAATTGTATTGCAAAAATGAAATGAATTTACACACCGTTGTTGTTATAATTAAATAAGAAATATACATGAGTACACGACTACGTGTAGTCGTACATACATATGTATGTACATAAGTATGTATGTTTGTGCATGAACAAAGTGTGTTTGTTTCTGCGACTGAAATTTAAACACACCCAAACTTAAATTTCTATGAAAGAATTGAATTATTTGTCCAACTTTCTAAGAATACCAGTTGCCATTATTTTCTGCAATCTCTGTAAAAAAAACTTATTGGCAAATGAAAATATATGCATACATATACCTGTATGTGTGTGAGTGTGTACATACATGTTTATCTCGATTTATTGATAAGTCTTTTACATAAACGAGATATCGAAAACTATGTACATAAGTACATGTATATATAATAAGCATACATATGTACGTATATAATATCTTATCATTAATGAAATTGACTATGTTTCTAATATTTTTTTTACTATTTTCGTCAAAGACATGTTTGCAATTATTTTTTTTTGGGCATTGCCTTAAAGTTGTTGTATGTTTTTTGGCAATGAAAGATAGTGTGATGTGGCACACGATTTAGAAACTTTTTTTGGGGGAAAAATACAACTTGAAATAAGCTTTTACAAAAGCTGGCCTTTAAACATTAATCCTTAACAACACACAGTAACCACTACACACATACATACAAATACATATGTAGATACACGTATATACAAAACTATGTATATAACGAGTTCTTGCACCCTACAGTGTTGTTTCATTAAAATATGAAATTTGCATGAGTTTGATTGAGACGAACGTTTCTCAATTTTAAGGGATTTTTATTAGCGGACTTTCTATGTAAATATATTGTCTATTAAAGGATGTTAGAACAATAAATTGGGGATTATAATATAATTAATTTTCTAGCTTATTTCATGTCCCATCTTCCAAGGAGTTGAATAGAAAAGAAAATGTAAAGATTCAAGTTTGATACTGAACTTCAATATAAAATTCATTTAAATAGAAAACTAAACCAATTTAAAAAATCATTTTGTTGCATCAACTCTTACAAATTAATTGAACGACATCATGTAAGCGAATTTTTTGTGTCAACTTTGCCCCACACTGTACAAGTATGCATATATAAATGTATATGTATGTACGTATACGAGTATGAATTCACAAATACATAATCTACGTACGTTTATTCTAAACAACGTAACAAAATTTTTATTTTTTAAAGATCGTATCTTTCCCTGCTGCCTTCTGAGTCCCATATGGTAAATTTATTTAAATAATTATTAGCAAAATTATGAAAGCGACTGCAATACGAAACGATAGAGAGTAACATTTATTTATAAAAAACAAGACCAACAAATAAAAGTACAACAAAAATTACACAGAAAAGCAACCAGCAGCAACCCAGGTGTCTAAGCGCTTAAAAAAGAAAATATGGAAATAAAATAAATACGAGGAGTTGTACTGAAATACATAGAAAAAGTGTAGCAATACATCATTTGGAGTTTGTACAAAGTAAAAGGCACATTAAAAGTGATGTCAAAGCAAACAAAACAGGAGAAGTATACCGAACGTTTTTTTCTAAAGTATTTCTCTAATGAAATAGGAACAAATATGGGTATTAAGACTCGCATCATTAATAAGTTTCTAACTCAAATCTACTCGTAATGAAAATGTTGCAGACAACATTCCAAGAAACGTAGAACAGCATGCAATGAAAAGTGTTTTCAGGATGTTCGCATAACTTTTAATTGCAAGGACAAGATAAATTTTAAAAATGAGTTTTCGGAAAAATTTATAATGACGTCTTGGCAATAGATACAAGTATAAGAATTGCATTCAAGTAATTATTGAAAAAAGTGCTTTAAATTCCGATACTGTGCTCCGTATGTAGAGCGAGTGCTCATAATTTCCAATAACTTTAGTATGGGCTTGTCATTGTGTGTATTGAATCTGAAACTTTATTAAATTTGTTAAGAAAATTAATATCCATTTGCAAACAAGTTTGAATCAGTACTGGAGAAAGATTCAGGTCCGGGTACTCGTATAAAAAAATTGCCCATAGTCGAATATTATTTATAATTTGGATCTAAAACAATTTTTCGATGAAAAGGTGCTCTTAACATACTCGTAGATGAAAATGATCACTGCAGTCATTTTGTGCGTATTGATACCATTAATGTATAATCACAACAATAAAATAAAGATGTAGACGGAACTTGAACATTCATTTTTTCCTTAAGCATTTGAAGGAATAGTTTTTTACTATTATATATTATCGTAACTACTATAATATTCCTAAAATAGTCCAAATGCATATTTTTACTAATTAAATGAGTTGTGATGAAATGGTGATGAGCTGCGTGACACGATGCGCCATACTGCTGAATCCAAGAAGTATCCAAGTTTATACCTTCACTTCAGACTGTAATCATGGAACTGTAACCCTCGCCATTGATTGAAATGGCGTTTCCCACAACATTTTCGAAAAAGTAAATAGGACAATAATTCCATCAATACAAAATCCACACCAAACTATCACTCTCTGTGGATGCGTTAATTTCTCGACCTTGCGGCAATTTTATGTGTTGACATGTTCGCCGAGATGAAAACGCGCAAATTTGATTTATTATTATTTTGCAATATTTGCAAACGCTATTCAAATATAAAGTTACTCATTTTCGTATGAACCTGACTGATAGTCAATATTTCGGGCAGACGAAATCTATCAAAAAGCTGTCAAAATAACATATGATTTGAACCAACCGTTGTGTACATAAATCTAATTCAAATAAAAATAAATAGAAGTTCTTTTTTTATAAATAGTATTCTTATTAATATAGTACCATATTAGTTGTTCTGTCAAACATGTTTGGTGGAATCATTGGCGCAAACATTATTGATAGTTTGCGCTTGTGATTTTATCAATCACGTTTTTTCTTCGCGTTTAGAAATACGGAAGTTTTTAGAAAAATTTAAACTTTCATTTGCACATAATAAATGTGAGTTCTTGAAGAAGTAAAACTTTTCGTGGGCAATTAAATTGATTTTTTTGTTATTGTGGAAAATTAAATTTTATGAGAAAAAACGCTAAAACGGAAAACAGCTCAATTAGCTCACTTGCTCACACAGTTGTGAGAAAAGAGCGTACAAATAAACAACAAGAAATTCAAAATGAAACCGGTAAGACTAGGCTACTACAACTACAACTACAACTAGAGGGCATATAACCAAATTAGCGTTTTTATTTCATTTTTGTTGTACGAGTTTCTTACCGTTCGAGTGTAAAAACATGTTCAAAAGAATATTTTTATAACAGAATAAAAGAATAACAAAAGCAACAAACATCAACGCAAACAAAATATGGTATAAAAAAAGAGTGGTACTCACTCATACAACATACAACATGACTGGAGATTTGTTAAGAGAGAAAAGAACGTTCCTACAAACATAATGTTTTTACACATTCGGTCATCTGGTGGCTGAAATGTCTGCTGGTTTTGGGATGGATGCATTTTGTGTTGCAGAGCAGAACCAAATCGAATCAAACTAAAACGAAATAAAAAAAGACCAAAAGGTAAAATATGCACTGAATTGCGGCTAAAGAAAAAAGCCGTAGAAACACACAATCACACACATACAAATTCCTTAAATGCATTTACAGTATTTGTGTGTGTGAAACTGTAGAAAGAGTGAAGCTTGGAATTCAAGCTCCAGAAGAAAGTTTTGTAGAAGAAGTCACAATAACAATCAAATTGAAATGAAGTAGAAAAACCAACCTTTTGATTTCCCTTTAATTATTTGTTAAACAATCAATCATTTTTGTTGAATTTTTGAGCAAATTATGGGGATTCAAAGGTTTCTTTTCCTCCGGTATGTCTGTCTGAGGTTTGTTGCTGAAGTCTTTTGTTTTAACGAGTCTTCTTTTTTTGCCCACCGTTTAAATTTTTTTAGCTGCTGGCCCTAAGCAACTTTGAAAGACACATTCTTCTTCATCGACCCTGCTTCAAAAAAATATGCCTTGACTCTAAAGCTTGTAGATACCTTCAGCTAGACTAATGGAAAAGTTACGAGAAAAAAATGGTGATGTTTTTTCATGAAAACAAGAGATGTGAATAAAGCTCTGGCCGTTCACTTCATTTGTATGTTGTTTTTAACTTTGTATTGCTGGCTCAGTGGCATTTGGCTTGATTCTTTGGTTTTTCTGTTGGCCTCTTCATGATTATTATAAAAATTGTTTTCCTTTTATAGAATCCTCTAAAAACTGAAACCTTTTTTGTATGATTTTTTATTGTAATTTATGTTGTTCATGTTGCCTTAAAGTAACAAAAATATTTTATCGATTGCTTCTCTACGTATTGAACAAATACGCGGCTTCTTTTATAAAGTCTGATTTTTAAGAATATAGAAATAAAATATGTGTACTAGTACATATTTTTACGTTAAAAAAAAAACATTTAAGATTCCTTTTTTGGAAAACAATAATGCCAAAATTTCTGTTCGTCTAATAATTTATTGTATTTGCCAAGGCAACCGCTAAACTGTTGATAAAAATTAAAAAAAAAATATACTGAGTTCAATAGTAACTTTCAATAATTTAATTAATGAACACTGGTTTCAGTAGAAAAAGTTCAATTCCAAATATTATATTTTTTTTGTAACTAAAACAACTAAAAACAAATTTTCTTTGACCAGAAGACTTTGAGTCAAACGATATGCATTCAAATGATGCATTAACTTGTCTTTTTGGAATTGATTAACTGTAGGCAGACTTTTAATGATTTCTTTTGGCAGATGGCACACTTTTTTCATCAATTTCCTAATTGACACCCACCTGAATGGGCAGCTATTAATTTTTATGTAAATTCAATTCAATTCAAATGTTTCATTAAATTTAAATATGTTAATATATCTGCATTGTTCCTTTAAACCTTCCGTTTCCGTTGGTTGGCTTTTGTCCATAGACATGCAACAAAATTAATAATATTTATATATTTGTACAAAAGCTGACTAATAGGTACAAGAGACAATGCGTGGTTTTCTGTTAAATAATGCGAGTATAAAAATACTTATTAACAAATACATACTCATTCATATATAATTAAATAATATATTATATATGGAAAATTAAATTGTTCATAAAAATTATGTGTTTTTTGTGTAGGATGCTAATTATTGTTAACACCAACACCAACATCAACATCACTTCTCATTCTCTCATTCTCACTCTCCCTTCATCATCTTTTTTGCTTTGTTTCATTATCTTCTTGCTGCAAACCCACTTATTTTACTCAAGTTTTGTTTTAATAACATTTTATTCTTTTGGTTTTAAACACTTTTCTTATACATGTATGTACACATACATTCTTACATGTATTTAGTGAAATGGTTTTAGACTTGATGTTAAGAAAGTGGCCAAAGGTTGCTCTTGAGCATTGATCTTACAAACTGTATTGTTAAATCTTGGATTCTTCGAATACTTTTTATTCAAATAAACGTATGAACATTGAACTCATCGTTTATCATTTGAATTTTGTAGACCCGTCCAAACCAAACGCCCACTTTTTCTTTGTGTCTCCGCGCATGCTATGAATTTTATAATGAGTTTCAAAAACACAGACATGCCTACATAATTTTTAATATTTTCTTGTTAATATTTATTTACTTTTATGCTGTTCTATTTTTTCAATATATCTGTCCTTCCGTTTAACTGTGTGAATATCCATATATTTCTACTGCAACAACAAATGACAAACTATAACAAATTGAAAGCCCAACTTTCATTTATAAACTAAAGACTTAGGACACAAACCTATCAAATTAAATTTCTCGACCATTCAGTATTGGGTGCCGACGAGTATCACATATTTGTTGATTTTGGAGGCACTCAAAGGTCATTTTATATCTAAATTAAATATAAAATACACCGTCTAAAAGTATATGTAACTTTACGTGAAAACACATCAGCAGCTAGAATTACAACACCAAACCAACTGCCAAACACATACGGAACTCTAAACGTTTCCCCTTCGCAGCAGTAGAAAACCGTAAAAATAATTTTGTCATTGATATCGCAACGTCATACCAGTTGGAAAAATAATTTGTTCTGCTGATCAAATCGTAAACAGACATGCGAATGTGTATTTGGTTTTAATTTAGAACAAAAAATCGTTGTTACCCGAATGGCATCGGGTATTAGAAATAATCAGCGTTAAAAGTTGCAAATACGAGTTTTTTTTTTAAATATTATTGCAAAACCATAATATTTTTAAAGAATTTTCGTGGATACTAAATAGTTGTTGTATTTGTCTGGCTTTATCTTGGAACAAAACGTATTGCGATGAAAAGGTACTTCAACTGGAAAACTCTATGCTCGTATTTGTAATAGAAAACATACAAACAACAAACAAAAAAAAAATAATAATAAAAAATAAAAGCTGCGCCTTAAACACACAATTCAACACTCTCTTAAGTTTCTTCCAGGTTTTTGTTTTGGTTTGGAAAAAAATGAAAAGCAAAACCGAGAGAACAGAGAAGAACTCGCTATCAAATAAAAACTAGTTATTTCTCTCAAAGTTTAGATTCTCTTTCTCTGGAATTAACTGAAGCATAGAAAAGGAACTCAAATACAGTACGACCTCCTTAAAGAAGTGATTTCAGAAATGCATCATCAGTCCCTTGTTAGGGTCGTGTTTATTAGGGATTATTATTTTTTTGCAAGTACGACTATGAATTTTGAATGACAATTATAATTTTCTTTTCAGTTTGTATTGGAACAAAGTCCCGGTTGTCAGTGCCCTCAAATCGAGAACATCATTATCGCAATTTGCGTGACCGGTACAACAACTGCACATATGTCGATGGTAATTTGGAGTTGACGTGGCTTCAGGATCCCAACTCGGACTTGAGTTTTTTGGAGAATATCCGAGAGGTAACGGGGTACATATTGATCAGTCATGTTGACATACGGAAAGTCGTATTCCCAAGGTAAGAGTGTGTATGTTGTGTCTGTATCAAATGTTCATATACTCTTTTCTTTTTCAGACTTCAAATTATACGAGGCCGAACGTTGTTCAACTTGAATGTGCAGGATGAGCAATTTGCATTTTTTGTTACTTATTCCAAGATGTTTTCATTGGAAATGCCTGCTTTGCGGGATATACTGCAGGGCTCAGTGGGCTTTTTCAACAACTTTAATCTGTGTCATATAAAAAGCATTGATTGGACTGAGATAATGTCGGGGCCCTCCAACAAGTATCGTTATAATTACATCTACAATTTTACTTTGCCGGAGAGAGAGTGTCCAAGGTGTCACGAATCTTGTGAAAAGGGCTGCTGGGGGGAAGGACCCAACAACTGTCAAAAGTTCAGTAAAATAAATTGCTCACCGCAGTGTGCTCAGGATAGATGTTTTGGGCCTCGTCCCAGAGAATGCTGCCATTTATTTTGTGCCGGTGGATGCACGGGCCCGACTCAAAAGGAGTGCATAGCGTGCAAGAACTTCTATGATGATGGTGTGTGCAAGGAAGAATGTCCTCCAATGCAGAAATATAATCCCACAAACTACCTGTGGGAGGCAAATCCAGATGGTAAATATGCATACGGTGCCACTTGCGTTAAGGAATGTCCCGAGCACTTGCTGAAAGATAGTGGGGCATGTGTGAGGAGTTGTCCTGCCTTCAAAATGGCCAAAGATGGCGAATGTATTCCGTGTAATGGACCTTGTCCCAAATCATGCCCTGGTCTGGCAATTCTGCATGCTGGCAATATAGAGACTTACAGAGGCTGCACTGTTATCGAAGGCTCGCTGCGAATTTTGGATCAAACTTTCTCCGGTTTCCAGGACATCTATAAAAATTATTCATTGGGTCCCCGCTACAGCGCAATGCACCCCGATTCTTTAGAAGTATTCTCTACTGTAAAGGAAATTACGGGCTATTTGGATATTGAGGGGGCGCATCCAGACTTCAAAAATCTTTCCTACTTCCGTAACTTGGAAGTTATACATGGTCGCCAGCTAATGGAAAGCTATTTTGCTTCCTTGTCTATCGTTAAGACATCATTGCAGAGCTTGGAACTGAAATCTTTGAAAAGAATAAATGCTGGTTCGGTGGTCATACAACACAACGACAAAATATGTTACGTCAATGAAATCGATTGGACGAAACTTCAAAAATCTGGCGAACACGGTTTCGTTGTCGAAAGAAATCGTAATAAGGAGGACTGCAGTAAGTATTTGTCCACTTTTCCTTAGAAATGAATATGATCACAGATTGCAGTAAATGATTCATATATTTTTCTTTGTTTGCAGAGAGGGAAGGTTTGGTCTGTTCAGATCAATGCGATCATTCTGGCTGCTGGGGTTCTGGCAATGATCAATGCTTGGAATGTAAGAACTTTGAGTACAACGGTACTTGCATTGCGGACTGTCGCAACATCACCAAGTAAGTCGATTCTTTTGCTAAACAATATGAATCAAATACTGACAATAAGACTTTTCTATTGCAGTGCCTACCAGTTCAATGCGAAAACATGCAAGCAGTGTCATCCGGAATGCCGAACATGTTCTGGTCCTGATGCCGAACATTGTGATGAGTGTGTCCATGTGCGAGATGAAAATCGATGCGTAACCGTTTGTCCTGACAACAAGTATTCCGATTACGGTGTGTGCCGCACTTGCCACCCAACATGCGAAGGTTGCACTGGCCCGAACTACACCATTGGTCCAGGAGGCTGCAAGACGTGCCCCTTAGCAATCATCAGCTCGGAGGGAAGTGTTGAGAGATGTTTACAGAAAAATGATAAGTGTCCAGATGGCTATTATTGGGAATATGTGAATCCTAGGGAACAAGGTCTGTTGAAGCCACTGGCGGGTAAAGCCATTTGTCGCAAATGCCATCCACGGTGTGAGTTGTGTAGTGGCTACGGCTTCCATGAGCAGGTGTGCCAGAAATGTGCTGGGTATAAGAGAGGAGAGCAGTGTGAGGATGAATGTCCTTCGGATTATTATGCCGACGAAGCTAATCGGGAATGCTTTATGTGCAACCAAGAGTGCAAAGGGTGCACTGGCCCTGGTTCGGATGATTGTTTGGCGTGCCGCAGCTTCAAGCTTTTTGGTGAGGGAGATCCTTACGACAATTCAACCATTTTCAATTGCACTTCAAAATGTCCCTCGGACTATGCGCACGTCATTTATCAAGCACCCCATTTGGGTACATACTGTTCGTCTGTTCCCATGAAAGGAGGCAAGTTGGTGGCAGCTGTGGATAACTACATATTCCTTATCATAGCACTTGTTACTTTGGTAGTGGTTCTGTGCATATTAAGTGTAGTAACGTACGTGTGCCGTCAAAAGGCAAAGGCAAAGAAGGAGGCGGTTAAAATGACTATGGTTTTGTCAGGATGTGAAGACTCCGAACCATTAAGGCCCACCAATATTGGAGCCAATTTGTCCAAATTGCGCATTGTTAAAGAGGCCGAGCTAAGAAAAGGTGGTGTTTTAGGTATGGGAGCATTTGGCCGTGTCTACAAAGGTGTATGGGTTCCTGAAGGTGAGAATGTCAAAATTCCAGTAGCCATCAAAGAGCTTTTGAAGTCATCGGGCGCTGAATCGAGTGAAGAGTTCTTGCGAGAGGCATATATTATGGCTTCTGTAGAGCACCCCAATTTACTGAAACTGTTGGCTGTATGCATGACATCACAAATGATGTTGATTACCCAACTGATGCCCTTGGGTTGTCTCCTGGATTATGTTCGCAACAATCGAGATAAAATTGGCTCGAAGGCCCTTCTTAACTGGTCGACTCAAATCGCAAAAGGCATGTCATATTTGGAAGAAAAGCGTTTGGTGCACCGTGATTTGGCTGCTCGGAATGTGCTCGTTCAAACACCCTCATGTGTTAAAATTACCGATTTCGGATTGGCGAAGCTCTTAAATAATGATTCCAATGAGTATAAAGCAGCGGGCGGAAAAATGCCAATTAAATGGCTGGCATTGGAATGCATTCGACATCGCATCTTCACCAGCAAATCAGATGTATGGGCATTTGGTGTTACCATCTGGGAATTGTTGACATTTGGCCAAAGACCGCACGAGAATATACCAGCCAAAGATATTCCCGATCTCATAGAAGTTGGCTTAAAACTAGAACAGCCGGAAATATGTTCCTTAGATATTTATTGCACCCTGTTATCTTGCTGGCACTTAGATGCTGAAATGAGGCCTTCATTTAAGCAGTTGGTAAATGTATTTGCTGAATTCGCCCGCGATCCCGGTCGCTATTTGGCCATACCCGGTGACAAATTCACCAGGCTTCCTTCATACACCAGCCAAGATGAAAAAGATCTCATTCGCAAATTGGCACCGACCTTCGAGGGATCGGAGCCAATCGTTGAAGCTGATGACTATTTACAACCGAAATCAGCACCAGGCCCTCTTAATCATGATGGCTCCGAAGACATTCCCAAACTTAATCGCTACTGCAAAGATCCAATGAATAAGAATTCTTCGAACGAAAGTGATGAAACGGACTCTAATGCTCGAGAGGTCGGAATAGGCGATCTGCGCTTGGATCTCCCAGTTGACGAAGACGACTATCTCATGCCCACCTGCCAAATGCCTTCCCAAAGCCATCTCAACAACAACAATATAACAACAAACAATGCCATGTCATCGACGCCTGGAGGTTACATGGACCTCATTGGCGTACCAGCTAGTGTGGACAACCCCGAATACTTGCTCAACCCAACCGCCAACCAAAATCCCCAAGAGGCTCCAATACCAACGCAAACACTCGGAATACCCGTTATGTTGTCCAGACCGCCCAACGGTGCAACCGCTATGCTCGACATACCCGCCACACCCTCAGAGCCCACAAGCTCCGATCACGAGTACTACAACGACACACAACGCGAACTGCAGCCCTTGCATCGAAACGAAACAAGGGTATGATACTAACTATCGGCCCTCAACAGACGACACCTCGACTGACCTCGAATCCACAAAAGAAGCAATAAAACAAACAATTCTTGCCCTGCTACCGCGCCGAAAAAAGTGCCTTTAAGAAGTGTCTTTTAATTACATCTCTCCCAATTGTAAATAGAACAGATTCTTAATTAATTCTAAGAAACGAATACCCAACAAGCATTTTAACAAAACGTTTTCTCTCCCGCCTGATGAACTAAGAACTGATCTTAAATTCATTTCTTTACCGAGAAAAACAACAAAAACAAATACTAAACGCCTAACAAGTGCCTGCATATAAATATAAATTAGTGTTTTAAGTCATGTACATATTTATTCAAATTAGTTGTACCACATAAATTTATTTCTCTTCTTATTAAATAAGTACTTATTGTTATTCCAATGGAAAAAAAATCAAATCAACGCGAAAACTGCAGACTCTTCTCTCGCAACATCTGAAAGCATCATGTTGCACAAATCTTCATGACGCCTCATGACGATTTTACTGCCTCTATTACAAAATTCAACATGAACAATCTTGACGCAGTGACCACATTTTAACAAATAAGATAAATTTAACAATATCTAAGGATTAAACTGACTAGATCATAATGTTACTTCTGTTCCACTGACTGGATGACGTGCGCTATATTCCATACATTTGCATCCATTGAAGTGAAACGCACATACCTATGCTCTTGTATATACTCGTATCTATGTGTATTTAGCTAATACTTATATTAATAATTAATTAAAGTAAATTTACTATCGAACTGTGATAATCTGTAGCAATAAGTCCTCTCATTCAATTTTATTTTCACAAAAATAAAATCAATTGCAAAACAAACTAAACCGAATACAATTGTAAAAGTTAGTTAAGATTTTCATTCAAATGTTTAGTTCTAGTTAATTTAAGATTTTATTTTGTACAATCGAAAAATATTAATCAAACAAACTGTAGCGTGAGTGCCATTTCTTGTAATAAGTGATTTAAAAATCTCACTGAAAACTTTCACTCCATATTTCTAGATAATTTTGGCACCAAGTTTTATTCCATTTCGCACTGACAGCCAACCTCCGTGTTTCTTTCTTTTACCATATCGATAGATATTTTATGTTGTAAACTAAAAGCCAGTTCACACGTGGCAAATATTTGACGATAAATGTGTAACCACTAAATAGTGTAAAGTCGACGTCGACTAAATAAGGCTGCAATGAAATATTTTCTATTTCAAATATGTCATCAACAATTCCATAAACAATTTGTTTGTTTTGTCAAATGTTTGCCACGTTTTATTGTGTCGTAATTGTAATATTAAAAAAACAAAAAAAAATTACTTAAAAAAACAAAGACAACACAATAAGAATGTACGTGCAACAAATACATGTGAACGAATATTTCTTCTTTTAATAAAATTAAATAATTAATAAATTGAGACGCGTCAACGAGCACTTGACATTATAAATACATCTAATGATTTTCTAATTATTCATATTTGAAGAATGTATACTGTTGGTAATTGTATTTACATTTTATAAATTTTGTATGTATGTATGTATGTATATTATTTGAACATTTATTTCAATTACTACTTTTAATATTTAATTTATAAAAATGCATGTGTCTATATGTAGTACACAATTACATTCATGTCTTTGAAATTCTTATGTATATGGATATTTAAGTAGTTTGTTCATGAAACTATTATTTTAATTATCTTTTCTACTCTGGAAAAAATTAAGAAAAACTGTTAAAAGTTATCATTTAGATAGTTGTATGTATTAAGTTTACAAGAATACGATATTTACAAGAAATAAAAATAAAATATGAAAACTTACTCGATTTGTTTTCCTTCCTACTGAAAGTGTGTTTGATATTTATGCCGCAAAGGAAATAAAATTCTTTCCTGGTAGAATTTCCTACAAAAATATCAGAATCTACCAAAACCTTTGAATTTTTTTATAACGTTGGCCTGCTAAATAATTACGTATTATTTACGTATCACGGTGTTACTGCAGATGCATTTGAGTGTGTGTGTGTGTGTATGTGTATGTGCATGTGTGTGTGTTATACTGGTTATGCCAATTGCTTTCTTAATGTCATTTACCAAAGAGTGATACGAGAGGACGAGGCTAAACCATTTCAAAAAATTCATTGTCATCTGGCGATGAGGAGAGGTAGGCGGCAGGGGGTGGCGTTTAGTTCTCTGTAGACACAAAATTCATAAAGTTGCTTTTTTATATGAAAATTCAGTGGTAAACAACGTTGTCTTTTTGCTTATATTTAACTGAAATTGAATAATTTGTTTTACATTTTACATTTTTATAATATTTTATAATATTTGTAACAAAAATACGTCAAACAATATTATTTTAAAATTAGTTTCAATAGTTACAATTTTTTAACTATTGATAATTTAAGGACTACAAAATGCACCTAAAATAGAAATGGCGTCTGGTACCAAACCAATACAGAAATTAAATATTTGTGTACATTGCTGAAAACATCTTAATTCAGAAGAAAACTCAATATCTTGAAAATACCTAAAGCTGAATAAGGAGCAGAGCTGCGAAATAAAAAAAATTGTCGAAAATCATAAGTGCACATTTTGTGAAAGTTTATTTAAATGAAAGAGATAATAAAAAGTTTTTCGAATCCATTCCATCGGTAGAAAAAATCACCAAAAATACAATTGTAAAAACAAAGTAAGTTTGTTCTGTAAAAATAGAAACAACAGGGGAAGACGTGCGAAACCAAGAAGAAGTCCAATACGTGATAAAGCTTTAACTTTCCAGAAAAATATTTACGTGCTTCAAACATGTACACGTGCAGGTAAATGGTGAATAAGTATGAACGCCAAAGCCGAACACTCTTCTTTTATAAAGTTTTTAAATTTACATAATATACTTCCACAGTGTGAATAAAAAATTGCCTAGAAAACCGCACTTGTAAAGCATTAAAATTTCAAGATAATAAATATACCTGATATTTTGGGATATTCTACCCAACCAGTTGTTAAAACAACTAGAGTCTCACTTTAGAATTCTCATATTGTGTTTGTTTGTTTTGGCATATGCATACGAAGTTGGATGATTTAAAAACTGCTTAAAGTTCACCTACGATTTGGTTTAGCGACCAATGAAATGTCGGCATATGAACAGCTGAAGCCACAACAATCCAACCATTTTGAAAGTAAATATTTTTTACTCTTTTTCTCTTTTGGTTACATATTTTTATTATAAATTTGTTGGTAATGGCAACTCTGCTAATAAGGAGTTAGAAACTAGTGGTGAGCAAATTGAGTGGTTGTCCTAACTAAGTAGCGTATACTAGTACTATTTCATCAGACATCAAATCTAGTTCTTGTAATCACCAAATTGTAATAGAGAGCACACTTATCGATATGAGAAAATTATGGTGCTTGGCTTTGCTAAGACGTCAGTTCTGTAACTCCTGCCAACTGCAATATAAAGACAAAGAGAAAAAACATTTTTGGTTTAGAAATTTGAAAATGAAGTTTGTATGTGTATACATATACAATATTTTTTTTTCGTTTGTAATTCCTACATAATATTTACGAATGAATAGAGGTGTGAATTTATGTCAAGGATATTGGTGGACTATGAATTCGTGTTAAATCTGAACATTTTTCATATTATTTTCATCAGCTGGCTGGGGCAATATTCCGTAAGTAAGAATGAACGTTATTATACTTGATTACTTGGCAACGATGATTATGTTGAAAAGTGAAAAATCCAGATGATAATTTAATAAATATGAAATAGAAGCTCCTATATCCGCTTTTACTTAAATAACTATGATGTGGTCTTAGGGCATGAAGGGAATAGAAGTGAGATTTTTGGAACTTTTACTACAAATTCATAATGTGAAGAATTTTAAACTTGTTGTTCTAATTCCAATTACTTTAAAGTCATGCAAGTGATATATATTTTTTAGCAAAATATTGATTGTTGAGGCAAATAATTGTTGCAAACATGTTCTACCAATAACTTGGCCTAACAATTTTCAAGAAGAAAGTGTCCAAAATTAGTTACACAAAGTCGTGAAGAATGAAAGAAATTGATATATTTTTGTTGGTTTTGCGGTATAAAATTAATTAAATGAATAAATTAAAATAATTAATTAATATTAAAATATATATTAAAAATCGTTCAACTGAGATTATTTACATGTTTTTATTCTGAATCATAATTTTTACTCTGATTCATTTTTAAAGTAGAAACCAAAAAATTTTTATAAACATTTAAGTAGAATTATCACAATCCTGAGAAGCAATTCGTTTGAAAGGATTTTTATAAAATTTTTCTGCATGAGTTGACTTTATCAAATATTATTTGATAAAGTTTTTTGATAGAATACATAACGATAAGCAGAAATAAATTTTATATTTCATTTAAGTTTCATGGTTTTCTTTATTTACTTGAGCCAAGGATGTGCCGGTAGGGCACAAAAATATGCTGCAAAGGAAGAACTTGACATTTTATAAAAAATTTCTGATATCATCCATTCAATTTTGCACATGCAATTCCTTTCTTTAATAATATTTAATGGTATTTTATTTCATTGGTAAGAAATTTCTGCTTAATTAAAATGCAAAGCAATCGCTATTGCACTTAGTTATGACTTATAACTTTATAACTACGACTAATGGACTAATTTTGACCAACGGACTAACCCAGGAAACTGGAATTTTATGTGCTTCTGCAAGTAACTACGAGTTCGTGTAATTGCGCAGGCAATTAAGTGCAAAAGCCTACTGATATCATTTTCATTTTTGCATAAAGGTCTAGATTATAGATTTATATAGAATGTGCTCAATATCTGAAACATCGTTTGGCGAAAGTCTATATAGCAAAGTAATAAATTCGGTACGAATATATTTGAAAACAATATTTATTAAAATTCGGATATTCCGCTAGTTAATTATTTAAAAAATATTGCTGTATGTTACGGGTCAAGCAATCAATATGTCCGATATTTTGTTGGTGTTACCTAAGTCATCGGTAGACTTCAGCCCTTTTGCAAAGCATCGAACGGCAATTATTTAGAAAAATTATATTGGGAAATATTTTGATAAATTTTAATAAATTTATATAAATATCTAAAAGATATCTAAGGTTACAACAAAATTAAAATATTTCAGAAATAAATATTAAAAACATGCTGGTGTCCGCAAAAGTGATAAATGAAGAGAATTGACTCGTCTATAATTTTTTTTCGCAGCTCGTTTGTCGAAATTTTAATATCCATCTGTAAGTCTGTAATTTTATTTTCAATTTCATTTTTGTTGAATTTTTTTGCTCTTATAATATAATATTTTACTTTTATCCTTTTTCGCAGGAAGATAAAATGGAACTAGTTTACTATTTTGTTGCTATTTCCAAAATTTCTTTAATTTCTCGGATAAATATTTTTTATTTGGTATTTATTACATCTTCAGCTATAAATGGAAGTAATAATAAATCCTTAAATCTAATTTCTAATATTGTTAATTACAAGTCAAGCCAGCGATAGACAAAAAACTATTTCCTACGGTTGCTTCTGTGATTGTCTTTTAAGTTTTTTGTATTTGATTGAGGGAACAAGAGCGCCTCTCCTTATTAGCCGACGGTGGCATCTATAGTTAAGAACGCTGCCGGGGCTGGTAGGCTTGGATGCAACTCAAGCTTCTTTATACATCTGGTCCGATTTGTACTAATGGCAGGAGACACGCGTCTGGGTATATATACAGGAAAATCAAACGTAGGATTTCAAATATATACAGAATGAATTCAAAGCCGCCTAGTGCACGCAATCGTCATTGTGATGAATTTACATCCATCATTCATCTCCCAAATGTACCCGCAATTCTTTACTAATGAGGACACAAGTTACAACTTTTTCAAATTTTTGTTTTTTGTTTAACAATTTAGTTCTTCACAACCGTACTTCCTTTCTACGCAGAACTAAACCATGAAAACGATTAATAAGAGAATCTTATTAACGCAATGTTTCTTTAATGATTAAAAAAATCACCTGCAACTATCAGTGAAAAGGGGCATAAATGTCTTGCCCGCATTGTTTTCTCACAAGAAAGTCGCCCGCGCCACAAAAACAACAGAAAAATGTTTGCGTACATGTACTACAAAAATTATATTTAATTTTTTTGGACAAGTGCCAATCATTTTTTTTCAGTTATCAATCGAAAAAGCAAAACACCGGTCCTTTATAGAACGCCCCTTCTCTCTAACTCTTGGCAATTATTGACGAGTACAGTGTTCTTGTGTCCTTTTGCTGATTTCAACATTCACATCTCTTTGGCGTTTGTTTTCACCAGTATCCTTAATGCACCTTTTGCACAGAACAACAAACAATTGATCGTTTGTGTTTCTCGCAGAATACTTGTCCTTTAAATGTCTTAAGGGCAATTCTTCCTTTCTTCGGATATCAGAGCGAGCACTGCGCTGAATTTTTCTTAAATGCGTCCGCTTTCATAATGGAATTATAATTATAGGTGTTGCTCTCATTAATTTCAACCATCAACCATCATCAACTCATTCAAAGTGCAGCTAATTTGCTGAATTGCTGCATTTGGTGCAGCACACGTAGACAGACGGAAGAAAAATAAATTGTCAAACTGTTTTCGCTCCGTTAGTTGCCACTTATTCGTCTGTCTGTCTGTCTGTCTGTGTGTTGAGGCATTTGGCACGTGCTTTTTGTGCGGGATCCTTGGCTTCTTGTCCTACAGTTTTCCTTTTTGCTGTCCTTTTATTGTAAAACGAAAACATTTCATGTGCATGTTCAACATGTATTTTACATGTCAAATTAATGCCACCGGTACATAAAAAAATTAACAATGAATTAAGGGGATGGAAATTACTTTGTCAATTTGTCTCTATGTTGTAAATGCAAAAAAAGCAAAAAAAAACAAATAAGTTCTGTTGCTTCAAGTCATGTTTTTCACTTTCTTAACACTCAAACTGATTCAATACTTTGAACCAAGAACATTTAAAAGTGGCTTAAAAAGAAAGATTTTTACGTAAAAACAAAAGACTTGGCAAACAAACCTTAATTCTGTAATTGAATGAAATTTTCCCAGAAAATTTCCAATTTTTTCAAAGATATTTTTTGAATCTTGTAAATTTTCCAAATCAACAATATTAATAGTCCTTAAAACTTAATGTGAAGAGTGTCACGTGTCACTTCCATTCGATTTCCATTCGCCGTGTTGGATGTCAAGTGCTACGGTTTCGTGCTTGTCCAGTCTAACGACTGCGCTTCCAAGTTCACAGGTTATGGACTGGACTTGTGCCTATTTAGGGGTTAGGAATAGCATTCGGAATTAGTTTCTCAATTATTTTAGATCAGTATCTGAATGAAATTAATTCCCCTAAAATCGTTTCTTATTTTCCATACATAATTCCAACTATTTGTAAAGAACGTTTGTTTTATCACTTTTTTGAAAAATTAAATTGTGTTCCTAATGACTTGAACATTGTTAAAAGGAAAAATAACTCTTTTGGAAGAATTTATTGTCAATTTTAATCAATTCAACTAGACTGTTGTCCATCACGTGCGTTAAACTAAGTTCAGCTTCTGAAATCAAGCCCATCTTAAAGAAATACATAAAAATAGTTCTTTATTGGTATTAAACTTTTACCAACCTCCAAATATCTGCATACATATGCATCTACTGTGTATGTGTGCGTGTATATTTAAATGGCTTAGGAACGGATGCATGCTTGTGTGTGAATAAATTTCAACTATGGTGCAGCATTAAAGTACAATAACAGAATTAAAAATATCTTAAGGCGACTGTTAAGCCATAAAATACATTTAACGATTAACCGATTGGAGAACTACTTCAATTTGAACGAATTCCTATGGTCTTTGGCTGGAATGATGTATTCGTACGAGTGGATAACACATTTTATGTGAGCATTAAACACTGGCCTCTTGGCCATCCTCATCGTAATCACCTTTAAAGAGATGCTTTCACGAGATCAGCCTAGACGAGTGAGTGCCTCTTTGTGCTGGCCTAAATACTTAGTAGATGACATGCAACACATTTAATGTTTCTTTAGTGTATCTATCATTAAAATCACTGCCTACTACTTGCCAAGGGGTAAACCCTTTACTGCATATTCTCTTTCCATAGATGTCGTACAACTAACTAACCAACATTATGATTTGTTTTAACTTATTCATTTTAAAATTTTTATCTTACAAGTATATCGCTATTTAGTATGTGTCTATATATTGTATTAAATTACTCGTTTTTTTCTTCTTAATGTTCTCATGAAAAAAGTCTATAGATGTATCGTTTGTTTTATTACATTCTTTGCTGCTCTTAATTGTGTCGTATAAACGCTTCTAATGACTTAATAAAAATCATGCAGCGAAATAATTTCTGGAATACATTTTACATGTTGTACGAAAATTTTCATCTCAGAGAGAGTCTTTCTAACAATGAGTTTAAAGTTCGATGTCTCCAGCATGAAATTGTTTCATTATAAAAACCAACAAATCATAACTTGAATAATGCCTTCGGCATTATTGTTCAATTATTCGATATTCGGGTTTAAAAATCAGCATTTTGCAATTCATCTGATGCAGCCTGCACCTGTTTTGCTCCATAAGAAATTATTGCAGAGGTCCCAGGCGGATGGCCTTGGAAACGACCACTCAACTCTCCTTGAATAGGAGATATTAATACTGTCGATACTGCCTCTTTTGCATGCCTGCACAGAGATTAGAAGTTGAACACATCGACTTCTGGCACATATGTCGCGGATTGGTGAAAGGGCGAATGGTTGCTATGGGGTCTCTTGAATTTGGCGATCTTGCAAATATTGTAAACTTTAAATTGCATCTCAATAAGATCTAGGTGCGTCAACGATGGCAACTATGCGTAAGCGTAGTTCCAAAACGGGCCAAAAGGTCTAAGTGAGTCTGACCCAAGCGAGCCTTCCACCTTATTGTCATCCAACATGGAAATGTAATTTCATTTGATCCATTTAGCTTAATATCCATGGGCGTAGATTGACCTGCCTGGTTAAGAACAGTTATTGTTGCTACTCACATGGTCAACAAAAAAAATCTGAGGAAATCGAAATATTTTTAAAATAAAAAGTTGGACTACAATCAGATACCGATGATGATTTTAAAAGTATTAAATAACTGATCGGCCAAATGTGTCTTGAAGTATTCAGTCGCTGTGCGTCATTTTCTTTGACATTAAAATTTTATAGGTCGCTTTTCAAAAATAATGAATGATGTCTACTGACGAGTTGATTAGCACCACCAAAATGCAGGCATACATACAGCTAAACTCACAAAAAATAAAAACTTTTTATTAATATATTGAAGATTTCCCCTTTTTAAGGACTTATTTTTACCCTGCGTTGCGAAGCCTTATATGCTCTTTTTTATATCCTTTGTCATAGAGTCTCTTTTCGGAAAAATGGTCATGTCATGAAATATGGATATTCGGTCGTTTCCGCTTATTTTGTTATAATTTTTTGATTAGTACTTGGGATTAATACAGCAAGCTGAAGAGCCATAAAATCTTTGTCATATCCGCCGATCTCCATAGATCTTAAATTTGACACCACAAAAAAAATGGAAAGAAAAATCATGGGAATTTTTTAATCAATTTAATTAATTTTAAACGCACAATAAAAATTAATTATGCAAATTTTTAAATTTAAGTTTATGTGCGTGTATGTGTGTATGTATTTATGAATGCATATGTGTACAAAGAACGAACTCTCTACGGTTGAATTGAAATGAAATAAAACTAAACGTGAATACACACGAAGTGAACCTGCTACTGCTAAACATTTAAAGCTGTTAAACAGTTAAAGGTAAAATACAACGACATCTACTTGAAGATCAATCAAACAATAATAACAACAACAAAAATGAAAGCCAGCCTAAGATCCAATGCAAATGAAACAAGAAATAAAATAAAGAAAAAATTATGTTGCCATCGAGCATTAAATCGTGTACATAAAAAATAAAAACCAAAACATAGAAACAATGACTAAAGAAAATGGTAATAAAAATAAAAATGAAAGCCTAAGAAACCACGAATAACTTTTGTGGCAGACACTCCAGTGTTTATTTTAATAGAGGAACCACTCATCAGAGATCTTGAGGGAGCCAAAAGCCATACAGCCACTCGGAAACTCACTCACCCAGCCAGTCGGCCATTATCAAAATTGGAACGAAAACACGTTAGAAGCAGCTAGTGGCAACGCACTATGCACTGGTGCTGCTCCACAATTAACCTTTTCGCTTTCAACACAATAAGTCGAAAGGAAACAAATCAATTCTGAATTCGGTCTCTTGACAAAAAGGCCGTCTGCTGGATGAGTGACTGACTCTAGTTACGCAGCGGCAGTTAAAGCGATTAAGAGCAAAAACAAAGTGCAAGGGCTCGACACTTGTGTTGTTATTGCTGTTAATGTTGTTGTTGTCGTAGTTGCTGTACCTCGTCTACTTAATGTGTCTTTATTTTTAGTAAATAAACCATAAAAAATTGCTTAATTTAAGTCATTTTAACAAGACCAACTAAAATGTCGTAAAACTCTTTTTCCACTGAAAAAGTATTATGTTTCTTGCTGTTGTTGTTGTTGTTTTTTTGTTGTTGTCGCTATTGCTGGTGTTGGTGTTGGCGTTCTTGCTGGCATCTGAGTTAAAAGTAAATAGCGGTATAATTAAGACATCTTTACATCCATCTCCATCCAGCATCTAAGTATCTTCAAGCAACATGAAGTGAGAGGAGGGGAAAGAAAAACTAAGTAGAATTAAATCATAAAAAACTAAAGGTCACAGTATCTTAAAAAACGAATAAAAATAAAACTTTGGTAAAAATCTTATTAATTTTAATTTCATCTAGGTATTTAAGAGATCATTCTTCCTACTAAAAGACAATAAAGAAAGAAAAAAGCGCTCAAGATATGTAACGTTGCCTTCTTGTTGACTTGAACTAAAAATTGTCTTGCCAGAAAGAAGAGCATTAAAGATTTTTGTATCGTTATTTTTCGACACGATGATCTTTATTTATTTTATTTATTTAAAAAAAAATTTTTTTTTGGTCAATCAAAAGAAAGGTTTCCTTTTCTTTTGTACAGTAATGTACTGTAAATAAACATTGATTGCCTCCAAAAAATGATAAATATTTTGTTGCTTCATTTGCAACATAAATGACGATTATGATGAAGATCATTACCGCGATCAACATCGTTATCGTCCTGCTGATTTGTGGTTAGCTTTTGTCATAAAATTTTTTGTTTGTCGCAAGCATGCGCAGAATGTGCCATATAGATCCTGATGGATCTGACTCGCATTGCTGGTGTACATTTTGTTAAGCAACGTCAAAACATTGGTCTTGCTAATCGCGTAAAACATAACACCATTACCGCCATAAAATAAATTTTCTGCCATGATATCTGTCCAACGAACCAAGAATGGACATCTGTGCAAAGCAAAAACTTTATTTTCAACAGGAACATAACGATAGTTCGCGTTGACAGCGAAAAAAATGAGAGTAAGAAAACAAGCTGCTGCAGATCAATTCTGACATTATATTGAGCTTCAGTAAACTTTGTATGTAGATATTTTATTAGAATACGGTGGAAGTACTATTCATGAACATTATCTGAATGGGGCACATTTCCTGTCCGTTTTCACTGAAATCTTAAAAAATTCCAATCAAATAAATATTCCCCATGAGCGATCATGATAAACATGAACATTCGAAAGAGATATTTTTAGGCAATGATATCCACTGACAATCGCACGCACTCGTGAGTAGAGAATATATTTACCAGGATTTGAGAGAAATACAAGTAAAAAAGTACACAATTATGTGTTCGCACTTGCCGCGAATAAGCTTAAGGAGGATAACATTTGATTTTCACTTTTCCATCGTCATAGATAATTTGCGATCAGTCAAATTCAGTTTTACATGTCACATAAAAAATTTAGATCAAAATCAGTTAATAAGAATACTTCTCTAATAAACCTTTGTGTTTGTCCGTCAAGCTTTTTTGGCGGTTAAGGCATGTGAACTTCACATATTTTTGAACACAGTAATTTGATTTAATATTTATTATTAAATTAAAAAAAAATAATTGTAAGTACATAATAAACCTTAAAATCAGTTTTCCACTCGTCTTCGTAAACTTTTTATGTCGGCCATTACTGTAGGGTACCGTATGGCCAGTAGCGATCGATCCACCATAACATTGTCATTTATGTTTTTGCAACAAATGCATGTGTAATGAATGATGCGCATATTGATTGTGATGTGTGATTTGATTTATTCCGACCAACATCATACGAACATAAAATACAACACAAATCAAACAAGAACCAAATCCCCACTCTTTTACTAAACTACGAAGCGACAACAAACAAAACAAAAGAAAAAAATCGTTTTTCTACAATGATCATTAAGGACAACGTCATCACAGAGTAGCAGTAAAGATGATCCTGCAATAAAAAAACTAAAATCCCAAACAAAATTCCAAAGTTAGAAAGAATAAGCAAAAAGCTTTGGATGCAAGCGTTTTTGTTAACAATTTGAAAACATTGTTCATGCGAGAGTGATCGGAGTGGAAGACAAAACGATCAGAAGGAAAAAATAACATCCCAAAAACCATTCAAGCTCATTGATATTTTAAGCGCGACCGTATAAAAATATTCTGTTTGGAAAAATAAAAGACATTTTGTCATTTTTGTGCTAAAGCTAAATGAAGAACGATGAACCAAAAGTATCACCTCAAAACGATGAGGAATGATCCTGAAATATGTCTACAATCGATACAAAGCAAAAAAGCACACACACACACACACGCACGCATATATATATGTATATATTTATATATATTCAATTGCACTCATGCTGGAAAAAGGTTAAAACGCCGAAAACTTTGAGAGCGAATACTGACTGTTTGGCTGCTGATCTGCAGCATTGATATCGAATGGCAGAACAGACGACATGGCAAAAGATTTCCACTATTTTTTCCTTTTTGTTGTCTCCCAACTTTTTCTTTCCTTGTTTAGCGTTTTTTATTTAACGTTTTACACTTTAAAAGCGAAAAATGTTTAATACTGTCAGTCGTCATGGAATTTTGTTTTCGCAACGCATTACTATACATCGTCGCTCCCCATCATTCCATCAAGTCAACAGCCGAAGCGATTGCGCTCACCCAAAGCATACATTACAGCGACATTCAATTTAGTCGGTCTGTCAGTCATTCAGTCAGAGTATCAGTGCGGCAGCCAGAAAACTGTTCATTCTGCCAACCCGTAAGGCTCATTAACAGCTTGTGTCAATTACTCGCCCACAAATATGCAACTGATCTTTATATTAATTGCAAGAAGGATCAGACTTTTATGATTTGAATCGAAGAGGCTAGAAGTCTCCTTAATTTTTGGGTAATTTCAAAGAAGTGATTATACGAGTATAATGCTGGTGAATATTTGGAATTATGTCAATAAATCTTACATATTGGGGCAGAGTGTAGGGCGTTTCACTGTCCGACCAGACTTTGTACAAAACAAAGAAGATGTCTCAAGTGATGTTCTTAAATACTTTTTTTCTGGTTGTTGATGTTTATGAACTGGTGAAAAACGGTGAGGAACGAACGAACGATCAATCGATCGATCGATCCATCCATCCATCCGCGATGAGACGACGGATAGATGTCTGATTTTATTTTGGTATGTTAGATGGACGGATGATGCATGGTTGCACGTGATACAATTATGGCAACGTTTTTGTTAATTTCACATTTCTTAATTTTTCCTTCTCCAATCTGTTGCCTGGTTGACATTGTTGCTTCAAGTTTGTGTTACCAAATTTATAATGAATGCAGTTCTTATTTCATTTTCATTATTATTATTGTACAATTATTTTTTGCATCTGTGTGTTGTTGCAGTATTTGTAGCTGCGAAATATACGAGTTTCGAATATTTAACGCAATATTGAATATTTTAGACTTTTGTCTTATTTGAACGTGTTTTTTTTAAATAAAAACGGCAAAATAAAACTTGACACTCGATAATGATCTGTTAATGCAAAGATTTCTTGAGTGATTAATATAGCAAAAAGATAAAACAAAATACTCGTAAAACAAACTATTGCAGTCAAATGTCCATCTATTGTGCAGTACTCTTGGCTGGTGGCTGGTGGTATTGTTTAATCAGCATTACCATCGTATTCGCCAATTAGAACATGGTTCCCATGAGGTCGAACGCCAGTTAAATGATGAATACTTTACACACCGAAGGAAAAACAAAAAGAAAAATTCTTGGACACACACATATTTACACTTCAAGCATTTGGAATAGTCTAGCAGCAAATTGACTTTAACAATTTAAGGAGCTTTTGCAACTTCTTGCCACCATTGCAGAACAGTAGTAAGAAGTAAATGAATTTTACTTTTCATTGCAACAAGCATCGAATTGTTGATTTTTACCAAATTAGTGTTTCATACTTGTACGAAAACACTGCATGTAACCTGATCACCAACCAGTCGGAACATGGGAAAATTAAATACATTTTTGTGCAGCATTTTTAATTTCATTCTTAGTCAACTGTAGTAACTTGCCAATGGAGGGGCATATAGAGACAGGTAGACGGACATGCAGGGAGACAGACAGACAGATCTCAAATAAGTATTTCGCACCTCACAAGTGCAAAAATTCCCTAAATGGTAAAGACCAATATGGTGTAAAAAAAGAATAACAAAAAAACCACATGATATGAACAATACAACTCCAAGAAACACACACACATCCACGCTGATCGATTATTAATTCTGAACACGAATGTTGCACGCTGCGCCAGTAACACCAGCACCAGCACCAGCTCCAGAAGCAACACCAACACAACATCATTCTTTATGCAAGTAGTTAGAGATTATTGGTTGCAATGAATGTTGCATTAAAGTTCTTTATGAATTTCATCGATATTGCGAGAATTCTCATCGTCAGTGTCATTCTCGTCATCATCTTCATCGCCGTTGTCGTGCTCACTCACCACCATCATCAACACCATACCCGTAATTGTTATTGCTATTTCTGTACTTGCTGTTATGATGATGTTGATGATGATGAAGCAGTTGTAGCAAATAAGTAGTTGCAGTTCGCAGTTGTAACGTTTAAATTCACCTAGAAGTTGTTATTTTGTATGTTGAGACTTGTTGACACTTCATTGGCGCGCAAGTTAATTAAAGGCTTCGTAAGCGAGGTAACCAACCATCAATCTACACTTATAAATATATTGGAACATACACTTGCATATACATACTCGTACCTATATATGTACATATGTACAGAAATATATAGTATTAACACTCTACACTATATGGTCATCAAAAATGCAAAGGGCCGTAGTTTAATTTTCTTTTTGATTGATCATGATTAGATGCAGAATTTCATTCAAATACGAGCCACAGCTCCACTTACGGGATGATCTTCTTTTTTTTGGAAATAATGTAATAAAAATTTTATAAGTTACTTTGCTTTTATTTATGTTGCCAAATTAAAAGGGCACTGCACAATGGTACGTTATAATTATAAGACTAAGTCTTGTTTTGCAAGGAGATTCCACGAATAAAAATATAAATAAAAGAAGCCATATTTATCGCACTAATTCAAAAGATATAACTCTCTTACATGATTGCGTGCTGTCTTCTCGCAAGTTTTCACTTTTTCTGTTTAAAAGGGCAACAGAATTTTACTTTTTTTTTAGCAAAAACGTTATTAAATATTTATATACATGATTTGTACGCGGATCATGTTTTATTACTCTGGATTCAATTATAATTAAACTGGAATTGGGATATTGGACATTCATTAAATTAGTTTTTCGTTTTTTTATATTTGCTTGATTATAGTCGAGCTGCTCCATAAACAATAATTAAATTTGTAGACATTTTTTATTGAAGGAAAGTTTTTTAGGAAAAATCCAACTGACTTCAAAAACACGCTCCAAATGATTTTAAATATACTTATGAAATTATCTTTTTTGTCTGTCTGAACACCAATTTTGAACACTCTCACTATTTAGATATTATATTATAATATAATTAATTTTCTTAATTTACATGTAAAAAAGACGTACAAAGGATTATATGTACATACTCGTACAACCTGCTCATTGCTTGGGGTTTGGTCGAACATGTCAAGAAGTCCGGACTTTGGATCTTTGGTGACGATATGCTTGACTGTATTTAAGTGTTTCATTTTTACTAATAATATTGTTTAGCAGATTAAAAAAATACGTAACATACATACAAACTCACACATGCAAACGGCCGCGACACCATTGATTTTACAACTGAATCGCAACTAAACAAGTCGAAAGACCACCAACTGTGCAAACAAGTGAGCCTTCGTTGGTGCACATATTCATTCATACATTGAAAATTGTAAAAAGTTGTGCTGTTGGTGTGTATGGGTGTACGTTCGTTAGAAGGACAACATTTCTAGTTCAATCAACACTATGAAAAATTGATTTTGTAAGATTTTTTTA
Source organism: Germaria angustata (assembly GCA_963681545.1). Classification (NCBI taxonomy): domain Eukaryota; kingdom Metazoa; phylum Arthropoda; class Insecta; order Diptera; family Tachinidae; genus Germaria; species Germaria angustata. The sequence goes on from OY813002.1 coordinate 96,199,582, forward strand.
ATAAAGTGGCATAAAAACGAATAAAATATTAATGTTGATCTTACAACAGGTACTCTTACCGTGTCTTGTAGAACTATGATCACGACTAAGCACTTCTTCAAACTGTTGTTGCGACCCTAATGCTTGCACATATTATGTATATTTAATTACATCAATTATATATCTATGCATACATATTTGTATATGTTCTTAGTGTTTATAAACATTAAGGCCATATGCGATTGCCAATAATTATCGTTTACGAGAATAGTTTTTCGATTTACGAGTACATTGGGACGAAAACCTACAATTTAGAAAATTACCTAAAGTTGAAAAAAAACTGCGATAATAATATCCATTTACGGCCAAAATTCGGCTTATACGAGGAATAAGCATAAATTTGAATTCTCATAAAACGAGGTTTGGCTGCAGTTATAATTTCTTCTAAATCAGCTATTTGTTAAATTTCGTGACGATTATATGACATGCGTTAGATAGATATAATGGTGTTTTACTGAACTTGGCCCATCATCATCTACGGAATATTATTTATAGAAGAATTGTTTTTGATCCTTTTCGCATTAAATATTTTTGTATTTTGAGCTTTAAATAGTGAATATTCTCCAAATCAGAATTTAGAAGTTGCTGTTAATCAACATCAGCTCCTTATCTTCCGATTAATCCCAAGGTGCATAATTGCCAACGAGATGTGTTGTGGCACAAAAATACCAACGATTCTATTACATGGGCATACGCCAAAATCCTTGACTAACTCAAAAAAAAAAAGGATTCTTCAATATCTCCTTTATATGTAGAAAAAGAGTCAGAGTTATATCTGAATTTAAGCCTAAGTTATAGAGAAAAGTGTCGATATGGAAGCCAACATTTTAAAACTTCGTGTGTTTTTTTTTAATATATTTCTCTATTAATATGAAAAGGTCGATGTCACGGAAATTTAAAGAGCGCTTAAGTATTTGATTTTCTTTACCTGGCATTGTTTTGAATTTTAATTTACAAAATTTTTCTTGTTCCTTAAATTATAAGTTATCGAGAAATAATTTAGAAAAAAGGTACCCCCCTAATGAACATGTAACCATTAAAATAAAATATGCATGTTATTTAATGTGAGTTAAGTTGTAAATTCTATATGGTTGTTGTGTGAAATAAGTTTTGGCCAACATAAGCCATTGCGTAGACGAGCGTTTCGGTTAAGTGTGAATTGGTGTGTATGTGTGTGTGTATGTGTTTGTGTTTGTGTTTACTTATTTTATAATATTTAAGCTTGTATGCTGGATCTATTAATTTTTTATATACAATTTTGCCTCACCATGGCTTGAAAATATTAAAAGTCTTTTGATAATGGCATAAAAATTTTTTAACAAAATAGTTGAACGAGTTGTGTGCATAAATATTTGAAACTTCCATTTCAAATCGAGAATAAGTTGTAATCAAAAAGCCGATACATGCTTTTGTACGTACTCAGAGTTTCCAAATGATGTGCAGTATATTTTGCAATTTAAAATAATGTAGTCCCAGAGTATCCAATTTTACAATTCAGAAGTTGAAAAAGCAATGAGCTAAATTTTAAAAATTGTTTGGAAGATTTATGTACGAGCATGGGAAATTGGAAATTAATCTACTGAATTAACGTGTTGCTTTCACACTATTTTTCAATATTTATTAAACAATGCACGCTCGGTTATCGAGACTTCTCATTATTTCAATAGTCGCCTTATTGCGACAGCTTCATTTTCATCTATAGTTGCAGCAGTTGATAGGAACATGCTTCTATTTATGCAACAATAAATTTATATGAATCTAAGTTGTATAATTCAATGGCTTGATTTCACTGGTACGCACCATTTTTTGAATCAGCATAAACAGTACTCAATGGAAATCCACTCATTGGTTTCGTATGTACCTTTATTAAATCATCCTCTCGAGCCATGTACTTGGACATGAAATTGCAAACAAATTCATGGTGGAGACTCCATAAAATCAATTCGCAGAAATTATAAGAATCATAAATCTGGTCCATGGCAAACATTGCTCTTTAACGAAAGAAGAGTTTATCCATTTAATTCAAGTTTCAACGTTAGTGATGGGTGGCTTAAGATTACATGGAATTAAGGGCTTACAAATAACAGAGGAAAAATTTTATTCAAAGCCATATCTTCTTGATCCATTTTATCAAAAGCTTAATGAATTTTCATACCTTTAAAAGTATTGGCTGACTTTTGTCTATTAAGGGGGCACGGTAGTGCTCAAGACCAAGTTCAGGGACATTAACCTCCTAAAAACTTTGCTTCTCTTAATCATGAAGTAATGAAACTCAAGACATAAGACACTTGAAAGTTTAACCAATAAAAGCTTCCCGAGATATGAAGATGTATATAGTGCATATTTTAGTTGCTTTCTAGTGGCTCACTCATCCATCTTATGGGACACTTCCACTATTCGCGTAGGTCTTGGTGAGTACATAATAATAAACTGAAAAAGGAAACCATTTAGTTTAGGATAATAAATAGGTTTGCCTTATGGGTAAGATTTTGATAGTAATTTCGTCCTGAGTGTTTCAGGAAGTACCATTCTTTTACTTTCTTTGTTGCGGCCAAGCTCCTATCCAAAAATTCGATAAAAATGAGTGACAAGATCCTTATAGGTAAAGTACCATCTAATTTCTAGACTATATCTGCTACCTTGGCAATTGAACACAACTTTAAACTTTAAATTGAAGTAAACAGACTTGGTTAAAGACGAACTTAAACATAAAAATAAAAAGTGCACAAAACTTTGGTTCCTACACTAGACGAAAAATAAAGAAAACAGTTTCAATGTCCCAGTAAATGAAAGTCTCTTGTTGTATTTTTAATTTGGAAATAAGCGTTTATTTTGTAATTTTATTTAACGTTTCGTTATTTTTTTCACACATTCACTAAACTAATCTAATAGTTTTGCATTTGTGTGTGCGAATGTATGATGTACAAACGCACACATGTATTTACGCACACACACACACACATTCACACACACACACACACACACACCCGCACGTTTAATACACTTAATAAATATAACCCTATTTACACAATCATACAATTTTAACTGAAACTAATAGTCAGAAATGCGTGTGGCAAGAATAGTTCTACGAATTTTAAAACAAATTGGTAAGAGAAGAGAATAAATATAATTAACGCTACTGATACTTTAATTCACGACCTCCACTGGCTCGCAGTTGTCATCGGTTTCGGTTGTGGCAACATTTAGTGTCGGAGAAGAGCGGAGATCGCCGTCACAACAGTCCTCGGCCGCGCAACTGATGTGGCTACTTGCACTGCTGTGATTGCTGTTGCTGCTGGCGGAACACACGCTGACGTTGCAATCGTCTTTTTTCGGACTATGTTTCAATTCGTTTTGATCGGTCGCTGAATTGAAACGCATGCGCTTTTCCGGTTTCTTCAGAAGTTCCTCTATTGAGTAGGGATTGCGTTTACGAGTGGAGGATGTGGTAAGATTTATTGTGGCTGGGGAGGATTTGCCTGAATCACAGTCACTTAGCGTATCCCCAGCTGAGGGAGTAGTTAAATCAATAGAGCTTTCCGATTTGGTATAACCACCAGTGCCACAACCGTGCAGTGATGAAGGAAAATAAGCATTTGGAGAAGTTTGCGTATGAGCAGCGTAAGGAAGAAACTGACTAGCGGCCTGCACATGTTGTGTATAGTAGAGCAAAGATGGATTCCAGAACCAATGCTTCTGCAGAGCTGCTGAATAAGAGAGATCTTGTGCAGTCAATTGAGTGGTCAGTGTTGGTGGGCTGGAGCTCGTAGTTGCCAAAGTGCTCAAGGGATGTTTTGCCGAAGGTTTGATGGGATGATCGGCAGTAGCAGCCGCTGAGTGCGCATTTGTGCCCGATACAGTGTTAGCAGCCTCACCATATCGAAAAGGATTTGGTGGGACGAGTGATGGCTGCGCATGAGTAGGCCTACTGTGCGTGTACGTTGAATGATCGGCTGGAGAAATTGCCATACTTGAAGTGCTAGATGAATTGCTGTACAATTGGGTTTGTGCATTGTACGTAGTTGCTGTTACAGGATGACCTCCAGACACTGCCGCCACAGCAGCTGCGTTTTGCTGATTCGACGTCATTTCATCAGTCCATAACCCGCTATTGCGAAGTATCCGATTTATTGAGCTTATCGATGGTACGGAGCTAGGATCACATATGCGCTGCTGCTGCAACTGCTCACGTATCTCCCACGCAAACAAACCGCTGTTTTCTTCCTTTAGACGTATTATTTTCTTGACAACTGTTGGGGTGGCCACTTGCTGCAATAGAGTAGAAAACAAAAAGAGATATAATCATTTCAGATTTTTTTGATTCTTTTCATTTAAATAATAAATGCTAAAACGAGCTTTTTTTAAACTTCCGCCAAATGTCGTGCAGTACTGACAATAAAATACCGTAAAATTTCAAACAATTTTCAAAACACTTTGTTAGTTTGTCTCCTTTTTGCAAGTCTTGCAATCGTGCAACCTTTTGTTCAGAGGTCGTTGCGGGTTGCGAGCCAGTACCCAGCAAAGAGATTTTGTATTTACAATTTGCAGATAAAATTGACCGACTTTTTAATTCGTTTTTTGTTAAAACTAGCATTTAATCAACGCCCCTTTTGTGTACTTTTGTTAATAAAATTTAAATATATTCTTTTTAAAATCCTCCCCTGAAATATTAGAACGTAATTGCACCAACACTTGTTTTTTCTTTCTTTTTTGATGACGTGTGACGTGGTAATTCATTAAAAATTCATAAATAAAAACGTTTACGGACACACAAATTGTAGAAGAATATGCACTTGATGTCTTGATGACTATCAGTAGTAAAGGGAACAACAATAAGAAATAGAGGGAAAAGCGCACGCTATTATTCTTACAATTGTTTAAACATAAAAAGGTGTTAAACGTACGTTTTGTATTTGAACTAACTTACCGCCCCCTCCCACACTTACTCCTGCTCCACTGTAAGTAATCATGTACTACATGTGAGCAGACTTAATTGGTATTTGAAAGCCTACTGATTCTTAGTGTTCATTCATGAAATCTAGTTTTATTTGATTTATTCAAATATTTACGCTCAACATACGTTTTTATATAAAATTTAGGGGAACCTTTAATTTTTTATTAATTAACTCGGAAATATGATTGATTAGCCAGTGAATGAAAACTTATTAATCTCTCAAAATAAAAGTACAAAAATAAAAATAAAAATGTTGACCGCGTGTGTTAAAAGTGAGATTCGATAAAATGTTTCGGCCTGAAGGAGGAGGAGTCGCTCGTTCAAATACTTTCACACAACACAGTTCTTTCTAATCAGTTGTGGTTGATACGAAAACCGGTAGCGTTCACATGTTATTGCAACCATAAAGTTGGCATTAAGTGGATATAATTTTTGTTTCTGTAACTATAAATAAATTGTGATTGTTTTTGTTTTACAACTATAGAATGTGGATGTGAGATTGTCTGTTTGTCTTATCAACTGTTACACTTTCAATATCAAAAAAGGGCCTGAGAACTTTTGCATTACTAAACACCTGAAATATTTTTGATTTGTACACAGGGAAAAGAAGTTCGCTGGTAACTGCAACTTCAGTTTATATTATAGGCCATTCACTGGATACAGAGTGTGATAGAGTATTTAATTTCCTACATTTATTACTTTTTCTACTTTCCAACAGGGTTACAAAACACACACGATATAGTTCCGCATTTAGCACACTTTTGTTTGAATAATTGCAATTGATTGAGCAGTAGAACGTTGATCTGCAATCGAGTGATGGAACACTATTAAAAAACAAAAGCCTCATTGGTCGAGGGACTTAATGGCCAATATATCTACAAAAATTATTGCTGCCCTGGAGAAGGGATATGATTAGTAATTTTTATGCTTTCGGAGGTGCTTGCAAATAAAACAACGTCGGCAATAATAATTATTTTTAATCGTGTTGACATTAAGTAATTGTTTATCGTGTCACAAATTTTAAATTTAAAGTTTTTTATTTTTATTTGTAAGCTTTTAATAAATTGAACGAACTTTTTATAAACCCACTTATTAATTTTTTGCATTTTTAAACCCTAACATGTACAATTTCTATGCATTTCTGTAGTCTCGGTAGGAACATTTGAATAAAGATTCAGTTCACAAAAAGGTAATAGTGTTCTTCGTGCAATCTAACGCGAGTCTATCTCATTCCTTAGGGGAACAACTCAAAGCATGGAGCCAATATTCGAAGCATTTTTGCGGAACCTGCCGCAAAAAACCTATTTCATGACTGATTGAATTTATTGAATTTAAAAGAAGCAATTAATAAAATTTAGATTGTTAATTGGTATAAATAAATAATTTTTTTTTTTCAGTGTCCGTAGAGTTTGTCAATTTATACAGATTGTAACTTTTCAATACATGTTTTCAATTGTTTCGCTTATAAGTTAAATGTTATTTTCAGTTTTTTGTGCAGTTCTTATCACATTTGAATAATTTTTTTCTATAATCATTCAAAATAGATACCCAATGCCTTTGTTTATATAGACGTTAATCAATGGAATTCAATATCGATAAAAACAGTGGAGGATCTATCTGAACCATTTGGCACTCTATCACGTCCAACTGATGTGTTGAGAGATGTAATCTTTGCATGGACTTCTAAAAATAGTTTCAACACACTTTCCTTTGCACTTAACAAACCAAGAACTATTTTGTTTATATTTTATTAACCGACGTTAAATGAGGTTAAGGAGCTACATACTCAGCAGCACGTTTTCTTTTTGGATGTGCAGCGAGTGTTTCGTCATTTGTCGACCGATCTTGAAAATTCTGTTATTGTATGAAGTGGTATGCTCCAGAGGTAGTTTAATTTCAACTAATATGTGATAGGACTAAGATGTAGAGTACCTGCCATACATACACACTAGTAAATATGAAAAACTCTCAAAAAAGCACTTCATAATAAAATTTAGTCTTGAAGGAAAAAAGGAAAAACTGAATTAAAAAAATATATGTCCTTAACGGGTAGTGTAGGGTGTAAAACATTGACTACAACATTTTTTCACATGTAATTGCGAAATAAATCAATAACCTCGTTTAAACAGTGGCAATAAATATTTATTATAATATTATGAGGGTGTGATTTGTTAATTATGTTGTGACGACTAAATACAACGCAGTTCTTTTGAATAAGTAGTGACTGAAGGAAGGTCCTTTAAATATTCATTTTACCAGGAAAAAATCAAAAAAATTTAGAGTTAACTTTTTGATGCATTTGCTATGAAGTTTAATAAGTCAAATTTATCAGCTTGGGCTGATTTATATCTTCCTTAAAACTATTATCCCACAGTTTTGTATTCAAATAAAACACAGAATTATTATTTCAAGGAGAATTCGACCATGACTTGCTGATATGAATAGTGTTTTTGGTGTGGAGTCTTAAGTGACATTGATGAAATAAGGAAATAAATGCAATCGTTCTAATTATTTTCACAAATGTTTTTATATACTTCGATATTCTATTTTAATTTAACCAATGAAATGCCAAAATGAAAAAGTTGGAAATGCATCAACATGGAAATTTTAATGTTTTTATGCTTTTATTTAAAAACTATTAGAGCAGGATCATCACAGACCCATATAATATAATCTAGATTAGCATCGCAGAAATAGTTTTCATTCCCAATAATTTTTTTTGGAAATTTAAATTTTTTTAAATTTTTGCCAGTGGAATCGCAATATCATTTCAAAATATTCGAACCGTTTCTAATGTTTTTTTTTACAATATTCCTTTTTAGAGTTGAAATTGAATTTACAGTAAAAAATCTGAATAGTATATCTTAGTTCATGACATAAAGACGAGATAGTTCTAATCTTACAAATGTGTATAATGTGCCGATAGACAAGTGAAATTTAATAAAAGCTATTGAACTTAATTGCAAATTTTAATCTAAAGAAATTCTGATGCAACTTTTCATCGTTAAATTAAAACTCTATTAAGAGCATTGCTCCCGTGCTAGATTTGTCCATCCATTTTTCCTTTAAAGACTAGGAATATTTAGGAAATACATGGGCTTGAATTTAGAAACATTTATTAAAATCGAGTACATTAACGAAGGACGGACAGTTCTGTAGGAAGGACAGTTCTGTACAATTGTTTCATACAAATTATAAAGAACTCATCTTTAAGTTTTCAATACAAAAATTTTGTGGAATTTTATGGTTAAAGCGAACAAAAAAAATCTTCTAGTTTTAAAATAGCTCCACAAAAAATAGTCTAAGGACGTTCAATAGCTCGATCTCAGCGGCCAATTGACCGACCACAAATGTGAAATAAACTGTTCATCGAACTTGCTGCTCAATTGGGCAATTGTTTCGCGTACTGTGGGACATGTAGCGCCGTTTTGTTGAAAGCGCATATCAGCCAAGTCCTTCTCATCTATTTGGGGCAACAAAAAATTGCATCGCACGGCAGCGGTCGCCATTCACAGTAACGTTTCTAATTCATATCAAAAAGTGTATTTTTCGGGATGCATTGCTTCTGGCTGCTCTTCACACCAAATACAGCAATTTCGTTTGTTCACGTATCAATTCAACCAGAAATGAGTTTCTCCACAGGACACAATTTTCCGATAAAAAAGTGGAGCATGAATTTTGATAATAAAATTCAATAATCTGCAGACGTTGTTCGTTTGTAAGTCGATTCGTGGTTAAATTATAGACTAAACTGAACATGTTTAACAGTAAAATGTTACACGAAAGCAGCTGAGTTTCCAAAAAGAAACTTGCAAAAAAAAATGTATATATATATATATATATATATATTTGTGTGTATTTATATATACATATATATATATATATATATATATATATATATATATATATATATATATATATATGTATGTATATATATATATATATATATATATATATATATATATATATATATATATATATTTATATATTTATATTTATATATATGTATATATATACGAATATATTTCAATGTTAACTTTTATTTATTGGAAAGTATACAAATATATTCTTTGCTCGGAACGAACTTTTTTTTTTAACGAACTAAATTACTCAGTGCCATTTAGTTTATTTATTGTAACCGACTCCATTGTATACAATGGCAAAATTTAGAAATAGTGAAGGAAATCCAAAAATTAATTAATAATAAAAAATATATTTTCCAAAAATTCAGTGAAATTTTTACTAAAATAAAATGAAATTTTATATTAAACAAGTTTTTTTTGATATTAGATAAAAAAAATTACGCTGCTCATCATTAATTGCTTAATTGGTTTCAACAACACTTGATGTCCAGCACGGAAATATTAGTGAAATGTAAAAAAAACTATAAAAAAATTAAACTATACACACCTTTGTTTTGCTGCCCCCTATTGACCCTGGACGTATTGAACCAGTTTCATAAAAGCGTGTTAAAATTTTAGAGACGCAGCCTAAAAAGCAAATAAAAATGAAGGATCAAATATTTATTTGCTCGTCTAAATGATTTCGCAATATAAAACGGAGAAAATATCAAATGCTCATTTAAAATGTTTCCAACTTACCATGAGACACCAATAGCTGTCGCGATATATCACAAGGGCGTACCCCACATAATGCCAGCTCCACAATGCGCCGCCTTACACAATCGGGCAGTGGACGACCATTAACGAAAACTCCACCCAACTGGTTGACACCGGCTTGACCTGAAATAAAAACTTATTGATAAATAATTGTAATAATTGGTATAATCCAATATGGAACCAGTCATAAAAGAAAGCAAGTAGTTTGTGGTGTTTTCTTCTCTAAAAAGAAGTGTAACATTTACCCTTTGCCTACCATTCACGAATGAAACTGTGATAAAATTTTAATAAAGGACTTATCTGCTCTTTATAGAAATTAAAAAATCAAAGCCTTCAATTTACTGTTTTTTATAAAATCCATTTTATTGCTGTTATTAAAAAAATTTAACTCCCATAGAGGATTACGTTCTCCTTTCCAAAAAGTTTGCACTTTCTAAAGAATGCAAACCCCATTTTTTCTTTTTGAAAAGGCAAGAAGTCTTAAATTTCTTTAGAAAAGAAATCGCCATATCACATATTGCAACAAATAAAGTAGTTCTCAGTATATTCTTCACATGCTGAAAAAAAATTTATCAGAATCATGCCTGAAGCTAAACCGAAGTTATACATACTAAAGCACCGGTCGATATGACCTTTAAATTGAGCTGTTCTTAAATGCAAACATTTTAATCGATATATAATCGTTATATAACAACTAAGCCGAAGTTATACCAAACATGTTCGATATGGAGGCGAACACTTTAACAACTTGCATCGCATTTTCGTTTTTTTTAAATATTCATATGTTGCATCAATGTATCGTACGTTGAATATATACTCGTAATTAGTACTGGTAATAGTTACTCTAACACAGCAGTTTGTAGCTCAATGGGAGATGAGATCCTTCCCGAAGCTTATCTCTTTATACATATTCTATATATTATTATGTTTTTCCAATATGGAAGGATTTATTTAATTCAATTCAAGTAAAACGCAGAAACTCATGGATGGTTTGAAGAATTCTTGTTCGATTGACAACTGTAAATGCGACTCATCCGCATTTTTTAAGCAAATGCATGCCGTCTTTAGGAACATAAAAATGATCTACTGCATTGGGTGCTTAAAAATTCGAATGTGTGTGTGTGTGTGTGTAAGTGAGTGTGCAACTGAATGTGGAAGCATGTAGTAAAAGATCATAAACACGATTTTATTATCCTCAATGTACGAAAAGGGGAGAGCCAAAAGATTAACAACAATTTCAAAAGCCGCCTGGAATTGATCATAAAAAATAATAATAACCGTGAAGGTATTTTCTATATTGTTGCTGCCGTTGCCTGTTGTGGGCACATTGCAGATTCGGCTCCCAGACTTGGAGGAAGGGATAGTGGGTAAATTAATTGAAAAATAAAATAAATTGTTTTGCATTGAAACAAAAAGGCCTAATTAACTTTTGGTCTCATCTGCGAGTTATTTTTTACAATTTCATAAATTATACATGATTTCGGTATCTCAAGATGTTTCTCTGTGAAATGGTTTAAAACAACCACAAAACAGCACACACACGCAGAAGTTAACACCGTTCTAAGTAGATTAGAACGATAGTTATGAGGAGAAGGGAGCCGAACACATAAATTAGAAAAGAATGTAAATCTTAAAGTGTTTTTGTGCTTTTAATTTGCCTGTTGATTTTAATTCCTTTTATTTGATGTAATAAAATTGAGACCAACGTTTACAGTGGCGTCATTATTTATTTAATTTAACTTTTATTTTATATTTTCGACTCACCTGTGTGCGGCATAGCGGTGGAGGCTTCACGTCAACTTTTATGTATAGACGTTTGTCTGCAGAGTCTTCTAATCGCAGCGTCCGTATCTCAGCCAGAGCTATAAAACCCCAACTGAATTGTAGTTCGTTTTTTACGAGCGTGCCAACAAACAGCCAGTAGTGCAATAAATTGGAAAACTGTTTCAATTCTGGAGTTAAACATTCGATATTAAGCTCAAGAGGTAAAATTTTGATTTGTGGTCTTTTGAAAGCATTTGTTTAAGTCGCTTTATTGTTTGATTTTTCCACGAAATGAGAGCATTTGATGGCTGAAAAAGACAATATTTATTTTTTATTTAATAACAAATCAAAGAAAATGTCCGGTTTGTACACTTTTTCATTTAAACATTTTCACTTATACCTTTTGCAGAAAGATTATTCATAGTTTATGCCAGTTGAATTTAAATTGAATCATATTAAAGTACACTGACTGGCCTTTGCATGTCATTTATTCATAATTGTGGAACTGCAAAATATGCAAATATCTAGACGGAAAAATAAATTTATTCGAAACTTGAATGCCCATGTTTTCTTTGTAATTTTAACGACAATCAATATTTGGCATTTTTCGACTGCTAATTTTTTAATATTTTTTTTTCTATTTTGGGAGCCAAAAAATATGCAAATTTACACCTTAAAAGCCAACCGAATTACTTCCGTTTCCGCTCCATTTCGAATTCTTTATAGTGCAACGCCTGTCAACATGCATGAAAATCCTATAAATTTCACTTTTATTGTGAAATGGGAAAACTTGCCGAAATCACACGCACACACACACACACACACACATATACGCTGACATATTTATTCTCAATGTGAGGTAAGTGTAGAAAAACTCCGTTAAGATTTCGTTTTTCAGGCTATAAAAATTGTACATATTAAAGAGAAAAAAATTATAACAAAACGCAAATGCTTGTTAATAAACGAATTATACCAACTCCCCATTCAAGTCCTTTTTAACGACAATATAAAACAATAGCCCACAATTAAGTTATACAACCCCCAAGGCAAAGGAACAACCGTCATCTGATTATAATTTGTTTATTTGTTGCAAGAGTGTCCTGGCCGGGGTTTCTGTGAATTAAGTTCAATTATTGTTGGTGATAGCACTTAATTAAATGAAAATTAATTCACTAAGAATCAACGTAACTAAATATGTGTTTCACACTCGTTTGAGGAAAGTACCGTGGAGTCCGTTTGTTAGATCAGTTCTGTTCGCCTCTTTATCATAAATGGAAAAGCACTTTATGCTGCCCACAACAGTGTTCCATAAATCAATAAACTAATATACAGCAATGCGGAATTCGCAGCGACGATAATTATACTTAGCAAATTTAAGTTGCAATTTTGATGAATAACTACTTACATTACTCAGGATCAGCGCTGAGGACCACCAAAGGTGGTCATTTTGGACATGAACCTTTATAGTTTCGAGCTTCGGACCTCAAAACTAAGTACCTCAAATAACTACTAGTTTCCTTTAAAATATTTAGTTAGTTACTCCCGAAATAAGTATTAAAAATCCGGTCCTATAGTAATTATAATCACTCCAAAAAAATTGATCTCGTCGTAATCATTAATAAATATGCTTGTTTCTTAGGTCTTTCATAAAAATAAGTTGTACACAGGGAAGCCAATATGTTGTTGTCGTAGCACATCTTTGTTGGCTAACATTGTATGAGACTCTAGATTACATCCTGCTCATACCTGGGATGAGATGGCTACATTCCCGAGCCAATTTTATGTATCCCATTTCAGTTTAAAGATCTACTTCGGCTCTAACAAAAGCACCCATTATATACTATTCAAATCAAAACTATGTATGCAGAAAGTTATTAATAGCAATAAAAAATTAATTTATATTATTACTTTCTTCGGTATTTTAATTAGTTTATGTCTATTTACAATTCCCACGGGCTGCTTGCCTACAGTTTCATAAGAAAACTTTTAATCATAATCGAATGAATTGAAGAAAAATTTAATCAAATAACAACATACACATAAATAATAAAAACAAAACTTTAATGATTTATGTAAATTTATCGTATATTTTTTTTGAATTTTTGTTTTACAAATAAAATCAACAGAAATTCATTTATATATAATTTGATTTTATTATTGTTGTTATTACTATTACATACTATTATTTTTATTTTTATAACTGCTGGTTACCCCTGTGTTGTTTGAATTTCATAGCAAGAAATTGGTTCCACTTTATTGCTAATTAAGTCGTTCCACAATGATTATAATTATCAGTTTCATATAAACACACTCGCTTACCGTCACCAAATGTTTAAATTAAAAATTTTAAACTCGTAAAAATTTGTCCGTCGGTCTCCCAATCTAAATGTTGCAGCGTTCGTTGGACCTGTTTTTTCAATTTTCTCTGCTGTTTACAAATGAGACGTTAAAACTGTAATCGAAAATTGGTATTCTATCTACAGAATTTGTAAACAAAATGTCATCCTTATTTCGTGCGATCAAATTGACTCGACGACAGCTTTCAAACAAGTTGAAATGATTGAATGCCGAAAACAGAAGCTTGAGCGGATTCGCTGTCTAGTGAGGAGAGACGTTTTGTTTGTGTGGCTTGTGTGGCGTGTAGGGAAGTGAATGAGTCTGTGATAAAATATTGTGGTCGTTCTTAGTAGAAGCTAATAAGCGTATCACATGATTTGTTCCAGCAGCTCCCAGTTCACTTTCTCATCTATTTCTTCTTCGTTTTTTATTAACGAAATTAATTTTTTCAACTTTACAAATTTGTGTATTGTTTTTGTTCCACTTAATTGGATCTATCATGATTTAATTCAATCTTTTGAAGATTAACCGCTGACATAGGATCGAGATTGAAAGATCGTTCTTTGAAGAGAAAATACTTGACTGCAACTCCAGTTTGTCTTTCAATGAAAAAGTTCAATTCAAAATTTTGATAGAGATCTAAAAATTAAAATGGATTTAAGGTCTTAGTTTGAGGTACGATCGAACGTGACTAATAGATTTGCATGTAGTCGTACCTACTCATACAAATAAAAATGAGTCTGTGCTGGTATGTTTGTTTGTTCGTATGAGGGTTTGTTACGATGAGGGGGAAGAAACACCCCATTCCATATTTTAAAGTGCTTTGCTGGCCAAGTGCAGTTATAAAACTTAAGCAAAACTTTTGAACTTTTCTTTTAAACTATTGTACTGAAGTAAAAAATATCAAAATAAGGACAAACTTTGGAATTTTTTTCGGCAAACATGATATGAAGTCCTATTGAACACCTTCTGGAAATTTATTGTCAGATTGCCAAGAATAGTCAAAAATTACTCAATCGACTCCGATGAAATTCACTATCTAGGAAATTTATGGGCAGAAAAATCCAAGTCGCTAACTCGAAAATCTCTTTTATCAGGCCTAATATCAGTTTTACTTACTTCGGTATCTAAGTGCTAACACTTAGCAGCCTCATGATATGTATATTAAATGAAAGGAGTTTCTGAGAGGAAAATGGAGTACAACTCTATTTTATTCGCCCTTATAATATGTACATCAACTAAGAGGATCTTTTGCCACAAATGTGAGTATATCATACGTCTTGAAAGAAAGTTGCTCTGAGTAAAGTTCAGTCAAATAGTATATAGTATAACGAAATCTAATAAAGAATTAAAAACGGAAAATTTATTAAATTTAGATACCTTTTTTCCTATTTTCAATATGAAAAATAATATATTTGTGTTTTATTAAAAAAAAAGCGAAAAAGTTTGAAAAATATTTTACTCTCGAATAGTTCATAATATTTTTCAAACCATTAACTTAATTTGAGTTCATACTTCTCTTCAATTATACAAAACTTTCCTAGAACTAAAAAATAATTCTAAACAATATTTCTTAGTTCATTCCTCACTGTATATTTAGTTCCCACAAACTTAAAATAAACGACGAAACTGTATTTTTACTGATTTCGGAGACAGTACTTAGTAAAATCTTTTTGTACTTATGTTAAGAAAATCCCCACTTATGGTACTTTTCACGCCGGTGTGGCTTAAATTGAATATGGAATACCTGATTTTTCTTTCTAAAGCTTTCCCTGTTCACTGTCTATCTAACCTCAGGTAAGTCTTAATCCACCTATCCTTCTCCCGAGGCATTTCTCATACAAAAGGGACTACCCCAAGTTTCCAACGAACAGTAGAAGTTAGGACCGTAAACGGCAATTAGTGAGCTAAGTTTAAGAGATGATGTTGATAAAACTCTTCCACCCTATAATTTACATTATCACGATTGTTTCATTTTGCAGTGCCCAGCCGCAATTTCATTAAAATTTTTATATGAAAAGGAGGAATCACTGATCCGTATCGTTCCACCAATGTACATTATATTGATTTCCCCACGGTATATATAAAATCTATTGCAGAAATTACACGGTTTATGTGTATATACGCCCCAGCCTTACACATTCAAATAAAAGCATCATAAAATTATTATTCAAGTGAATCCTCTTTCATGTAATTCAATTAAATGTTTTCTGCACTAGTATTTTTTCATAACTTTTTCTAACAGAATTGACGCAATGCATTTCCAATTGATAGAAATACCTTGATTTACAAATTTTAATTTAAATTATAGTAATAAAACACGATTTTAAATATATAAAAGAGTGGGACCTGAGTAGATCACTAAATAGTTTGTCTACGGGTTGCAAGTTCGGATCCATTCAGAGAGTGTGGGTAAAGAAGTAAGCAAAATCCAAAATGCTTTGAACTTAAAAAAAATCCTCATAAATAAATTATGGGTAAATATATTTCTTGAAAACTATATTCAATATGTTCATACTTCTTGGATTAAATTTTGATAAAATATTTAGAACAGGGAGTAAATCTTACATCTGGGAATGATGCAAACCTGCCAATACTGATAGAGAGCATGGCTTCAAAAAATGTTTTAAAGTTTCACAACTTTGTACCAAACCCAGGGGCTGATATAAAGTCCTCATACCTTACAATGAGAGAAACATTAGACACTTAAAACAATACATTTTTACATAAATACCGGGATTCAGAGTACGTCTTCATAAGAAATTTATTATAAGGCCCTCATAATTACCTCTGTAATAAGCAAGACTTCTGTGATAAGATATGACATCGTTCTGCTGTGACGATTAAAGTCCTGATACTACACAAAGATTAAAAAATTCTTTTATTTAACATTTTATATTTTATATTGTATCATTATCGTCCTTATATAATGCTATCTTATGCTAGTCCATTTATCTTCCTGTGAAACCGAAAAAACCCTCCAATGGATACTTGGAAAGCTCTAAAATCTTTTTTTTTCATTTTATTGAAGTCATTCGAAGGCTTGCACACCCACATACATACATACACTGTAAGAAAAGTTATTCATTGATACAATGAAACGGTTTCAATAGACATTCTTCATTATATCCATGAAAATTTGTATTAATATGCACACATTTCTATGATTCATAAGGTGTTCATACTTCATTGTATCATTGAAAATCGTTTCATTGTATAAATAAATATTTTTTCTAACAAGTTTGGGGAAAAATAAAATTCAATAATACGAGTGTTTCCACTAATTCTATACAATTCGTCAAATGTAATTAATAAGTTATTTGATTTAAAACTGTTTTCTCCTTTTTATTTAAAATTTTTTCAAACACGAAACAATACGATTATAGACGCAATGAAAATATTTCATTTATATTACGAAACATTCTTCCCATAAAACACATTTTTAGATAAACGTCTGCACATCTTACCCAACTCAACACATTCGTAGGCACATATATATATATATATATATATATATATATATATATATATATATATATATATATATATATATATATATATATATATATGTTTTTATTTGTTGCTGACGTTAATCAAATGTAAATCAGAAGGAATAAAAACCAGAAAGTGGTGCAAGCTACGCCCCTTTTTAACTGGTGCATGTTTACCATTTTATATAAAATTAATTAATTGGATGCCCCGATAGAGAAGTGAGCAGCGTGCTAGACTATTAAACAGAAGGTTGCTAGTTCTATCCCAAATCAAAAAATAGTAATATTAATGGTGGCTTAAAGAAATAATAAAAACATTATTCCCGCGATGAATTTTTCTCACTTAAAAAAAATTAATTCAGGAAATTTATGCACTTAAGGGAAAAGACTGAATTCGATTATTTTTATTTATTTTTTTATAATTTGTTCAATCAATGAAACTTTGTCATAAATACAATCAATTATTCTGCATTGATTCAATGAAGAACTTCATTAGCTCACTTTAAATGACAACTTTCATTGATACAATGTAAAAATTCATTGTCTGAATGATTGCTTTTCTTTCAACGCATAACCACGAAATGCTTAATGAATTTTATTTTGGTCTGTACATATTATTGTTATTGTTACGTACATATGTACATATTGATGTGTTTGTCTTTGGATGGGTGCTAAATAATTTTATTTTATAATTTATTTAGTGCTGGTGCACTGATTATTTTAAACAGCAATTAGTGTACTACCCCGCATCCATGCAAGTATATACTCGCGGGTATATATGTAATGTTGACTCGGAGTAGAGAAAATCCAGTATTGGGAAAAATACTCGAGCGAAGAAACATCAAAAATTCGTTCATGGAGTAGAGATAAATTCCCTGTTTTTGTATGATATTGCACATAATAAATCAAAATGAGTACCAACAATAGGTGATTCTACATAAAAAAAATCTACTACCGTTGCCTAGTCTTTCGTTTCATGATCCAAAATGAGGACAAGTCATTTCAGGTGCGTTTGTTATATACAGCGATTGTGTGCTTGAATGGAAATAAGTCGGTGATAATAACGCGAGCTTTTGATAGTTCCCTAAGGGAGTAAAAAAATTAACAAACCAAAGCTCAATGAAGGCATTACATTAAAATCATTGACAGATTAGTACGTTGTGACAAGTCGACCATTTCACACATTAAAAATAGCAATAAATAATTTTTTTAAAATAATGTCAGCGTGCAATACAAAGAGAGACTAAGTCTTATAATGCGAAAGGCAAGGTAATTATTCTTTATATTATTTGGATTTTTTTAATTTTCAATATACCTGCTTGTAATCTCGATTGACGGGATTACAAGCAGGTATAGCTGGGAATAGTTCTTTCTCGAAGTAGTCCACTATGCCCCGGTGTGCTGTATATGTATGTATGTGTATACTTACTTACTTGAGATATAGTATCCTTTAGAATATTCGTTTTTACATTGAATATATCATCAGAACTCTTTTTTTCAATTTGCATTTGTACACCATTAACACTCGCGCTTCACTTGAAATTATGTATGTCTTGTTTGATCTTCAACACGATAATATTTTCTTATTATAACGTAATAAGTGATTTAATATTTCCAATTAGTTCGTGTATTATTCACAAGTAATTTTCTTACGAGAAAATTAAATTTATAAAGCTCCTATGAAATAATCTCATTTAATGCATTCAATAGAATCTCGCTTAATCCCTTTTTAACAAACGTTAATGTCAAACAGTTAATTGTCTTAATGCGTTCACAACTCACTAACTAATGATACCCGACTAATGTGCTTTCTGAACGCACAGCCTTTTTTTCTTTTTCTGCTACTTTCAAAGTGTTTAGCGTTCCGCGTAGAAAGAAGACAGTAGCAAATAAAACAGCACTGTAACCACCGACCGTTGCAAGACTCGCGAACAATCTAAAAACGTATGAATGTAGAAATGCCGTAACGCCACCAAAATGATATAAAACCAAAACAGAACCAACCACTATCATCGCGACACATATTCCTGTACACACATACAATTCAAACAGCGGCAGTGTCAGTTAAAGCAGAATTGATCGATCGTTTCTACTTTGAAGGTGGAACAATAGCGCAACAAACAGGCTACGGCTTTTCTTGTTTTCTTTGGTCTCACTGCTGTTTCACTTCTGCAAAACACTGAAGACGTATGCGTTTAAAGCAAAATAAAGGGCGGAAGCGGAAAACCAGTTCCCTACCACTACCACTTAAAAGCGTCACACATTGACGCTAAACCAGTTTTCTACCAACCACAATCAAGGATTATTAATTTCAAAAGGCAAACTGACGCCATCTACAATTAAAAACTTGTCTGCGATTGGCTGAATTTGCATTCATTGTCTCTTTTGCACACATGTCCGCTCTACGGCCAACACACAACATATTTTATCAGCAGCACAGTAGAGTGAAGATGTGGTTGTGACCATTACAGTGGGTTAGAATTTGAAATTATACAAATAGAATTTTGTTAATAGAACTTAATTAATGGCGTTTATTTTCTGCCAAAAATGTTATACATATTTGGCTCGTCCCGGATGTTAATGCTCTGTACTAAATAAAAATAGGCAGTAGTGCAAGAAACAACTTTGTTATTCCAAATATATTACACATGAATGAACATATTATACATGTTCAGCGCTCAACTTTATTTTGAGGTTAGATATTAAGATTTTTTACTGTGCTAACTGCTTTATTTATACTATTAAAGGTTTCCTATTATATTATTTACGTTAATGTACTTATTTTTGTGCGAAAAGCTTATAAAAATATTAAAAAATTTTAACACATGGGCGTTAATTATATCAAGCAAAAATTTTTGTCATATCGTTAAGCTTGCAAATACCATTACATTGGGAACGTGTCAGTAATATGTAAAACGTGTTCCCCACTTTGATGACAATATGTTTTTCAGAATTGAATCGTAATTTTATTGATTTTCATGAAAATGTTGCATATAATGAACAGATTAACTTTTTCATACTCATTAGAGTATCCTCGTCGAAATAGATAAAGAAACAGTATCACGTTTTTTTTATTCCTGATAACCTAAAATTATTACACATGTAAAGTACGCTATTGTAGGTGTGATATGGAAATTCATCTCGATCTTTCCTTCCAAGAACTTATTCCAAGTTAAAGACTAAATCCATTTCACTTTCTAGTAAAGAGTCTTATTGCAAAAATTATACTTCGTTCATTGTTTTCCTTTCATTCGGAAGTTAACAAAGCCTTTTAGAGATGTATATGTAGTCTAATTTTATATAAGTGGGTGGTGAAGAAATGATAATTATACGGAATTTGCTATACCTCTTAATAATTGCTCAGAGTTAATCAGTTTATATCAATATATATGTTGTTTGCGGTTGGCATGCTATAAGATATCTAACGAATTACTCAGCATCCAATAGAAAAATATGTAATTACTTTCATATATCATACGTTGCACTATTGTCAAGGGACATAAGATGTACATATATTATTAAAAAAAAATTAATATAAGTACATATGTACTTATATATAAAGAAATCTCATTACAGAAACTTGACTGCAACAATTTTGTTAAAATTTAGTAAGAATATGTTTAGAAATAGGCTTTTGTTTAGTGCATGCTTAAAGATTTGTAAAATTAAGTAGTACTGTCTAGAAAACACAAATGTGGAAAATATTCTATCGATGCTCGACGTCATAGGGCGAAAAACCTGATTCTTAAAGCAAAAAATGCAGAACTGTTCGTTACGTTCAATAAATTTCATACTAATACATATCTCGTGTAATCACCTTTTGAAAGGAGAATATTTTTTATTAGACTCCAACTAAGCTTCAAGCTCGGTCTATGTAAAACTAAAGTTTATTATATGCTATTTCGGTGGACATAGAAAATAATGAAGTCTACATTTTTGTTGCAAAATCTAGACGTTTTTTAACAAATTAATGAACGTGCAATATAAAAAACTGAATAAGACAAGTAAAATGAATAGAAATTAATATAAAATCAAATAGAAATTTAAATAAAGTCAAATATGTTTTCGTAAGTAATGAAAAAGCTGGGATTTCAATGTAGAACAGAACCCAATTTTGTTCATTTTCGAAAGATTCCAGCAAAATCATTACGAAATCTTCTTTTTGGTGGGCTTAATAGAATTAATTATATTTCATGTACAGTGAAGAGTTGATACATATTTATTTTATAGGAAATAATTTCATGATATACAAAAAATAAGCTACTACTGCCGCAGAAACGTGTCAGTTTGTGTCTGATAATTAAAAGGGAACGCACAACAAGCCTTCACTGGCTTAAGTTTATGTCGTATGACATGGGCTATCACACCCCTCCAATCCACCTAACCTACTACTAGAAACAAAAATCTTAAAGGAGTAAAAACTTGCCAATAGTCACAATTTGCTTTACTTAAGTGAGACTAATAGTTTTGGTTAAAAATCGACAAAAAAATAACTGCATTATTGAAAATATCATCCCTTAAGAAAAACTTGAATTTTTTTCACTGGGTTTTTAAGTACATAATTCCAGAATAAGTCCCACTGTATTTGCAACCTCCCTTTTTTAATTCCTAACAACTATTCAATACACACATGTTCATACAAGTTTCTTAACGTTAATAAGAAATTATAAAAGCAACGAAAGCATTTGAAATCAAATGAAGTTGAACCATCCGAGGCTGGAAAAACCGTTGCTGCAGCATAACCGTTACAGCATATTCAACATTTCAACCACGTTACGGCCAATCGCAACGCATTTATATAAAAAATTTTATATAATTACAAAAAAAGAGCACGTGCTACCAGCTGAATTTTCAAAACACAAACACCCACTGAAAAGGGGCAACTACCATCTATACATACAAACATACATTCAGCACATAAATATAAATGATATATTTAGATATGTGTGTGTGTGTGTGTACAAATATATATTTTTATAAATTAATTTCAGCTAACGGAAATTGACAGTTTAACGCTGTTAAATGCCCCTTATCCAACACCCCTTACTCACTCATCCACCCACTCCCATTGGTTTTTCGTTTTCCTTTCTGGAAACGCAAACTGGCATTAATTGAAAAATCTATACGTTTTTATTATTTACTGACTCATACGTTTCACACTCTGACTGTATAAATGAACTTAAAAAAGAAAGATTAAAATTAAAAAAGACATGAGAATGGTTCGAATAGATAAAGCTATTTTTGTCCTTTATTTCTTTTTGTTGTATTGTTAGAAATGTTCTCACTGGTGCCATGACTTTCATGCACGGGGTGAAAGGTTAAGCTTTGGAATAAAAATTTTAATAAGCTTATGTAACTAGTTTATGATGTTTAAAAATTGATTTTATATAATTTCACAGTAACAGTTTTTTAAGAGACTACTTTTTTGCACAATAAGAACATATCAAAGTTTATACAGCATTATATGTATGAATTTGTTTAAAAATAAGGTGACTCTCGAATTTTGCAGAATAGCTAGAGTCGATTTTTCGTATTATGATGGTTTACATGTCCCGAATATTCACGTGTATATATTCATAGTTTCAATTACTATTTGCTTGTTTTTTACCGTCATGACGGCAACAAGGATTTGACGTGGTCGACGATTCTCCTCTTTCGCATTACTATAATGCACCTGCTCACTTATAATTTGATTGTCTTTTGTTATTTTTTTTTTATGCCAAGAACAACACTTATATCATGCCATAGTCTCCATATTCGCCAGATTTGTTCCATTCTCATATTTAACTATTCCCAAAACTGAAAAGAATGAAGCTTGCAAAGATTAAGTAGTTAAATTCTCTCAAAATATTACAAAATGTTTTATTTTTGTCGTTGAATTTCAGTTAATTTTTTTTTCTTATTTTACTTTTTCTATGAAAAAGTATCCAAAGAGTCCTTATTTCAACTCTGTTTCAGTTATCAATTAATAATCACTCACATAAAAAATTAAGCCGATTAAATTTAAATGAACAAACAAATAAAATCTATAATGAGATCAGCAGTTTATTCACCAACACTTTGACACCCTTGATTTGGTTAAGGAAACAAGCGTAATACCATGATTACAAACGATTACTTACACACACAATCAAATTATATTCCCACAATCCGCAGCAGTGATGCCAACTACGTTCTTTACGCGCTTTTTTCGAACAGAAGTGATATTATATCTGGATTTTTTCCCTTAACACGTTTTTCGTACAAAGTGATAAAATTTAAGGACAGAACGGTCCTTTTTAGCTCAAACCAAATCCACAGGCAGACAAAGAGATTATTAAAAGAAGTGAATATAACCATTTTCTCTTTAAATAAAATTTTTTCGAAATCTTATGCGTGAAATAAAATGCTGGTGTTATCAATCATGTTGCTCGTGCAAAATCTAAAAATTCAATGAATACCATCTGACACATTATAATATTGAGAAGTTCATCAATACTATTGACATCCTCCCCTTTTTAAACGAGCACAAACTGTGGATATATTGCGTTTGTCTGCAGAAATATACAGATTCTACTGCAGGGATCGACTCAGTTGCTCTCGCTTTTTTTGAAAATGTTCGCCAAATTTCTTGGCTATTTTACTAGTTATCTTTTAAGGTCGATGCTATCAATTGCTCTTGAATCGCTCATTAGTCGATTCCGATTTTTCCTATATGGATTATTCGAGTATATTCATTTGCAATTATCGTAAAACCTCACATGAAATATGTGCCTTTTTTCAAAACTTTAATCGGCAATTTCGCATTGTTCTTGGTTTATTTTTTTCAAATCTTCCGAATTTTTAACTCCCCGCATCAAAAATAAGATATCAACCCGATTCTCGAAAATCGAGTTTTTATCAGACGAGCTTTTTCAAAAACACCAAAGTTCGTAGGCCCTAAACCTTAATAGAAAAATTTTAAAACAACCATGGGTCATTTTTTAACGGTCATTCCGGTTGGCCCACATTAAAATAAAAAAATATAAAAAGGCCATATATGAACACCCTAATATATATATATATATATATATATATATATATATATATATATATATATATATATATATATATATATATATATATATATATATAAAATAGGATGTGTGTATGTATGTATGTATGTAACGTAATGGCTCCAAAACGGCTGGGCCGATTTTGACGAATTTTCAGGGAACCTTCCGAATACTCGGGCGGGTGACACTGTGAAGTCCGATTTTTTATTTTCGGTCTGTGGGCGGAGGGGCGTGGCAAAATCCAATAATTCATAAAATGAGAATGGCTTGGCCGATTTCTGTAAAACTTTTTGTCAGTTGTTGGTATTTTCGAGGAGAAGGTTTTTGTGGAAGAAAATCCCTCCGGAAAAGTCGGAAAATTGGAAAAATCGAGTTTTTTTATGAAATTTTGTTTGAAATTATTCCTTAATGGTTTTTTAAATAAAAAAATAGAAAGTTTGTCTGAAGGTTTAAAATTGGGGCGAGGCGAAGTTCGCCTGGTCCGCTAGTATATATATATATATATATACATATATATATATATATATATATATATATATATATATATATATATATATATATATATATATATATATATATATATATATATATATATATATATATATATATATATATATATATATATATACATATATATATATATATATATATATATATATATATATATATATATATACTATATTCATGCTATAACATATTCTATAACAGTATTTGTTTTAATCACTTATTTGTCTAATTTATTCTAAAATCATATTTTATATTAGCGGTCCCATTTCCAAGGATGGTCAGCGAAGTCAATATTTATTGATGTTCTATGAAGACTATATATTTCTTTTGGTTACTAGCCAAGGATAATATAAGCTTAAAGTGAAGACATGCCGATTTGAACAAAATTGATATCTTGGTTTAGACAATTGACAACACTGAAGTGAAGATATTGGAAACTTATGCAATGATTGCAAATATCATAAAGAATATACACATACACGTATCCACACATTCATACAACAACCAAGGATTATATTTCATTTGAGTTGTTGGGCGAAGAGTGAATGGAATAAGGATGGTTAATTGTTTAGCTAAACATCACTTTGTGCTTGTAAGTCAGTTAGTCAGTCAGTCAGTTAGCCTGTCAGTCATTTAATCAGTAATAATCGCATCACAATCACCAAGAGGAAAAGCATTATCCTCGTCACAAAATGGGTGTTGATTTGTAGTCAACTTTTAAATCAAACACTAACGTTTCTGCAACAGCCAGGCGTGTCTCTCGTTAAGTGGCCTTTTAAAAGGAGGTGAAATGAACACTCGTGCCCATACAAAATAACAATAGGAGGCAACAACAATAGCAATACACACATTGCACATAAGTACACACTTTAAGCTGAAGGATTTTCTCTTCTTGTTGTCTGTTTGAATGCGAATAACGAAACAAGTTGATCTCATTACAATACGCTCGGTTTAATGGGAAAAGTCCGTTTTAACATTTTTTCTATTTTAATATTTAAGCTAGTGTACATTTTTATGTTAAACTTTATCTCCACTTTGCAGATTTTTTATTCAAACTCACTGTCGTTCAAATCCGTATTTGTAAAGTTGTTTAACCAAAATAAGAGTTTGTACACATGCACATGCCAACGTTTCCGTCAAAAGGATGAACATCTTTTACGTTCACTAAGTATGTACTTTAGCCTTTTGATGCAAATTTTTATTCCTTTTTCGGTGTGATTTAAATAAAACATGTTTAAAATGATTTGTGGAATGTAAAGGATTCGGAACGAACAGATTAAATAGTGCTTAAGTTAGTTCGCATTTACACTGATTTCGGTTTTATAATGCAGATGAAATGCTTGGAAATATCCCCCCGACCATCAGTGGACGCACATTGGCGTAGATAGACTTGTCTGGGTTTGGGTATGCAGCCCCTAGAACAAATTTAGCCTCCGCTCAAGAATTGTTTGCTTCTTTTGACTTTAATCTTATATTTTATTACAATGATAATTAGATTTCTCGATAAAAAAATTATTAGTAGACATCTAACGACAAATTTTCTTTTACCAGCATTGAGAGGAATATTTCAAGTCTCCCTTTTATTTTTATTTTTGTTTTTAATTTTCGAAAAGGACATTTATTGATATTAAAAGCAAGGGAAATATGAGCAAGTGCAAATGTATTTGATTGTCGGCTTATCTGATCATCAGATGGCAACAGCATAAGAACAAGGAGAAGGTTGTAAAAAAGGAAATTGTTTCAAACTTCGTGAAAAATTTATAAACGCACACTCACGTGCGTAACCCCAGTGACATGTACTCGTGTAAAAAAGTATGCGTATTCGTTCATGCACACACACACTAGTAACGCACAGACGGTGACAAGGTGCAAAACTAAGAGGAACCTTCAAACGCTGAAAAATTACATCACTTGCAACAATTGCAGGTGATGAATCCATCGTTCCATGATCATTATAAATGCTTTCCAAATGCACAAATAAGAGTGATCATTATTATCGAGTGTATCAAGTGCGAAACAACATCCTTATTATTGTCCCATTTGCTTTATTATTATTTTGAAAAAGAAGAAAAAACTATACCAAAGATCGCGTGGCAAAATCATTAAAAAATTATTTTAGGAAATTTCTTAAGGCCCACGTACAAAAAATAACTAAAATTATTTTATGTGCAGACTTTGATGTTCATGCACTTGCTGCTCTCCTCAATTTGTTTTCTGGCCCGTTGTTGCATTTTTTTTGTTTTTGTCAATTTCAAAGGTAATAATTCGAAGCGTTAGTTTTTAGTTGCACTTGCATCTGCCTGCTGGCTATTTACTGGTAGACAGACCGACCGTCCGACCGATCGACCATACAAACTAATCACTCGTCCACAAAAAAGCCAATTAGAACGCCCTGCAATTATGCCCATCTTTCTTCCCTTTTACTTTAATAAAAGTTTAAATGCCTTCTGAGCCACGAATAGAATGTTGATTAAATAAGAAAATATTCAAAGTTTCTACACCCACATCAAATAATTGGCTTGATTTCCTTTTTTCATCATCATCCAGATAAATTCTTTAAACATTCTTTTAATTCAGTAGCCAGGACTTTTTCAAATATAATTATTGGTTGCAGTTTTGTTGCCCTTGGCAGCATTTTGCCATTTTTTTCCGTTCAACCTTAATGCATAATTGCCATGAAATTTAGTCGATTTAGGCCTTTAAGACAAAATCGCAGACAAGTTCATTTTTTCCTCATCACCTTTCAATCGCACAAAGAGCAGCACACTTTGATGAAATCCTAAGAGTGATCAGATGATGCTTCTTGGGGTTTTATTTTCGGTTTCGTTTTCATTTTTTCTTGTCATAATTACCAAGAATCACGCATGTTTATCGGTCATAATGAGCAAGTTTTCTTCTTTATTTGTGTAAATTGAAAGCCAAATTAAAAGCAAAATTTATGAAAATAAAATGATTTCCAGGGTCACCAACAGGCTTCCTTTTATTGGAACGTATGGTCTGAAGAAATATTTTTTAACTTCCAAGGAGTAAAAAGGGAGTTTTGCAAGAGCAAACTTATTACGACAGAACACGCAATTTTGTACGTGAATTAAAATGTTCAAATTAGAGTGATAAATATATTTTTATATGTAAATTTAACAGCAAAATGTTACAATTTTCTAACAAAAGGAAAATACCATCAGAACGTATTCCTGTACGAGTATTAAATAAATTTTCGAGTATTTGGCGATGATCTTTATTTCTATAACAAAATCCTTTATAAAGCAACAACTGATCATATTATTTTTAATTCCACGACTTTTGACATAAATATGAGAAAAAATTTATTATATTTATTTGTATGTGGGCATTAGCGGTTTGAATTGTAAAAAGTACATGAGAATAATGAAATTTTTATAAATTTAAAGCGGGTCGGGAAAATTCACTCACAAAAATGAACTTTTCTGCCAATATGTATGGGGAATTTCACGACAGTCCCAAATAAAAAAAAATTAAGAAAAGTTCACAAAGTAAGTCCTGTTTCACACACGTCAAGTTTTCTTGTTTCAATTTATCTGGAAGAACTATAGGGAAAGTAAGTATTCTTCTTCCTTTCTCTCCTCGAGCTGAATAAAAACTTGAGCAAGAAAACTTCACGTGTGTGAAACATGTATAAAAGTCATAAGTTAATTTGCAGAGACTGTCCCAAAAGTGTTGAACCGCGAGAAGTGGTTTGCTTGAATTCAAATTTGTCAATTAGAAATTATAGAAAATTTTCTATGCGAACGTTAGTATAGAAAATGTTTAATTACATATGCATTATTTCTTTTTAATTTGTTAAAAAAAATACATTATCTTAACTTTTCAAATTTGTATGTTGAGTCTGAGGTCTGAGGTCTGAGGTCGCTAAAACAAATCGTCAGTGCCAAAACATTTAAATACAATATGAGATTTTTTTATCACATATGAATATTACAAAATATGGAAGAAAGTATTTTTTCGCCAAACTAACAACTTAATGCTTCGCCCACTGCTTCTATATCTCCTGCAAGGGGACTTGGAGGGTAAGTATATGACAATCTGCGATGCACCTCACAAAGGAACTAAAATATGTGGCGCTGTTAGCTGAAACTCGTGAATGGAGGGTGAACAACACCTCACACGCCTCATCTCAAGAGTGCATCTATACCACCTGGATAGCAGCTCGTAAGACATGAAGCAATGATGACGAATATTCGTTAGCTTGGAGCTTAAAGCTTACCCAGAGGCTTAAATTTCCCCACTGCAGTGTTCCCCAAGAATAGATCCTGGCTATCAAATAGGTGTCAGATTAGTTGCGATTGAATTTGATATTAGGATCAGTTGAGTCCCAGGTCACAGAGGCGTCCAGGATCACACCTAGGCTTATAAGCTAGTTGGTCATGGTGCATATTTACAGGTTTCGCCAGACTTAGAATGCGTGGGCTTTCGTGCAAACTCATATTTAGACGAAACACTGTGGAGAAAATAAATATAATATGAGCTGAAAGAAATGCCTGAGTCGGCTGCAATTATGGCAAAACGAGGCCATAATTGCGTGGAGGACACAATGTATCAATACTGGCGTCTATGATAACTGGACACTATGTCCTTGGCAGGAGTGTACAGAAAAATCAAGAATTGAACGCAATAACTTTTGTCGCAGCTGCCACGACATAGATGAAGAAGAAAGTGTAATTACCATGGGATTCCTTGAATTAGGTTTTCTGTCCGATATTAAGAATATCAAACTGCGACATACAATGCGCATCATAATAAGCTCAGGCTGGTTCGATGGTGGGAACTTTACTTAAATATTCATTTAAAAGTTAAAATAGTTTCAAAAAGCTCATCCCTAAATTAATTTATAAATTATATGTGCTGAGGGTGTTTTAATAAAACTGTTTATTTTAGAATTGTAATGTGAATTAAAAAAATATAAATTTTTTAATAAGTAAAATTTTGATTTGAGAAAAACACATCTCGAGCTTAAACTAAATTCTAAATTAATTACATATTACCAAGAAACTATTCTGTTCATTTTTTCACTAAGAAAATCTTAGGCTTGAATATTTTAAATTGCTTCTTAATGAAAATCCTTTTGCAGTTTTTCTAGCCAAGGGTACGTGCAATTTTATCCTTTCTTATGAAAGGACTCAGGGTTGTCTCTTGCTTACTTTACATAAAAAAGTTTATTTCTTGATTTTACAAGGTTTTTTTCGTGACAAAATATATTAAAGTGTAATTGGAGCCGTGAGTAGCGTTTCACGCTGGTAGGCATTGATCCATGGGAGGAAATCGAAAAGCAATGAGCAATACTTCTACCCTCCTTTTCACACGCTACTTGTTTTATAAGTTCTTATTCCTGTAACGGTTTTTGTTTTCTTTTAATTTTCAATAATATTATAAGACTCTTCAGTTACAGTCGAACACGGATAAACGAACGCGGTTTGGAAGAAAAAAAACATTTATTTGTCATTAAAAGGAAACGCAATAGACTGTCGCTCATTTTGATGGCAAACGATAAAATATCAGTCAATAAATTAAACCTCAATTCAATATTAGAACGCATCTATTTAATTTTCACTATGTGTAATGTATTATAGCAATGAAAATCGCATTTGTACATATATACCTAATTTTTCATTCATTATAGATTTTCCATTTTTGGAAGTCAGAACTTCTCATTTCTAATTCCATTCATTAATAAACGCATTTTGTAAATTGTAAATCGAATCGCGTGTTGTCTAATACGCAGCAGTATGTATCATATTTTCTATTTTCAGTTCAAAAAACAATGTTTGAAGTGCTGAGTTTGTGTAAATGGTACGGGAAGTCCGTTTAAAAGAGAACCTCGCTTAAGCGAAAAAAATGCGGAAATTTTCCATTTCCTTACATTCACATTCGCCTGTATATGTGCACACATTTATATTTCAGACAACTTTTGAAATGAAATTTATATCATTCTTCTGTCAAGTCATTGGAATCGTTTAAAAGCAAAAACAATGTTTTATATTCACGAGACACTCACGTAAAAGCATGTCACGTGAACAATAGTCAATGTAGGCATAAATACATATTTATATAATAGATTATTATCGAGGCCGATTCGATCTATGATGATTGCGCAATTGCTAAAAATTTCTCCGTCGATTCTCAATTAAATGAAAATTTAATAAAAACTGAATTACCTAAAACAATATGAAATTAACCCAATTAATAAAAAAAATTAATTAAATTATAACAAACTGTCTATTTATGTTTGTGGTTCTTACAGCAAATGAAACACCTGCCAAATATTCGAGAGAATAAAGAAAACATTCATTAAATATGTCCTGTTGAACAGAAAGGACCCGCAAATATACTTTCATACACATTCCATATTAAGGACAAAATGTTTAATCTTGATAAGAACTGAAAACAATTACGTTATAAAATAACATTTTCTCACATTATTCACAAACGAACAAGAAAATAAAAAACGAGCAGAGACGCAGAAAACAAACACTTTAACTCACGCCATCGAAGGCTGAGGAACATGACAAAAAAGTATATAAATAAAACCAAAGTGATAGACTCCTCCTTAGAACCAAAGCCTAAAGTTGTCGAAGAAACAAAATTTTGAAAAACCAATACCCATAATTGTCAACTGGATAAAGTATAAGTTTCCTTCCAGACCACAATTCAGAAGCAAAAGCAACAAAGCGGATACGTTTTCTTTGCAGGCACTGAAAGGCTCAATAAAACTTGTACGTGTATTATTAACTCATAAAATTTGGAAACTATGAGGGTAACAACGATAAATTACGCCGATGGCATTAATATGACAAACTTAGCCAAACGTAACTTTCATACCACACGCTCTAGAGCCATCAACTGCCGAAAATGTATAAAAGTGCAAGACAAAAGGACCCTCTGAACGACATTGTGTTCAACACATTTGTAATACACACACATACACACAGACACATTGTAAGTAAATTTTTGCAGGGGTGATGAAAATCCTTTAAATTATTTAAACAAACATTCGATATCACACAACGCAAA
Organism: Germaria angustata; assembly: GCA_963681545.1. Lineage (NCBI taxonomy): Eukaryota > Metazoa > Arthropoda > Insecta > Diptera > Tachinidae > Germaria > Germaria angustata. The sequence continues at coordinate 96,231,371 of OY813002.1, forward strand.
TGCATAATTTTATAATTTTAAACCATGGTTTCACGTTAAAACTCAGATCTTAATCTATGGTAAAGATTAAGTCCAGAGACGGAGTCAAAAGTGAACAAAAACCAATATGTTGCTCATGCAACTAAATTTGAATGGTAACTATTTTAAGGACTCGTATTTGAAAATGGACGAATTGTATTAAATTAACGCAACGCTTCACCGTGGTGAAACTCACAAGTCTACGTATTATTTAAGCCAGCGCAGGAGTTTCACTCATGCACGGTAAACACAAAATTTCATGTTGAATCGCTAACGCGTGATTGTTAAGATAAATTACTCAAGCTCACGAGTAATCGTTCAAGGCTATGAGTAATTCCCTTTGACCACATGAACGACTCTCAGAAAAAAAGTACTTTTGTTCTGCTAAAGTTTTTGTAATTAAACTTTCTATACATTTCCTTTCCGTTTCTTTTTGGCTTCTTTTCGGTCAGGCTGTAAAACGTTTCGAAAAATCCATTAACAAATTTTAATAAAAAAATATTACAGTTTTCAATTACAGCATTTTTCCTCTCACGTTCGCCTTTGAAAAGCCAGTGCTACACGCTCCAAGACTGCTGGAGGACAACTGACTGCAATTAAGAAAAATCATAATCCTAAATGCATAAAAATGCAATAAAATATACTATTTTCAAATCGATTTAACGCTTGTCCATCTTCTGTTCAATTCTTTCCGTTTGTTGTTGCTCTTTCAACGTTTAAGTTGCATTTCAAAACTGAAAAAATAACATTCTCCCAGCATTTAAAAGGTAATTTGCATTCAACAATAAAATGAACTTGATCTACTGGAATGCTTTAATACCCTACATCAAAGTAAATTAATAACGTGCGGTCCCATTAAATTTGGTTGGGTACGACAGGTAAGTTCCTAAAAATGTATTCAACAATTGATCCCTTAAATGACAAATAAACAATTGGTGAAGAAATTGAACAGTCATAACATCGAATGGATTTAATAATTTGGAAGATTTTGGCAAACGTCTTTTCATTAATTGTTTATTTGTTGTTATTCTAACTCATATGTATATTCCAATAGTTCGACACAACTTCGTTGGCCATGTTCAGGGAAAATATATTATATAAATTAGACATATCGCAGTTATCGTCCGTAGTTAATACTTATAAGATCAGTCAGTAAAATATCCCATAAGTATTAGCAAAAGAGCCTTTTAGTCTATTGAACTACAAGGACCAAAAACCGAACAACATTAAATAAACACTAAGTATTAAGGAAGAGATCCACAATATACTCGTAGAAGTAAATTTTTCATTAATTTGGAAATGGGTTTCTTGTCGTTGTTGTTAGTGCATACGAATATTGAAAAGCAAATATGAGGCCTATAGTTTGTAGCGCAACGGGCAACACATTGGAAAAGACATGGAATGCATTTGCTCGTACAATCTGTTTTTATGCCTTTAACCTCTTGCACGATAGATTGCAATTCTTCCATCTACCAAAACAAATCGGTTTGATCGCTTCTGTATGCTCAATACAGAAGCTTTACGTTAAGGTTTATGGCAGTTTCATATTTTAATGATTTTTAATAGATGTTCTCTTTCACATATTTACTCTACATCGTTTCTTAAGTCAGTCCCGGCATTTGATACATTTTTGTCCAGCGTATGAGACCTTAAAAAAAATCTTGTAAAAGTGAGCATTTTGTACACCCGTACAATTTGGAAAAATTATAAATGAAAGAAAATCGATCATCGGATGTGAACAAGTCATCTAGATTTGCTAGATATTTTGTGTTCATACATCCTTTCAGGTCGTGAGAGTTTCAAATCGAACTATTTGAGGATCGTAAAGCCATGATAATAAAGCTATGGATAATAAGTCACTAGGCGTATTCCATTATGTGCTGTGGCGTAATTTATTAGAATTTTCGCCTCCTCTTTGGATCCGCCATCACTTGGAAAGTTATTTATTTATTTAATGACACCGATAAGCACAACGCAGAACGTAACAGCCCTCTGTTTTCAGATTTCGCTAAATCGCCGTCATCAGTGTTGGTGTTCCACTATCTGGAATGTGTCATCTACTTTATGGGGATCTCAGGCTTTAATTCAAAGCATTTTTATTAATAATACGAAAGTTGTACAACGTTGGTACGTACGTTGAAATTGATTTACACTTGCAACTTTTTCAGGTTCCAATCCTGCCGCAGAATTCTGGCAGTTTGTGTCTGATAATTAAAGGGAGCGCACAACAAGCCTTCACTGGCTTAAGTGTATGTCGTATTACATGGGCTATCACACCCCTCCAATCAACCTAACCTAACCTAAATAAATTATTATTAAATAAGTTTTTGATTGCATCCAATTTGTATATGATTTTTATTACATCTTATTTATTTATTACTTATTTATTAAAAAATTTTCTACATACATAGATTCACACATATGTACCATTGGGGTGAATTTTCTTACAAACAATGTTTTCTTGTATTATGATGCCGTCTCAGCCCAGGACATTTCGCAGGAGATTTTTGCTCCACCCTAATGTTAGTGATGTCTGCAATTTGGGAAATAAAATGTGTATGTAATATTTCAGTGATTTGTAGTACTCATTGTATTAACCCATCTGTAGAACTTACCAATGTTGCAACCGAAAATGGGGAAGTACTTCATTTAAAGCCCATCATAAATCATTGAAATAAAAAAATATTTTACGATTTTTTTTAACTTCAAAACAGAAACTAGAAACGATAAAAGTGTTGAAATCACGCTTTTGTTACTTATCGAATGTCAGCTTTTCTCTTTTCTTTTCAAAACGAAATTTCTTTTAAAAGTCCAAGAGTACAGAGTTGCAACATTAAAATAATCTCATTAGTAGCAACAACAATTGAAAGAAAATCTGTCTTAAACTTGATGACGATTGAGGAGGTAAGTTTTTATCCACCTGTCGATATCCTTTATTTTTTGTATTTCAGCACTTTAGTGTTACTTTTATTTACAATGTCAAAAACGTTTTCACAACTGCTGTGGTTTATGAGAGTTTGAATTCTTTTTTAATTTTTTCTGAAATTAATGTTCATTAATGTCCAACAAATGGGGTACGTATTTATGCAGCTAATAAAATTTGTTTACACAGGAAAGTAAAAAGGGCCCACAGCTTAATGGACTTGTTTCACTTCTTCGTACTTGTTTTATTTTTTTAGGTTTGTAACTCGCACACTCACTCATTCACTCGTTCACTCGTTCATTATTCCTTCGAATCTGTTTGGTCTATAGGTGTGCAATCGCTGATCAGTAATTATATTTTTATGATCAGTTACTGCCTTCCGCAAACATTTGGTCAATGAACAGAGAGGGTCGGTCGACTCCACTTATTGTACATTTGCAGAGAGTGTTGTTAATGTTCATTACATTTAACTTATGGGCACGCGCTTCTCCAAGATGTAATCATTACGTTACCACGACTAATTTTATCTTAAACACACGAAAATGTTCATGAGTGCACAGCAAAAAAGCGATGGCAAATTACTGAATGAATATTTTTTTGGAAGCTCTGCAAATTTTGTTGTTATTTGAATTTTGGACAAATTTGAATACAATGAGCTTGCAACAGTCTATTTTTCGTGTCGGATTGGTGTCACATGGACAATGGTTATGGACCTTACGAAAGAACCAAGATTTTATTTTTTTTAATTAAGAAACTATCGAGCTTTCTCATATTTTATTTATATTTGTGATTTGGTTTTTTGATTTCCAGATATTTTTTATCTTTTGGCTTTCGATAAATTGAAATTCGTTCTTTTGTTCCGATTACTCAGTTCAAGCCAAGTTTCAAATTCTTGGCGATTCCTAATATCAACTAAAGCTTTTCATTTATTAACTTTGAACGAAAAAAACACTTAAAATTTTACTTTAAAAATTTCTAACATCTGTTTCTTTTTGTACTTATTAATTTGAGAATATTCATAAAACTTTTACTTTTTCTTAACTTAAATGCAGTTGCGAAAGTTCCCGGTATATTGAGAATGTTGCAAGAGATAAAAGTTTAAGAATTTCACTGGAAAACACTAAAAAATGGAACGATAAAAAGTATGTAAACATTCAAAAGAGGGGATCATAGATTTATTTCTTCGTAATAAATTTAAAATTTGCAATAATCGGATAAAAATATACAAAAGTAACCTTGAACTATAACTTCCTTTCAAACTTTTTAAATGATGTTCAGAAAACTCTGAATTTCGTCCGAAATTCCAATGTCTTATTGAAAATACGAGTTTCTTTTAAGTTTTAAATAAACTTTTCACTGCACATTTACAATACTTTCAACATGGCTTCTTATTGTTGTTTCTTACTCCGAAACGTCAAACAACTCTTGGATTGTTTGGAAAGTTTTTACTTTTATAAAAATGAAAAACGATACATTTATGAATTGGATGAATTTACAGCCATATTCATAAATGTATAAATGGTTTATAAGACGTTTATAAGGAAAATTTTCTAAAACTGTATTCATAAGCGACTAATAACCCAAAAAACCCTCAATAAACTCTTTAAAAAATCAAAAATTTTATTATAATTTGTATCCTTTTATAAACCAAAAACAAACTGAAAAGTCCTACGGCGTAACGTATTTGTGTGAGACAAACATTTTTTAAAATTTTAGTTTGTAACTTCAAATATTCCAAACATTTATTCTGCAAAGTATTAGAGTGATCACATGACATGGGGACATATCAAAATTATGAAAATTTCACAAACTCTAATGGAATTCGCAAAAATATCGCCAAATTTCTTGTATATCATAATGTATGCATATGTATTTAAAAAAAATTGGAAAATTGCGTTAACAAAACCCAACATAAAAAACATTATTCCACTCTTACAATTAGTATAAAATATTATTTTCTTAATAATAGATTTTAATAGACCCGTGTAATATTTACGTGCATTCTCTCAAGCTAAAAAAAAACAAAAATGTGATTTTGTATTGAGTTTGTTTTATTAATTTGTAACAGTGATGTGAACAAAATGTAAATAAATGCAATACCCGGATAACTTCCGCCTAATCGGTTCGTTTCGGTTTATCGGGATTGCACAAAAACAAAAAATTAATGTGCAATTTTTCAAATTTGTTCGTTTCGGCTTAACTGTTCGTGTAACAACATTTTTTCGGTCGCCAGGAAGTCATCAGTGATCTGTAAGCAGTTTGAAAACACTTATTAACATCACATGTTTATCCCAAAACATTCAAACACAATTCTCATTTTGTATATGAATGTTTTATGTACTATGAGTATGAATATTATAAAATGCATAGTAATAGTGAACTCGTATACAAACAATGATATGAATCTATTTTATTTTTCTTGCAACATGTAAGTTAAAAGAGTTCATTATTTTCTTTATTTAATATTGACATTTATTGGCAATGTACCCAAGAAATATTCGAAATGAAAATAAAATAGACTCATGTCTATATTCGTGCAGATATGTGTAACTCTGCAGGTGTAGGCAAGTGCCGGGAGCACGCACTCTTATAACAAAAATAGTATTAATTAACTTTATTAATGTTTCCTTCATAAATTTCGTTAAACAAGTTGCATAATCTAATATTAATGTTATTAAAATAATACTTTATAGTTTCAAGTCTTCTTTTCAAAGATGTGTTTTTGGAACTCCTGGTATATGAAAATGAATAAGTCTCAGTAAACAGCAAACAAGCAACAACAAGCAAGACTCATGTCGAGTATAAGTTTTTTCTTGTGCTGTTTTCATAAAAGTACTCTAAGGATATGAATATGCATCTTGCCATATTCCTATACGATGTGAGAATATATTGTTTTGACATGAACTTGTGACGATTCGAATGTCGGCACATGAACCGCTAAAGCCCTTAAAAACAATTTTAAAAAGTTAGAAAATCTTCCTTATTTATTTCACATTTGCCGTCTTACGTACAAGTTGGGAAATAAATTGAAGAAATATTATTTATATACATATTTATAAAATGTGTTAAAAATAATAGATAAATTTTGCAAAAAAATTTTTTTCTGTGTATAAATGCTTCTTGATTTACACAAAATTATTCCCTCAAAAGTTGCTTGTATTCATCGTTGATCGCATTAAGTAACAATATTTTTCAAAGGACCAACTCATGCTGCTGCTGATGGTTTGCCCAACGATTCAAGGTAAAGTACATATTGTCAATATCATTTGAAACCAGTGAATTATCTATTCCCATTTATTTATCTGTTAAGAAACGTGATAAAAGAAAGTTATTTAAAATAAGTTCCAATTTTGTGTAAATGTGTTTCAATACTAAACACATACATACATAAATGCATACATATGCACTTAGTTATTATCAGTTGACAAAATTTGCAATGTTCCAACAGCTTTGGGGCGGTTAGAAAAACAATATACGAGTATTTGATTTGAAAACGTATTTTTATTTTTCAAAATTTTGCAAACAGCGACTTTTATAATTTCTAACATTGGCTGTGCATGGAATAAAGCAACAAAAAATGTAAAACTCATTAAAGGGAACATGTGTCATTTTGGCCACAAAAAAAAACTCAGCCCAACGAACTTAAATTGATGTTGCAAAAAGACACACAAAAAACAGCTTGACCACGGTTATTAGCGGAAGGAATGAAATAAACGGAAGAACAAACGATCAAGTGAGGATGCAGGACGAAATAAATTAATGAATATGAAATTGTTAATGGTAAAAACATCAGCGCACATAACGTACATGCACACACTCACACACACACTTAGAGAGAAGATGCAACGTCTGCATGGAGGTAGATACGTGAATTGATATTTGTTGCACAAGTTTTTTGTTGTTTCAGTATTTTATGGTTAAAAACCTAATTTTTATAATGTTTAAGGTTAACAAATTCATTTTGTTGTTGACTTGTTCTGCATGGCTAATGGACGCATGTGCTTAAAAAATGCAAGTACTGAAAGATACAAAGGAAGATAAATCGAGATTTTTATTATTCGGCTGCTGTTTGCGTAGGGTTTTTAAGTGCCCACGGGCATTTATGTTAACGTTATGTTACGTTTAAAACTTAAACTGAGAATTAAATTTTTTATTGCTTAATAATAGAGGCAAGTGCATGTTGCACTAAATGTGAAAACAAAATCGTAACAAATTTTTGGCGAAAAAAGACTACATGTGCAACAAATTCATAAACGTCTGTTTGAAGTGAAGCTACTTAAAACACATGCTAATGCAAATATATTTATTTGAAAAAATGCACAGAAAGAAATTCCGATGGATATCGCTGGCTCATCTAGGGCCCAGCGTATGCAATTTTAAATTTGAAATGATAACGTTTTACTTGAAGTCGTGCTTTCGTTAATATATTATATTATATATGTATATTATAATTCTTCATATCTGACTATTCGTTTAGCATTGTAGTCGTTTTTGTGCAACAAAAGCTACAAAGTTGTTGATAAACTCGACCGCACCGTCAACATCGTACACGATTTCTCAATCAGCAGCGATCAGCTGTTTGTTAATTAATTTAATCTTGAAATCATTTTGCAATGTACATAATGTATACAATTTGAAAGAAATATTAGGATTTGAAATGATTTTGAGGATACAACTTCTTTTTAATTGTACACATCGATGAAATAAAACAGCATGTATTGTGATTCCAAGAACTTTCCTATTGGCTTCCAAGAATGATGAGAACTCTCACTTACCATTTGGATTTGGATTTATGTTGTGAATTTTTTCCGAGTGTAGATTTCAAGGCACTTACTTGGATACATGCATAATTTGGCAAAAATGTATGCAAACTAAAATAAGAAGTCAATTGCTCGATAGTTGGCATAAATTATAATCACAGTTATTAAATGACCATGCATTGCGAAAGCTTGCAACCACAGCGGAGTATAAATGCATATATTTGTGTGGTTGTAAGTAGTATGAACAAACGTCTTGTGCTACAGAGAGGCGCTAGGAAGTGCTCGCATGTTTTTGCTTTGAGTTGCAGGCAAGTGAAGTGTTTGGGTCTGTCGTGTGGCATAAGCGAACCACTTGAAAGTTCATTTGAGATAGTGAATCACAACTGTTTTCATACAGACTTAAGTGGTATGTACATGCGTAGAAGTACGCATGCAACCATTTTACATGCGTATATGCCGCTAGAAATTAAACAGGTAGCATGATATATACAGTGTCTCACAAAAGTTTATACATTGAATATTTATATTTTTTCGGAAACCTTTAAACTTGATATTTCTCAATGAACAGACATTTTGTTGACACTATAAAAATTATATTGAAATACTATTTAGGAGTGTAAAGTCGGTTGCGGAACAATTTGGCAATAAAAATTCATCTTTAACATATTCGCACTGTAATAGTTTCCTTAGAGAAATTTTTCTTTGAACTTGCGTTGGTGCTCACACAAAAAGTTTTTGTTGCAATAAACACGGTCTTTCACTTTTAGATTCAGAAAATGTTTGAGCTCGAATTTGATTGCATTTACACACTTTTGATAGACACTGTAAAAGCAGTGGCGAATGGGCAGATTTAAGATAATTGAATGCGATTGCAGACACCATCATTATTCGTGAAGGTTACGAACACCAGATCAAATCTGCTATGGTCATTTAAGGCAGGGAGCTTTTTTCGTTTGATTCGATTACAATCAGGATGTTTATTTAGTCCGCACATTCGCTTATTTGCCAAAATCGTTTATCTTACGTCTAATATTTTTTTATTGTACATACACTCGCATGTATGACATTTGAAAAATAATTCGGGAATATTGCGCCTGTCGCTATTGAATTTTAATGGTGATGTGTAAATAGATCTGGATACGTCGTAATATGGCAATAGAGTGATTATCTAAACGCTTGGCATTAGGGCGCAGTCTTAGATCATAGCCATGATGATCTAGTGCGCTGAAAAGTTTTCTAGAAATGTAAGTATCCAACGGAATATGTGCGAATCGCTCTTAAAAGTCGATGTGCTTGCCACCTCAGCCACATCAGTAGCTAAAATGGCAACGGGAGCTTCCAAGGAAGTAATAAAAATGTAGAGACTTTAATGAGATAATTAATCAAATTGGTATCATTTAGGGCTTGTCATTACAAGAAATTTTCTATTTTGATATATGTTCGCTGAAACTGCCTCAATATTTTAAAACAAGTAGATTTATTACAACATATTTAAAAAAAAAACAATTAATTTTATATCAAATTGCGATACGCTGTTTACAATTGAGAATTGATGTCCGGAGAGCGTAGAATTAGTTTCACTTTTGAATTTAACTGCAATAATATTTTCGTGTAAATTTAAGAAAACAATTAAAATAAAGAAAAAACTTACAAGAGCTTTAGAAACCATCGGTAGGAGAAATTGCAATCAAAAACAATCATCATGTGAAAAACTTCACGTAAGCAAAAACAAAGTTTAAGTATTAAAAATATAATTTTTTGCCTCAAATATCTCTATTAACGCAACACATACAGATCCAACTAGAGGTCTATTATATTTTCATGTCATGGGAATTTTTTTTGACAAATTCACAATTGTATCACAATAAAATTCATAAGAAATGATTTAAAAAAATATTTTTTTTGTAATATTTGTACACAATTTAAACAAAAATATAAAAACTCGATATTCGAATACTATCTTCATTCGAATAAAAAATATCTTGTGAATTCTTGTCCTTTTGATTTCATTTAATTTATTATTTTTTTTCTTAGATACTTGACTAAGGCAAAGAAATTTTAATAGTTTTTGTGCATCATGAACTATAAAGTACGATTGCGTTGCCAATTAAGTTCCTCAAATCATTAATTGCGAATACGATTTCCTAACAAGCGTTCGTTAACCTTAAAGTGTATGCTGACTAATTTGAACTTTAAAGCTACATTAAGGTATGTAAGTTCAATAAGCCGAAAGTGTTTCCACATGCTCGAGATGAAGTAATTACGAATGTTTTTCAAAATTTGCCAACTTAAGTTCCTGGGAAGTTTAAAAAAATCCAATAATGAATACTTTTGAAGCAGCAAAAATTACGTTCCTTGAGAAAGTAAAACTAAATTTACTTGTAAGTCTGGAAACTAACATTGTATTCATTTTCGCATATTCACATAAATATATATGCCTGCATATACGTACGAAAATGTGTAGATGTTCTTGCGACACCTGTTACAAATATCTGACAATGGAAAAATATATTTTTGTTGGTACTACGAAATTTCCGCGTCACTAATTTAATAATCGATTAAATTGTATAATTCTCAGATTTAAGTCATCAATTAAGTCGTTAACATTCACTTCGTTTATTTACGAATGTAATTGCAGACACATACACGAATTCACATAAATATAAACAAAAGTAATGAAAATTTATTAAGTTTTCAAAATAAAAAGGTAATGTTGCGTATCATTTATACTCGTAAGCATCCCTAAACACCAACAATTCCTGTTGTCCACAAAACGCAAACCGCGAACCGCAACTACAATAACAAAAACAACATGAGGAGCGTTTAAATTAAGGGTACCAACTGGCAGAGATGTGACAGTTTATAAAATTGTATTTACTGTCATCACAAAACAGATTTCTTTTCAAACTACAAATAATTTATGATACACATTGTTTTTCATTTTGGTTTTTTACTTCGGTCCCCTTCTCTTTCGTAGTTCAGCAGCTCTTTTTTGCAGCTTAAAATTTTGACATATGCCACACTCTAGGATCCAAGCAAATGTTTCGTTGCATACTTGCTGATGCGTAACACAATGATGAGTGTGAATATTATCACTTATTTATGTTGTGATTCCGATTATGTATTTATTTATCACATTCGTATCATCCCTTCTTGTTTGCAACATTTATTGCATGGTCAATGATATTATAATGAGTATTTTGTTGTGATTTGGCTGGAAGACAACAAAGAAACACTTGGAAACAGTTTGATATCCTGCTTCATTATTCATAACAAATTTCTGCAAAAGAAACGGCCACGACTTGTGTATAAGTTTATTACAATCAGGTTGTAAGGTGAGAAAATGCTTAGATTTGGAATGAAATTAATAATCAAGTTTGATTCTACAGCACCAGATATTTGCAAACAAATTAAATCAATTTCCAATATTTGCAATAGTTCGTGGTGATTTTTGATATAAACGAAATTTATTATAAACGTTTAATATTTCCAAGTCGCACGTAGAGGCAGTTGAACATATAAAATGTTTAATTTCTACTTTAAATTTTAAATTCAAATTATTATTCATATTCAAAGTTTAAATTTAAAATTGAACAGATATTGAAGTAAATACGACTGACAACACTGCAACCCTATAGAACGATAAGACAGTTTCTGCACGCTATTATCACAACCTCGTGCGAAGTAAAAGAACAATTCGTAAAGTGGTTGAATGGTTCAGGACTCTACTAAATTTTTACAAGTAATCGATACTATTTCTCCTTTAGATTTTAATTGATAACGTTTGCTGGACTATTTATATGTACGAGCAAATATTTAAAAGTTTTTATACTCCACTCGTAACAAGAGAGAATTGTTTTAAAAGATGTTGCATCAACATTGTGGAAAATTGTGCTTTCGAACTAAGTTTTTAAGGGCAATAATAAAGTTTTTATTCCACATATCAATTTACAGAAAGTGTTGCAACGTCCTTTCGCTGTTGAATTGCAAAAATTTTAATTCTTAAATGACACGAGCTACAATGGATTTCATCACTACGAATTATATCAACTATTCGAAAGAAACATATATGAAGCGGGAGGGGATGATTTTAGTTATTTTTCCAGGGGGAATTTCTTGCATTGAGAAGTTGGAAATTATTCCAATTATAGATCCATTTGCTCATCACAGTCTCCGCTCTATTTGTAGTGAGTTTCTGCAAAAAATTTTTCACTTGCCATTTTATATACATATTATTTAATTACCTTCGTGTCGTTGCCGTTTCAGATGCTGATGTGGCTGAGCTGGCTTAAATGGCATACGGTTATACTTGTACACATGGCATGATGAAATTAAATTCCCTGTTCAGCACCACTACTCGTGCCAGTTGACAAAACTAATTGGATTATGCGAATGAAAATTGAATCTAATAGGACGTATATGATATAATGAATTAATACACTCTGGGTCGAATAAAATTTTATGTAGTTCCAATAAATCCATTTTTCTCACCATGATTATGATTTTAAAACACATGGAAAAGGTTGATGGGAGACGAAAATTTCTCAATCATTGCGTCTGTTGAAATCATTAGAAATAACATGAAATTTGATAGAATTTTGAATGATCAAAATTGCATTAGTAATTAAAATCAAGAAAAGACCGCTTATAAACATGTTTTCTGCAATCACTGTGATTTCAAGCCACGTGCTAACTTAAAGCCACTTTCATATGACAATTTGATACGTTAGCCCATTTACACAGCGCAATATTACCTGTGCAAGTTATAAATCATTATCAAGAAAGACAGAGAGAAAAAGAGATCAAAATCTTATATCTTTCTATAGAACAAAATGAGAGCTTGCGCAAGACAACTTGTTGTGTGTAAGCCCCGTATATCTTTCTTACACACACATTTACATACACATACCCACAAACATAAGCTTACATGTATGAAATGCTGGCGATGAATCCAAAAAATATATTTGCACCACCAAAGTACTCACACTTATATTCATCCGCGGGGTGATACGATCGTCCTCAATCATTCTCCAAAATTATAAATATTGTATGCGTAATGCAGTTTCCATTCAGATTATCTTTGACTTAACAAATAGTACGAGTATTTCGTTTATCTGCTCGCGTCTGAGTCATCTGCTTGGAAGGAGTTCTTATCAACAAATATTTAGTTTAACAGAGCAAACAAGAGCAAAAACATTCTAATCACCATCATCATGCCAATGACACACATCAGAATGTGAATGTGTGTATGCATATGAGTTCACCATGTGGATTTATGGCGTTCAGAATTTTTTTTTATATTTTTATTTGATAACACACCGAAACAATGTCCACTGAAACGTTCTTATTCAACTGCAGGTTTTTGTTTCATAAAACAATCATAAAACATGCAATAACTAATGAAACATCCACCTAATCTTTCACCTAGACTAATAATAAATTTGTTAACACATACTGCTGTCAGGGTCAAAATTATCTGCCTGGCCCACGGCATCGAAAAAATTCTTTCTTTCGTACGTACATTTGAAACAAAAACAAGCAAACAATTTTTCTTGAATGCAGACGGTTTCATTTCGGATTATCAGTTATTGCTATAATTAAATTTCAGATTTGCTTTTAATTTATATCCATATATATGACTTGTTTCTACAAAACAATCAAAATTTAAACAACAAACTGAAAATGTGTGGAAGGCCGTTCACTACAAATAAATCTTTTTGTTTGAACAAAATTATCTGTTGTGGGCTTAGCGGTCTATACTGGTAGGTCGACATTTCGTCGGTGCAAACTAACACATCAGTAGACAGCAACCTGTCTACTGAAGAATAATTTTTAATTGCAAAAATGTATAAAACACAACAAGCGACTTGTCTTCGATCTTCCACAACCAATAATAATTTTTAATTGGTTGGGAGAAAAAGCCGAATTATTTTAGACAATTTTCTTTGCATTTGCTTAAAATACACAAGATACGAGTAACCTACCAAGCTTTGAACCTTCTTGGTTAACAAAACCTTGGTGTTTTCAGACCCTAAACATATTTAAGTATAAGCATTCCAATTTTTTTACGTTATTCGGGCGTCAATTTAATCTTATTGGCAAGATATTTCTGTGCCAATAAGAAATAAGTGCTTAAGACGTCCTAGGCGCAAAACGAGCTAATAACGTCATTATGATTTGCCAAGCAAAATTTCACTCACTTTGCCCAATTATTCAGGAAGTTAGAGTGTCATGAAATTTTGTGTACACGAGCGGACACACACGATATAAGGACAACGAAAAACAGGAAAATGATTTGGCAAGAAATAGGGTTTCTAAGGTGGCACATAGACGAAACAAATCTGTTTACAAACCAAATTTGAAATGAGTTCCGAGTTGAAATCGGTTGATACAAATAGTTCTTATAATAATCCGTTTTGGCGTTACAAGTGATCGTAAAATTTATGGTTGCGATTTTCATATGGAAAGAATTTGAGTTCTTGGCTGAGATAAAATAATTGTTGAAATTTCATTTTTTTAAGAAACTTATTCAATTTTTTCCTCTTTCGAAAGGGATACACTCGTTAAGAGGATGCACATGAACTTGGGAATGCTAACAACGATATACCTTCCACAGACTATAAGCTGTGTGTTGTGACTTTCGTTTAGATTAGCTTTAGTCATAATTTTCTACGAAGTACCTTGGTGGGCTTGTGCTTTTCAGCTCATTTAGCTGACCGATCTCTTCAGCTCAGCCCAGTAGCTGAGTTGCCCAGTTGATTTCACGCGTAATTCTAAGTCAACTCAGTTTCATATCAGTTTTAAATTTGATAAAAATATACAACAAACCAATGAAATGAAATTGACTGCTTGCAAATTATTTAACAAATAACTTAATAAAAGGTTTAAAGTTTATTTTTTTGAGCCTTTAAATAAAACTGTAGAGATTTTAAGTACAGCAGAAAAAGGAAAACGTAGGACCAGAAAATATTATCCCAGTCAAACCAAATACTAGACAGTATCCAACTGACAGAAATTGCTTCTAAATAATTCATTAGCACAGACGAAAAAAGAAAAAAATTGAGCTTTTGCTTAATTTAATTTAACATAAAGAGTGTTTAATTATTTTTTGAATGAAATCGAATTTATTTGAAAAAATAACGCATAGCAGCACTAAAGGTGAAATGAAAATAAAAATGAGCTAAAATCGACAATTTTAAAGGGCGCAAATTTCGCTCAGTTTACTGAATCGTTCACTTGAGTTGGCTCCGAGCTAAGCGGCACAGCTCCAGTATTTTCAGTTTTATCCAACGGCAGAGTACTGTGCATTGTGTCTTATAAACAAAACATAATGCACGTCAGAAACGGCGTGCCAAGTGTGCCAAGTGTGCCAACTTGCTTCCTCTTATAATTTTTAAAATCCCTGACATTTTATCCATTAATTCCGCCAACAACTTTTGTCTAATACTTGAATTTTTTTAAGATTTCAATATTTCCAGATTAGTAAGAGCTCTGAATTGAGAGTTTACGTTATCGAAATTTTGGTGATTCTTGCGAAATCTTTTTACTAATAGTGATGGTATGCTATTAGTTTTTCCACTGATTACGTTTGCATCGGAAAACTTACTAAGCCATTTTACAGTTCCGATAAGAAAATTTAGCTGTTAAAACTCATAACCTGAATTGGCTGTCATTTTTGCAGATGTCGCTGAATGTCACTGTGTTTTGAAGTTTATGGTGCAGATATACAGAGAATTAGTTACTGGTTATTTGACAAACGCAGCGAGTATTTCGTCGTCGTATTCTTTACATGACATTACTTTTGCGCCATCCTGTAACATGGCATTTTCAATTTCCCTTGTTCCCTTGTTATATAGACCTCGATTTATTTAAAAACAAGAATTGCGAACGTCTGCTAACTTCTTTCACAACGGACTGTACGAAATTTTAATGTCATTCCCAAATAAGTTTCCAAATTAGATTTCAACATATGAAATTTGTTGCACGAAACTTTATGTATCTGATAATATCTATAAGGTGGATAAATATATTTTAAGAAATCATATAAAATTTCATGTGCCACCAATTTTTCTATAAGGTTTGTTAACACAACCCTCCTATCAGCGAACCCCCTTTGGGTGATAATGAAAGTAAAAAGAAAAAACAAAAAGACGCAAGTCAATTATAATTGTTTGTTGTGTTGTGATTGCACAAAAGCTTTCTAAAGCTCTTATACTTTTGTCTTTTTTGTTGATTACAAATAGAAAAATATGATTGAGTTCTGTTTGAATTCTCATATAGTATTTGTAGTCTGTGGCATAAGTATACGAGGTTGAATGCTTTTCAATCATGATTTGTCTAAAAGGGTACTGATGATTTGGTTAGCGCCAATGAAATGCAGGCATATACCTAGCTAAGCCAACAACAAACAATAAAATATTAAAATTATAATTTTTTAAGTATTTCATATTTGAAACGTTATAACAGACTACGTTATTTTGTTACAAAAAACAACTGTTTTAATCTTAAGTAAAAAAATTTTTTATAAATCTTAAGTTTTCATTTTCCAACGTTTCAGTTTCTCCAAAAAAATAATGTTACGTCATTTTGTTGCGTTATATTTAACAATACGTAGCAAATTCTTGTGTACGAATTGTAAGAAGAAAGATGGGACGATGTTATATTAACTACCAAGACGCATAAAGTAATGTTACGTCATTTTGTTGCGTTATATTTAACAATACGTATCAAATTCCTGTGTACGAATTGTAAGAAGAAAGATGGAACAATGTGATATTGACTACCAAGACGCATAAAGTAATGTTACGTCATTTTGTTGCGTTATATTTAACAATACGTAGCAAATTCTTGTGTACGAATTGTAAGAAGAAAGATGGGACAATGCGATATTGACTACCAAGACGCATAAAATTCAATAATGCTAATACAAATTTCGGAAAAATTACTTACGTTATTTTCTCAGTCATGCTCTGAAGTTCTCACTTCACTACAATAGAGAATTCGTTATAACTAAGTCATACTATAATAAATATAAGAAACTTAAATAACTGAATTAAAATAATATGTAAAACATAAATTACAGGCAAAGCACCAGTTTATATATATACTTATATATATATATATATATATATATATATATATATATATATATATATATATATATATATATATATATATATATATATATATATATATATATATATATAAACTTAATGGAATTGACGTCATATATTAACGCAAGCTTTTATAATAGCCAGCAAACAGATGTTATTTATACGGGTTTCAGTAAGGCTTTTGATAAGGTAAACCCATGACCTATTGATTGAGAAGCTTTATGAAATCGGATTTACCGGGAACTTCCTACACTGGATAACATCATATTTAAAAGGGCGCAAACAATGTGTTATTTACAATAACTCCAGATAAAATTATATTGAAGTAATTTCTGGTATTCCTCAGGGTAACATCTTGAGCCTCTCTTATTTTTGATTTTTATAAATGTTCTTCCAAAAGCCATTGAATTCTGTAATCTTAATTCTGTTCTAATGTATGCTGATGATGTCAAACTCTTCTCAAATATTGCTAAAATCGATGATACCATTCATCTTCAGACGGATTAAAATAACTTTTTTAATTGGTGTACCGTAAATCTTATGTAATTAAATATCAATAAATGCAAGTTAATGACTTTCACTAGACATTCACCATTTTCAATCAAATATTTTATAAATGGCACTGAGCTAATAGCTCTTGACTCAACTTTACACCTTGGAATTTACTTCGACAAAAAATTTAATTTTAACACACATGTCACATATGCTGTTAACAAGGCTAATAGTGTTTTATTTTTCGTAAAACGATGGCCAAAAGAGTTTAACGATCCCTACGATACACAAAATCTCTTCACATCTTTAGTAAGACCCATTTTTGAATATGGCTCCGTTATTTGGGATCCTCAGTACAATTTATATATTAAAATTTATATATTAAAATGATAGAATCAATCAATTTATATATTAAAATGATAGATAGAATCAGTCCAGAAACAATTCCTTTTATTTTGTCTTCGATGTCTTCAATGGAATCCAGCTGTGAACCTGCCGCCATATCGCAATCGTTTGGCACTCATTAATCTCCCAACATTAAAAAGCCGAAGGATTGCATCTAACATTCTATTCATAGATCAAATTTCATGAATTTCGATCCATTCCGTAGAATTTGTTCGGATTTTAATAAATTTTGTGATCTCATTAATTTATCGCATGATGTTAATATTATTAAAAGAAAGCTTTTAAATTATTTAAATTCCAATATTTTTACTTATAATTGTTTATAAACCTAGTCACTTAGTATTATTTTTATAATGTCAGCTGTAAATGTAATGTAGCTGTAAATAAATAAATAAAGGCATCATCTAAATTTTCATTGTTATTTTTTACGATTGTAGAGTTACTGGAGGCACAGCCACGCGACCAGTTCTAAAGTACTCTTCGATTTCTAAAAGTGTCCGGCCTTTAGTTTCAGGTAAAAGGAACACTATATAAGGCACAGCGATCAAAGACATAAGTCCAAAAAAGGCAAAGGTGTTCGCAGTGCCTACGACCACCTCTATGTCCGGATATACTTTGACCACAATAAACGATATAATCAATCCAACGCTCACACATATACCAGAAGCGATGCCACGCACCCGTTGTGGAAATACTTCTGAGATCATAAAAAGCGGGAGAGTCAGGAGCCCTATAGTTGAAAACACAATGTGCGAGACAATTGAAATGACTACTAGAATGGAAACCTTTTTGAATTCCTCAGGAAACCAGCCAGCGAATGCTAAAATGAACATAGAGACTGTCATGCCAGCAGCGGATACCAATCCAGCAGGCTTACGACCCCAACGCTCAAATATTGTGCTCATAAAGAAAGTTGTGATAAAGCGCGCCACCCCCACCAATACGGCACACAATCTGGGATCTATTGAAACACCAGCTGAAGTGGCGACTTGAACTGCGTACACAACCACTATTACAATTCCTGAACACTGTTGAAAGCCAAACAAGCCAATCATTAGCAGAATAGGCTTGTAGACTTCAGGAGTTCTAAGAGCCTCGAAAAATGACTCGGTTTCGGCTGATTCACGGCTCCTTTCAGATGTTTCTTTGATCTGGTTCAATTCGTTTTCAAATTCCTCGCAATACGATTCATCTGCAAATACAAGCAAAACCACAACATTTCAAACACGAAGTTGAAAAGCTCTTAGTACCAATACCCTTCCCTTACTCACCATTCTTATCGAATCCACGAAAATATTTAAGAGATTGTCTGGCTTTCTCAAAATAGCCATTCTGCATTAACCAACTGGGCGATTCCGGCATCGGCAGGACGCATATTGTTGAAAATAGTTGATAAGCAGTCGAAATTATCGCTATTAGCTGCCAATCATTCTACAAGGAACACTCTCGTCACATTTCCACCAAAAACATATGTGTTTCCAAAATAAAGCCCCCTCCAGAATACTTACCCTTATAAAGTAGCCAAGAACATACATGAACAGTATCCCTCCGGCCAGGGTTATTGACGTGTACATTATCAGTTGTCCTCTGATCCTGGGTAGGCTTATCTCTGCAGAATATACTCCAAGTGGCGCCACAAACAAGCCAACCATGATTCCTAAAAAACAAATACACACATCGCATCACTAAACGCTTTTGTTGCAACAGCTCGAACAGTTCTGTGGTGAACGCCAGACTATCCTTTCTACGTGAAGTATCTCTCCTATGAAATGGTCTCACAGATCGCTTAATATTTTTACCACGTAAAATTAAAATGAAAAAAGTTTATAGTAGATACCGATGTAAAAAGTACGTAAAAACGACTCAAAGTGAATGCTAGAATGTGCCTAACTCGGCCACAAGTTCTATATCATTCCCAATGACCACTAGAATTATAATGCGAGGGGAGGCTTGTGTGAAATAAAGAGCATCAATAAAGTACTTTAGTTTGCGAAATATTATCTGCAAAAATGCATACCTTCAGTACAGGTTACAATATTGCGGGTAAAATATGTCAAAGATCTTACGTCAGTACCTGTCATAAACTTAACCTGACGGTGCTCTTCGCACTGGGTGAATAAAGCCGCTCACCACCGTCCCCGTCGTCCCTTCCAGAGGCACATACAGAGTGCGGTTCTATATGTGCCCCTAATAGGGACGACATGGTAGCAAATTCTGTACAGGCCGCAGAACCATGTACAGACACCTTGCTAAAGTGCTGCAGCTATCTAACCTTCTACCGCCCCAATGGCCCAGCAATAATATACCCCCTATCTTAATGGGCACTCACCAACCGCAACCACCAGGGCAGCTCTGTCGAATAGCAACAGCACATAGAGATATATGGCCTGAAAAGAGCATCTACAACCGGCCACTGGCACCATATTGCAGAAACACTCATCCGACCCATAACTCTTCACTTCTTCTTCCATAGCTCTTTGGGTTTTAACCACAGCCACTACGTGATCCCTGAAGGGGCCTCAACAATAACCAGTCTAGGACAAGTCCTAGGGGCTACTGGTTTCCGTGGCACCAGATAGGATCTCTGGTCAGCCTTGTGTTAAAAACACCTCCGATTTTAGGTCCCGTGCAAACCTGAGCTATCGGTAGCACTTCTACCAAGACAAGCATAGGCAAAGCTACTTCCTTAATTACTTATATGTACGCCCGTTGCCCTGGTTTCAGGGATTGCGTAGTAACATATTAAGTTCTACGGGTAACTGGCCAAAGGTTAAGGTCTGGATAGACCATGTTATCCATACGGACGAGCGAGCCAACTCACTTTTACCTTTAATTCACTTGCATGCGCGCCCGTTACCCTGTTAATTCAGGAATTAGGTAGCAACATACAAGTTTTTAGGGGTTATCAGCTAAAAGGCCTAGGTCCGGAAACCTGATAACCCTATACCCCAGGAAGCACAACACCAAGCCACCAAGACAAGATGTGCAATTCGTGCCCCCCGGGGGTAAAAGTTAGCTGGCGTCAGCCCCATTCTTTTTTTGTTTTTTTGGTGTAAGACTAATTTTGATACCGCATTTACTACGAAATATACACATCGCCATCCAAAATAAAAATGACCGTGACCAACAACAAATCACAAATATTCTGCGTAGGCGTCCAAATTTTTTATAACCGCATTATGTTTTCTACAATATTAAAATCTAGCTTCAGCCTATCCCTATAAAAAAATTAGTTCCGCCAACGACTTCATACGTCGGAAGTTATCTGGAGTCTTCTCAAGATCACAGCGGTCAGACGAAGATCGTAAAATCGCCCTCTGGTTGCGGCAAATGGCTTTTGTTGAGATACAGACAACTATTTTCTGCAAACCATTTTAGTATCAAAGACACTACTATTACGTTTATACGAACGAACAGGTCACTCCCGGAAACGATTCCTGATTAGTGACACTATATGCAAATAAGATCTAAAGCGTTACCATTTGTTTTAAAATTTTTAGTGTTTCGTCCATGTCGTACACCTCTTAACGTATGGTAGACCAAAATAATAAAAAATTTCGCCGAAATGTGAAAATAGACATGTTTTAAATAAAAACCGAAAGCGGTCGCTTACATCTCTGTATTTTTTATCACTACTTTTATGACCATACAAATGTTTTCCGTTAACGGAGATACACCAACATCATTCCCCGCGTGAATAGTGAATAGTGGCAATGAATGAGTAATCACTTTGACACATGGTTGAGTTTCGTTAAGCTTTGCGCTTTACAAGATTTATTTGTGTGGCACTAAAAAATCTGGAAAGGATTTCAAGGAGCATTTAACTGAAGCCTTTTAGCAGATTGTTTTCTAAGATCTTTTTAAATCTCTGCAAAAAGAAATAAGAGCGCAAGGACAACGTGTGTGAAAAACATGTGAATATAGAATTGGAAGAGTGGAGGCTTTATTCATCCAAGTCGTTGTCATTCTCTGTTACGTATGTACGAGTATAATCTGAAGTTTATCAGCTGTTAAATATTTGACTTAGGAAATTAATCAAAGGTCAGTATAGAAGCAGTGAAGATATATTTATTAACATTTGATGTGTGACATAAATATGTACATATGTACATAAAAAAATTGTCGCGTTTTAATTCATGACTATAGAGATGTGGGTATGTGGGTTCGGTTTGGTTTCGGTACTGCTACAAAGGACAATGAAAGATAAAATATGTATGTACGTACCTAAAATAAAACGGGAGATCAATATTTGAGCAAAAATTGCCGAATTGTGATTGTACAGAGGAGCGGTAGCCAATAGTACCCAGCCGAGAACGCCACAGAGATCTGTAAAGATAACTGTATTTTTTCGCCCAACACGATCCAAAAGATAACCCACTATCAGGCCTCCGAAAGGACAAGCCATTGTGTTAATGGAGGCTGCAAAGATTTAAAAATTTCTCCAGTGAGTTCATATGAAATTCTCAGAATTGTTTGCACAAATACGAGCATACAGAACCAACTGGCTTCCTCTAATGAGAGATTAAACTTTTCCGTAGTGTCCATCATTTGATCCAAAGTGACAGCAGGTAAAGCCAATGTCATACCACTGCACAAGTTTCCCGTATTTCCGAGTAACACCATTAGCTGCTGACGTAATACTGCTTTACGGCGTTCGCCCAATGGTTTCTCTCTGTCGTCGCTTTTGGAACTCCACCATAACTTGCGTTTATTTCGTCTTGTGTTGTCACTTTGCAAATTTGTGTTGTCATTTTGTAAATTCGAGGACATGTTTGATTCAAGGTCTAGAACTAATCTATCCAAAACAAGCACAATCGCTTTAACTGTCTTGGTAGCTTCTTTGTACTACTTTAGGATCTATTTTTAAAAGTAATTGATTGTGTGTGACTGCGAGTGCGTGTGTCCACTAGTGAGTCTATTGCCAGTTACTTGTTGTAGTGAGCTGCTGCTAAATTCATTCAAAACAGAAACGCGTTAGTAAAAGGCACTTGTCCATTAATAAAATCTAAGAGTCAATAAGAAATGTGTGCTTATTGTTGTAGAAAATATACTACGTGTCTATATGTACTCGTATGTATGTATGCGAATATAACAAAGGTGTTGCATAAAATTACAGAAATTGTGTTGCAAAGTATTAGGATTATTCACTCTTAAGTACATTGGTAAGCGTGGATGGCACTATTTTGTACATATCAGGTAAAAATCGACATTAGACGATATACATATATACTTAATTATATATTTTTTGACATTTGTGTCTCGAATTTATTTCACAGAACGCAGCACGAACTCATAGACGCATATGAATATTTGCAAAGCCAAGTCCTTTGACTGCAGGATATTAAGAGAGCATTTGTTGTCCGTTAGTCGAATTCGGTCGAACAGTTTCAAGTGACACTTTCTTGGGTACTGGTTGTACAATTCATTATTGCCCCAATTCTAAACAATCATTAAATTGCTAAACAATTTTCCGTTTATGTTCCTCTCCGTTTGGCTTAAGTTGAGAGATCTTTTAAACTGGAATCACATGTGTCCATACTGGTGCATTTGCAATTGTGTTCCATTTTCCTTCACGCTTTTATTAATTGCTTTAAAATTAAGAAAAACAATCAGCATCAATTTAAAACGATTTTTCTCTCGACGTCCATGACTTTAAATTTTTTTACTCTTCCCTTAACTTTGCGCAACATTTAGAAAATAAACCACTATTTGATTTTGTATGAATGTTTGTTTGCGTCCTAGTACATTCGCTTTTCTATTTTTATTACTTTTACATTTCAAATGTGAAAATAAATAAAACATCTAAATACATTTGTAATCAAAGTGCAATCGAAAAACACTGAACTTGATATTTTCTCGCTACAACGTGTTGCAGCCAATTTTGAGGTAAGAATGTACAATATACTTTTGAGAAAAAAATTGATTGTATTGTGTATTCGATTTACAAACCAAAATCCGAAACAAAATAAAAATGAGACAACGAATGTTTAAAGGGATTTGTTCACGGGACGGTAAACAGTATCGCTCAAAACACAATGTTCAAAAAAATATGTACATATATACGAGTATGTATGTAAAGTCAACATACATATGCGGTTCAGAAAAGGAAACAACAGAAACAAAACTTTCAAATGTCGAATCTTTCAAATCTTATATAATGGGAGCCGCAAAATAACTATGAACAGACTCACGCATCACGCGGTTTAATCGCGCTTTAGTCGATGACGACAATGTTGTTTACGACAAATTGTTAAGTTAATAGATATCACCAGAACACTTCGCCGTGTCTACTGATCATTCTATGTGCTGTTGCTATTCAATAATGTTGCCCTGTCTGTACTCATCGTAGTTTTTATTTCGCGCGCGTGCGGAAACTTTCTCGTATTAAATTTTTAATAAAGTGTGTTCTCACACACTCATTAAACTTATATATAAAACTCATTACGATTTAAGAATTTATTAGAAAAATTATTTGGCTTCCGTAGGATCGATTAGATCAATTTTAGGACAAAAAGCCATTACCAATTGACTGATATCTAATTAGGCTTAAATCATAATCAAATTACTTTAATTTGCATTAATAACTTCACTTGTATACTTGTATACATAACATCACCCGCCCAGGCATACGCCAAATTATGTGTGGAAAATGTACGTCCAAAAGTCGTAAATGTCAGAAAACGATATTAGAACAGGTCTTCTATGTCATGTGTGCGTTTGTAAATATGTAAATCGGAATCAATAAAATATGGAATCACACTGATAGTGAATAAAATTTCACGTGAAATCTGTCTCGTTATCCAAATATAAAATAATTCAAGTAAAAATATATTCGACTTTTGTTCACTATAAGGTTGAATAAGCTGATTAGAGTCCATACCTTTTCAAACCCAATATCGGAAAATTTATTCGTCTTTTGCAACATCAACACCCTCTGCATTCCACCATTATTTAAGTTAAAATTGCCAATTTAATTCAAATTTTTCCCTTCACTCAAATTTATAATTTTGGCGTTTAAAATACAATTTGTTTAGAAATCGTGTGTTTTTTTAAACAAAATTATCTTTTTGACAACAATTAAAATTTATTTTTGGCATTTCCAATTAAAGAACTATCAGAGTTGTCACGACAAAAAAATAAAGAAGAATAGTGATTGTTGCAGGACTAATTTCTGAAATATTTTGGGCGAATTATCTTTAAAGAGTGCCAATGACTGTGGGATTGTGGCACTTGAAAGTAAACGGAAAACGCATTGGGTTCTTATAAGAGAAGCTTCGTTTCTGCCCCATTGCTACTTAAATATTGGTTCAGTATGATTGTTCTATTTCTAAATTTATTATTCGGAATATTCTCCCCAAATAGTCGTTAAAACAATTGGAGTTTTTGCGAATTGTTTGTTGTGGCTTTAGCTCTTCATATGGCGACATTTCATTCGTCGCTAAACCAAATCGTCAGTGAAGTTTTAGCAGGTTGAAAACATTCAACGTGGTAATAAGGAATATGTACATACTTAAATCGACCTCAGCTCAAAATGAGTTTTTATCATACACTATTGTGATTTGCCACTTCAAATGTGCTCCTCAGTAAAGGTTCACTCATTTCAGGAAGTTACAGTATCATGAAATTCTAGTTGTCTTTTTTTGAACCAACACACAGTATCATTTGAAAAAATGAGTCATGAAATCGCGTATTCCCTAAAAAAATCAAATTTAAAATGCTGCTCTTTTCTTTGTAGGCACAGAATTATTAAAAGTGAAATTCTAAAATAAAAATTTAAAAATATTTATCAAATTTGTTATTCGAGATATTCTCCAAAATAACTGTTTTATTGTTTGTTGTTGGCTTAGCTAGGTATATGCCTGCATTTCATTGGCGCTAACCAAATCATCAGTACCCTTTTAGCCAAATCATGATTGAAAGCATTCAAAGCTCCTATACTTATGCCACAGACTACAAACACTATATGAGAATTCAAACAGAACTCAATCATATTTTTCTATTTGTAATCAACAAAAAACACAAAAGCCTTGGAAAGCTTTTGCAAAGCTCGTATACTTATACAAAAGCTTTCTAAGGCTATTATACTTTTGTGTTTCTTGTTGATTACAAATAGAAAAATATGATTGAGTTCTGTTAGAATTCTCATATAGTATTTGTAGTCTTTTGCATAAGTATACGAGCTTTGAATGCTTTCAATCATGATTTGGCTAAAAGGGTACTGATGATTTGGTTAGCGCCAATGAAATGCAGGCATATACCTAGCTAAGCCAACAACATACAATAAAATATAAAAAATTAAAAATAATAAGGAAACAAATCCAAAAAGGATGTTGTACATATTTGCATAAATGAGCCGAAAGGTATATAAGTTTACGTATGTGCATTAGAGTTACAAAAGTATGTATGTGTAAGTTTTTTTTTTTTTCTTTGGTGCACATTGTACGTTCGCAATGCAATTCAAATACAAGGGAAGAGAAATACAAAAATGTTTTTATATTATTCAAATGAGCGCAGAAATATACGTGTATTATGTTTGTGAGGAAAACTTATATAGTTGTGATGAACATAAGAATAAGTTATATGCGTAGAATCATTGGGGCAAACATTGATTATAAATTGCGATTTGTTAAGTGATTAAGCCCAACACTCGCCTGTTTGCGCATTTTATCAACCAAACCATTTAGCGCTAAATTTCATATCAAATTAAACAAAAAGGAGATAAAATTATAACTTTTTTTATTGCAAAATCCCAAATTTCAAAGTTCAGTATTAACTGCTTCGATTCGAGTAAAGATTTGTTTGTTTTATATTTGAATCATCGCATTGTTCTTTTAATGAAATTTCATTTCTTTCTTAATATTAAGTTGGTGAATAAGGGTATATATACATATGTACATACATATATTTCTTAATCGATGTTTGCGAAACACAATCTTATCACAGCACTCTTTAATTGTTAAGTATGTACGTAGATATGTATGTACGAGTGTAAAAATGTTTTAGTACTAGAACTGATTTCGTAATTATTATATGCAAGTCGAGGCTATAAATAAATAATTAACATTAACAAGTACACATGAGTTTGTGTTATATTATACACGTACATATGTGTATGCATGCATCTATATACATAAGTATGTATATAATATGTAGATAAACATGAAGATGTTAATCAATTTGTACAACTGCTTTCGTTCTACACGGTAAAATTATTTCACATTTATTGCTTGCATTTCTACGGGTTGTGCTGGTTTTCTGGATCGTCTTCCATGTCTAAATTCGTCTTCGATTTGCATGAGGGTACGTCCTCTAGTTTCTGGCAGGCAAAGGTAAATAAAAATCACCGCCAAAGACGAGAATGCAGCGTACGTGGCGAAGCAATACTCTTTGCCAATGGCATCCTTGAGAGAGGGATAAGTCTTAGTGCATACAAACGATACAAAGGTGCCGAAAGCTATTGTTAAGCCCGACGCTGGACCCCTGACAGCTTGTGGAAAGACCTCTGATATCATAAAGAACGGTAGAGTATACAAACCAAGCGTACTGAGGACTATGTATGCGACAATGGCTACGACAGGCAGATAAGGAATTGTTCGCAGCCATGGTTGTTCGTGTAACGACAATAATAGCATGCACGCAGTCATTCCAGTTGCGGAAACTAGGCCGGAACGACGGCGGCCCCATTTCTCCAAGATATAGCCAAGAGGGCAAGTTGTCACAACTCTAGCCATGCCAATCATTATGGCACACATAAAGGGATCGATGGTGACACCCGCTTCGGTGGATATCTGCACAGCGTATACAATGATCACAAAGATGCCCGTTAATTGTTGGAATGAGAAGAGACCCATAAGTATTAAGAGAGGTTTATATACTTCAGGTAGCTTCAGAGATTTTATGAATGGAGGCTTCTTTTCTCCCTCGACCATTTGAATACCTTTTTGCAAGATATTGAATTCTGTTAAAATTTCTGGGTGCGTTATGACGGCTGTAAATGAATTAAGAATGAACAATATCTTCTCGCATAATGATGACTTTTAATTACTGACGTTTTTTATCTAATCCCCTAAAATAATTAAGTGATTTTCTAGCTTCAGCCAAACGAGATTTCGATATCAGCCAACTAGGCGACTCCGGCAGAGGTATCACACATAACAGAGTTATTATTTGAAACGCACAACAAATAAGAGCTATCAGTCGCCAATCTTCACGTATAAAGTATCCCATTCCGTAGATGATAGTTATACCTAGAGCTACTGAGATTGAAGTGCCCAATATTAGACGTCCCCTTATCTTCGCAGTACTGATCTCGGCCGAATATACTCCAACTGGAGCACTAGATAGGCCGCTTGAAATACCTGTGAAATAAATACAAACAGTTATTGATCTTTCGTAAAAATTCAATAAAAATGTCTTGATTTTTTACTACCAAAATTAAGGATTTTACCCACAATTCAAATTTGTCTTTCCCATTGTTGCTCTTCACTTACCTACTAAAACCCGTGATATAACCAATTGCATAAACATTGATTGCTGATTTTCAGAGCTGGCCGATGCCATTACAGCCCAAGAGACCAATGCTAGAACATTCATCACATACATGGTATTTTTTCGACCAAATTTATCCAACAATAGACCGGACAGTAATCCACCAAGAGGCGATGCAAATAAATTAAGTGACGCTAGTGATGACGGAAATAAAACCGAAAATAGTTACATATGTATGTATGTATATATGTATATACAGTGAAACTTTGATATTACGAACTTCGTTATAACGAAAAACTCAATATAACGAATTTTTAGCTGTGTCCCTTGAAAAAACATTTTTATTACAAAGCTTTTCATACAAAAATGCTCCACAGCTATAACGAAAAAATTCTGAGCTTTAAAGCCTCTATATAGCGAAGTATTTTTTTCAAAAGCCTCTATACAACGAAATTATAATTGAGAAATACATAAATACATAAAATTTTAATATAATATTTAAGTGTGTAAGTCATTATCAAAAGCCTCTACATAACGAAGTCTTGAACTATAGCCTCCATACAACGAAGTCGGAATAAAGCAAAATTAAATTTTAAGCAAAACGGGGAAGTCCCTTTTAAAAATAGAATTTGGACAAAACAAAACTGTAGTTATAACGAATTTTTTTCGTATTTCTTTAAATTTCCTTATACCAAGGTTTCACAATGCATATGTATAACGAATCAATAGCTATAACGATGTATTTTTCGATCCCCTCTAGATTCGTTATATCGAAGTTTCACTGTATATATGTATGTATGTATGTGTGTATATTCATGACGATTCCATGATGGATATATTATTATTATTTTTTTTTTGTTATTATTATTAATATCATTATTATTTTACCAAACCAAGAAAATTCTGATAATGATAAATATACGCCTTGGGTAGTATCCATCATGGGATTTTTGGTGACCGTAGGTAGACCAATGGCCATGCCCGTCGACAAAACCCCCAAATTTCCCAAAATAACCATTGTGGCCTGACGTCGTAATGCACGATTATGTTCTCCCAAGGGTTTGTGTTTATATGGCCTATCAAGACCACTTACCACTCGCGGACTACTGTCGTTGTGCAAAATTTCAAACTCTGCGCCATTTGCATCCTTGAACTGTGACATAAGGAAAGTCTGTAGAGAAATGATAAAGAAAAATTTGGTAAAATGTTTTTCACACGATTGTTAAGTCACAAGTTCCACATGTAAATATCCTAGTATCCATATTTATATGTATATGGATATGTATATACATATGTATACATATATACCACAGCGTGAAGTAATGTTACTTCATACGAGTACAGTGGGAGAGATCTCTTAATAATTAGTAATGAATTTTTGGCTTAATATTACGATTTTACTAATGCAACTATAAATTTTAAATAATGTATTAATATGTACATATGTATGTATATATTTCTACCAAATTTGTTTTCAAAAAATTTATTTGGCTTAACAATTTATGACAAATGCTGGGAGGAAAAAAATATGTATATATTTTTAACAAAGTTTTCTAAAAATAAAGACAAAGAGAATCACTTGACTTTTTGAAGAAAAAAATTGTGTCGATTTTCAATTTGCTACTTTATTTACTGA
This sequence comes from Germaria angustata, assembly GCA_963681545.1. Lineage (NCBI taxonomy): Eukaryota > Metazoa > Arthropoda > Insecta > Diptera > Tachinidae > Germaria > Germaria angustata. The sequence continues at coordinate 96,261,206 of OY813002.1, forward strand.
ACGTTTCATATCAAAAAAAAATTTGCCAAACGGAAAACAAAAATCAAGGAAGGCACTTAAAAATTAGTAAACCCAAAACCAAGTTTACACTCACACTTTCCACATTCCACTTTAACCACTAACCACCATTTTATGGAGAGATATCTATCCCATGAGTAGTTTCAACAGAAAGAACCAATTTTCTGTTTCGATAAAACTTTTATGAGAGCATAACGTATGCACATATGTATTTATGTACTATATGTATGTATGCATTGTATATTGTGTATATTCTTTTATGGATCACTATTTATATTGCGCCCAATTAATTCGTTTGCAATCAATTCAAATTCATTAACGAAAACAAACAACTCGGTTGAGATACAAATTTGTCACCGCATGGAGACAATTAAATTCTTTTTTAATATTTGTAATCGCATTACTCGTAATGTTGATCCTTAAATTAACAACAAATACTAGGAAGGCGCAGATAATCATTTATAATCTCAATACAAATACATTGTACGTATTTGCTTACGTACGTAAATATACAACAAGTATACTGTAAATATATATATATATATATATATATATATATATATATATATATATATATATATATATATATATATATATATATATATATACTAACATGCATATGGATGTTTGTAAATTGAAAAACAACAGCATTTTTAATAATTCGGAACTGTTTGACGGAGCCAGACATTTTTTACTGCGGGGCCAAGGCTATTGCCTTTTACTTAAAATTGTAGAAAACACACACAGTAAAACAATGACATACAAAAAACTCACATGGTGCAACAACCATTAAAATTGTTTATTGATTTTCATATTTCAACGATACCGAAAACAATTCCTACATCTAGTAGTCAAATAAAAGAGTTATGCTCCAAAGGGGTCTATCGAGATTTGAACTAGAGTCCACAAAAAATATTAATTTCGTAATTCTTGTTTCCTTCCATCATCACGAAGTATATTTTACGTATAGAGAGATTCAGCACACATGTAGTTGTAATATATTCTCTCTCATACTAGTGTTTTTTTGCCGATCACTCCCAAATAAAAGTAATGGCTATACGAGTATTCCTATAATGGCCACGACTGTAATTCCAAAATGACATATATATGGTAAGTGTTCGTATATAATGTGGCACGTAATTTTTAAATATTAAAAATCGTATTTATATATATTAGAGACAACTCATTATCCCATCAAGGAATCCTAAAAAAATATTAAAACAGTTTCGGATTGATCTAAATACAATATGAACTCGGCAGCCACCACTGTATATTGTCGTATTTGACAGACTTTATGTTCTAACATAGGAATCTTCCGGTTCTAAGCTACGCTCCTAAGCATATGCATGCATGAAGTTAGAAAAGATGAAAATTAATAAATGGCAGTCAAACATTTCAGTGGTAACACCAACAACGAGAAATGCTGTTAAATGGGATCCTTTGGCAAAATTGAATCTATTTGTTAAAAAGAAAGACACATTAAAAATTTATTAATTAAAATGTAATGAAAATTACGAAATTAATTAGCAGAGGATAAGAACTGATTTTGTTACAAACACTGCAATATAAAATAATGCATTTCTCTATTGTAAAAAGATGCAAAATTTAGAAACCTTTTCCACCATTTTCGAATTGTTATTAATACATTTGTAAATAAATACATATCACATGTTGTCACTTTCAAGACTTTTGCTCTTAAAATATGTATTAATATAAAATTTTAAGTTGGTATTTTGAATTTATTCTTTATTCTGTTTTTATTTATAATGATTTTCACAAATATTCGCTCAACGTTGGCTGCAGATGTACGAATGGAGAGAACAGTGCAAACAATTTTTTTCAAACAACGTTAAACTTCAAGTCCCATACACCGTCTTGTTTTTTTTTTCAATAAAATTGAAGTTGTCGCAAAAGCACCATTGTTTGGGTATGTTATTTAGGCACTTATATAACTATATTTTTCACACAAAAAAACTTTTCAAACTTTTTAGCATTTCGAATAACTTGCAACAAAACTGCAACATGACAACGCTATTTGCCAGGTAAGAAGAAAGTGTTAGAAAATAAATTTTATCTACAAACAGATATTCGCATTGTGAATCGATATGTGCCAAAAAGTCGATTTTCAAAATTATTCAAACATACACACTTCCGATATGTTAATTGCATATTCAGTAAAAAAAATTAATGCGGTTCATAAGTTTCATTCTTAACTAACGCGCACACCGAAACTTATTCAAGCTATTAAGTATGTAAATATTTATGAAATGTAAAGTCTGTAAATCACATTTAATTACAAAAAGAACTTTTACATATATAAATACACGTATGTAAAGAATATTAAAGTGTAAAAAAACTACAATCACATACGATAATTTCAGATAAGAAACTAATACTAACGATATAAGATTTGCTATCAGAGTAATTTATTATTATTCAGTCATTTGTGGGAATGATTTATAACTATAACTAATCATTATGTAATAAAATTTTATATATAAATTTATTTTTAGGTCTACTTTCTGAAAAAGACGAACTGTAATAGAATTTAAAAATATTTAAATCTTATCAATTGCTAATTAATATATAACACAGTCAAGTTATTGTGATTGAACACTAGGATTGTGATAGTAATGGCCACACCGAAAACACATGTTAGATTGAAATTAAAGGCTGGAGTATCTTGACCTTTTTGGGAAATTTGTTAGATTTCAGATGAGGAAGGTATTGTGAATAACCCAAAAATTTAAACTGGTTAATCCACTTTTGTACTTTGTATTAAATTTTCACACTCTTATATTTACATCATGCATACATAAGTATGTATGTATGTACGAACGTATGTATACTACGTATTATGAATTTGATTGCGGACATTTATAAATAATTACAAACAATTATAAATTGTATATAGTTTCGGAAGAAACTATTAATTTTTTTTTTTAATTCGTTTTGTATTCCTTATATAATTCTTTACTAACGCACGTACCTAAAGATCGACTTATTTCGTTAAAACCTAATTCGCAACTGAAAACATTTTGCCTCAAACGATCACAGTAAATACCCTTTCTTTCTTAGTATGCGTCTATTCATTAGGTCTGTGGACACGGGTTTGCCTTGTTTATATTTTACTGTTTTCAAAACAATAATAGAGCAACCACCAATCTCTAAAACACACACATACACACACGCATATGTACGTTCCTTATACAAAACAAAACACAGATACACACATATGTATGTATGTACTTACTAAATGTGCACATAACATATTTAGCGTTTTCAACTTAGTGCTTTTGGAATTGGTTAAGTACCTTTATTATATGCTTCATTGCAACAGCTGGAAGGAAGAAATGTACATGTACATATATGGAGGAGTTCACTTATATATAATTATAATGGCTACAATGAGCTTCGGCTGCAGATAATTTTCGCTTATAACCGAGGCATATTGTTAGATAAAGGTGTCATCAGATTTCCCGCTTGACAACTGCATATTATATTGTGCTTTACTTATAACAAACTCTTGAGTTCTTAATCAAAATTGTAAACTTTAGAGCTTATAACAAAACAAAATCGCTTAATGTTTCCGCTAAAGTTCTGAGTCGTCAAAATAATTATATATTATAATTTGACACACCTATAAAAAGTGCAAGAGATATGTAGGTGAATTTTTTATTAAATATGTACATGCTTGGGGGACTCACAAATAACATATTGCCATTATTTTCTAACAAAATTTAATTATGTACTTTCTTGTTAAAAAAAAAAATCACAAATTTTATGATGCACTTCTGGTGGGTGACTCACCAAATATAAGAAACACATGTAAGCTGCTGCTTACCCTTAAGAAAACATTAATTACTCAAGTTGTAACGAATATAGCGAACTTCCGTGGAGTTTTCTAAAAAATCGCATTGGTCCTAAGAAAAATGAAATCAGCATAATCAATTAAGGGAAGGATAGACTTAGAAACAATCAAACAAAATGAATGGTTTTGTAGTAAAATCTGCGTAGTTGACAACACCGCATGTATATCACACGTATAAACATAAAGTTGTATACATATTTATTCTACAGTTCGATGATACACAAATCTCTTCGATAAAGAACTGCTTGAACAGTGGAATCATTAGTTTTTCTTTGCTGGTCTACCAAACTGCGTGTTTGGGTTGTACATACATACGTACACACTTACATATATACATGCCTAGTTCGATTACAGCAGTACTTTTGTTTCGTTTCTCATGTAAAATATACCGTCAAGTAATTAAAATGTTTGGATACAAAAGCACACGAAAGTAAAAACCTTATTTTAGTTGTAGAGCTACGCACGTCGAATAAATGCGCAAATAGCTCAAACCACAGATGCAAAGTTAGGCTTTCGGATAAATTTTTATATTGGCTACAATTTACGACAAGTAAATTATATGATCCCATTTGAAATTTTCAATTGGGCTGAACAGATTTTAATCATACCTAAAAAATGTTCCCGACCGAGTAACCTTTTACCCGAATTAATGTATGACACACACATATACGTGAAATATAAACCACAACAAAACATGTATAAAATATTCGTGTGTATAGTTATATGAAATTGCCTTAAGAGTTTCGAATAATTCGGCGGATTTAAGAGTGGAATTAGCAGACTTTTACTACTAGCTTTATTTACACTAATAAGTAAAAAGTGTGCGCATACTCTTAGGGGGCTCAAATAAACGTTTATAGCGCATAAGCTTTGCGTATAAAAAAGTTTAGACTACCGTCTAAATATGAAATAAAAGTAACCAAAAGTATCAAAAAAGAATTCGTTCGGAATGGCAACTGCGAAATTAAAGCCAATCCGAAACCACCGACACGGCTTTTGGAATATCAAAAAAGTACAATAGTACCGACCTTTCCACCTCTGATCGCAATGTGAAATTGATCACTTCGCTCTCCCAGCCAAATAAATATTCAATATATATATATATATATATATATATATATATATATATATATATATATATATATATATATATATATATATATATATATATATATATATATATATATATATATATATATATATATATATATATATATATATATATATATATATATATATATATATATATGCTTATCTAATGTCGACATACCTGTCAAATTATTAATATAATTACATACTTGTGGCATTAAGTACATAAATACTTACATATGTATGTATTTGACCATCAATTGCAATGATCCTGCTTGCGGTAAAAATGTTTCTATGAACTTGTTGCAGTTCTATAAGTCCTTGAAAGAATACATTGGGAATCAATTAAACAATGAAAAAGTTTTTGAACGAACGTTAGACAAGTGGGCGAGGAATGTACTTGCACCTTGTGTATGTACTGATGCTGAAGTATAGAATTTTACTGTAGTGTTCACTGCGTAAAATTGTTTGTAAGTATATGACGAATTGATTTGTTTATTTAGTATTATCTGAATTATAAATCATATCATATAATTTTTATCAAAACATTTAAAAACGTTTATATGTATGTATGTATATATATATATATATATATATATATATATATATATATATATATATATATATATATATATATATATATATATATATAAGTATATATATTGGATATTTATTATCACATCATATACTGTTTTTGATTTAAAATCTGACATTATTTTCAAATAGAAAATATCTAAATATGGGTGTTTACATTATCACTAAAGTTTATTATACCTTGAATAATTGATAAAATAAAATAACAAATATAGTTAAATACTAGTTTTTTTTTAATTTTCTGGAGATTGTTTGCTAAGCATATTCACGTGTATCAATAATTTGAATTTAACAGTAATTTTTTAAGCACTTACGCTTATAGTTGCCATACTATTCTCCTTCATCTCTCTTATCAGGGATGGTAGTGCGTTGATTTTAAAAGATCTGATATTATGTCTACAAGAGTTAGGTCGCATGTTTACCAATTATGACAATTTCATGTTTCTATATTAAATTTCCAATATAATAAATTACAACTAAATCTTTAAATATTTCAGTTTTTAAATTTTATACAACAAAAGAAGGATTGCACGGAAAAATTGTTCTAGTAATAACGGAGTCTCCACTAGAAATAAGTTTGGGAACTAATTTTATTAAACAAATCTCTATTTAGAAGACCGTTCGTACTTTCATTCACGTTGATTTGAACATTGATCTTTAAAAGCAATGCCAAACAATTATGTTTGACATAAATTGGAAAATGCCTGCACTGAATTTTTTGGTTTTTTAGTCGTCATCATAAAAATTATATATCATACACATATTTACTAATAAATATTGTGGGGCATTAAATTAATATATTGTAACATATGTAAGATATTTTCAAAGTGATTAGTTTATGTGATAAAATCCATCAAGAAATAATTATATGAGACCCTACTTAACACTCTGCAGAGTTTCTACCCAACCGCATGTCTACATGATATATTTTCAGCTTTTTGCTTACAATATAGCCTGGCAATTATATATTTGACCGCAATGTAGCTCTGGCAATACTACGAACAGATGTTTAATGTTTAGTTTATTGCTGAGCAGTGGTAAATATTTATTGTTTGTTGTTATATATGTACTTTTGTATCCTGTGCTCTTAACTTGAATTCAGTAAACACAAAAAATATCTAAATTATTTTCTTAAACGCATCTTTTCACTAAGACATAGTTTTAGAACCTTTAATCATATTAAAAAAATGTATAGACAGATAATATTGGTATGTTACATACTCATTTTTATAATCTACATATTCAATAATTTATATTACTAGTTGCTTCGAATGCACTTGGGGCACTTCTGATTACAAAATTGTGTATCAACTCTTACCGAGCAACAAGAGTTTCAGACGTATTTAAAGCTCATTTTGTCTACAGGAAATATACATAGATTGTAGAGTTTTCGAGGAAGGGGTTGAGTTGCCTTATAAAGAGCGTCGAGAGTGGAAAGCATACAAATGGAATAAGGAAAAAGGTGGAAAGAGAATGTTTTACGTTCCGAAAATATTGTTTGCGAAATAACATTTATATTAGTTAAATATTTGTTGCGAGTACCTAAGTATGTATGTATGAAATATATGTGCATATGCATATACTTATACACATATGTATGTATATACTATATTAAAATACATATATGTATTTCTAAAATATAAAATTAGGAACAATTTAACTGACCTACATACATACATACATATGTTTGTACTTATTTATATACATATTAAGCATTTAAAATTTTGATTGTAAATGTTATCTCGCGGAAAGAAGTTCACAATATCTGCTACTTGAATTTCAAGGGCTACAATATATGTACATAAGTATGTATGTAAGTATATATATATGTACATATATAAATAAATGCAACCACGATTACGTTTCCATCAACACATCGACATGATACATGCATTACACAAATTAATGTTCTGCTTTCATAAATTGAAGTCAAACCAATCACCTGGTCTCAACCCAATCGATAAAACTCCGTTGTGGCACAAAATTATTAATCGAAGGTATTTCATCAAAACTTCCGTTTTCGTTGTAAGTACGAAAGTGACATTTATTACACTTATTCATGTACTGAATTGGTATGAATTTGTAATGTGTGTTGCAAATTTAAACCTTCCCCCAAAAAGGAGCAGCTTTTCCATGAAGCTGTGTGATTTCTGCGTTAACTTTTAGCGACTATACTCTTTTACTCTAAAACGAAGATTTTTATTCTCACGGTCGCAGGAAAAATCATTGCCTTACTCAATAATAGTATGTGACAGAAATGCTCATGGCGTAGAAAAGCAAATGTTTCATTTGAGTTGATGTTAAACCGGGAACGCGTTCGGAGCTCCTTTCGCAACACTAAATGTTGCAAATTATTACAGTCTAAGAAGAAGAATAATACAATATACATATTTATACATACATACATATGTATATGCATATAGTTCTTCAATACTCCAACGTACATACGCATACACAAAAAATAAATTGTTTGCTATTCTCGTTTAAGCAAAAGCAGATAAAGCAAAAAATAAAAATATTTTTATATTTCTTAAATAAAAATTATATGTATAAAAAATAAAAAAATAAATGGTGCCTTTTTAAAGCTTGGCCTAGAAGGAAGCATAAAAATTCTAAAAATTGAAAAATGGAATAAATATAAATAAAAAATCTTAAACATCCAGAAAGTTTGTGCGAATCGTATGAAATGCCCATAAGTATGTACCTACAAACTTTCTTTTTAATAAAAGATTGAATGAATCAACATATGTACATACATATAGAAACTTGGCATGCAATGTTCTAAATTGTGAAAATTTTTTATAATTTTCGTTAACACGACAAAAAACGAACTACTTGTATTTTAATAACCTAGAAAACTCCTAAAATATAATTTAAATCATACGTTTTAGTTATTTTGAAATATAAGCGTTAGTACATATACCAAGTCAACATTTTGTGGTGGAAAGATTGATTATAATATTTATGTACTTAAGTACATATATGACTGCCGTAGCTTATATATTTTTTATTTTTTGGTCATCTTTGCATTCAGTTATTTTCCAAACTTACATACTAAGATACAATTAACTATACCTCTATTAAATAAAATTAAAGTAGATTTTTTAATCCAACAGAACACCAATAAGAGAAAACGAGATAGAAAAATTGTTGCGACAGATTGTTTTTTACGCTTGCATACACTTGTATAACAACAGCCATACTGACTGGCCACTGACATCATCATTTTCATCAGCGGATTTTTAAAATGACCACAGATCTGTTATTTCCGAAAATTGCTGACTGTTCATACGTTTCATGCTATTGGTAAGTAAAATCCTTTTCGTACTATCAACTTCAATAATTAAGCCAATATTTGATTATAAAAATCCTTAATTTTTCAATTCTTCACATTAATTCTATGATGAGTGTAATTTACAGTCTATTTTATAAAGGGATTTATTAAAGCCACAGACTCAAGTTTTTTTTTTAATTTTGCTAAGTTCATTAGTGTAACATTGTTGCAATAAAAAACGTAAAAAAATAAGTATTAAGTATGTGGTATTGAAGTACATAATATTCCTTTTTATGTGGATTGATTTCTTCACTAAAGGATTTTATTTTGAATACACACACATACGTGTATATGCATATCAAAAGTTTCGTATTTTCGTACCAAATAAATATGTACATACATATGTATATATCATACGAACATACATATGTATGTTAGTTTTTCACACTCTAAGAAAAGGCTTATTCAACATAACTTTTTACAATTTACGGAAAGACCTACACATTTTGAATTAGTTTAATAACAGTTAACTGTTAAGCTTCCGTTAAAATATGATATGTAATCAAATAATGCAAATTTCATTTTAATATTAAGATCTCAGTTAAACATTTAAGATGAGTACAAAAAAGCCACCAGAACAACATTCCAGGGAACTAATGATAAAATAGTGACCCTAAAAACAATAGCAATCATAATGAAAATAACGAATAAAGTTTTCATTGCATGAGAATATAAAGATAAACAATATGAAAGTCGCACACAGAAGCACATTTCTATACAGTCACACGCACACATACACACACAAACACACACACAATTATGTATACCGAGTTGCGGCATTCGAAAAAGAAAAAGAAGTTTGATAACCATAGCATTTCTCCCTCTAAGCGTGAGCATGACCGTTTGACCTAATTTCTGAAGCGTTTGAGAAATGAAAGTTTTTGAGTGTAAATAAATAACACACACACACACACACACAAATTCAAAATGATACAATTACATATTAAAGCGATAAATAAGCCTTAAGAGAGGGCTCGTTGAAATTGCTGTCTATACATCTTTCTGATAAAGGGAAAAAGTAATTATAAAGCCCGTCAATAATTTTACAATGTGACAGGAACAAATTTATGCAAATTAATTATCTGCAATACTCAAACCAAATACCACATAATTTTTTCTGCAGCAGTCTACCAGCCACAAGTAAAAATCGGACATATAACAGCCAAATACATCCATTTGAGTATTTTAGGACTTAAGTCCCACATCTCACCAAACGGCGGCATAAAATACGGCCCGGAAAAATACATTGAAAAAATGGAATAAAATGAAAGTGTGAAAAAGAAGGATTTTTGAAAGTTTATTTGATATTTCCTTAAGTCTTATTTCATTTTAATTTTTGGGGTCTAACTTCGTGTGAAATAACACCACAAAATATTGTAATGAGATAAATGTTTATTTAATTTTTTTCTATAAAGCAAAATTTCTCTAATTATTTTGCAAATTAAAATACAGAATTTAAAATGATGGTCTGTTTAATTTCTGAAATCGTGATATAATTTGTTATATAATAAATGCCATATAATGGGTTCTTATTTAATTTCTGTCAGGGTGTTGTTTCATATTGTCATTGCATATGAAATAATGCCCCAATTTTTGGAGGCTTGATTCATATTTCTGTTGGTTTATTTCATACCACGGTTTTGAGTCTAGGATAACATTTAGATATTTTGTGCTATCCTATATAGAACAGTGCAAGTCTGAAGCTCTAAACCTTAGGCCATAGTCTGTAGTCCCGCTGCTTAGTGCTCCCAGACCGTTGGTTATGACATCAGTTTTGACATATATAACTATTCTCGATACCATTAGTAGCATATTGTCTCCATGTGTTACGGCTTTTATTCCCGCACTGTTCAGTTTGGGCAGAACTGAGTTGATAACGAGAGAATATCCTAATTTGGAGTGTACCTCGTCGTGTCCTTTTTGTTTTCGACAATACTCGAGACTTGCAGTGATGCTATTCAAATGCTGGTGTATTGATGTATTGACCAAGATTATATTGGAAGACTGATACAGATACATTATTTAAACCACCTTCTAAATGTGCCTAATAGCGCAGCGAAGTTATACTGTTTATGTTCTACCAATTTCTCTATGTGCCTTTCTGCCTCAGGTATAGCAATCTTGTTAGACCTTCCTATAGGTAGACTTGATGATTTTCAGAAAGTCTAGAGAATCAAGCAAGTCCTAATATGTAAATCTTTGAGTCTTTCCAGCGTCTTGACCAGGAAAGTTGAGTTACTTTAGGGATAACAGTGTAGTTTTTTTGGAGAGTTCTTATCGATGAATGGATTCGACTTTCTACTTTTCGGTCTCTCACATTATTTATTGAAATTAAAGCATTATTTATTAAAATACCAGTCTTGAGTTCAAATATTCGTAAAAAAGTAATGAGTTACTGTTTCGTCGTTAGTTTTGAATCTATAGTAAGTTTTCTTAAAGTTCAGTAAGATATGAACTAAGATATACCTTTTAGAAATTTTCTTCTTAATTCTAGGAAGGTTTTACTAAAGTAGGGTAAAGTATGAATGGTATAAGTATGTACAACTTTATGAACTATTAGCGAGTAAAACGTTTCCTAAACTAAAGTATACATTTCTTATTTTTTTCCAAAAATTAAATATAAGAAAATCAGGTGGTAAATTATATTTTTAAGTCCGGTTTTTATTAAATTTAAATAAAGTTTTTCTGTAGTTTTAGTTCAAATTAGTTTTGTTCAAATTAATAAAATGTACGTTTTTTAGGAAATTTTTTTATTGAATTTAGTACATACATATGTAAGTATTTATGATGTTGTTTTTTTCTTTGAGTGTATACGACCAACGCGATTAGGGAGTAGATTATAGTAGTAGAATATTTCCGTTTGCGTCCTAGAGTATATTATAATATGTGGATTTTTAGTGGCGGCTTTAAAATACCGGATTTATGGATTATGAGCTTTACTCAAGACACTGAGATTGCTTATCAGCTGAAGAGGTGGGGGTGTCCCTGCTTCAATGCAGAGTCGTAGGATGCGATGCATTTAATTTTGTTGGTATCTGTAGTATACAAAGTCTCATTTAAATGTAGGTATGTCTATGTCTATGTGATTCAACGATACCGATGCTTTGTTTGACAAAAAGTTTTTAATAATCTGGCTGAAAAGTGCATAAAATCTTAGAACACGTTCATCATAGAGGCAACAGAGATGTACATATGTACGTAAATATAAATATGTGTACATACATATCTATGTTTATGGACATAATTATACATAAATATACATAAGTATGTACATATGCACATAAAATAAATATTTTGTGGTGGAAAAATAAACAATACATTATCTTAGAAAAAACTAAAAGTATCATCACAACATTTTGCGTAGCATGTAAAATGCGATGTGGAGACTTTCCTCTCTGCATTGGTATTTTTGGCATGTATATATGAGTACATAAGTATGTTAATGTACTCCAATAAGGAAGAGAAAGTGTGCGTAAGGAGAGAGATAGAGTTCAAATCGATTAACAGAGAGTTCCATCAACATGTTTAACATGTATTATAATTTTATTTCATTAGTATCATGCACTTTTTTGTATCATTTTCGTCAGGACGAACTATTACATGGATATGTACATACATACATACATACATACGTACATATGCGCAGGTATTAAAATAATGTCATTGTAAATTTTCTTATGTTTACAATAAAAGCCATTGATAAATAAATACTAATGCATTTCCAATAAAATAATCACGTGTAAAATATCGAAAAATCCACTTTTATTCTCCGTGTATTGTTCGTTCATAGAAGCATATTGTCGCCTCACCAATATTCTTATTTGAAAATTAAATTAAATTATTCGAAGAGCATCCATTTTTTTTTTAAGTTATAATTACATGGGTACACGCATACATACGTGTAAGTGTATACAGTACAACCTCGATAAATGCTACATTCGATCAAGGCAACTTCCCGATTATTACAACTTAGAGATTGTTTTCTTAAAAAAAACTTCAGTTATTGAAATCTCGCTCCATAAGCTCCCATCGAAATAACATTTCCTTCAAGCAAAAATTAAAAAATTCAATAGCAAAAATAAAAAAGCAATAAAATATTTACTTTAGCTTCCGGTTCTGTTCTTGTGAATCAAATGTCGGTAATTCCGTGATAAGTTAACTGTATCTGTCTTAAAATTCAATCTCTGTGCTGATGGTATATTAATTACTTCGCATGTTTCTGGCAAGCACCGACGCTTGTATAGCTTTTTTACCCTCAAAATCCGGGTAATGGTTTTGATTAATTCAACACCGTTTTTATTTTTCTAATAAATATTTCTGTGCTTTTGGTCTGATCTATGTCCTGCTAAGCTTGTCATTAGTTTGTTCTTTGTTGTACCCACATACCCCTGAGCATTCGTCGTTGTTATTTTCATTACATGGAATTTTGTATACTATATTATAAAACTTTTCAACTCTGTTTTTAATTGTACTAAATAATTCCCACTGTATTATAAATTCTATGAGAGATTCCATATTTTCTGCTACCAAATATATTTGATATCCAAACTTTCTGATAAAAATTTATTTAAATATTCTTATTACTATAAATATTATTTTCATAAAAAGTCTTCGGGCCAAATATTAAATAATTCAATGAATTCATTAATAGAAAGGTCGAATAACCATTTAGCGTTTTTTTTATTATTAGAATATCAGCAAAAATGATAGCTAATAATTAATGTAGACCTGGTTCTTATATGTATAAGTATATAAAACATTAAAATTAGAAACTGCGAACTATTTCACTAATTTGAGTTATTGCAAATTTTTATAGGGGCGGAGAAAGGAGGATATTTAATCCAAATGAACTGAAGCGAACTGCCGAAACTCAAGTGTGGACTTGGTTTTTAAGTTTTCTTCTTATAGGATTCCAAAACATCAGTAATGGTTATCGGCAAGCAATAGAAGGAAGCACACACTGCCATTTTGTCTACTGACATGAATTGTATTGAACAAGTAAATCCATCTGAAGAAATATCTTTAATTAGCGTAGACTATCTATCTATGACTCTTCTAATTAAAGCCAGTACATTCAAATGGAATGTACTCCGTTGTTTCATCATCTTCTTCTAGACATGAACGATACAACGGTGAACGAGCTTTTCTATCGGAGGATACCAGTAGGTCATTCCCACTGAATATCAGAATCTATTACTCTCTTCTATCAGTGGGCTGATACACACTGTCCACCTCTATAAAGAAAGAAATTTCAAACCAGCACCGTAGTCTTAGCATAAAGGGGAACCATAACTTTTCCTTCACGTATTAAGATGTATGCAGATGTATTAAGTTTTCTTTCGCATAGAAGACATCAGAAACAATCTATCAAAGAAAAGCAATAAAAATTTCAAATACCATATTTATAGTAATTTCATCTGTGGTACACATTTAATTTGTTTTTGCGAAAGTTTTTGCGCTTTTCTATTACTTTTAAGTTGTCCACTGGTTTAATTATTAAGATAGTTTGTGTTAGTAGATTTTTGTGGGTCCGACCAATAACTATTATTAAACTGTTCCTTTATCAACGATTTTATTTTAAAATCCGTTATTAGATAAAATAATGTGGTTTTAGTAAATCAAAAAAAAAAAAAAAATTAGAAAATATACGTTCTAGTTTTTTGACCGCTTTTATTTTAATTAATAAACTTAATTTATTTTTAAAGCTTAGGGTCTTTTTAATTTTTATTTAAACTCTTATCGATATTGCAGTACTCATCGAGTACCATCTTCAGGATATAAAACAAACAAATATCCTGAAGATGGTACTCGATGAGTACCGAAATATCGATAGGAATTTAAATAAAAATTAAAAAGACCCTAAGGTTTAAAAAATAAATTAAGTTTATTAATTATAATTAGAAAATAATTAAAGCCAACTGAAAGATGATGAAATAAATCGAAAACCCACGGTTTTCGGAATAAGTTTGTTTGTTCATAGTTTTAGTTCGAAACGTCTTGAGAAAAACTATTTACATACATAATTCATTGCGTTTCCTCTTTTCAGCGAAGAAAATGTGTGGAAACTTTGCGAACAAGTTAAGAAAACCCGTATCGATGAACTTTCAAAATGCTACGCCGTATTTGTGTCAAATGAGGGCCGCACTGTACCCTTGTGGCGGCAAAAAGCAGGTCGCGGCGAAGACCAAGTTGTGATATGGGTAAGTAGATTGCAATTTTCTACCAAGATTTTCACAATTTCTAGTATAAATGAGTGTGGAAACGCAGTAAGTTCTTGCATGTCACAGTGGGAGCACCAATTTTCGTGTTAATAATCCTTAACATGCACAAAAAACATTATAAATAAACGAATTTTCCTTTGACATGGTCCATTAGAACGAAATTATGTGTGTATGTTTTTATACTTGTATATGTGTGTGTATATGTTATATATATATATATATATATATATATATATATATATATATATATATATATATATATATGTGTGTGTGTGTGTGTGTGTGTGTGTGTATCTTTTTATATATATGTGTGTATAGGTACATATAATTTTTGTAAATTTTTTTCATTTATTTCATTCCAGGACTATCATGTATTTTTTATGCACAATCCTTCCCCAAATAGATGTCTGGTATTCGATTTAGATACAACCCTTCCATTTCCAACATATTTCCACAAATATGTAACAGAAACATTTCGTTCCGATTTAGCCTTAAGGCAAGAGCATCACAGGTAATTTTCCGATCGTTCATAGTGTAACGTAAACGTGTACGTGTTAGAAAAAATGATGTTTCATAGAATATCATGGAAATGTTTTTTACAAATTTTTTAGATTCTTTCGAGTAATACCTGCTGAAATATATCTTGCTGAATTTTCGTCAGATCGAAGGCATATGAGAAGGCCAGATGGTAGTTGGATAAAGCCTCCGCCAT
This sequence comes from Germaria angustata, assembly GCA_963681545.1. Classification (NCBI taxonomy): domain Eukaryota; kingdom Metazoa; phylum Arthropoda; class Insecta; order Diptera; family Tachinidae; genus Germaria; species Germaria angustata. The sequence goes on from OY813002.1 coordinate 96,277,045, forward strand.
CATATCCCCCGATACAGTCATGTAGTAAGATAAAGTGTACAATATATGGACTTGCTTCCTGTTTATCTTATATTCTTATTTACTTATTCTAGGTAATGCTCATACTTTGGGTGACTTTATTTGCATGAGTCCCGGTAAAGGCCCTGGGACCGTCTTTAGCCTTTCCGAGTTTGTTCAAAATTTTTATAAATCACCTAATGTTGTGGCGCAGCAAAATAATAAATAATATCATCCATTCGGCATTTTAAATGTGTAACTATTACTTGAATAAATTTCGGAATTCTTATTTAAGAAGTTCAACAAAAATTCTTTATAACAAATCAATATTACAATCAACAACATTAACACTAACGCAAGAAAAAGAAATCGAAAGAAATATATCGTTCCATCACTAAAATGGTTTTCAGCAAATATTTTCAACTTTATTATGTATTTCAAATATATTATGCTGTTAAAATACAACTACTACAACTACTGAGAAACTATGTATTGTAATAATTTTCGTAACATTGAACTGAATCTTTATGCAACTTCGAATTAATATCCTTAAGCAAAACAAATGAATCTAAAATTGCCCCGATCTCAATCGTCCGGCTGTGATAAATGGATAATTTTGGTTTCAAAATAACTTTAAACTCTAGTGAAGATTTTTTTTAAGATTTTTAATTTTTTTCCAAAATATCCTCACACTAATTATCTGCAGCCGAACGTGATTCGGAGTATTCCTTCATTTCTTAGCATATGATATTTCCGACTAACATACATACATATATATTAGCAGGCATGTTCTCACACTCGCAAGTTTTTGAAATCGCCAAGCGACTTGAAAACGCCAAAGTTATATTTACATGTTCTGTAACTCACGCGTTTTGCTTGCGAGTTGCCATATTCTTTGTGATCAGATGTTTGCTCAAATCGCCAGAGTATAAGGAAACAATGGAGAGGAAAAATGAGCAAAACAAAAAAGCTTTTTTTAATTTAATATATTTTATTAAAATTGGCTGCAAAACCGTCTAGTTTTGATATAAAAAAAAAAAAGAAAACATATTTAATTTAATATATTTATCATTTTATTGTTTGTTTAAAGTTCAGTTTATTGAAATTTCATCAGTTCACTTCAGTATACCCTTGCGAGTTCAACTCGCCAAAATTCTGGCGTTTGCGATTTACAGAACACTAATCTTGCGAGTTCAAGTCATAATCGCAAATATTATACGAACTGCGAGTGTGAGAACATGCCTGTAGATTATTTATAATTAGTACCAAATCTAACGTTTTCCACTTTCCATTCAAATAAATTCGGACAAAAAACTCTCGCTTCAATTATTATATTTTCTTAATGGCACAACATTGCTAAATAAGAGCAAAAAATATACAGTTTATATTTTAATATTTTTGACTAAATTACAAAATTATCGAAACGAAGTTAAACTTTTAATGTTTTTTAGGTTACTTTGAAAGTTTGAAGTTTTCTGGTAATTCCATCTTGTATGACTGCAACATTAGTATTTGTGTTTGTTGAATTACAAGATAATTCAATAAAAGGTAATCAATAAACACTAGACCAACACCCCGAAATATCTCCAATAAATTAAAAAACAAAAATTATAACCTTAATTACTTAAACAAATAATATCGAACAAAAGCTAAACTCAGTTTCATATTTATTTAAAGCTTCAATTTATAGTTTTATTAAAAAATACACATCACAGATCAGTAAACGGACTCTTCCTCCCTCTCGTAATTAATTGTCTACTTACATACACATATATACTAATTCGAATAAATACATATGTATTTCGTTCAAACTTTTTACAATGAGACTGAAGAGTAGAAACCAACAGATACAGATATAAATTAGACAAATTTTAGTTCGTTTCTCCTCTCCCTCCAACAGACAAGAACAAATTTTTATATATTGAAATCCAATCCCACGCAATTCTTTTATAATAAAATTAAAAGCGCTAAAAAAGACTGATATTTATTTTACAACAAATATTACTTTATTGTTAAACTCTCAAATTTAGCTGCATAATCCTTATTTTTATGCCACGTCCGTTTATCTGATTGAAAACTACCCACGCATAATTGCATGTGTTTTTCTTATTAAAAACTTACCATTATTAACTACTTAACTAAGAATTAAATATTTAAAATTGTTTTATAGCTCGCTTAATTTTTTTATACAAAAACTCTCGTTCATCATAATAATAAACAAAAGCATCGTTAAGAAACGGAAACCAAAACCAAAAAAAGAAAACACAAAAAATCAAGTTAACATTGTTTCTAGTAAAATTTTTTACAGCAAAAAAGTATTAAATTTATCGATTTGTATGTGTGGATTATTTTGTTTTTTATATACGAACATACATATATATTCATATTTTTTTAAATCAGACTTAAAGAAAAATATTTCTTAAAATTTAATATTACACGCTTTAATATTGTCATGTTTTATTTAAAATAATTAATATCAAAGATTTTTTATCCAAAAATATTTATTAGTAGTTTATAAGAAGAAAATATCCAAAGAGAACAGTTTAAACGTGATTCTCCCAAATTGAAAAGTAAATATTAAATACATAGATTCATCTGTATACATAAGTACATACAAATACATACATATGTATACATATGCATTAGGGCCCAATATATGATCAAAATGCTTGACATCTATTTCATAGGTGTGTGGCTGGATGTTCTATATACACCTGCTAGATGACATGTCAATCATTCATTTTGCGTTTGAATTTGTACGGTAAAGCTGTCAACAGCGGGAAATAAATATACTTACAATAATTATGGCAGTGTGTTAAAAATATATATTTTATATACATATATTTTTCAACACTTTACACTATTTGTTTTTTGGTCGTAGAAGTTTTATAAATTTATTAATATACTACTCATATCTCAATACACTTTTGGTATCTTCTTCTACAAAAAAAAAATATTATATAACTGACAACAAATAATACATCATTTAATTGTATTTATATTTTATACTTTTTATCAATTAAATAATATGTTTTTTATATAAATAAACATACTAATATGTTTATAAAATTTTTATAAATAAGATGACATTAATCTTGAATAATTATAAATAATGAAAATCGCATGTTATTTTATTTTCAATATATGCTCAAATTTTTTATGCATCTAGAAGTTGTTTCTTTTAAAATTTCATTATCAATTCATACTGTGCGACACGCATAAAAATTTTCTTCCAGCATGCCAAAAATTAAAATTTTTGATCTTCCATCCAGCATACATACAAATGTTCATCAATACCACCACAATGTTGGATGAGCATTTTGAACGTATATTGTGCTCTTCAATGTTTGGATGTAATAAGTAAGCTTTTTTCAAATTTACGACTGCAATATTTCGAATTTTCACATTTCTGGCTTGGGCGTTAGAAATTTCTTATTTTAGTTTTTCCAATATATTGAAATATATAGTAAAGTTTGTATCTTAAAAATAATTTTGTATAACATTATGTGTACACATGTAATAAACATTGGCAGGATCTAATACATGAACTTCGTCTATATCATACAACAAGTAAATTCTCAATACAGATTGTCAAATATAAAGAATTTGTTTTTTATTTGAAAGAATGTCTTAAAGTCGTTATATGTGATATATGCCTCTATTACTCCAACCTTAGACGTGCCGTTTCTTTGTGTCTTATTATCATAGGGCTACGATGCATGTCTAATTGTCTTCAATTTTGTAATAGAAAATGAGGATTAGTTTACCTGTCTTGGAGGTAACCCCAGTGCAGTTGTTCGGTGAGCGCTTGTTTCTATAATACTAGTCCATGTTATTGTTTTAAGTGACATTACTTACTACCCATTGTGAAAGCTTTCTGAGAATTGTTAGAAATGTTAATTTTCGAAAATCGTGAGATAAGTTCTCGACCCGCGTCATCATATCATGGATGACGTTGATGCATAAAATAGTGAAATGTTAAAACCGTTTCACTCATTTTTTAATGATTGAGTACTACATCCACCCTTTTTAAACTTTTTTATTAATCTATTTTTCAAATCAGAAAAATTCATCTTCATTAATGACCATCATTTTCTTTTAATTTTTTAATATTGCAGTTAAGTAGCATAAATTTGAAAGTGGTCGCAATCCTAATTTTCATTTGCTATCTCTCGTTAAGCCGGCAATTATTAAATGATAATGTGAATTAAGTACACAACATCAATTGCTTGAAGTTCGTACGACTATTAATATTGATTTCGTATAAAGTAACATAACAATAATTAAAGCTACTCTCACTCACAAGCAATTTTTTGTCACTTCAAAATTAAATACTGATATAATATACAACCAACATACATGTATTAAGTGATAATTAAATATAAATTTACAAACTAGTCGATTTAATCATTAACTATACAGTACATACTATTTATATAATTATTAATTAATTAACTTTTTTAAAACTAAGTAATTCTTAAATTAAGAAAAAAAACTGTTCTCTACAAACAAATAATAATAATAATAATAATAATAATAAATGAATAAAAAAATCTTTTAAATTAAAAAAACAATATTTTAATTACAAAATTCAAACTCATAACAAATAAATTTTTCCCCTTTTTCTCTCTTTATACATACATACATATATAAAAGAATTTGTAAGAAAGTGCTTAAAATTACTGCAAAAAATTCATATTAAACTTTAAAACGTATAGACAGAGCGATAAAAAATACTAAAATCTAAAATAATTTAAAATCTATTGTGAAGATAAAATAAAGTAAATGCAATGTTAACATTATATTAATACGAAAACTAACAAACAAATTACTATATAATAACTATAAATTAATAAATGTAAACAAATACTAAATATAATTTTTTATTAAAACAAACACTCAATTTGAGAAACAAAAAACGCAAGAAACAAAACAAAATGAAAAAAAATACAATTTTAGCTTCATACAATAAAAAGGAAAAATAAATTTAATTTAACTATAAGACGATTGGTCTTAATTATATATATACAAAATTATTTAATTTTATTTTAAATTATTAGAGTTGAGCTATTTAATGGATATATATATATATATATATATATATATATATATATATATATATATATATATATATATATATATATATATATATATATATATATATATACATGCATATTTCAGTGCAAGACTTGCTAAACATATTTACATACATACATACATACATATGTGTTAATAATTCGACTAATCTTCCTGGTTCAAGTTTTTCTCTTTTTTAAGCCCAACTAGCATTTTATGAAATTATTGATCGAATTCGAGTCTTTTTCGGCTTTCTGCGATCTTAAAATAATCATTTATGCGCTCGTTTTCAAGTCGCAAGAAATGGTATCCAAGCCGCGACTCCTTTCAAAAAGTCTTTTATGATCAATTGCAATTCATTTTCCAATTTATGTTATTTTCTTAATATTTTGCATAACGGGAAAATTAATTAATTTATTCATTTTCTAAGTCCACAATGCGATAAAAGTTTTAAAAATTATTATTTTATCTTATAACTTAAGCTGCGATGAAATCGAACCAGCAACTCTTCCTACTTGTCTATCGGAGCAGGCTATATATGTGATGAAGTTATTTATTTTAAATAAGACCGTGAACATGATCTGAATGATCAACTTCTGATTGCACACGTTCTGTACATTTTGGCTGGATTTTTCCATTTGTCTGAATCATTTTCGAGTGTTTTTTTTTTAACGCACAACTGAATAACCAGTTCGTGCTCTTCCGAGGTAGTCTTAAAGGAGATAGTTTGGCGACTTTTGCCAATATTTGAAAGGTCACTAGGGTCCGATCTTTGTGCATACGCACATGCGCATTGAATATTCATAAAATTAGAACGCATTTGTGTATGTATGGCTTCAAAACATTATCTGGAACTTCTAAAATTTTATCTTAAAAATAATGTGTAGAGTAACAACTAATGGGATTTATATTTCGCCAACGCACTCACCTCGTTTTCTTATTTAAAATTTAAATTGAATTCTCACAAAATTTCAAAATTTATATATTTTTTTCTTTTTATTTCTGAAATATTAGAATATTGGTATATAGAATTCAAATTCTAGGAAATCTTATTTTCAACTTCAATCATTATATCGACCCACATATTTATGTGGATATACATCTGCCTTCGTAGGCTAGTAGCTAGTATACTAGTAGCTACTATGAAGAAGGTCGCAGGTTCGATTCCTACCGAAGACTGGGTGTTTCTGATGACAAGCTACCCAAGTAGCTTCTCAGGTTGTGTTAACAAACAAAAAAAAAAAACATATATTTTTGGTGAAAAATCAATTTTCTGGTGAAATGTCGGGTCTTTAGTGAATTTTAGATTTTCTTTTTAAATTTCTGATTGTCTAAATGAACCTAAAGTGTTTAGTGAACTTTTTCACTTAGACTGAAATCGAAATTCTGATTTTCTTCGAATTTTCAGTGTTGGTTAATTCTTTTTATATATTGTTGACTTTTCAAATAATATGTATGTATGTATGTATGTACGTATGTATTAAAGGAATATGTATCGGTAGACGAATGAAAAACTATGTAACTGAAAACAATTAAGATCCATTTATTTCTTAGTTTTATTGTTCATAAAACAAAAATAATATTTGAACACATTTTTAACGTCCGTTATTAACAATAGAAATCCATTGCATTTTCTTTTCTCGATAAATTTAAAAAGTGTAGTTACACGGTTTTGCATTCAAGTAACGTACAGAGTTAAACATCGAAAAATCACAAATGATAGTCCAAGTACAGTACTGTACTTAATTTTTTTTTCTTTTAAATTATTAATTTCAAATTACTCTTACTGTAGTTAGGAGAAACTTTATAAATTATTCGTAAAAACACACATTTATAAAAATAACAACCATAACTTCTTATTTCATTAAGATTATACAAAAAATGCATTACATACCTACACATATGTATGCATACGCATATATGTATGTATGTATGGATGTTTATACATATGCATACATATTTACATATATACTTGTGAAATAATACCACACATTTTCGTTTTCATGAGATGGTTTCAAAAATCAATATATTATTTGATTCATGAAAACAGATCATTTCGAAACATATATTCTTTCATTCACGAGAACAAATATCTTTTTACATATATTCATTTCAACTCAAATAAAAAACTTTAGAAGTAAGTTCTTTCTGCAAACATGTCTTAATAATAAAACAATTTCAATTGACACATTCTGCAATAGCAAATATTATTATTAACAATTATGTACATCAGCAAATAAAAGCAAAATTAAATAATAAAAAAAACTGCTATCTCATTAATAAAAATATTTAAATTTCGAAAACTTTAATTTCGAGTTTTAATTTGAGCATTTTGTGTAGAAACGCCATAACAACCCAACAATTTTCTAGCGAGGAACGCTACCATACTCTGTATATTCTCGTGGTCAATCGGTTTTTTCTGGCATCACAAGTTGACAAATGTGAACTGTGGCAGCACCACAAACAAAAAGCTTTTGTATATAAATCAAATCCATCTGTCAAGAAATGTCATTTTAAAATGAAAGTTCGTGCTGTCGTAATATTATCGGGAAATCGAGTAAAGTGAAGTAATATCTCCAATTAACAATTTTAATACGAGCGATTTCAGCAAATTGTTTTATCGAAGTGCGAACAACCAATATTGCAAAATATATTAGAAAAGTTGTCTCCGAATTTGGCAAGGCAAATACAAATTGTGGTGTAATTTTGTTCTATTATAGATTCAATTTTAAAATCTGTTTTTAAAAAAGAGAAGGGCGTGTGATAAATAATGTTTACTATTTCGTAATATTTTAATATTAAAAGTATTGTAACTAGCAAAGTTCTAAAAAGAGAATCACATTGTACCCATACATACATATTGGTGCACATCAAGTAATTAAAGTTTCGTATCGACCTGAAAAACAGGTGAAGATTTCTAAACTAAAAAATATTAAGAAATACTCGAACACAAAAGATCATTATGAGTGGATTTGCAGACTTAGCTAAATTGGAGAACACCAGGTGAGACACGTTTGATTTTGGGCTTAAATCTAGTTTATGGAAGTTCCTCAAAACAGAAAGCCAAATAGTCAGGTGATAGAAAATTGAATTCTTAGAAAAAAAATTACAGTACGAAATTCCTCGGAAACACATATTTTTCGAGTTACAGGCGTATAAAACATTTTCTTGATAATTTTTTTAATTCAGTGTAACGATAATGGTATTAATGAAAGCTAACCGATAAACATTAAAAAAGTCTTTTTTGTAGCAGGTATTTTTTAATTTTTTTAATTCAATATAAATGCTGGTATTTACGTTGATTGTTATTTCTCTCTTAAAATGGATAAACAAAATAAAATATAAAAGATAAATAAGTAAACCAGAAATTATTTCCCTAAACTGAAGAACAAATCAAAATTGTCCACAAGGTAGTATTCTAATTTCTTTAAATAGCTTAATCTGTATGTAGCCGGTGTTTGTCACACCATGGAGTAGAGAATCCTTGCGCGTTTCCAAACACCGGATGGATATACAGGCACTCTTTAGTAACCATAAAAACAAAACAAGATGATTAAAATTCTTTTAAATATATAAATTTTGAACAGCTTTCCTAAATCAGATTTATTCTGATTTTATTAACAAATTTGGCTTTATTTTGGTCGAAAACCTTTTTCACTTCGAATACCTATTAAACTCGATTGTAACGCCAAAAAGAAAGTAATTAAACAAAGTACAATTTTGGAAATTGAGAAGCCCAACTCCCACTCTGCAGAGTGTGTTTCTTTTATTATATTAAATATTATACAAGAAATGCGTGGCTTTGTCTGTAATATTGAATATCAAAACACACCAATCAATTTATTTAATCAAAAGTACAACATTGCGCAAAAATTAAATAATTAATTAATTATTTAGTTGAAAATAAGTTAACTTAAAAAATTCGTTGTTCAGTTTTTTATATACATAAGTATGTATCTACAAAACTATTCCTGATATGGTTAAATTTTCATTAACGGCTTAAACAAATCCTCGCAAAGGCTATTTATTCACTGGAAGTTGTGAAGAAATTCAAAGGTTTTTTTAATTTAAAAAAAATTTTTTTTATTATTATTATTAGTATTAAGAATACTTTGTTTGTTTACAAAAAAAAAAAATGCATGCTATGCTTACAATACCATTGTTTGCTCTTCTATGTCTCTAAATTAATTGCATTAACATTAAATCTCACAAAATTAATACATTTTCTTATAAATACGTTATTGTTTATTTCATTTTTCATATTGTTTGGTAATGAACTGTAAAGTTTAAAACCTTTATAAAATAATACAAAATGTAAAAGTGCTGCATATTCTATACCTGATATACATATATGTACAACAGTAAAAATAATTTACATCGTACGATACGGTGCGTAATGGTCTATTTATGTATATGCATTTACTTCCAAATGAAAAGGTATTAAAGTTAAGCGGCTTGTGGTGGGCCCTTAAATTGCAACACACACACACACACACAGGCACACACACACACACACACACACACAGGCACACACACACACACACACACACACGCGCACACACACACACATATATATATATATATATATATATATATATATATATATATATATATATATATATATATATATATATATATATATATTTATATCACAATACATGTATAATTAGCCATGAAGGATTTTATGTATTGAAATAAATAAAATAAAAATTAAAAAGTATATATATATATATATATATATATATATATATATATGTGTGTGGGCGTTGGTGTTCTTCACCAAATTCAGCCTTCATCTTTATATTTAATTTGTATCATAATTTTACAAATGTACATATCCATACAACCGTACATAAGTACATGTGTATATATATATATATTTAAGTACATGTAGCCGCTAGTGATTTTAAAATCGGGTCAACCACCACCATTAAGCATTATTTGAAAATTTAATTAGAATGTGTGAACAACAAAAAACATCAGATTTTTAAATGTGCGCCTTTTAATGTAAAACGTCCCACCTTAAAATCAGGCGATTTTATTGATGTATTCATTGAATTTAATGCGCATGTTCTTTTTAAAACAGCTGTTCATTTTTAGATTTTTCTCAACTGTAATAAGTAAGTCAACAGTAGAGATACAGTCGGTGTCACTTAAAATAGTACAGTTACAGTTGTTTTGTAAAAAGCTCTACTGTTTTTATGACGAAATTCCCAAATAAGAAAGTTATTTATAAGACAAATAAATCGATTTTGTGCAGAGTTTTCATGAAAATTATTAGTACTGAGCGACTGAGTAAGGTTGTTGGTTTCGACCTGTCCCATCGACTAAGTTTGAACCCCATATACTATATGCGTTGGAAGTGTATTTATACGAATTTTTTTATTAATAAAAATCCTTGGCCAGCTGGGCCTTGTCCTTAATTATCCGAATAAACATACATTTGCATTGATTTGCTTCCATAATTGAATATTTTAACCCATATAAGTTGAGTTAAACATTTATAATTAACAACACATGTATGGAAATCGTATTAAATTGGAAATTATCAGGGGTTTGCGACTTCCAGAACATCGGCGGTGAAAATGTTAATATTTTTTGAAAAAATGGATAGCTTTCCACTAATATACTTATGTATATTAGGTGATTATGAAGGGAAAAATCGAAAAAAATTGGTATATATCTCATATTCGCTTCCAAACAAGATTAAAAATAAAATGTATTAATATTGACATTTTAAAAATCAAGTAAATATACATATACATATGTAAATACATATGTATGTATGTATAAAAATCTAAAAGCTTTACTGATTCTATATATAGTCTATATATACGATTTTGACACATTTTTTTAGAGATATATCTTTAATTGACACAGCATTTCATCTAAACGAATATAGTCGTATATAAACTGTCACTAGCTTCCTATACATACATTTATTTTGAATAATTTAAGCTTATCCTGTTGCTGCACTCAGGTTTTATGGGCTTTAGTGCCCCCCTATGTCACATAAGGATATATTCACATATGTTCGCCACTACTGGTGTATGTCACTTATTACATCCCAACATGATTATTTCATCTCTGGGAATGGATATTAAAGAATGAATATAAAAAATAACAAAGCAGAACTTATTCAGACTTTTATTATAATTGCGTTAGATCAAGTCGATGTTGAACAATAGCATTTCTGTGGTAGTGATGGGCAATAATTGAGTAATATTGACTGGCACTTAACATTTTATAAGTCCCAGTAAAAGACAACGATCTCATAATCGCCAATATATTGATGTCGACTTTGTATGACGTCGACGACGACAATCATAATAGCAATCAATAAATAACTCCCATAATTCCATTGTGTACATAATAAATACTCTTAATACATACTCTTAATAAAGAACTGTAAACTAAAAAAGACTAGAAATTTACGCAAACAAATAAAAATACTCTAGATAATAAAAGGAACAATTCATGTACACACATTCATAAGTGTGTATGTACATACATACGTATTTTCTTTTATTGTCGATAGTCGAAAATGTGATACCAAATAAGCACTTGCCAAGCACGATGTGTGTGCGTGGTTTATTACGCGACTACAAACTTAAAAGTAAATTGAATGTCAACCAACAGCAGAGCGTCGTATAATCTGGCTAATTGACAACATAAATGGATGACTGACGGACTGACTGTATAGCTAAATAAATGAATAACTGCTAGCAGTGCTGCCAGTATTGTGGATTTGCCCTCAAACTAGACGATATTAAATTCCTGTTGGGAATGAAAAATTTTGATATGGGTTCGGGTAATTTTCTTAGGTTAGGTTAGGTTAGGTTAGGTTGATTGAAGGGGTGTGATAGCCCATGTTATACGACATACACTTAAGCCAGTGGAGGCTTGTTATGCGCTCCTTTTAATTATCAAACACAAACTGCCAGAGTTCTGCGGCAGGATTCGAACCTGCGACCTTCGCACTACGAGTCTAGTACACTACCTACTAGTCTACGAAGGCCAAAAGAAAGTTTTAAACATATTAAGTAAAATAAGTGAATATAATGATAAATAAGAATTGAGTGATTTCATTAGGTAACAGATATTTACCACTTTCAATATAATAAATTATCAGAATTGAATATTTTATTACAATATCGAACCCATTTTATCATATTTAAAAAGGTTTCAGTTTCATCTCGTTTCAAAATTTCGTAGCTGAGTTATTGTGAACTGTGTCGACTTGGTGTCAAAGTTTAAATAAGACCTAAATACCGCAAGGTTGCTTAGAATACAAAAATAATAAGAAATTTAGTTTCGTTCGACATAAAATGCTTTCCAATGTTGAGAATTAGAAGTCATTTTCCGCAATTAATTAATGAATGGATGAAACGCAGTGGAAAATTTTCCTTTCGTGAATTCGAATTAAGAAAAGAATTATTTAATTATATTAAGTTATGTTTACAACTTGCTGCCGAAATATTTCACTACAATAAATTTTCCAAAACAGCTTATTATACCCACAAGTATGCAAACAAAGAACAAATATTGTTTTATAATGAATTGAACAAAGGAAAATTAATGTAATAAATTGTAGTACGAATTATAAAGTTTTTTAAAAGAAACATTTAAACCAAAGTGTGAAATGGATTACTTATGTAGTAATTACACAGAATTATAGCAAAAGCGGAATAATAAATTTCAGAAATGAGAACTGAGTAAAATTCAATATTAAGTAAATAAAATCCAATTCAGTCTCATGTTCAAATATAGTATTATCAAGATGAGTATCGAAATATAAAATTAATAGAAAAAGATAATAAGACTAGAGAAAATATGTAAAAATTTTTATTTATAAGAAGAATAATTTCCATGCTTTTAAAGATTATCAGTTCTATTCAATATGGTGAAGGACATACATACATACATTTTTATATGACAAAATTTTCAGTCTGCTGTTTTAAAGCTGAGGTCCATTTCTGCTTAAATGATATGAATATTATTAACTTTGTTATGCATTTTGATTCAGTTGTATAATTTACAATAACAAAGTTGGAAAATGGGCTGAGACGAGGATTTAATCCCTATACATAATGATTTACTTCGCAAATGTTTTTTTTTTTTTTACTACGGCCATTCATGTTTGGTTTTAATGGAAATTGTTTTGATATTTGGGGATTCTTGCAAGTTGTTTGTGGAGAACGTCAATAAAGTACCTGGCAGCTTTGATTACTAACATTCCACAATCATTTAAATTTTGATATGTTTCTACGCATGTAAATGTGTGGACTGTCTGTTAGTTTGGCTGGCATTGATAAATATAAAATTTTATAGATGTCAAGGCACTATATAAACCCGAAGAACTGAAAATACTAATTAATAACTATAACTATTTATATATTGATCATAATTGTGTTATCTTGAAGTTAATAAATTTATTACTATAAGTATACTACTAAGCAGCAGATAGTAAAAATTCTTATAATAGAAAACAATTCGATTAGGAAATCAGGTGATGATCAGACCACTTTGTTTACTTAATTGTTGTCACAGTAGGGCGATTTACTCTTGGCTTTTGGCCAAATGAAATATAAAAAAAAGAATTTAAAAATAAAATGCCAATGAAATATTAAAGTTTTTAGCAGATGTCTCTATTTCTCAATAACTATTTTTAGTTAATATTTTTGTTGGCCTATAAGCGTGTTTGTTGAAATCTTCAAGTTGTGTTTTATAAAAATTGCCAAAATTGAACGGAAATAATCCTCATACATGCCAAAAGTAGACAATACAAAAAATAAAAAATCCAATTCAAAGGTAATAGATTCATATCGAATAAGTCCTACAATTATATATACGTTCTAGTTTTTTGACCGTTTTATTTTAAACTTAATTTATTTTTTATTTAATTTATTTTTTGTTGATTACAAATTTTATTTGTTGAGGCGTAAAAAGAAAAAACAAAAAGACGCAAGTCAATTATAATTGTTTGTTGTGTTGTGATTGTACAAAAGCTTTCTAAAGCTATTTATACTTTTGTGTTTTTGTTGATTACAAATAGGAAAATATGATTGAGTTCTGTTTGAATTCTCATATAGTGTTTGTAGTCTGTGGCTTAAGTATTCGAGCTTTGAATGCTTTCAATCATGATTTGGCTAAAGGGTACTGATGATTTGGTTATCTTCAATACTTTTTCTATTAAATTCCTTGTTGTATTAGTAATAATACTTCTATTGTGCTTTGAATAATAATTGATTATTCTTCCTGTAATTTTTATATATTTTTTTGGTTTTTGTATAACCATAAGAAGCTAAGCGCTTTCAAACCGGTTGGGTCGTGGTTCTCGTTATATTTTTTAGAATAGAATGAACACTCTTTTTATACATACATATTTAAAATTCCTAAATATGTATATAAATGTATGTACATACATATGTATATGTACATATATGCATATCGATAAGTTCATTTGCAAAGGAGCTACATATGTAAGTTCACATGTGCTAAAACTTGCATCATTTATAGAAAGACGTACATATATTTATTTTGTTTATGTTCGCGTTTTGTAATGTATTTGCAGATTTAAAATATATTGAAAACATAATAAATGAAAAGCTTTTTCTCCTTCTTTTAACATTAATTTAATTGGACTTGGCTTCCTTGAAAATGAAGTTAACTATATTTCTATTCTTATATATATTTCTTCTATTTTTCCTTAATGGCCTTTCCTTAATCCTATCAAGAAAATTTTCAAAGATATTACTTGGAATTAATTTTTCTCAAATTCCAAAACTATTTTAGAAATACCACCTAATGTGCTTCTTAGAGGCCCGTCTGGAGGACAATTTCTATATAGTGGGATATACCTACAACTTGCTATTTTTCCTTAGTGGCCACTTATCTCTCCGAGAAGATGTCTATTTTTATTATTGCCTTTTTTATGGTTTTTGCGACCAATATCTATATTCCGGAGAACCTGTTCCATGTGTTGTCTCATATGGATGTGGTACCACTTCCTAGATTATCCCCATTTCTTGCAATTTACCATGACTGATAAGTGGTTAACAGTGCCCTGTTAACCAAAAAATGAGCACCGTTAAGGAAATTATTTTTTGTCGCCGCTACTCACTCACATTAAAATTTATTAAATTTCAACTTAAAGTAACGATATTTCTAGCAAAAAGAAAAATTAATAAAACTCGAGAATTAAAACTCGAGTTTAACTTTTTTTAAGACATGCTGCTGTGAAATTTATCTATATCGCACCTAAATTCAATAAATAAATATTAATTAGTAATAATAATAAAAATAAAATATAAAACGGTATTATTAAACAAATGACATTTTATTCATATATACATACTTACATTCATACACATAAAATAAAAATTTGGTTTAACAATTTTACTAAAGCCAAAATTAGTTTAAAGGTCAAATTTCGCAAGTATCAAATCACTTTTTAATAGTTGTTTATGGACACCGGTGCCCAAGCCCCTTCATTATAAATTCCGATGGCATCAGCGCACTTGAAAATAATAAATGTTAAGTTCAGTTAGAAAAACTAAAAGGAAGAGGGGTAAAACATGCTTTTTTCAATTACAATGGTTTTAAATGAATTTTTTAAATAAATAAATGAATGAAGATTAGCATAATTCCAACAATACTGTAGTATTGACTATAAAAATGTTTTGGAGTTCAAAAATTGATGTCATATTCAGGAGAGCGGGGGTGAAAATGAGTGCAACTAAATGCTGTTTGTAATGTAATGATCTGGTCAGCACCTGCATGAAAAAAGCATTTTTAGTTGAATATACGTCGTTCTCTTAAGACACGGTAGTGTCTTCATTCATATCAAAAATCCATGTTACCTGTCGACTTATACGTTTTTAACTTTTTTTCATTTTAGAAATTGTTTGAGACGTATTGCCCGTCATGACGAACTACAATTTTCAAAAGACAGTATTGTCAATATCATGGAGAAGTTTGTAAAAACAGTTAATGTTATGGATGAGACTATATTAGTTCCATGCAGGCTCATGGATCGGCAGGTAAATATTGAATTAGGAGGTGAACTAGGTTTATAAATTATAATTATTCCCATCGATGTACATATATATATATATACATATATAAATTTTGCAAGTAAAATTAAGTTAAGCATTTCTTCGTTAATTTTTAGGTGGGTGATAGTACTGATATTTTACCAACACCTGGCAAAGATGTAACCTCAAATCAGCATACATTTATCCCGAATTCTGATGGAAAACGCAATCGTGCTAAATCTAAAAATGTACATGAGTTCCTTAATTCTTCAGAACTCTTCAATATGTACAACGTATTAAATGCTTTGAAGAACGACCTTCTGTGGACTAGCAAAGATGATTCTGAAGATTTGGATGAAAAACAAAGTTCAGTGGAAAATCAGGAAGCTAAGACTGAAAACATTTCAATAAATATACCCGCAGTCCCTTTTATAAACAACAGTATTGCTAAAGGGCACATAAGACGACCCTCGACCGCTTCAATGGCTTCGATTACGTCAGTGAGTCAAATGAGTGATTCTGAAAGCGACATTTCGCAAGAAAACGATTCTGGCATTGAATCAGAATTCAACAAAAACAACAGGGGCTTAGATTCCACCAGTAGCAGTGAGGATGGCCATATGAATGGTAAAAAAATAAATAATACTGATAAGGCGACTGAGCTCGCTAAACGCTGCAGAAGACATTTGAATGGTTTATACCAGTGCCTGGAGCAAATGACAGAAGCCGCCAATTATCTGACAGCTCGATACCAAAATGATATTGGCGGCCCTGTATAGGAGTAAACACTAAGTTGCTACTAACTATACATTTGTAAAATAACAATGTGGCCGGGTTATGAGATCTTCATTACCTTGTCGGGGGGGTTATGGTATACTATTGTTTTATATTAGTAGGTCATTGTAACTATTAAAACAAAATATAAATATTTAGCTTGTTAATGCAATCGAAAGTATTCCAAAAATTTAATTCTAAATATTACTGATGAGATATTAGAAAATTTAAATTATGTACATATGTAAAACAAATAGCTGTAGACAAACAAACATACATGAAAATTTACTAATAATTGCCATAAAATGGTAAAAGCTTTGATGGGGATTTATTTTAATATCCAAAATTATATAACAATATCCAAAATATAATAACAACGCATAATTTAGCACAAATTAGCATAAAAACGGACTTCGTTTAAGGTTTGAGTGGTAAAATAAGGACCTTAACCCCCCATTACAAAAATGCATGCAACTGTAAGGACAGAAATGCCGGCAAAGATAGAGAATAAAATAAAAAAAATATGTAAAACATTGATGATTTTAAATATACATATATGTAGATACATATGTACACTATTAAAAATGAAATTATATATTGAAAACATGATTTTAGTCATAATTACTCTTGTTTACATAAACTAGAATTTATGTAAAAGAATAATTAGAAATTCACAAACATTCCCAAAATCGTTTTTATTAATATGGAAAGGAAAAATTAATTATGTATATATTTAAAATTTGTTGCAGACAATTTCGAATATATGTTAGGTCCAATAAACCGCTAAGCAAATCGGCAAAACAGGGAAATGTTTATCAAATAAATTAAATTGTGATTAACATTTTCTAATATTGATTGATTATATATTCATATTGTATATTGCAAATATAAAATATGTGATAATGGTTCTTATCGTTTTCCCTTATTAATTTTATTTAATAAAATCTACACTGCTATTCAATCATTTAGTGCAAATATGCTAAAGAAAAATAATTGATTTTTTATAAAGAAAACTTATTTCTTATTTCCGATTTCAATTTTATATACACGTATATTACATAGTTTTAAAATATATCTACATATATCGTTCGTTAAATTAAAAACATAATACAAAATATTTTTCCAATATGTAAATATGTATGTATAGTTATGTGCAATAAGCACTGCATATGTCGACATATGTGCATACACTCTTATGTACAATCAAATCTCTAAAGAAAAAATAAATAATTACCAAAAAGATAGTAATTAAATACATGCATATAATTATAAATCAACAATTTTCGTTTTTCTGATTTATTGAAAGGTAATATACTTAAACAAAATAAAGCATATGTACGTACATATGCTCGTACACTCTCGTACACTAAACATAAATAAATACGTTTGCACATACATACATGCATCTGCATGTACATACGAGTATATCGGCGGCTGCCGTACATACATACCTAACAAACTTTGTGTGCTATTCGTATTTCCTTAACATTCCTATTGTTCTTCTAAGGCTCGTTATTACAACTGGCCAATAGCTCAAGTTAGGGTATTGTGGGACAGATAACTAGTCTATTGTAAGTATATTTTAGGTTGAAAATGGCAGACAAGTCAAAGGCAACCTAATCATTCCCTTAACTATTAACGTAAGGTCTATGTATTTAAAACTGCCATATGTTTAATCATCCTCATTCTATATTTCGATTACGTTTCCGCGTTCAGTTCAGTAAATGCCGAAAAAAGTATTCCAAAAAAGCTATATCGTAAAAACAAGACAAGAATATTTTCCCAACCAGTTGCTTCGCTGTGGAACGTATGAAATAGGAACAGAAAAAAAAGTAATTTTGTAAATTAAAAATTTTTTTTCTAAAATAAAAACTTAAAAATAGCGCAAATAAAATAGTAATTAAATAATTAAGTACGGAAAGATTAAAAAACCCAGAACATAGGAGGTATTCGTGGCCAAACTATTCTATTACATATTCTATATACTTATTTATGTATGTAATATATTTTAATATTTTATATAATAGAGTTCTTTGCTTTGATTTTAAGGAGGAACGGAGTGGAATTTTATTATGTGACCCGTATTGAACATATTTTTGGACACCATCTGTTTCGCTGTCGCATTTAAGAACATTTTCATTTACTGTTGCAGTATTTTTTAATATATATTTTGACTATTTTTTTAATATATATTTTGACTATTTTTATAATATATATTTCGACTATTTTTATGTATAGTACATAAAACATTCGTCTACGGCAGCAACGCGCAGAATACTAGTTCTTTATAAAAACAAGACACTCGGAAGCTTTTTTATTTTTTTATTTTTATAGTAAACTACGAACGTACTTATGTACATACTTACATACATATGTGTATACAAAATGATGTACAACGCTTACTTTTATATATGTACATACATACATACTTCCTTACATTCATATTGAACGCGGTCAGTGTAACTGAAAGCTAAGAGTAATTTATATTACAACGAGGGTTCTTCCATTTTTACGTTAAAATTTTTTAAACACATTTTTTGATTTTTTATATTCAGACTGCTTTAATTTCTTAGGAATCATACATTAAATTAAATCAAATAAACATTGTATACTAAAGAACTGATTTTGTGGGGTTTTAGAAATCTATTTATTTTTATGGGTGTTTGGAATTTACTAATACGGATTGGCAATCTGTTCGGCCACCAACAATTTTGTAGCTGCTAACAATAATATACAGCATGATTTTAAATACTTTCAGTTAATATTTATGGCCTTCATTATAATTTTATGAACTGTTAATCTGTTTTTTTTTTTCAACTACAGACTTAATATTTAACGAACTTCAGTGTGGTTGCTATTAATAACCGAAATTCATTATTTTACAAATAAATTTTTACGTGTTATCCTCTGGAACGTATTTACTGCGCGAAACAGGATTGAGTGCATGTTATATAAGACATGAACATAAAGTAACTAATGCTATACGCTTTCTTAATCACATTTTATCTGGGAGCAGAGATAAGTTTCATTCACATTAAAAAGTCGCCACAAGTTTAATTACACCCCTCTATAATTTTTTGTAAAGCTTTCAGCCGAATTGGTCAAATCAGGACTCCTTGATGTGTCCCATTCTTTTTTAGTTGAGTTATTTCAAATGTTTTTACAAAATATTTTTTCTTTTATTTCACTTTGAAAACTAGACAGTTTAAACTGTAACAAAGACGATCGTAAATCACTGTTTCAAGTTGTTAAGTTTATTTGAAACTTTAAAAACATGCATACAAAGAAAGAAGTAAAAGACAAATTACAAAGAAAACTTAAAACTATAATGTTTTGTATTAATGAAAATTAATGGTCGACAGTAGCAAACTTATCACATTTTGTGTAAGAATACTAACATAAAACATTAAAGTGCTTGCTACCGGCACCGGCTACCGACCAAGAGTTTTACGTTCAAAAATTTCAAATTCCCTCATTGCTTACCTTATAAATTAACAACTTTGTGTTTCAAAATTTACAATAAAATAAAAAATAACGGCACTATAACAGTTTATTAAAAAAACAAAAGATTTGCTTCTAAATCTTAAATTATAATTCCAATAGGCCTGATATGTGGGTTTTGAAATGAGAGAATTCATAAAATTAGTTTTTATACGCATACACAACAGCAGGCAGCTCTCGCTCACTTAAGCGTATAAGTATGTACTTATAAAAAACTTAATAAATATTGAATATTTAAATTATTTACGCATATAGACTGACTTAATTATTAGCTTTCTAATTTTTCAATAAAAACAACAAAAACGATAGTTGTTCACTGGACGTAAAAAATGATTTCGAAAAATATTTCAGTTCTGTGTTTTAATATTGGAAAACCAATCACCTCATGAGTGTATGTACATTTGTATGATCTTATAAATAAACACAATTGTATATTATTTGTATATGTAAAGGCATACACTTACATAAGTACAACTAAGTATGTACAGACTCGTATATATAAACTGCCATTGGGATAATGATAATCACTTGTACGAGTACATCACTTTAAAAATGCCTTATTTTTAAAGAATCTAAACATTTGAACGAATATACAAGTAGTCGTATATACAACATATTTGTATGTACGTACGTACGTAAGTTTCTAAGCACCATTTTTGAATCGAGAAGTATAAAACTCTAAGATGGATAAGGTTTCATTTGCAAATTACCAACTAATAAACTTCCGTCATTTCCTTTATATTGTTAGATGAATGCATGCATGTAAGCATACATACTCGTATGTATATATGTATGTATGTGTGATAAAATAATTAGATTTTTTAATGCTTGGACGGACTAAAGCCTTATAACACTTTTATGTATAAGCAAATATAAAAACATACATATACACATCGATACATACATGTATGAATGTGTGTAGGCACAATAGATGTTAATAAAAATCATATCAAATCATCATTCAATTAAATGCAATTTCTGACAGTTGTGCATAGCGGAAGTCCAAATTCGAAATCCATCTCATTAAAATAAATGATGGTTGCAACAAATATCTTGATTAATAATCGTAGTATGAAATCGTTTTATTTTTAAACAATTTCAATGTTAATAGAAAATTGTTAGGTTCTAATTAATCTTAATGATGTAACAATAAGAGAATGAGCTTAAAATTATGGTTAAAAATTAAGTTTTGAAATATGTTTCTAGGAAAAACAAAGTGGGAAGGGAAGTTACACATTTGTTCATCAAATGAAGAAACATTTCCCAAGATTCAACATTACATAGGTACATATAATTTAACTCTGTGGATTCAGCAAGCGACAGAACTTCGATCTTGTAATTTATAAATTTCATGATGGCAGAGGAGTACGCCAAGTTTACAAGTCTAATGTAACGTACATCGTTTTTAGTTTTTTTTTTTTTTTTTTTGATGCACAGTTTGCTCTTCAATCCCAAATAAATTTAGGAAATATACATTTTAAAAGTTTCCCATTGAGACGTAGATCATAAAAGCTTTCATGTCCAATAAGAGGCTGTATCTCCAATCATTTTTATTGAATGGAGTCGGTTGAAATACTCCGTAATAGTTCTCATGTTTAATCGTGACATTCCTGTAAGGATTGTACTTTTTTCTCTTGTTGTGTGTATTGTTAAATAACAAAGAAATTTTTATTAAAAAAATATTGTTTGTTTTAGAGAAAATGAGTTTGTGCATTGACAATATAATTTGAATCAAGCCTGTATAATTTTTTTAAAGCCCGGTTTTGCCAGATTAGACCGAGCTTAAATTTTATTTGTCCATCGATTTCCATGATATTTTTTCTTTGCACTCTTCTTCTAGTAACATAATTTTAACTACAGTGCAACCTCGCTGCATGGAACTTGAAATGAAATATTTATCTTGTTGCAATTTTACAAAGAATATTGAAGAATCATTATTATAATTTATTTGTTATTTTCAAATATAAATAAATGAGTTTATTTTATATAAAATTTCAATTACATTTCAAATAAGCCCTCCCAAAGGAATTTTTAATAGCTTCGTTGTGCGAGGTTGTACTCTATGTATGTATGTAATACATTATTTGGGAATCTATTTGACGTTTCACCTTTTATATTTTATTTCATGACTTAAGAAGAAGTAGGCAGCACAGTAAAATGTTTAAAAACCTTTAGAAAAACTAATTGTTAGGGAGCATTTATTTTTTATTTTTCAAAATAGTCCGTTCTAAATGAATTCTACATCATCCAACGATTTCCTGATCCCTCTATAAAAAATTTTCTGCGGGGGCTTATTTTTGCTACAGAGACGTTCAGGCCATTTCAGCCGAATCTCTTTGCACCAATTGATTTTTTTTAATTTAGAAACAATAAAATATGTAATGTATATGAAATTATCTAAAAAAAAGTCACGTTTAACTTAATTTAAAAATTTTTTACGTATGTATGTATGTACATACTTATGTACATATCTAGTTAACTATACATAGGTATGTATATACGATTTTATTTATATACATATGTACATATAAAACAATTGTGAAAAAATGTTGGTTGTCTCTTTATTGCCATATTTTGTTGCCTAATGTCACACAAAAACTCAAATTAATAAATATCTAAATATACTGTCTAATCAATCCAAACAACAAATTAACAAAGCAATTAAATAAAATGATTTTAGTAACTTCTAAGAATTCTACTACATGGAATGATTCAAGTTCCCATTTCCTCATTGACACCTTTTAAGTAAACGACTGACTAAATATGTACACACTAGATAAATATATATGAAGCTTAGAAATATAAGCAAATAAAGTATATACATAAGTACCCATACATAATGCATAGTATATTTTCGATTAGATTTCGCACATTGTTTCTACTTTTTTTTCAAATATAAAGAGGGTATTGAGGAGTACTTTTTCGTCAATAAACTGAAAATTTCTACTGTTGAGATATCGCTCCTCTTGTGCAGTATGGACGTATGGTTATTTTTAAATGCAAATCGGTACTACTTACATATGTATATCTGAAGCTAAACCGAAGTTATACCAAAAGTGAGGAGATGAGGAGTCGATGGAACACTTGATAGCAAATTGTGGAGCATTGTGCCACAGAAGACACAGGACTCTACATGCATATACGCTGAGTGAAGAGGATCTGCTAATGCTCCCATTGAAGGATCTGATCCTATTTGCGAACGTATTGAACTATTAGGGACATGGGAAGCACAATAGATCAACAATAGTCGCAGTGCAAAAGGCCATCCTGGGCCAAACCCCCATTACATTACATACATTACATACGGGTGGGAACTTCCTTTACATTCTCTTTGATTTTACGTAAATCTTTTACGTATACTTTTATACACTTAAAAGAACATACAGTCAAAATGCATACGTACATATTCATACATCATCTTATTTCCAAAGTTCAAGCCAAGCTTAAAAATCAAGAGTCATGCATAAAAAGCAATTTTAACAACAAATCACAAGTACTAAAAATGTGAAGCAGAAAACAATCCGCAACCAAATAAGTTGTACTCGTACATGTGTATGTTTGTATGTATGTACAACATACCACATACAAATTCTTAAATATCTAGTTTCTTCGCACAGCGGTTAAACGCGGACTGCATGGCTATCGCATAGTGCAAAGTCCAAAATAATCTTCATAATTACCGCATCTACCGACAGCAATTGCAAATAACGAAATAAACGTAAAACTGGATTTATAAAATGTTTAAAAGAAAATACTCGTACCTTCCCTTTTAGCATTAGCAAACGATCGATGGGATGAAATCAATAATTTTTATAATTTTTCAGCACAATCATTAGCGATTATCAATAATATTTTGCGAGTATCTTGTCTAGTGGAAACATTTTATGTTCAACGAAACTCCAGATGCACTGAAATTAACCACAATGGATGCAGATAAAAAATAATATTTGAATAAAACTTTTATCAATAAAATAAAATGTATGAAACTCAATTATGTCAAAACGGGAGTTATTATTCAAAATCAATACATTAAATTAAATGTGCCTTATTCAATACGAATAATAATATTTATATTTCTACGACATAAATAATTAATTTATTCGTAAAATTGGCTTATTTTGGCACGTACTAAAATAAATCTTTAGAATTAAAATATACGAGTAAGAGGGAGAAATCGAAACG
This sequence comes from Germaria angustata, assembly GCA_963681545.1. Lineage (NCBI taxonomy): Eukaryota > Metazoa > Arthropoda > Insecta > Diptera > Tachinidae > Germaria > Germaria angustata. The sequence goes on from OY813002.1 coordinate 96,301,611, forward strand.
TATTTCTGTTATAACGAATATTTAGTGATGGTGAGTTTCGTTTTTAATAAAATCAGCATTAAAAACAAACCAGATTTGAATACATTATTAAAAAAATCAAAATTCAACAATGTATGAATTTTGTCACATTCTTATTTTGAATTCTTCTTAAATTATGTAATTAATATCGATGGGCTGGAGGAGCGTAACATGTACACGAGTACATATGTACATACATGAGTATGAAGGTATGTATGTATGTGTACATACAAATTTGATTACAAATTGAATACACATTGAAAATCGTTTAACGATAGATGAGCAAAATGTCGCCCTATAAAGTGCAACATGACATAATTGATCCTTTTACATACATGCGCACATGCGTATGTATGTATGTACGGGTACATATTCAAATACCCAGTTGGAAATGTCTTTAAGACATCCATGAAGACGTTTCACGCCTGACAGTGGTAAATCCTTCTCGACAGAGAATAGCCGGAGCGAATCGTCAAGGACTTTTTTCAGCATCTGTCGCGTAAATCGTTCAAAGCAACATGAGCGATAATGTCGCTCATCATACATCATCACAAACGATTTTATAAAGGAACTCGTCCCTCACCCAGCCAGCGAAAATCGTCTGCGCGATAATTCCTTACATTGTGGATGTAAAAAATAGTCTCCTCTATTTCATGCTCATTTATACATTTTGTTTAAACCACAGACTTTAGGTAATAACTCGCATTTCATTGTTTACTTGTTTATTTATTTCGATTTTTTATTGTTATTGAGGACTATCTTAGCCTCTTCCGATCATTTACCATTTAAGCTATAGCACCACTTAAATATCGCCTGCAAAAAGCCGACACATTCATTCATTTAATTTCAGACAAGCGAGGACAACACTAATGACGCAGTCCGTCACATCGTCGTTAAGAGATTTATATTGAAAACAATATTGAAGATATTGTCACTTGAAAATTCTCAACAAAGGACAAATTGAATACACTGTAGCTTGCATTTTTATAAAAAGCTGTAAATAAGGTTATGTGCCCATCTTGTCGTAAACAATGTTTTATCATCTTGTTTTATTTGTTTTTTTTTGCCATTTTCGTTCAAGCTTTAGTACTTTTTCAAACAAATTTCAATTTCATTTTCAATATTTCGCTAACTTTCAATGAACAATTACAATAAACAATAAATATAATATTTTAAAATTGCAATTACAACATGTGTTAAAACATTTGTATTTCTGACGATAGTAACCAAAGATTAGCGAAATGCGAGTATCGAAAATTAAATTAATACTCGTATTTGTTCGAAAAAAGAAATTTAAAAATTACAAAAGTAAACAATTTTTGATAGGAAACAATTTCTAAGACTTACTCGCTTCTATTATCGTATATAAGTACGTTTGTTACCTTTAATCTGCATACTTTATGTCTCATACTTGTATATTTATAGGAGGAAGGCGTGATTTTTCGTTTCTACAAAAAGGTGCAACATGCCTTGCCCCTTCAAAGTGAAAAGGCGGAATTTAATACTCTTTAATAAGCGCAATCTTATTAGGAAAGAGCACACAAACCTCTAGATAAATGGAATTTTTTAAATCAGAGCGATAGATTTTTTTTTAATTTATCAACAAAAGCAAAATATTGCATTTTTTAGAAATCAAAACGCCATAAGAGATTATGCGTGAGAACTTTGAAGATGTTTACCCAAAAAAAAAAACATCAACTGACACCACAGAAGTGGACCAAACACAAGAACGCTGATGATGAAAGTGTAGCGGCTTTCGAAAACAGCATGTTGTTCCGTTCTGCTCGTGTTTGTCAGAATGATTTACACATGTGTCTTCGGTGTAATTTGTTCTTTGATAACTATCACATGTAATTTGGCTTATAAAATACAATTGAACTAACTAGCCTATTTAAATTTAATAAAAAAAATCACAAAAAAAACTTTCATCAACGTAGTAGACACGAGTAATAAACAACATTCAAGACCTTGTCACTCACTTTGCTTTCAATAAAAGTGAGTGCAACACGACATTCACGACCGTGTCGCTCATCTCGCCGTCGATACAACTTACACGTATAAAACGTTGTTGGGAAAGTGTACTTGATGGGTGAAATCTGTGAAGACATTGTCATTCTTCATGATTTTTCCTACTGGGTAGGTAAAGCAATACCTACATATACACATACATATGTATACACAAATAGTAATCAGATTTATATAGTAAATACGTGAAAATGTTTAAAATTTAAATTTTATTTTTAGTTGTAGTCCATTTTTGATTATTCGAATTGTATTATTTAGAAACTCAAGTTTTCGGCACCGATATATTCTGTGTTAGTATAATTTTCTAATTTCAAATTTATAATTTGCGTCGTACGCACGTTTTATAACGTGCGAGACAAATTTTTCAACAGATCGTGTTGTGAAGATCATCGTTGTTTAGTCTTTATATATTTATTTATGGAATTTTAAATTAGATGAGTAATGTCAAATACGCACCACTGATTTCGTCGTACTAAATATTATATTGCGTTTTAATTTGTTATAATTTATTTAAGGCTATTTACACGTCCCTCGATTCATTAAAGATGCTTTTGACATCTCAAGGGATTTAGTGTCATAATAATTAAAATAAAATTAATAACAAGTCCTTGGGATTGAGTTTTAAGCCTGCATGCATTAGATGCTATCGGTGGCATTGTTTAGTCCTTTCAACATTTTCCCACAAGAGTGAGGGGCATCATCGGGAGAAATGTATTTACAATAAGCCATGACAGTAAAATGTTTGAGTTACGAGTATCTTCGTCGTAGCTTTATCGAGAGATCTTGCAAGACTTTCCAATCAGAAGGAAGATAAGCTTTTCAATTTTGGTTAAACCAAAAAAAAAAAAAAAAAATTTAACATGACAAAATGCGATTAGAGCTCTTAAAGTGTTAGCTCCCATATCCCCACTTCTTTTATTTAGATTCATAAATATAAAGAGGATATAGAGGAGCACCTTTCCCTCAGATAGTTCAATATTTTGATTATTTGCTATATGACTGTTTTTTTTTTCAAACATAAGTAGTGACACTGAGGCAATAAAAACCTGCTACCAAGGTGTTACTTCTTTTTGTGAAAGGGATAATATGGAAAGGAGGTGCTTAAATTCTTTATTTTTCCAATTCTACTATTCCGCGTCTTTTTTATAGCAGAGTTGCAGCGCCTATGGTGTTAAGGGGACGCAGTAAGTTTCTTAAGCTGTATATGTAGCGATTTTATTAATTGTTTTACTTCCCCGACGATTCTGCTAACATTACCGTCGAAGGTGGGTACCATGATGTAATACATTGACTAGTGCTATGCCTTCATCACTTTAACAGTCGAACAACAATTAACACAATTAACGTAAACCAAAAGACTCATTATGTTGATGACTTGTCCTAAAAGGGGATCGAACCCAGGATATCACTCATAAATTACTTTGTAGTAATTTTGTTGATGTTGCTTCCTTTGCAATTTTTTTCAAATACATAACGACACAGGGTACTTTAAAGTTGTTTTGCTTTTTAATGTTGGTGTTGCTAATTTTTAAATTGTTTTATATTTTTTCCTTAACAATGTGGCCTGCGCTCCATCAGGATAACTCAAAAATAACTGCATATGTCTACTTACTTGACTTCTCCTTATTTTGGATCAAGAAACGAAAGACCAGGCAACCGTAATGGATTTCTTTTATTGTGGAATAGCTTGTTTTTCGTACTTATTTCGCTTTATCCTGTGCAATATCATGCAAGAACTGTGAAGTTTCTTCCCTCTGCACAATGCTCTTCAGATCTAAGGCTCTCTGTACAGAGTACTCCATGAAGTAATACTTGCTGTCCCCTCGATCGATCGATCGGTTTCCCCCTACTCAGAGTCTACTGTAATTATTATCCCACTAGTAATAACAGAATACATCCATGCACACAAATGCATACGTACAAATACATATGTACATACATACGCACATATACATAAGTCCATGAGTAAGAAAAATTCCATTCATTGGACTAGTTTTAAAACGACACCAGCAGAACAAACATACTCGTACCGTATGAATGGATCCGTGTCTATACATGCATATATACCATATGCATGTATGTACATATGTACATACGCATTAATAAATGTGCGAACGTATATAAGTATGTATGTATGTATGTATGTATGTGTGCATTTGGATAAACATGTTTACTTTTTACACATAAATACTTGCAATGCAGCAATCCATCCAAAAACAAACAAAAACCACACAATAATAAAAATAATTTGCAGTCAATGGTGACCTTGAAGTTAATGCCGATGCCGAGTTGATATCCAAAGCCAACAACTCAACCAGCCAAATAACAAAATAAAAATATTCACATACACAATCATGTGCACGTTTATATGCAATAGCATATGTATGCGTGTATGTATGTATGTGTGAATGACTGTCAACTGGTTTTTTAGAGCGACTGTTGGCCAATTGTGCAGTACGTCAGCAGCACGCATGCCATAATTTTTAACAATAATTTTTTTAATCAAAATGGGCATAAAACAAACAATGACTGCCAAGAACAAGAATAACTTCTCTCTTTAAAGCCCCTTCAGTTCGCTGACTGACAGTATGTAACGGTACTCGTATACATAATAAAGCATGTCCCTAAAATTTGAAAAAAAGTGTTGTTTTGTCAAAATCGTATTTGATAAATAAAGATAATGCACTGTGGTTTTCTTTGCTAACAGACATACATACATACATACATAATTATGTACATACAATGAATTCATATTTTCTTATATGTATATGTATGTATGTACATAAATTTCCGAATATAAAGATTTAAAAATTAAAAACTTGAATTTTATTTATTTTTCCGCATGTCAACCCTTTTATTTAAATGTATGAAAGCTTTCGTTTTATACTTGTTTGAAAACTTTGGGGAAAAAATTTTTTAATGTATTTATTTATTTATTGATTATCAATTTCTTGTATAGATTGGGAATTTTCAAAAGCGCAAATAAACTTCTAAATTGTAGGTACCTTTTCGTAAACAAGTACAGACTTATGCTCTTTTATTTATGAAATTCGTATAAATTAATACATTGTATTGACTAATAAATCAAATTAGATGTAACTATGAATTATTTTCAAAGTACTTATATCTATTGCATTTTTTTATATAAAATACTTATTTATAATATATTCGGTTTTTAAGTTTGTCTATGAAAGTTAATGACAATATTGATATGTAAATGGTAATTACGGTGTTAAGCTCAATAAGTTGATTGTCTCAAGATGTTGTCCTTTGAATGTGCAAAGGGAAGTTTAAGTCAGTTGTGTCAAATTTTAAATAATATATAAATAATGGGCTTTAATGACATGTTCTACATGTATATGCTTGTATATAAAAAATGTATATATACATATAATAATAATAGAAAACATAAATAAATATTTCTGTATAACACGAGCATTATTTTTTACTTACCAGTGAGAATTGATGGCGAAATTACGAAATCCATTTTTGGTCCATGGCTTCTGAAAAAATTATCTTGTGCTAAATTCAAAACATATTCAAATCGATTTTAGTTTATATGTGAATATTATTAGTATTCTAAAGGTTGCACATCAAATATTCTTGTATCAAAATTATTCAGGATATTCTTCCAAGTTTTGTGAATAGGAATTTCATTTTCTGCAAGAAAAATAAAAGGATGCAAATCGGATATGAGTTGTTTGCAAATCGGATATAAGTTTCTTAAGCCCACAATGGTTATATTTTTCCAATTCTCATATAAAAATATGATTAACCCCTTTATTATAATTGTCGTTGTCGCCATCAAATCAAGTGGACATAAAAAATAATGTAAATTTTGTGCTCGTTGCGGCAAAAGTTTACTCTTATTGACGTTGACTTTCCATTTAATAATCGTTGGTAATAATAATCGTCTATCAATAATATTTAATTACTGCCGACAATGATCCCAAAATTGCTAATACGTTGCCATCGATTTAGAATAAGGGGAAATATATTCATAATTCTTATATTGTCAACCATGTCACAAAACTCAGTTCCAAACGAAATTGGTTTTAAATAATTTTAGTGCTTGTATTTATCAACTTTGGAAGTATCTAATTGATATTTATGTATGTACTAGCGGACCAGGCGAACTTCGCCTCGCCCCAATTTTAAGCCTTCAGACAAAGTTTCTATTTTTTCATTTGAAAAGCCATTAAGGAATAATTTCAAACAAAATTTCATACAAAAACTCGATTTTCGCTTTTTCCAATTTTCCGACTTTTCCGGAGGGATTTTCCAAAATTTTCTTCCATAAAAACCTTCTCCGAACAACTGACAAAAAGTTTTACAGAAATCGGCCAAGCCGTTCTCATTTAATGAATTAATTGGATTTTGCCACGCCCCTCCGCCCACAGACCGAAAATAAAAAATCGGACTTCACAGTGTCACCCGCCCGAGTATTCTGAAGGTTACCTGAAAATTTCGTCAAAATCGGCCCAGCCGTTTTGGAGCCATTACGTTACATACATACATACACACATCCTATTTTATATATATAGATAGATATAAACATGGAATAAACATTATATTAAGAATTTGTTGAAAAAAAAAACGAATGGACTGATTTCATTTCAATATCACAGTACTGTTACACTATTTTTTGTGTAAAAACCACTTACTATTTGGAACAAACGTGTATAATATTCAAAAGATTTAATTCATATTGCACTTATTTTAAGTTACCATATACTTTTGGAAAAAAGGACCTTTACACTTTTTGAAAATGAATAAAATCGATCGAACTCTGAAGAATATAAAACAAAATCGATCGGAAGTTTTAAATTCTTTATATACATTTTTTCCACTTTTATATTTATTCACTGTATCTTCATTATATAAAATTAACAAAATATTGTTTCAAATAATATTATATCGAGAAGGCATTATTACATAGACGTAGGATATCCCGAATAATTTTGAGAAATTTTGTAAGTTAAGGTTTCATATTAGAGTTTCATATTTCTCTCATAACTTTTATAAAACCTTAGAACGTGTGTCTCGCATTAATGTGTATTCCACTGAAATAATTCACATGTTTTAAATGGAAAAGAGTGGACAGAAATGAAATATTAGATTTTTCCAGAGTTCTCATCGTTGAAAGCTAAATCAGATCCCGATGGCGTTATTTGTAGTTCTTAATCTGCAAGAGGCGAAAGGAACGTGTCCACTAAATTATTTGAAAGTTCTTATGTTTTTCAAATGCATATGAAGAAAGAATTATTCATAATTTGAATTTATTCCAAAACGCAAATACGCAAATGCGTATTACGAACAAATATTTTAGACAGAGTACGTATGTAAGTTAATAATCAGTCCATATGGTATACAAAAATTAAAATATATGTTTTTTATTTATTTATTATTATTATTCAAATTTTTTTTTTGGTAAATCGTCGTTTGCATTAAACGGAATCATGCGCTCATTTCACCATGTCGTAAGCGTTTCACACAACCATATCGTATCTTAACTATTTTTATTTAAACCGTAACTTTAGGTTTGGTATATTGTGTACTGAACTAGGAAGTTGTAAACGTAAGGCATTCGCTAAAAAGAAATGAAGCACTTAAATGAAAAACGTTTAGGTTTTTATTTTCAAAACATAAAAATGTGTATATTATTAATATTACTTTTAAATAATACTGACTTAAATACATATTTCTAGTACTATTAAGATATGATTATGTTGATTCGAATCAAAATTGCTATTTAATTTAATATTATTATAATTGATTGCGATACATATTTGTTTTTCTACTATAACAAATAAATGTAATTAATACGAAAACGAGGAACTCAAATACAAAAGCAAATTTAACTAATTATATATTAATAATTAATGTTTATAAAAATATGTCAAGAACAAAAACAACATTAACGTACTATATTCGACTTTGCCGAATTGATGATTTATGTCTTCCATCGCATAAGGTCGGTTCTCTTGAACATACTCGGAAACGGATATACACTACATTCTGTAGGGATCATAGGGATCTTACAAGCGTATCCGTTTAGTACTCGTATTCAATAAAATTTTAAAAAGGAAAACAAAATTGAATACGACAGTGGATGATGACACATTTTTCAACTACTTCACAAAATAAAATAAAGAAATCAGCTACAGACAATAAAACTTAACACTTTTTCAAATTAAATAACAATGAGTTCATGTGTTGATTTCATTTTTCTACAAATAAATTATAAAAGTAACAGTTTTCAGATTAAGTATGTGTTGTGTTCATTTATGTGTTCAATTATATATTTATTATGTTTTATTCTAATGACTAGATGTGTACATACTCCCATACATACAGTCAGCGACTAAAGTAGAACCACATCTTGCGATTTACCGAGTTTGAGATAAATAATATTTTCCTCTAAACTTCAAGTATGCAGTTTATTCCAATGGTAAAATAGAAAGTTAAGTCTATATATTATAAAAATATAAAAAACTTGGCACATCCCGCGAATTTCTCCTGTCAAGTCGGCGTAAATATAAAGTGAAAAGAACGCTCGAAGTTGTTCTGGCGCTATTAAATTCATTTCTACCAGGGACCACAACGGTCATAAAATTACTTTTCACATATATATATATATATATATATATATATATATATATATATATATATATATATATATATATATATATATATATATATATATTTATATATATATATATATATAAGTACTAATACCAGTGGTAGCCAATTTGCGGAATTTCGACCGTAATTACACAAATAATGTTTTTATTAAATTGTGTCACTATTTATAAGAGTCGCGTTCAAAAATCGTCACTGAAGACCAATGCCAAGTGTTTCCTTGATGCATTAATTCTGCTTCAAACGCTAATAACTTCAAAGATAATTAGCCGATTAAGAAAACGTGCATTAAATAAAACTTGTTTTTAATTTAATTTAGCGAATAGAAGCTTATGTATGGATTCAGTTCATATTAATAGCAATAAGTTTTTGTAAAAACTTAATTAAACAAAATACTATTAGACAAAAGTACTTTTAATCAAATGAACATAAATAAAAAAAGTTCTTTTCTTTTCTAAACAAAAAACAACACTTGGAAAATATTTTCTAAAGTTGATCTTTTAAGCGAAAGGCAACCTGCATTAATAGGACTACGTACGTGTGCGTGTACTTCTCAATCTGGGTAATATTTCCCTTTCATTATGACTTTTTGGTTACAATTATTTGCGATCCCTGATTTTTATAATGATCGAAGAGTTTCATCAACACCCTCTTGTCTCATTCACAACTTCTGGCAATAATGTTAGAAAATCAAATTCATGTTTGGAGGTCCTTGAACAGTCAAGCCAAAAAGTTGCTTCAAATGCAGCCACACCTACTTTTACTTGCCTTCGTTTTACAAAGTTAAATAAAATTGCATTCGTGAAATGTTTCCTTTCGAATCAAGTGACGCTCACGACCTGTACTCTCTGACTGTATGTGTGCATAGATGTATGTATGTGTGTCGGATGTACATACTTATAATACGAGTGTGTAGTCAATTGCTTATAGTGAAATATAATTTAAGTATGATTTGAGCTGTTTTTCTTTTAGTTTGGTATTTAAGTACGAGTATTTTATTCTTGTATAGAGTATCAAATAATGTTTAATATGAAGGTAAAGTTTATGGTTGAATTGTTTGGTCTTGTAAATCATACATTTGAATGCACGAGTACAACATGAATGTGTATTCGTTAAGGATTCGTAATAATAATTATTACTATTTATGCTTTTATTAAAGTATTTTAACTAAGAGATTAATTTATTAATAAGTAAAAAATGGCTTCTCAAATTGAATTTGATGCTTCAGGGTCTAAGTAATATCTTTGCGTTTTCTTATCACGAATTGTAGTGTGAGATATCGAAAGGACTTAGTCTAAAAATGCTAACAATGGGCTAGTTATTTCGATAAAGACTCCTCCTGCTCAAGAAAATTACATACGTACACATTTCGTTTTAATAAAAAATATACCAAGAGTACAATATTCCAAAAGCACTGTGTATAATTAAATTTTACTAAATTTAGTTGTTTTTCTTTAACTATTAGTAGTAACAACAGCATTAGTCATCTTCCTTAAAATTGTGCTCCCATATTATGTTATTTTTAACTTTTTAAAATTTAAGTTTTAAATGAAAAAATATATTTATACGCATTTTTGTATGTATTAAACAAACATTTCTACTAAAGCGCGGTTCAATAGTTCAGACGTTCAACGTGAGTAAATTTTTTGTTGAAATTACTCTAGAAACTCAGCACTTTTCATTTAAATTTTCTACTCGTCTACCTTCTGGATGTTCAAATTTAAAAAAACACAAATACACAGAAATATGTAAATACTAGCGATGCAACGAATATTCGTCAAAAAATTAATAATTCAATAAAGTATAAAAAAATATTGAGTAAATGGCGCAAAATATAAGCAAACTAAAAAATCTGTATTGATCGCTGTTAGTACAGACAGCGAATGCAGTCAGCTGGAGTTGCAAAGTTGGGATATCCTTTGAACATTGTTGTTGGAGTTTAGAGAGACAATAAAGTGATTTTTCGTCTATATGCCTTAATAATTTAAATATATTTATATATAGTGTGGTAATTTGGACACGTTTTTTTTATATTACAGGAACTTCGTGTCGTTTTACTAAGTTATCGAAGAACATTCAATAAAAAATCGTAATAAATTTTAGAAATTATAATGCATGCGAACATGAGTGTAGACGCTAGAGGATTTTATTCGATGAAATTTTAAGTATTTCATTTCCCAGCCTCTAAAATTCATATTTAACATTCGCACTCGAATTCGAATTTGCGAATATTGACTTATTCGAATATCTAAAAAGTGACATTCGTTACATCTCTAGTATATACATACATGCATACAATATGTATGTGACAATGTAGTTTGCGACAGAAATAGCAAACATTTTCCAATATGAATGAAACAGACTTGCTAAAGGACTCCACAGCAGAATGTATGTATGTATTTGTAATAATACTGCCAATATTCGTACTGATAACTAATCTATGTATTTATGTATGTAATTTATATATGTATGTACATAAAATTTTGCAGATGTATCATTGTGTTGGGATGCTTAACACTGTTTATTCCATAAACTTCGTAAGATTGAAGATAAAACTTGTACTTGTGTAAATTTATTATCTTACGGCAATTTTTATGGCAATAAGGAATTAGTGTATAAATCGACTTAAGTTCGTAACGAATTAATAGCAGTACCATTCTGAATTGACACTTCAAAAGTACCCGTCAGTGTCATAAAATTCTGCTTGTCCATGTTTGATGTGAAAAGTACCATAATTTATTCCTAATATAGGAGATTAGAGATTGCATATAAAAGCCCACCTTAAGAAGCGAATTCATTAAAAAAAATTAAATTAGAAATTTCAAAATGCTCTCCTGTAAAACTACAATATCAGATTTAAGCATATGTGCAATTTGTTATGTTTCCCGATTTGGATATCTTCACATAGAAATTTTTAATAAAAAATCAATGTGAAATCACCTTCCGTTTTTCTCCTAATATTAAATACATTAAAAGGATATTTTCAGTCCTTTTTTATATTATTTAGGGATTCAATTAGGTGTAGGTGACGTGAAGGATTTAATCTAAATAGAAATTGTTTTCTGTTCATGCACTCAACTGAAATAATGTGGTTTGTTGCACGTTGTGCACTACTTGTGCAACTGGGTGGATAGTGGTAGAATTAAAGGCTCTCGAAGAAATAAGTGATTGTTGTGGGTATCAATCAATCAATCAATAAATAAGGCGGAAACTTGAATTTCTAAAGAATGCCATTCAATAGGCGGTAACCAAAAGTGGCTTCTGTTCACTAAAGCTTTTTGCATGAACTTTGAACTTTAAAGTTGAATAGGGTAAGGAAGTGCAGACGCTAAGTAGTTTTAAAGAAAAATAGTTACGACTCATGCAGTTCATTTAGCTCAATGCTCTGATTTTCCAAATTTCTCTTCAAGTCTTCAATTGTGTTGAGTATTAAGGCAGCCTTTTCCGATACTGCGTTGGTGTTCATATCAGTCTTTGCAGCGTATGATGTCAGATGGTATAAGTCCTGGCTATTCGACTTTATGTGGAGTGCTTGATTGTTTGTGGAAAAGTCTCTACTATCAGTAGTAGCAGCGTCGAGCCGTTGTGCAAAATGTTCTTGCAAATCTGCAAATATTCATATTTTTGAAAGTTGAAATGGCGATTATTATACTAAATTGTTATAGAGAAATACCTTTTTGTAAAATACCGCGATCAAATGATGCTTGATGATTTTTGTAGACTTTGCGCTTCAGTGGTTCACTTTGTGGACAATAGTTTAAAGCCATTGGAGGACTTTGGTTTTGAAGATGATGCATGAAATTGGAGTCTCGTACTAAAGCATCACATTTGGATTCCGTTGGCGGTATGATTTTATTGGCGGAATCTTGATCGGAATCGCTGAATTGAAAATTGTGTGTACGTGAAATAGGCCTTGTGCTGTTCGATTGAAGATTCGATAACCTTTGTTGTGGTAAAGGTGATGGGATGGGACTCCTGCTTCTTCTTTGAACGAAGGGAGAGTTGCTTAACAGTTTTTTTGCCGTTCCGTCGGATGGTGTATTTTGATTAATGAAATTGGTCAAGTGTGTTCTTCGAGGACTGCATTGAATTAATATGGGACTGCTTGGTGGCGAAAGTGTTTCCAGTTTCAAAGTCTCAATGCGCTTGTTGATGGCAGCGTTTAATTCCTGTTCACTCAATTCATTTAAGGCATGTTTCTTTGGAGAGCTCTGCTGTTGCTTTTGAAAATCTCGTTTCGCTTCAATTTCACAGTTCTTTATCATTTCGACACGTTTGTTGGCTAAAGGATTTAGCCTGCGTGGACTAGCAGCCGGAGTTTCACGAGAGATACTTTGGTGAAAATATATACAAACATGATGTTATTTAACACTGTATTAGGACACAAATTAGCATAATAGTCATCCTATTAGTACAGTCGAGTTAAGCGGGTAAGCGAAAATATAAACAGCTTATGCAAGATTTTCGATTAAAATGGTTGGGAATAAAAGGAAAACGTTCTCGTTTAAGTGAATTGAGATCATTAAAAAATAAGTCAAAAATAAGGCAAATTTGAAATGATGTGTTCTGAATTTTAATTCTGGCTGCTCTTATAATTACGAGTATGTATTATGTATATTTAATTTAAAAAAAGGAGAAATGGTCTTTTTCTTCAAAAGAATTATTTGGAAAAATGTGCACTTTTGCGGTTCGGTAATGGTGAATAATTAAGTTTATTTTATTGGGTGGTGTTTGTTTCATTAGAGAGGGTCCGCTTAACTAAAAGCAAAAGGTATTTCACCTAAACGATTTTTTTATAGAACGTATTTATTTTAATTCGATGATCTTCATTAGTATTAAAGATATATTTTTGACTGACGAACAATGAACTCACGCCTCATCATTGTGTTCATACTTCAACCTCCGCCTCAGCCACAACTTCAGCTATTGCCTCAACTTCAGCCTCAGCTGCACATTGTGTTCCAGCCTTTAAACGCCCGTTGTTTGTTGTGTTGGTTTGTATAGAAACATTCTAAACCTACTATGATTATGTATTTGTTGTAATTCATATGCAATATTGAAATTCTCATATTGTATTTGATTTATGTGGCATAAACATCCGAGGTTAAATGTTTTCAAACTGCTTAAACTTCACTGACGATTTGGTTTTAGCAACCAATGAAATGTCGGCATATGAAGAGCTAAAGCCACAACAAACTTTTGATTTTTTCTATGCATTTTGCAAAAGCTCTAATTGTTTATAACGATTAGTTGGGGAGAATATCCCAATAATGAATTTCAATATTAGGTATTATTCTAATATTTAAAATTTAATATTTAGATGCATTATTATTCTAGTATTTGAAACTTGAAATCCTTTTTATTTTTCTAAATAAAATTATGTGCACTTCAATACATTTAAGTCAAGAAATATGAGTTTAAAAAACACCAAATATGAAGAAAAATCACTTGAATAATTAAAATCACTTTTCTCAACGTTTTACAGACTTCGTAACTAAAATCGCTTTTAAACAATATTTTTATATTTTTATAAGTAATAATTATTGATTCATTGCCATTTTTAACGTTTCTCATTTTTGAAAATATTTAATTACAATTTAAATTTAAATTACAGAAAATTTTTCCTGTTTAAAAATTGTTCGATTCCAAAAACGAATCGATTTTCAGACCTTGTAAAAAGGATTTCGTTGCATTGCAGCTGTAAAGTTGTTCACATTTCTTAACTTGTACGATTGAGCTTTTCTGCGTTTCATTTTGTATATAAAATTTGAAATGCTGAGTGTAACGCTCTGCCTTATATTTAGCCAATTGTTTTTGTTTGTTGCAAATATAGTTAAAATGTGTTTTAAATTTCAGTTCTTTTTCAATAATAAATCCTAAATATTTTATCTGATCCACTTCTATCACTTGGTTACTTACGGCTATTTTAAAAACTCTGTTACTATTTATATTTATTTCTAATATTTTATTTTCATTTAGATTATCGTAGGATTGTCGATTCGTGAAAATATGTGTATCATCGCCATTCAGAACTATTTCGCAATTATCCAGTATTTTTGGTATGAATAATAAAGCCTTGTGGACGTTGTTAACTTTTGATATTTGTTTCCTTAAAGTCAAATATGATACAAGTCCTTTTAATTCTGTATTCCGAACGCCATAGCAAACGTATTTTCGTATGTCTGTTAATAGTTTTAAATGCTCTTTTAAAATCAAGGAATATTCTAACAATATAATCACTTGTTAATGAAGTACTTCATTGGTTGTTCTTTAACCACATTCTTCAATATATTTTTCATATTCATCAAAGAATTAATTGTTCGGGCCCCTTCACAGTTTTTTTTTATTGTTTTTGAAGTTTTTTTTTTGATTTCCCGGAAATACGCCTGCTTCTATAGATTTTTTTTTATCATAAAATCATTACTTTTTCTATTATATTCGTTTAAGCGGACTAAACTGCATTCAAATTAATCAAAAATAGTTAAGACGACTTGATGTCATTTTTAATTATTAATATTTTTAATTAAACAACGCGAGCTTATCCGAACTCGACTGTGTCATAGTTAGTGCGACTAGCGATAGATCTCACATAACCGAGAGTAATTTTTTAGTATTTTTATAGGTATTAAAGTAAGTGAGCGTAGAATTTATGATCAAAGCAGTTTTCGAAATTGAAAAAGTTATTTTCAGGTCTTACCTTTGCAAGCTATTTCTCATTGAAACCAATATGGACTCGGCTTCCATTATAAGCTGTCGGTATTTGACATCCGCTTCAAAATCTGCCTTCAACAACTCTTGCTCACTTTCTGCCACAGTCATAAATGATCCTTCACGGACACGCGCAAATACTAAGGAACTCGAACGATGGCAGAGCCTGTGAGGTGTAGTATGACTGAACCTGAATAAGAAGGATAGATTGAAAATAGATTGGTTGAATAGCAAAATATCATTTTCCACCTTTGCTTTTCGCTGACTGCCATGCGTTTTCTTAGGCACACGGGTGTTCCGCCTACACTGCGTGTCTCCCTTGGCTTACGTAAGGGAGATGCAGAATGATCTCTGTTCTCGGAGCTCTTTTTGCGTGTCTTATGGAAGCGTTTTCGTTTCCTTTGAGCGCTGCTCGCCGCAGCCGTAATTATTGTGTGCTCGTGTGATTGTTTCACACTCCTTGGGTTGTGTCTTTGCGATCTAATAGATGCATTTCTGCTCGACATCAAAGGACTTCCGTGGGTATAGTTGCACTTTCCTGGATTGAATTGGTTGCTTTTGTATTCGCACTCGTCCTGCATAGAGGACGTATCGATGAAATCTATATCCAATAAATCATCTGTGTCACATTCATCACCAGCATCTTGACCTGTATCCATGTCCGTGGGGCAATCAGTTGGATCGGAATCACTACTATAGTGTATCCAATACGAACGAGACATCATTACAGTGGTTATCACATTGGAAATACAAATTACCTCAATATATCAGTCTCTTTCTCATAGATGTAGCTCTCATCGAACTTGCCCATCATCTCATTCAATGTTGCATCATCATCACTTATAGCAGCCAAAGGTACCTCTTGGCTTTTCTTGCTGCAAGTGGATACAGGATCTGCATGTTTGTTAGAATGTAATTGCATCGAACGCTTCTGTCTTATAGTATTAGGTGTGCAGCATCGTTGCGCATTCTCCACTTCTGTTAATGAGGATGACGACTCCGATGACACACACGTCGTTATGCTGGGGGATACAATAAAAAGTGTTTTTGAAGGAACGCGTTACACACAATTACTACATTAATCGTGTTTATATGCATGCACATGTATATACAAACATACACACAAACTCACACACACACACACACTCATGCACACACACACGCACATGCACATACACACACACGTGGACGCATTCAGGAGAGTACTTGCAACTTACTTGTTGTTTTTGTTTACACTCAAGACTGTTGTACCTGAAGTAGTATTTCTGATGCTTGGGGAAACAGAACGCTGAAAATCTTGATCCAGATGTATAGTCGACAAGGCTGATGTCGAGTGCGACGACGTGGATGAGAACGTCATTGAAGATGTAAATGAGTGAGAGTTGTTCATAAGTGAACCACCTGAATGGTGACGATGCTGTTGCATTTGAGATGGGTTCACCGTAGAACTTGAGGAGGATGTCTCGGTGGTGGAGTACCATGGATTGGTGCGAATTCTACATCTTTGTCTGGGTGATGGAGCTGAGGAGAAAGACAATCACAGAGAGAAAAAGTAGATGTCGACAACGAATTATGATTCTCTCATTGCTCTTACATTCAAAACCTCTTAATGTTGGTATAACGATGGTATTCCGTATGGATAAAGGACTTCTGGTTGCATTTGCCTCCCATGCATGGAAAGTTGTAGATTTTTCATAAGGATCCGCGCAATTGGATTGTTTAGCCAATGCAGAATAGTTTTCTTCAATACTGCGATGCGCAAATGAGGTTTTCGGCTGAAAGTGAGTGATATTTTTGAGCAAATGATTTTACAAACACGAAAACGACAAATAAAAATGCAAAGTATGGTTGGTGGAACTTACTAAAGGATCGATTGGTGACATTTCCTCAATCTTGTTCAGTCCAAACTTATATCTTTGGGCTTCGATAGCTAATGAATTGACACTTTTTGGGAAGTAGTGTGTGCCAGTGCGCATATTAACATAATATTCAGGGGGTGTGTATCCAGCACCTGGCGATGTTCCATCTGTTGAATAGCCAGTCGAGTAGGCGCTTTCCGGCGATGACAGACTCACAAGAGGAGCAGATGGATTCCCCTGCTGCGAAGATTGCTGCAAGCCATTTCTTAACTTACTTCTGATGCCATTGCGATTTTGTGAGTACAGGAAATTTTTAATATCGCCCCGCGAGCTCGAGGCCATGAGCTGCGAATTAGTTTTTGGTATGCACTCTTCGCTGCCAGTGCGAAAACTAACTATTATTGGATTTGGCATTTTTGAAGGCAACAGCCGCCCATACCGAGTGGAGGCATCATCCTGCGTCTGCTTATTATCCAGAAATGTTATGGGACCCTGAACATGTTTGGGAAACTGTTCCGATTTTGGTCTTTCAAAATAATTAACCGTGTCATCTAACAACTTCTCAGGATGTCTTATTAACGTTCCTAACTCGTCGATTTCTTCGTAGTGTACAATATTCGGATCATCGTCCGATTGTTTCGTTTCAAGAGGTGCGAATGATTGGTTAGTTGGTGATGTGGTTGTTGCGGTAATAGATGCAGCCACAGGCCCACATAGAAGGTTGGAGTTTTGAATGTTATTGGAGTTCATAGAGGGCTCTTTAGAGCCTGTGGACCATGATAATGAGGAAAAGGAAGAAGTGGAGCAGTTAAGTTGATGCTGTTGCTGTTTTAAAACAACTTTATTGTCTTCGGATGAATTTTCCCGCGTATTTGGCGCCGTATGATGACTGCGCGAATACTGCTGACTAAGATGCTTCGGTGCATACAAGAAATTCTCAGACTTGGGAGATATAACATCTTCTTTGTCTGGCGATTGCCAACCATATCGACTCTGAGTCTAAAAATTGCAATAGATTACAAATGTATGTGTATACAATATGTATGCATGTATGTATGTATGTATGTGTAAAGGGTGGAAACGAAAGAAAGACATTCTATTAATAAGTTAAAGAAGAATAAAAATAAAAATATGAAAATACAAATAATAATATGACTCTCTCACTGTCAAACACCATATATTTATATACATACATACATACACACCATTAATTATTCAACTATAATTGTGTACTTTTCTACGTTTGTAAATATGTAGTGTATCACAGCAGAAATCTATAGTTTATTTTCTCGCTGTAATTTAAACAACTAATAAATTTTGTGTAAAAGAAATTAAAACGTTTAGAAATAAATTCGAAATTCCGAAAGCGAAATCATGCAGAAGTCAATATCAGATATAATCGTTCCATATTTGCGAAATATAGTGTAGGAATTTTCAGTAAGTAAGATATGTTACAGCGTTTCTTTCTAGTTTTGATTTGAAACCATGACTGAGACGAAAACTAGATCTAGTAACAATGTGTACAGAAACTTAAAAATGAAAAATTATTTTCAATTTTACTTACATGGTTTTGTATCGGTGACACTTCTCTTCGCCTACTGGGGCTGGAAATCATACTGCTGTTACATCCCGTGTGATTGGCACTGGAGTTAATTGAGTTGGTGTTGGTTCTATAGGGCGATGGACAGCCATTGGTATTGTAGATTGTGAAGCCAGTAGCTGCATGTTTTTGCTTATATTGTTCGCCTGCTGCGAGGTGATCGGAGGGTGATACATTCTTATTTTTATTACTCTTTTTACGTGGCCTTCCAAGATGGTTTTCCATCCAAGTTTTTATTTTGGATCCAAACATGATTCTTCTTTAGTTTAAATTTTGTTTATTATCAGACGTCTGCATCTAACCGGGATTTTATAATTTAAATATTGGTGGTTTTTATATTGGACGGACATCATAACATGTGAGTTTGGCATGTGAAATATGCATGTAACTGAAAATATTAAAGTAAAAGTTCATACTAAAAGTTTAGTTAATCTGCTTCAGGTTCGTGTATTGAATTTGCCAATTCAAATTAACAATTTTATAAAGGAAGTGACAAAAAGAAAACAATTTCTTTTCTTTCTCCCTTATCCGAAACAAATTAAATGATGCTCCTGTATTATGTGACCATTGTATATGACCCACATTTATTATATTTTTGGATAACATCTGCTTCACTGTGGCAGTTAAGAAAAATTTTATTTACTTCGAAAATTTCTCATATATGCAATGAAATATTCTCCATTGATCCAGCAAAGTTCGTCATTAGCTCACTTTCAATAAAAAATTTCATTGATACAATGTAAAAATCCATTGTCTGAGTGACGACTTTTCATTTCAGACAAAGTTCGAAAATATATTTAAGAACGAACACATTTCCACTTTCTAATCATTTGACATAGAGTTTGATCGCAAACCATTCCACTGTATTTGTATAACAAGTATTCTGTATTGTACTTCATACATAAAAATATTAAAAATAAATATACTTACTGCCTGGCCCACGATGTCGAACGACATCGTTCGCTTGCATAAATACGTTTGAAACAGCAACAAATTTTAAAATGTTGTTTTTGGTTTAAATGTATTTAAGCACGCGAACGATGTCGTTCGACATCGTGGGCCAGGCAGTTAATTCCACAAAAATATCAATTGAGATCTTGTGCTTATCGCCTATTTGCTGCAACAACGTGATAAATCAAAAAACTAGTGCTGCATAAAACGAGTTCAAAGTTTTCAATTGTCACAAAACTAAATGTAAGAAATAATGCTCCCCTCTCACGACGAGATATTTGTAAGAAAATCTAAAGCAACATGAATAACGATTTACGTAAAGGCAAGGAAAGCGATATATTTGATTGAAAAGAAAGTTTTACGTAGCAAAATATTTGTATACACTAAAGGTTTTCTCCGTGCATATTATCAGAAAGTTGCTTTCTCTTTACATTAACAAATGTTACTTCGAACTTTCCTTCAAACTTTGGAAACATATTCCAGTCAGTCATAATAGTCCTCAAAATATTTGGTTCTCTAATGTCTTCCTTTCATATCTTATTTAATTGGTCCCATGAAATCAGTTACAAAACCGTCCCATATAAACTTTGATTTTATCCAAATACATAAAATAAAATAGAAAATCCACATCAACCTAAAAGTACCCTTGTAAGTCTACTTTTTTTCCGTTTATACTTCTGAAATTATTTCAAGTTCTTTCCTGCTGCAGTGAAATTATTTTCTTACGTACGCACACAATTACAAGCACATATAAGAACACATACATATCGCCACCTAAAACTCATAAAGCCGCACGTATTTCCAAATTTTAAAATTCTAAAGACGTAAGTTATCAATTTACTATAACTGTCAAAAATTATTCTGGGGTTTCTGTCTTAACAAATATTTGAAAGCATTCTCTCATGTCGTTGGTTGTCGATGGAAAAATTAATGAAAAATGTACGTTATTGGAAATGAAACAATCGTTTGAAAAATTAGACAAAATTTTGCCAGTCATAAAATCATATTCTTGGTCTCTCACCCTTTTTGATGAATATATACTTAAGTACGTTTATCTCAAAATGTGTAGGTATTTATATGCAGACTTTAAGTTCTTAAATTATGGCACAAAGTACCTCATATTTGAATGCACGTTTATCTATCTACATACCGTATAAAATGAAATTACATTGAAGTTCGTTATTATCTGTTTCTTTTTATACGATTTTTATTTCCTTAACAATTTTCACAAAAAATTCAATCAACTTTCTGTCAGACAGCATAAACAGGCAAAATTACAAATAAACCTTTTGTTCCTCCTTTTTTTTGTAACTGCGATAACAACAACAAGTAAGAAGTAGCGTGTATGTAGTAGAAAATTGAGACAGACAATATCCTTATTTTTATGCTCAAAATAACTGTTACTGTTATTGTCGTTGTTGTTGATGTTTCTTTTGTTTTGTTTTGTTTCCTCTACATAAATACTTATTGCATAAACACTCACACATACATACGCAACTTTAACATTTAAAAAATATAAACGGTAAATGAAATAGACAATAAGAGCAAGGACAATAAGAAGTTGCGTTATGAGAGAAGCGAGTTGCTGATATTGATGAGATGAGAATAGTCTTTACTGCTTGTACGTATTTATGAGAGTATGTGTGTATGTACGAGTATGTGTAATAGTCGCCGGAAGTATGGCACTTAAGGGTGGGTGGTGGTTATGGTAATTTTTATGAGAAGAAGAAAAAAATTTAAAATTTCCTTCTTATAATTTTTCTTTCGGAATTTCTTTTCGAATCTGACTGATTGTAAATTGACAGCACCAGTTCTCACAATTAATTTATAAATGATATAAAATGTTTATCATTATTTTCTTAAATACAGTATATATTTGGCGCAACTGAAATGAATTGAAGAACTGTATACATATAAATATCAGTTTAGTTGCTTTAGGTTTTTTCCACATAGTTGTACATAAGCATGTCCATGCGAATGTACATTTGTATAAGTACACAAGTATGTACATTTATATTGTAAAAAACTTTCTTTATGTATTTATAACTCACATGAATTATAAACCTTACAAATTAATTAAATAAATCAAAAATATTTATTAATATGAAGGCGAATTAAGTATGAACGAGCTGTTTGTGTGTGTAATTTGCTTACTAAGGCGTCTTGGGATTAACTTTTTTTCGTTTACTTCATTAGATACACAAGTAAATTTTAATTTGTTAGTACGTTTGTTTGCCCGTCTGTCTGCCGTTTTTTTTTATTATATACCTATGTATGTATGTACATATATTTTATTGAAAATATTAGCTTTTGTGATTTTATACCGTTAATAAGTGTTATTCCAAGCGAGAACAAAAAACAACTGAGTTTTCTTCTTCAGATAAATGTCCTCCGTGCAGCTACGAAATTTTCTTGTACAGTTTGATGCCCAAAAACTGCACTCTCTCAAATGTTAATGCACTTGCGCAATTTTAACTTGTCATGTGGTTGTATTTGCTGCTAAAGACACGGGTGGCATGTGCTTGCATCCGATTGTTGACATCCAATCCACGCCACCTTCGGAGGATGTGCTGTTATTTATTTGTTGAACTTGTTCTGCATTTTTATACACATTCGCATACGAGTATGCAAAAGTAGACAAGTACGTACGTACATACATACACATAAGTATATGTGTGTATGTAAATATGTAGTATGCGAATGCAGTCATACACACATGTATGCAATGTTTGTATGTACACATTTATATACATATGTATGTATGTATTTATGCACATAGGAAGGGGTTTTTATATACACGTGAGGTCTGTTACTCTGTCTACATCTTTAAGTTTCAGTTATAAAGCATCAGATACATACATATGTAAATGTAAAACGTCTAAGTGTGCAGGACAAATATATAATTAATTACATGAAGGTTAATTATCTTGTGTTATTTGTTCGCACAAGGTATGTATAGTATATAAAAGACTACGTAGTTCACATTTCCCTATTTTTATGTTGTGTTGGAATTTTCCAAATTCTTTTAAGTTCACGTTCAAATGTCAATTTTGTTTGATCATATAAATGTGTACATAATGTGCAATAGAAGAACTTTCTGTCCTGGCAAATGACATTTCCTCTGACTACAAAAGAGATAAGCTTTGGCACGTTTTGTTTCAATAATATGTTCGCAATGCCGAGTTCAAGACAACAACAAAACAGCGAAAAGCACATGGCACAAAAACCGCATTGTTTGTTGTAAAAAAAATGATAAAAGAATAAATAAATAAATAGATTAGAAAGCCGGTCAAAACAGCCAGTGCTCGTAATAAATTAAGATGGGATAAACGAGAGATGTCTATCCTTAAAACGCAGGACCTGACGAATGAGAAATAATTTGACGAAAGTGAACACTTATATAAATACTGTAAGAGAATAGTGAAAGCCTTCAGTTCGTGTTTATTATTCGAGCTCTTAAGACGGTCGCAACGGTCTAACACGTTGAAGGTTCAATAAAATAACTTGGTGAAATATAATATACACATACATTTGTACACACATACGCACTTCTATATCAAATAATAATATAAACTATGATTTTTATTTAAGATAAAGACAACGCATTTGATGATATATACAAAACATTATATAATAAAGGAAAATAAAACAATAAATAAGATTTGAAAACGTACATATAACATCCATCTTCATATATATTCGAATCAAATATTATACATAAATCTGGTGTAGAGAAATTTTTTATTTGAGGAAAGGAACAATTTCTATAGCACATACATACGTATGCATGTATATACATCCATATAGAGTATGATTATCTGAAAACTTCAAAAGTCTTTTTCGCCTACAATTATTTTTTTAAAGAATTTCTATGAAGTCCAGCGATGTAAGTTTCTATTAAATTTGGTCTTCGTACTCATGTCCTGGCACTTGCATTTACTTCAGCACACAAAAGTGCCAGAGTTTAATTAAAAATATACTTCGTATAACGCATAAAATTATTAGAAAATTTTTAAATTTCTAACTGGCTCACTTTTTATTAAATTATTAAATGTATGCAAATACGTTTGTATGTAAAAGATATGAGAATACGAGTATACATGTATATGGATTAAATGTGTTGTTTCTCATCTCCTTTTATATAATTTTTATGGTGCAGAATCCTTTTGCTTTCATTTTAAGTTACGACGACATTAGATTTTATAGTGCTCTTACGTTCTTGATAATCGACTGTAAAAGCAGCATTGAGAAATTCAGACGTAAATAAATGCAGGAACGCATTTGCATGTGTCAGTGTATACTAAATGTGAATATCCTTGGAGAGGGATGTTGTTTTATAATTTTTCTACTGCATGTCGATATATTAAATCGATTAAAAGTTTTAAAAAGAAAAAAGCAGTAAAATAATCTTTTCACAAATTTTAGATAACTGATAAGTCAATATCGACAAATAAATATATAGTACCAAAATAAGAAATGTTACTTTTACAAGTTCCATATAATCTTTTACAACATCTGCGTCATAAGCCCATGTGGACGTTTCTATTCCTTCTAATAATAGTCGTTGTATTTCTGGACAAGACATCTGCAAATGTTGAAACCGAACAACCGCAAACTACAACACCAGAGCCAGGTGAGTTGCAATTGCACCCGATCTACCATCACCAAAAAGGAAATACTTGACAAATAGTTGCCGTATCTTAAGGGAATATGTGATTAGCAACTTGAACTTGAGACTTTGAATAAAGACTTTAATTTAATTTTGATTTTTCTGGTACGAGTTTTTATTTGGTTCAATATTAAATAAGCTTTACATTCATTAAAATAGTCTTCAGCTTCCAGTATTGATCGTGGTTGACTGTTACAGTGAGTGGTGCACTACTTTGACATCCTACGGAATTTATTTTTACATTTCTGTATGGGATTTATTTCTCTCAAATATGCACTGCCTGCGTTCAGTATAATAACAGAATGAATTTTCTTAATGTGATACAATATTTTGAATTCTTCTCCAATTAACTTGGGAGCCTCTTCTTTAATTATAAGACTCAGTTTTAAGGCCATTAGTATCGCGTTTTCATTCTTCGTAAATGAATGCAATAAAACGTATATGGCGGCTAAAATGCAAAAATACAAAAAACAAAGCCCGTTTTTCGTACTAATTATCGTAAATTAGCGTGTAGGCTCAAAAGGAAGATACATATCGCTCTGAATTTGGAACGATTTTCCGTCATCCCACGTCAAATTTGGTTTATGAACAGACCGGTTTCGGCTTTGTGCCATCTTCAGTGTTCTCGAATACAGTATTCGAGAACACTGAAGATGGCACAAAGCCGAAACCGGCCTGTTCATAAACCAAATTTGACGTGGGATGACGGAAAATCGTTCCAAATTCAAACAAACCCCGTCGGAAGAATATCACAAAAATACATATCGCTCCTCTAGCACAACATAGTCATGTCTCAAAAAAAGTTGGAACTTGACAAAATGCCATCCAAGTTTTGAAGATATTAGCCTCCGTTTCGGCACTTTCTGGCATAACTTCGTTTTAGTTTCATATATTATTATGATTTGTTTTTGTTTCATTGCCTGAGTGTTATTTCTCTTTATAAAAGAGAGGATATTGGGGATCACGATTTCCTCAGTAACTAAAAAAAACTTTGATGTTTTAATAATCGCATTATGTATTTACATATGTTTTTAATTTACGCATGGCGAATGTAAAAGTTCCCTCAGTCTTGCACGTACGCATAACTGTAATCCTTCCAACTCCTTTATACGGATATTTCATTGCCCGTTAAAACTAAGAACGTGTAGTGACATTTGGGCTCACGATATTTTATTTATATTTAATTCATAAAAATTAAAATGAAAAAAATACTTAGAAGATTCAAAATAGTCAACGATTTTATTCTAAAGTAGTCGTGAATATGATTAGTTTGCATGATGGGGCTACAACCGACCACTGGTCAAATATGTGAAGATCTGTTACAGGAAAGTGGAAATAAATATTTCGAAGGGTGTTGATGCGCTTCTTACAACAATCCTAAAATGTTTAATTTAAACAGCTTTACAAGCCAAAATGTGGATCTAATTAAAGTATCGTGCTGCATTTCTAATAAAATTAATAATCCAACATAAATCGTAAAACCCGATGTTATATTGACCTGACTCCTCCATATTGGTTTTGCATGTTGTACACAAATCCAATCGGGAGTTTGAAAATAGTAAAATACTATTTTACTTTGGGAAATCAGAACTATTGCACTAACATATCTATGCCAATTCTCTTCTCCTCTGGTTACTACACTCTTTTTTCGCTTAATTGTGGCTTAATATAGACTTAATCGATTGATCAACCCATTTTATTATTGAAAAATTATAGATATTTTAGTTTCACAATTAATTTGAAAGGGTTAGTATTTTATTTTTAGTTGTGGGTTGAGCTATCCATATGCCAACATTTAATTGGTCGCTAAATGAATGCTAAGCCTACAATGATTGTGTATTTTGTTATAATTGTAAACGAAAGAGAATTCTCATATTGTATTTGGTTTTCTTTGGCAGAAGCATATGAGGTTGAATATTTCTAAACTGCTTAAAGCTCACTGAACATTTCGTATATCTATATCCCTCCTATAAGCAAATTAAAGAAGTTTTCTGCAACAAATTTCATGAAAAAGTGCAAAGTGTAAATCCAGTCTCATTGTTACTATACAATTATAAAGCACTGCAGTCTTTGACGTGACCGCTATACTGATATTCTAGTAGCAGCAGACCATATTTCACTATTCAAGGAGTATTCTTATCAAAATATTCCTATTTGGACTTGCAAAATGATCGAAGCCTCAATTGAGTTGCAGGATTTCTTTAATTTTAAATTAATTTCCGTTAAAAGTTTTGAAAATAAAATAAGAAGTATTTTTGTAGCATTAAAATTGTTTCAAAATTTTATTATTTATGACCTCCAAAACTCCAAATTAAACCCTCACAACTGTCTTCCAGATGCCTCGCCCGGATGTAAGGCCCCCGATATTCGCTTTACTGTAATTAAGCCAGAGACAACCACCCAACAGCCTTATGCTAAATTCATAACGACGCAAGTTTATCCACCAGACGATCTAACGACGGGTGATGTGGAGTATGTTGAAAAGATCAATATTGATCTGACAGGACGTCATAACGGCAATCAAATGGGTGGCATTGTGAATCCCTATCAGGTCAATATCAATGATCAACGTCCCGCTACAGGCTACCATGCTAACGATATGACTGCTAATGATGAAGAAGATGATGAAAACGACGATGATGACGATGAAGATGACGATAACGAAGAATTCACTGGTGCGGATGGAACAGCCAAAAAGAAAAACTCCCAAAATCGTAAAATGAATGACAAGAATAGGCGCACTGGCTCAGGAAGGCGCAGGCGCATTGAAAATGAAAATGGTCAAACACGCGGCAGAGGTAGTCGCTATAAGCGACAAGTAATACATCACGATCCTGATGCTTCCCCAGACACCGACAAATGGAGTGGCGGTAAATTAGCTGCAGAAGGTGACGTTTATTACATACACATTGACGATATACTTAAGTCTCAGTCCCCCAACGAGCACCTTAAGCTCAAATTATACAAGATGAAGCAAAAGTTTAATACACCACGAAAGTCAAATTGTTCCGAAAATCACTGCATGAAACGTAATCAATCATTGGCGAAGAAACGTACAGGTCTTGAAGAGAAACCTAAACCAAATCAATTTATAAAAACTCATCATAGACGTCGCGGCGACAGTCATGAAATGAAAAAAGACAAAGTCTATCAACATGACAACCAAAAGGTAACTCCAAATCTCAATTCACGTAAAAGGCGCGATTTACTAGACGATCAGTACCATCGCGAAGATAATGATAACAAATTATATTTAAAAGTGACTGGAAATGGTGACTTAAAAGGCAATGAAACCATACCACCGTTGGAACAAACTACAGAGGTTGAGGATGATGCCCAAACATACTCAAATATGAGCCAAAGCGATGCTTTGCAACGCGTTAAGCGTAAATCAGGCAAAACCACCGGCGCTCTTAGTCGTCCCAAGGGTGGTGGCGATTCCAGTTCAAAATCAACAAGTCGCAAAGACAAGGGTAAGTTCAGAAATTCCATTTAACTAATTTTAGTACATACGAACGCCGCCTTACGAACAATTTATTTCTAATGAATTTGTAAGATAATGTATGTGGATGAATAATTTATGTACATACATACGAGTAAATATCGCTCATTTAGTGATACATTGTCACTTCTTAAAATTCAAGATTTTCGGGTTAGTGAGGAAAAAGTATTCCTCAATATCATCTTTATGCGTATTAGAAGTATCAGGACTATATTGACATGTCCATCAAATAAATATATCTTTAATGCAACATAATCATATCTCATAAAAAGAAAACTTTCAAGTCACTGAGGAAAAAGTGTTACTAAATATCCGCTTTGTACGTATGAAACATGAGAATTTTATCTGAAGCTAAGCCAAGAATTGTCAACTTGCTATTGTTAAATGCAAAATAATCATATATATAAAATTTAAAATTTCAAATTTTTTCAGAAATAAAGGTGTTCCTCAAATCCTCTTTATACGTAAAAAAATCAGAGTTATATCTGAAACCAAGATGAAGTTACTCTTTCACTAAAAACTTCAGCTCTTTAAAAAGTTCAATTTCATTTTGCCAAGTTCGAAATATTTTTCTAAAATTTACTAAATTTCGCATTTCGGAAGCAAGTGAATTGAATTATTATCAGAATTCACTTGTGGTAAATCCTCTATAAATGCATGAGAAAAATCCCATCTCAGTATGGTTATCGTTGATTGTTGTAGCAATACACGTTTAATAGACAACAACGGGCGTACCGGGAATAGACCTCATGGAAACATATATTTTTTATAAAAATTTGCTGAAATATATTTGCTCTAACCAATATAATCCGATTCCGATAAATTTTTTTTATTAATAATATTGAGACAAAGTCTTATAATTAAAATATTTTCAGCAGTCAAATTGATAAGCTGAATTCAATATGTGTGGACACCAAAGTCCTCACCTCAATTAAGGTGCATGTCTGAAGATAATATTACGCTTTTGTATACAGTCTAATTCGGATGAACGAAATCCGTTTAAATAAACAAATCCCTTAATTAAATAGAAAAATGTTTAACTATTGTTTTTGATTAAATTCTCAACACTTTACTTCGCTTAAACGAAGTCACTTTAAATTAAAATCTTGCTTGAATGAAAAATCAGTTACACAATTTCCATTTTCACTTAATCGAATTCGACTGCTTTACATTGTAGTATAATCGAGTGGATTTTAACCAGATTTCAATGTTTAAGAATAGTTCATAAAACATGTTCTTATTTAGATTAATTCCTATTTACTTTTTATAGCAAAATCTATATTCCCTAAAAATATGACTTTTAGATATTCTTTAGAAAAAGCATTAAAATATCCACATTGATTCCAAAGGACTTTTTAAAACTGAATTTAGCTTAAAACCTCATGTTGCTGTTGTCGATTCCAGAGAATCGATCGTGTTTTCAATAATCATATTTCAAACCGTCTTTATTTAAACGAAAATATTTTTACACACACAAAACAGCTGCTCAAGTTATTCTTACGAGTAAAAATTTTACTAGTAACAATTTTATAAATTTTTTTCGAGTACTCAAACACGTTCCAGTTACAATTATGTAGTTACAGACCGCGGCTACGCCTCAAATGGTTCATACGCTGGGTCCAATTTCGGCAGACTCTCTCCAAAATATCGGCCCGTACCTCACGAATAAATTCTTCAATTTTAGCTTCCAGTACGTCAACCGTTGCGATCTTTTCTCTATAGATATGATCCTTAACATAGTCCCACAATAAATAGTCTAAAGGCATTAAATCGAACGATCTAGGCGACCAATCGACCGGACCCTTTTTTCGGATCATTAATTATTAGACATAAAATTATAGAATGCAGATATCTCACTGAAAGTATTGTGTTTGTTTTGGTTAAGATATGACAGCCACTAAAATAATAAAGAAAAAAAGTATCCTCTAAAATTTTCGAATGCTACTTGACTCTATAAACAATATAAATATTAAAATACTTAAAGGCACTAAAATTTTGGTATATACTCAGGTATTTTCGACGAGGAGGGTACACATTATCCTGTGCACACTGATGAAGGGGACTCTGATGAAGAAGATGAAGAAGAAGATGAAATCGATATTCAACAACAATTCACAGAAGTTTCCGAAATACGTTTCCCCGGCGAAATAGGTCCATTAGGTGACAGACGTCTATGTAAAATACGTTGCATTAAAGGCAAATGGGTGGGTCCACTTTGCGCCACAAATGAGGAGGGTAAGTGAACCAAAAGATCGTCATTTAACACATCTCTATCTCTCTCTCTGAAACAAAAAACACCACGGACTATTTTCTTTCAAACAACACATACAACTTATATACTTGCAACAAACGTTACTTATGTAAAATTATTATTTAGAAATGTTTTATTGATTAAACCAAAAGTTACTGCTAATTCGCAAGTTCGTTAACAAGCATTTGTGACAAAACCAATAAAAAACAGTCATTTATTTCTTATTTAATATACAATAAACACTTTTTTCCACCAGCACCCGTATGTATAACGTATCGTAAAATAAATTAAAAAAGTAAAAGCAAAAAGCATATTATTATAACATATTCTAGTAAAAATAAGAATCACGCACAAATATGTAATGCTTCTTAATATATAAATAAATGTAGAAACAAGTGCAACATAATTAATTTAATAATTGTAGCAACAAATAGCGATTATTTGCAATAAATATAATTCTTATTGAACCAAAAATCACTTAAAAACTACTCTTTATTTGCTAATACAACAACTTTTTCATCAGCAAACAGCACATCAATTCATTTTATTTGTTACTCAACTCGTAGTTTTGCAATTTCAAACTTGATTACGAAAATATAATTATGGAAACCTTGTTTTAGATGAAAATGGAAATGTGAAATTTCAACCGCTATACAAATCATGCCACGTTCAAAGAATACCGCCTTATTTATTGTTGAGTTATCGTAACATTTCAGTGGTAAGTCATATGTACATGTAAGTATGTATGTATGTATGTATATGCATACATACATACATACATATATAACAACTTCTTTCCATCTTTCTATCTCTCTTAAAAAATCTCCCTTCCTTCCACCCAAAAGCTTCTATCACACTCACACTAAATAAATATATGTAATATGCACCGTTTGCTAACAATAACTTACATACATACATACGAGTACACGAGCATACATACATACATATGTATGTATGTACCCTGAAGGAAACATGGGGACAAGTGTACCCAAGTCACCAGTTTTGTCGACTATTTTGGTGACTCATATGTAGACATCGTCAACGGAGTTGTCAACAAGTTTTTGTTTGATGAGCAGAGAAATTTCTGAGAGCACGCTTATGCCTCTTCATTTTTTAATTGCGTTTATTTGTTCTATGGTGAACCTTTAATCATTTATTTTAACTAAAACTGTAGGGATATATGTATATCAAAAATTGTTTAGATGGACCCATTAGAACGACCTCTTCAGTAGTGGGTTTTTAATGATAAGTCCATCTTAAATTTCAATAGAAAAAAGTATTGTGTAGAGTATGTCTAAAATACTGGTGACAATGTCTATAGGGAAGGACTAGTTCTACGGTCGTCATATGGTCCCATTGGAACTAGTTCGTCACTAGTTCCAACGTCAGTAGTGGATTTTCAATGACAAGTGCATGTTAAATGTCAACAGAAAAAAGCATTGGCTGGGGTATAAGTTGTCACTAGTACTGGTGACTTTGTCAATAGTGAATCACTAGTGAATCACTAGTGACATTTCCTTCAGGGTATGTACACACGTACATGTATATCTACATACATATATATACATATGTACTTGCAAGAGCATTAATTAATATTTACGACACTTAACCATACACTACAGATTAATACTTTTCTACACATAAAACAATTTGAAAAAAAAGTTGCAAAAAATCAGACAAAGAAGCAACTCCTTTATCTATTTGAAAATTTCAAATTGTTGTTTTAACGTTTTTATCCATTCATCTCTTAATTTTCACATTCACATTACAAAAGTACTTACTGTTATTGTGGTTGTAAAGTCTAATACGCACACACACACGCATACACACACATATGTATATGTATTGCTTAATTGATTGATCAAGAAGTGGCCAATATTTCTGAAAAGAAAATAAAATTGTGTAATTTGATTTTGTTCTTTTGATTTTTTCTTTTTTTTCTTTTCTTTTTTAAATTTTTTACAGAACCCCATCACACGTGCTCGTCGTTATCGTACGGTCAAATCGAATTTAATTTCAAATACACAAATTGTGAGTTGTAAACTTAAGGTCCTTCTATACTTTACAAATACGCTGTGACTAGGACCTTTAATAAATTTCAATTCTTTTAAATATTTTATTACTATTATTTTATTTTAAATTACTTTCTCACATTCATATCCATAGTGTTTAGCAAACCTTTTTGTAGTTCTATTTGATTTGTTGAAAACAATCATTGCTGCTTTCGATTTCAAATAAATTCAAAATATCAATTAAATTTATTAGCAAATGAAATGAGCCATTCCTCATCAAAACAGTGGCGTTTAAAACAACAACAATATGAAGGAGAAGGGAAGATTTTTAGTTCATTCAAATTAACGATTTTTATTATAAGTAACATAGAGGCAAAATAAGAAATAGATTAATGAAATTATTAGAAATTGTTCATTCACTTACAGTATACTCGTACACAAGTGTAAGCAATTATTCATTGAACTATGAAGTTGCTTTCGAGTTATAGTTCTCCATATGAGGACATCTAGTATTGAAACATCCTGGGCACATCTCTCAAACTCTTATAATGAATGCGCAGGATGTTCTTCTCGAATGAAAATTCGGAAACACATTGTTTTACTTCAAGTAACTCTTCTATTCAATGCACGTAGCCCGAGAGATTTAAAAAATCACATTTTCTTTTGAACGGACCACGTATATACATACACACATATATTTTTTTATGAAAATTCACCTGAAACTATTATTAAGCCCACATGAAAAATTTCAATCAATTCCAGCGACAAACGTTTTGTATTAAACACTAAGTTAAACGTTAGAAATATGATGAGCACATCGCTTTATCAGCCTTCCCTGAGTTCAAATTAGTCTTCATTTGGAGATAAATAGTTGAAAATCGTGCTTTTTCTATTGAATAAGAAATATTATTTTCAACTTAGTGTACTTGCATATGTATGTATGTGTGCACACCACGTAGTAAGTATTTGATTGATGTTTGCAAATAAATTGCAGTCAAACTATTTCTAAAATGTCAAATGTTTGCGAATGATTTGTAAAAATAGTTTGCAAAACAGCAAAAAAGGATACAATTTTATCAAACTCAGAAACGCGTCTATTTCTCGTTTTCAAATCTAAATTCTAACAATCGAGGATCGAAAATTTTTATATGTTGCCCACCTTTATTCACAATTCAAGTCCATTTGGAAAACCTTTGGCATTTGACAAAGAGATCGAGTTCTAGGCATCTCCAATATATTGCTATATACAGATACATATATACAGATTTTTTTGTTTTGTTTGTAGAATCTTATCAAATTTAGATCAGGGCTTAATGAGCGATACAAATAGAATAAATATTTGATAAATGCCACTGTTGTAAATTTCTGCACACTCTACAGCACAGAAAAATTAATTACACTACATACATACATACGTATAGTACATATATATATATATATATATATATATATATATATATATATATATATATATATATATATATATATATATATATATGTCGCATCATATAGTGCATTAATATGCACATTACGTATGAACAAACATATTCGTGTCCATACTAAAAACAGGACTTGATACATTCATCACTCACTCTTTTCTAAGCCATTCACTCACTGTATGTACGTAAAAACTATTATGCACGCTTCAATGCAATAAATACGAGTGCAGACATACATACATTCATACATATATACTTAATTTATTTTGTGTTTTCTCCTTTGTCTCGTTTTCTTTCCATATTTGTTGTCTCGGATCGATTGGTCTAAATCTATACATGTGTATGCAAATGCATCTTCGTCTGAATTTTTGTTGCCACTCTGTTTATTTCTCTTTACGCATAATTTTGTATTTTACGATATCTAACCAACCCACTGTACTAAAAACTGCCATGTACATATATACATACGCACAAACGCATCTTAACGCATGGTACAATAAACATACATATTCACGTTCGTACATATGTATGGATATGTACATCTGTATGTGTACATATGTATGTGTGCGTGAAAATATGTATGCATGTGTATTGTATTCATATCATCCACATACCTCGTATGAATATCACTTGACATCAACGAAATGCAATAATTTCGCTGGCGTTAAAAATTATTTCCACCAGAATGTGGGCTGGGACCTGCCTCATGGTCATTCGCTGCAGGCAAGATGTAAGGATCTGGGTATGTACAAACTGTTAGGAGAGTCAAGAGTATTGTGTTCAAACGGACTGTGGGCTCCACGAATGCCGTCGTGCGTGCCAACGACGTTGTTAACAAATTTTTCGGATGACAGCGCTCCATCAATCAAATATAGAGTACTGAATGGTTCTGGTTCGTTTGAGCCATCAGGAGTACTAGCTGTTCTACCAAATAGTACAATACTGCTCGACTGTATTTATCCCCGAGCAAGGGGTATTCCTGATTGGAGTTGGACCAGTTGGTACATGCAGTATGAAACAGGTAAAGAAGAAATGCGACCCTTTTTAAGACCTTTCAAATTTTTACATACTTATGTGTATGTATGTGTAACACTTTTGCAAATTGTTTAGGATGGAGCAATGAGGATAAAAACTTTCGCTATCGATTAACAATTAAGAACGTGGGAAATGGAGACTCAGGAACATTTACTTGCACTTCACCACGCGGACTTACGAATAGCGTTGCTATAGTAATGGCCACTTCCACTTGCCCGCAGCTTCCAGAACCGGCGTTACCGCTCAGCTTACGATTGGAGGGTGTTAAGCTCGGTCAGCGTGCAATGTATCGTTGTCCACCAGGCTTTCGAGTAGATGGCATTGCCAATGCGACTTGTTTAGCTTCCGGTAATTGGTCATCGCCGCCACCAACTTGTCAAGCTGTACAATGTCCACGTTTGATTTTAGATGATCCGCACTTAAGTTTAGTCGAATTAAATACATCTGCTTGGGGGCGGGCGGTGTTCAAATGCCAGTGGGGTTTCAAATTGACCGGTCCACCGGGTTTGGAATGTGATCCGACGGGCGTGTGGAGTGGTCCCGTCCCAAGATGTAGAGGTGAGTTACGACACTCATTCTCTCATCATTATATACATATGTAGATACAATCAACAATTATTTTTCTTTATTCTTTCTTTCACCCTCTCTCAATATTTCTCTAACTTTCTCTCTTTCTCTCTTCCTAACTTCGTGCATGGAACTATAGCAATTCAATGTCCAACGCCCGTTGCACCATTAAATGGTCGTATCGGAGGTACAAATATAAATCAGCGGCGTCTAACAGTGGGCGCTTTAATCACTTTCAGTTGCAACGAAGGTCACACGCTTGTCGGTGAGCCTAGTATCATTTGCACAGAAAGTGGTTTGTGGTCACATCCTCCACCATTCTGTAAGTAGAACTAAAAACATATTCACACATACAATATACGCAACCGCAACAACTGCTAGCACACCAATCCCTCAGAGAATGTGCAAATGCTCAGTCGTTAACTCATTAAAATAAAAGAAAATGAGAGAGAATGTAAGTGAGCCAATGTCTATGCATTATCCTACCACGAGTACATGTGCGAACATCATTGTCATCGCATACACACATACTACGTACATATGTATGTATGTACATACGCAATCAATCTATTATTTTCATTAAAAAACATCTCTCTACATACTTACATACGTATGTATATGGTAGCATTGACACAATTATTATCTTTTCGAATTCACATTTATGCGGCCTTTACATTTGCAGATTTTGATAATAAATCTTTTTAAAAAAATTCTTTAAAAAATTATAATAAAAAATAATACAGGTCCATGAAGAGAATAATGAACCATTGTTTTCAGCAACAGTGTTACTCTGTTAAAGTTGTTGAGTCTAATTCTAGTCTATAGACGCAACCAAATGAAGTAACGCTAACGGTTTGCAGGAGTAGGACGATATCGTTGAAGTTTTAAGGAAGTAATCGATAGTGGCGTTGGTAGTTTATGGTTTAATTTATGGCTCGAACTTCATTTGGGTTGCTGTTCGGCAATCAGAAACCTATAGTTGTCAGTTTCAGCTGCCAGTAGCCAGCCATTTGCTTTTCTTTTTGAATATTTGCAGCATCGGTTTTTTGCTCTGCATTATCATTTTTTCTCTGCACTATAATTTTCACTGGACACATGCATGTCTCTGAACTGAAGTTCTCTTGCTATCCATAATCGAGCCATTGACTAGCGTTTTGTTTATTTTGATTTACGTTAAATTTTAAGCCACGTTGAATAAGCAACAAGTCGCTTAAAATTGTATCCACACATATACACACATAATATATGTACATATGTAATATTTAGCCTTCCGGAACGGACGCATCATTCTCGTATACAACACGGTTTGAATTTATTTAAATCAGCTTGCATCTGCTTATATGCATACATACATACTTACATATAATACATACGTACATACATGCACATAAGTACATATATCAAGTTGTAGCAAACACTCTCATGTACGTACGTATGTACATACATAATTACATATGAAAAAGTACATGCACATGTTTAAAATACTGCAAGTCATTTCGAACCGCGTTGTACATGGGCCTAGGACAATGAATAAATATTCATTCTAATGGCGAATGTCTTTTGATTTAGGTAAATCCCAATGTCCATACCCTGGTGATCCCCCCAACGGCTTGTTAGCGCCATTGAAATTTAACTACGACTCTGGTGATTATATTAGTGTCCAGTGCAGACCCGGGTACGTGCAGTACAGTGAAAGCGGACCACCTGAGCGTCCAAAATGTCAACCGGATGGTAATTGGTCTGGTCCTGTACCCAAGTGTCGTAGCTATGAAGAAGTGTAGCTGATGAAAATATCCGAACTAATGGAATCTTCAGAATTGATTGATCGCCGTCATTTAAACAAACCTTCTTAGAAAAGTTGTTGCAACATGTACGATTACGATATCGCACAAAAAGAAGGCCAACAAGTTTGCGCTAGTATTGTTACTACAATTGTATAAATGCCAAAAGCAGAAGTTGTTAAATTATACTTACATACATACTTACATATTTACGAAAGAAAAATCAATAATTATTTACAATCTATAGACACACATGCATATATAAACATCTTAAATGTTTTAAAAAGATTATTTAAAACAAAATATTAAATTAAACTAACGCTCTTTGTCGTTGAAGCACAAGATAATGCAAATCAGAAAATTATAGACTACACTCTTTTTCCTCTTACAGCACTACCCCCTTTAAAAAAGTATTAAGTGCACATACATACAGATGTACATACACTGGCCGCTTGCGAGAACGTATACTAATTAAAAGCGGTACCCAAATTTTCAAAATTATTTCCTTTTTGCTTTAGCAGCAGTTTGGTATTTCCGCTAGAGAGGGACAAGCATACATGTCCAGAAATTGCGCTTCTAGGGCCAAACAGTTGAAATCATTTCAAAGCTTTTCGACGAAAAATTATACAAAAAAATCTTTCAAAGTATCGATTATACCGGCTCCCAAAAATCAAAACATCAACAGGACCTTAGATACATATAACAGTTTTGATCCACAAAACTGTGATATGCCACAATTACGTAGTTTTAAAAGCCATTCATCGAACTTTACACAGACTGTAGATACGAGTATATTCCAACTGTATAATTCTGACTCCCAATCTGTTGTTAATTAAGTTGCTGGTTGGAGCGAAAAAATATATACATACATACGTACATACTACATAGTATATATTTACATACAAATTTACATAGTATATTAGTATAGTATACTTATGTATGTACATATGTATATAATGGGTTCTCCATTTTTTACCTTTTCGGATGCAACTAACTTTTAATCAAATTAAAAAAGTTTCATGAAAAAGCATCAGAATTTGGATTTTTTTAATTATTAAAAAGACCGATTAAATATATACATATATATATATATGTATATATATATATATATATATATATATACATACATATATACATATATATATATATATATATATATATATATATATATATATATATATATATATATATACATACCTATATACATATATATATATATATATATATATATATATATATATATATACATATATATATATATATATATATATATATATATATATATATATATATATATACATATATATATATATATAGTATATGCGTATTTTTAAGGTGAATTACAAAATAAATTATAACCGAAAAATTATTTCACGTCCAGATAAGAAAAACGAGTAATAACGCGTTGTCGCATTTGTCAAACTACTACATATGTACATATATACATACATATGCCCAGCTAGCATTTTGTTAAAATAATGGTCAAAAAATGGTCACATTTGAATATTCTAGTTGATTAAAACTATCAAATATGCAATCATTTTCTAATCATAAATGATTCTGTCATCGGGAGAAAACGGTACCCTGCATGTGACTATTCTTGAATAGTCATTTATGATCTTTACTTTAATGTAGTTTTCATGTACAATGAAACCAAAAATTTATATTTATGTATATGTACGTGTACATGAGACTACTCGTAAAACAAAAACAACTTTCAGCTAATAAAATTTTTCTTTGACACAGTTAAATTACCGGGGTCTATATCCAAATGATAGAGCCCTGTTTGTTTGGTTGCTATTTTTTATGGTATTCGATGAAATCAAGTGATACGAAGGCGTGATCAATAGAAAAATTCACAGGGTAACAAACAGTAACTGTATAAAACTATTCGAACAATGAGGGAAGGTCGGAAGAAAAACTCTCACAAATCAGCAATTGGAATAGATCTGATTGCAGTTAATATATACACATGTATTGATACACATACATACAGACATACATATGTACGTATGTATGTATTATTTCGATAACGGGGCGTGGCTTACTTATTAGCCTACAGCAGCACCTACTTTTCATTAGTTTATAATGTCGCAAAGCTTGGCTGGAGAACAGCTCTATTGCCATCGTAATTATTTCGAACAGGTTTGTGTTTCATTGCTTGACCTTCGGGAATTTCGCATCTGACTCTCTCGTGCATGTTAGCGTATCTCTCTGGAATAACTGTAACGCGTTGCGGTCGTTTGGAGAATTTCTTCGTTTAAGGCGTGCAAAAACGTTTTTCTGGTCCCACTGCTTCCTATACGAGGATACAGGTCGAATAGCACATACACTCTTACGTAAGATATAACCTGGCATTCGAGTTGCTCCGCCATCTTAGTTTTTTTAAGGATATACAGGAACCTGGCAATTTAAATCTTAGGTCACGCAAAAAATTTTTCATAATCGCGAACATGTGATATTTGTTTTTACATTAATTTCCCATAAAAAATTAAATAAAGCGCAACTTATACTTTAAATTATAATAAATTTCCTGCAAAATATCTCCTTTAGTCTAAGAAAGATACTCGTATTTTAGTCACATCTTACAGGTTTCGAATTGAAGAAAATTCTAATTTTATTTGGCATAAGACACGAATTTATTTTTTGCTTTTTGCTGGTAGCGAATTAAATTGGTTCCCGGAAGCAAGAATATGTTATCTTTGTGGAACTATTGCTATAAGAAATCAACCACTTATAACAGGGACCAAGTTGGATCCAAATTAATCGGTATAATCAAAAGCGTAGGCCTAATCACTTTCAGAAATTGCTACTGTTTCTATGTATCTTAGTCCTGCTCTCTCTTCCGTTATCCTGTTATCTTGCTTGTATAACTGGTATGTTTGGTTACATATAAACATATTCGTATTATTAGATGAAGTGAATTTTGCATCGATTTCGTTTATAATTTGATGGTAACGATTTTGAAATTTCGTTTTTGTAAATGTGTATATATTATATACTATAATAGGAAATCTCTTATGATTTCTTATTTCCTTTGTGCTAAAATTCAAATAAATACATTTTGTTATAACTATATATTTCCATAGATAAATTTCTCTTTTTGCGTATTGTAATGAAAATTGATTTTAAAGACCAAAAATCTCTGTATAGATTCAACTTTAATTGAACTTCAAAACGATGATAATTGTACTAAACGCTGGGCGCAGAAAGTTAAGTAATTCCATTAAAGTTTAATTATTTGCCCTTAACGTGGGCTTATGAACTTAAGTTGTAAAAAACTATGCTCTACTTGAGGATCTTTATGTACATACATGCAAACATACATATATAATAATTTTAGTCTTATACAATATTATCTCTAAAACTCTTAAATATTTACGGATTGTTATAAAAAATGCTAAATAAAAAGACAGTTAAAATGTGATTGTAAAAAACAACTTAAATATAAATTTAAATATTTACTTATTAAGACACAGTGTTTAAAAAATTTATTTATGAAAATAAAATGTCGCACATTGCAACAAACAATACCTGCATTAACATATTACTTGCTAAAAAGTCACATGACTTAATTATTCCCCCTTATTCTATTTGTCGTTGTCGACGTCGCACGAAGTCAACACCAATATTTCGGCAACTGTAGGATCGATGTCGAGAACAATTATATATTATTTATAAGCTGTTACTATTCCTAAGGCTTAAAAATGGCAAGTGGTCATCATTAACCCTCAATTGTTGCTCACATCGAGCACAGAACTTACATTTTTTTTAATATCGACTTAATGTGACAACGATGACGACAATTGGAATAAGCGAGATTATTATTTGTTGTTGTTATATTTTACTTATTTAATGTTATGATTATTTATTTCATCACATTTTTCGTAATAGTGTTGAGAAGGAATGTTGAAACAATTTTGATGAGTTACATACCATATGTACAACGGTTAACTGATTTCAACATGAAATAATTTCTATTGGTGATTTTAGTAAATAATCGGGATTAACCGAATTCAACAAGTGCGGCTAAAACTTAAAATGTTATTTAAATCTTCTATTCAGTTCTCATGGATTCACATACATACTTAAAAAGCTTTCGTACAATAATGATATTTAGTGTGAAAACTTCAAACGCAATCATAGTGTATTCACTGAAAATATTAAAATCATAAACCAACTCATATTGACGCCATTTAGTATGTATTTATTCACTGCATTCAGTTTAACAGGAGTTCTTGCATACGTATGTACCCATGGATGTATGTATGTTTGTGAAATAGAAGAAAGAAAAGTTCACAATAGTGCAATTAGAATGTAATATTTTGAACTGATTTTGTTTGATAACAAATGACTTATTACACTTAAGGATTACATGTATATAACAAATTGCAACGTGAATAAATTCTAACACATTTATATAACTAGAAATAATGACTCATCAAATGGTTTCTTATAGAGGTTACAAACAAAGCCCGAATCCTCTGTAGAAAGGAATAATAGTTATAAGAAACCATACTGACTTTAGCACCAAACTACTATGCAGGAGAAGAAAATATAGAGGGTCAGAGATTTGAAACAACAAACGACAAGGGGTTCTTGTCTTTGGCGATAATAGAAATGCGACTAAATATTTATTTTATGTAAGTTGCATTAGTATATATTTTACTTTTTTATTAAAGCAAGTTGCTAATTCCGTTGATCGATACCTTTATAATTACGGAGAGCTTGATATGCAACAATGAAAGTTAACATTACTTATTTGGCACCTTTGACCAACATATTCGCTGAGATCGAACAGGTTAAAATGAAATAATTCACAATCGTAGCTTACACAGTTCGAATTGCTTAATAGAATAATAGTTTCAATATAAGTTCATACAATGGGAAACAATTTTTGATTAATATACATATTATATCAAAATAAATAATTCATCGAATAGAGTGAATATTTCATATGAAATGATTTAATCGTAAACGAAAAATGCATCAAAAAGTGAAAATAAACTGTTTTAACTACTTTGAACAACCTTGATATATCTTTAATTCTTTCATATACTAAATCTAACAAACTTCATAATCGGCTACTTTTTTTAGTAAAAGAATATCGGCCGTATTCAAAAAACTATAATTTTTTAATGAAATTTATTAAAAAAAGCTTTTACTGCATTCTAATATTTTGAAGACTAAAAATTTTGCACAAAAGTCTGAACGTTTTGGGCGATTGCTTTGAACGACGAGGCTGAAACAAAGAAATTGAAAGCGTTAAAATGCGTCCTGTATTGATTTCATTTAAAAGTACTGAAATAAACAAAGAAGATAAACATTTTATTGACAAACTTTAAATCATTTACAATTAAAAAAATTTTCTCAATACTTATATGCTGATACATGAAAACAGAAGTTTCAAATTTGCGCAATATTTTAATAATGAAAAAAAGGAGACATTAATAAAAGGCAGCAATTTTCCTAAACTTAAATACGGATGCTGATCAAAATCAAGCAAAGGAAAATTGGTGGCTTTTATTTTTCATCGAATCGCACACATACACACTCATTTGAAATTAATTTTCAAATTAAACATTTTAAATTAAAGATA
Organism: Germaria angustata; assembly: GCA_963681545.1. NCBI lineage: Eukaryota > Metazoa > Arthropoda > Insecta > Diptera > Tachinidae > Germaria > Germaria angustata. The sequence goes on from OY813002.1 coordinate 96,344,269, forward strand.
TTAGAAAACAAATTATGTATAACTAAAATCAGGGAATGAATTTTAAGATTGAATATGATTTGTTTCAGAACAAAAAATATATGTGTACAAATTATAAATTTTAGTCGCTTGCGTTTATAGTAATTGTTTTTCCTTTGGGGTCATCGAACCGATCCATTGTGTTGATGTCCATCATCCAGCAAACACCAATAAATGTAATAGTGAGCAGAAGAGCAACAATCAAAAGACCAGATAAAATCCCACCAGTGAAAAAACCAACACAATGCCAGGCATCACCGAAAGCAAAACTTGAATTTTTTGTATGACCGAAAGGTGCCTGGAATTGTAAAGAGTTCCACTTCAAAGTATAGTAAGGCACATTTTCAGTAGGTATATTATTTAGCGTTAAATTTCCGCAAAAATATGAAAAATCTGTTGGTGCATACACTTCAGGGCTATAAAATTTTATGTTGTTGTACACTACATTTTTCATAAAGAAATAACCACCAGATAGTGTCACATCGAATGTTAAAGGCGAGCCTACTTCTGGCGATAAAGTTACGGACATTGTATAATTATTTGCTAACTTTACAATCATGCTCTTGATATCTAAGTCTGTGGTGGATTTTCCTTGAATTATACTTAATGATTTATAATAGAGCAACAAGTTGGTGTCATCCCTGAAAACATATCCTTGTTGACTAGTTGAAGTTTGGCGACGCTGGCGTCTCGGCGCGTTTTCAGATGGCTCGGAAGCATACATAAAGAATACATTATCGCCGAGTTTGGAAGTAAGTGATGCAATAATTGTATCTTCAAAGGAATAATATTTTTTTATCATTTGTAACATTTATTGGATCACTTACCATGTAACTGCAATCTTGATGCACGTGCTGTGTATTCATTGCCATCATCAAATTTTAAAAAATTTATTTTACCAGGATCCGTGTCCAAAGGTTCAGATATCTTCCCCGAAGCATCTATGGAATTATATTTATATTCCGCGTCTATGGCACGCAAGGCTTCAATTAAATTTTCGACAGCAGCATAATATGTTGCATTCACACTTTGTAAGTTGGAGTAGCATGACGTTCCATCAACGATATTAGAGCAAGAAAAATCCTCTGTACTCAGCTAAAATATGCATATATTATATATATTATATATATATTTTCACTTAAAGACTTACATCATTCTCCAAAAACACTACCAAGGTCTTTGTAGCAAGCAAATTGTTCAAGAGTTTGCCAAACTGATCGCTTGGAACAGGTGGTAATGAGGGTTTGGCCTCGCTAATATTTACACATTAAATATAGATATTTCTCGATTAAAAATTTAATAAACATACCTGTCGGCGCCCCATAGAAGTACTGGAGATAATTTAGCAAATGTCAAACTGATGAAACATAACATCAATAGTAGCAACCTTATCGCCTGCATTTTCCTTTGTTTCACTTCAGCCTTTTTTATTATATTTTCGATTTCAAAATAATTATCGTATAAAAAATTAAAATTCTTAACGAAATTAACAAAATTAGGCTTAAAAATTAATGAAAAGTGAGAGTAGATATTTCCACTATTCCATAAGAAAATACGCCGTCGCTATGCACTGTCAAATGATGAAAAATTTTATTGCATATGACACTATCATGTGATTTAAGGTAACGAGACTCGTTTGCAAGAACAAAGAAGTTACATGTCCCAGGGTTGCACTTTTTCTATAACTTGAAGGTGACAGCCTTCTTGTCGTTGGACGTGTTGACGTTACGTGACATAGAGCTCACACCATATTCATATCACATTATTAAGCACCAAAATAAAACTTAGATATTTATAAATTCTAGAACTGAATTATAAATATATATATATATATATATATATATATATATATATATATATATATATATATATATATATAAATTTTTATTTTATCCAGTCTACTTCATATATCTAAATTTTTATTATTATAAATTCTTAAATTATGTGTAAACTTCTTGCAATTTCATACCGCCATTAAAAAATATATACTCAGTAAAACGCCAAAATCCAAGAAACATGTGAACTCTGACTTCTATGTGTTTTAGAATAAGCTTAAATTATAAATACTTACATACTGTGCTTTTCAAAAACAAGTTAATGCATAGAAAATATGGAAAAATAATTTGTTTGATTCAAACCCAATATTATATGGTTAAATAACTAAACCAATAATTAAATCTTTCCCTTTTGCACAGTATAAACCAAAAGACTTTTGGTTTAATATTATGTATTGTGCCATCAATTAATGTAATATACATGAAAGCAATTTTATAGTACGTTTCCATATACGTGATTTCGGCCAAATTACATGATTTGCCCAAATTACGTAATTTGGTACATGATTTCGCATACAAATTTCATGTGACGAAATTACCTCAAATGAGATGATTTCAGCCAAATTATGTCGAAATTGTCTGTGCAACACTGCGCGGCTGCTTTTATTCCAAATGCAACACTGGGGCATCCATTATTAGTGACTTACAAATCCGAAAAAATGACATTTAAGTACGAATAAAAATTACATTCATTTTAGTTGTTGATAGTTAATAGAGTGAAATTTTACAAAATTATATTAAAAAAGCAATTAATAAATAATTCCAAACATATTTCCATTAATAAGGTGTTAAATATATTTTCATTAATAGAGATATTATAAAAACAGAGTAATCTCAAGCCTATCTGTGTTTGATATGCGTAAAACAATAGACTGTGAAAAATTGCAACAAATTGAATTGTGAAAATTTAATTAATTAATTCCAATTCAAAAATATTCGTATTGTTTGCTAGTTCGCGTTACAAATTATAATAGGCCATAAGTGGTGGACGTGTAGTGGAGTTCTGCTAGATCGACATATGCAGCTAATACTCAATGACTGGCTAAAAGATGACGAAATATTTAAGTCAAGGTAAGACAAATAGAAAAATAATAACTCAAAAACTAATCCCTCTACAGTGTCAATAATATCATTTTAGCACCAGAAATACTAAGGTCTTGAATATTTTCAACACTGATGTACATATAATCATCGCTCACTTCTGTCGTTAGTATACAAATAAGTAAGTTGACGCAAACAGTGATTAGATGCTCATCTTTTGGACTGTTTACTGATTCAGATGATTCAGTTAAGAAAGGTAAGTAAATGTTTTAGGGAAAATATTTAACAATATAACTGATTATCAATTTTATTTCATCCTTAATTTAGACCTGCAATTCCTACAATCTTCACTTTGTGCCTTGGGTAAAACCATTAGTGCTTCAAGTCAATGTCTGATCAATTTCACTCTATCATCTGTTTTAAATAGCAATTCATTACATTTATTTGGAATAATTGTATAATACAAAATGTTTGTGTATTATCTGGAGTTATTATTTCTATAAATTTATATGTATAATGTAGTACATTAAAAATTATATTATACTATTGACAAATTTACATATTCGTACACAAAAGTTTTACAAATTTCAACTTTTCTAATATTTTTGTACAAGAGAAAAAAAATTTTAAAAATTATATAAATAATGAATAATTTTACATTTAAGATTTGAAAACTTATTAATTATTAATATTTCAGATTCAATAAATAATATATAATAATAAACGAAAAAATAAGCTTATTCTACACGGTCAGGTTTCTAACATCTGGTAGGTAGCAGATTCCACGTGTTCCCAAAATCTCGAAGACCGATCCTTTAAATAAATATAGCACTAAAAAAATTAGCAAAAATACATGCTAAAGCTCACCAATTTTCAAAGCCTTGGAGATTTTTTTATAGTATTTGCAATAAGAATTAACAAATACTTTTGTAAGCGATTCTTCCTCCTTCTTTGCAGACATATTTGGTGTTGACGTTGACACAAAATTGTAGCACTTGAAAAGTAGTCACATACTTTTTCTACTAAGTCATTTTTGTTTTGAATATAATTTAATAAAAACTCAATGTTATTTTCCATTTTTATAGATTTTTTTCTACTTCAAATTACTATTAAACAAAAGTTGTGTTTTTTATGTTAAAAATAAATAAACAACACAAACGTCAAATTGATGTCGAAAATTCGAACATGAAATCACTTAAAACATAATGGAAACATTTTGAAGTAATTTCGTCAAATCAACTTGATTTGCTCATAGTGGAAACGTACTATTATTATAGAATATTAGTTATATAACAAAAATATTGAAATTGTGTGGCCACCCTAAGCGAGCTACCAGAGATGATAGCAGCACACTTAATTCAGGTCTAATATAGTCTGAAGTCCCTATTGAGAACAGAATATGTCATATATTATTATTGCAATAAAAGCTCACCATACCAACATCCATGGTACCAATTCCCTGTTATTTCCTACCATCACTGGCTTTTGTTATGATCATCAAGTTTTTTTATTTAGTAAAAACAAAACCAAAACAATAGTTCAGCAAATATTTTTGGCACGGATAGGTTTATCGCGAAAAATGTTGAAATACTATTTTATAAAATAGTTATATCCACATACATACATACGTAACAAACAATATGTGTGTATTACACAAAAATATATAAAATATATTAAACAATAATAAATTTTATAAAGATAAAGTATTGATAAGTTTATTAAAAAGAAATACATACATACATACAACTAGAACTATGGCAAATGATGGAGAGAGACTTTACGATCCCATAGACGCTGATGAAGATAACGATTTGGCGCAAACTATTGATGCAGCTTCAACACTTCCTAATAATAATGATGAGGATAACAATCGGCCTGTTTCTAATCCATCAAGTAGTGCAAGAAAACAATCGTGGTTTATTTTGGAACCAGCAGTCTTCCTAGTCTTTTTGTCCATGTATTTGTCTGGTAAGAACTGAAGAAATTACTTATGTATGTACGTACATACTTATGTAGATGTGTATGTACAAACTTACATATATGTATACATACATATGTGCATATTAATGGCTTAAAATTTTATTATTTTTCAGGTACTGTTTACCAAAATCAGTTGTTGTACCAAACATGCATTTATATTAAACACTTCAACGAGTCAGTGTGTCAACCACTCTTGGGAGTTGAATCTGAATCAGAAGAGATTCGAGTAAGTATATATTCCAAATTGTTAACCTCATTTCCTGTCGGGGTATTTCAAATAGTATACAGTAGATTTTTTACGTTCCTTAAAATAGTCAAATTGAATTTTAAATGGTACTGCATCCCTATGCTACTTTTGAAAATAATTGGCATTTCTCCGAGACGAGGAAAAACCTTAATAATACTTATTTAAGAAATAATTACATTGACACTATAGTTTTTCCCCAACTTAGATCTATGCATATTACAACTGACAAACATTTAATATGCATATTTTCATATTAATAGTACTACGTTTTTAGGAGTCATCGATTTGAGCAGGAAATGACATTTATTGACGAACGATACTGTTCGAACACATGTTCTGACAATTGTAGTAGCCCAAGAACAAGAACATAACATTAGCAGGGTCCACTAACAGCTTTCGTGTGCGACAAATGTTTTGTTCATTGTTCATACGAAATCGATGGCTAGTAGAGGCCGCAAGTAAACCCTACTAAGACGATCATATTACCCTTTCTATTCAATTGCGTTAGGCTTAATATATAATTTCGGAAGTGATTTTTGGATTAATACTAATTTAATTTTTACTAAAACACCAATTGCAATTAGTTTTAGTTTTGTGTCAGCACTATCATGAATTACAATTGCAGCTGAAATTTATTACAATTACAATAATTTTCAAAAAAAAAAAAAAAAAATTTCATTCTTTTGTTTTCTAAAAGATCACATGGATAGCACATATCAGTTGCGCAATGATTGTACACATCTTTTATTTGCATCCATTTCCTCATGTACATAATTTTAGGCATATTTTATTTTCAAGAACTACTATTTCTTAAAGGGAGGTCAATTAAATGTTACTAACGGTGTACGCATACGATTTTAGAAACTCAAACACAACAAAAATAATCTATCTTTTTTGACCATTACATTTACATCTTTCCTAATGAAATGTTATATCGTTTTTGTTGTGCAAGTGGATTGATTTCAGGTAGAATGCAGGACATCTTTTATTAAATCAGTCGCAATAATTGCAAAAACTACACTTGCAGGTAATGATAATTAGTTTGCAGTCAATTAACAATTACAACTAATAGTTGCAGAAATTCCAATTTTATATAATATGTAATTGTACTCGTAATTGATTACAATATTTAATTATCACTCTTGGTCTGCTGACATTGTCCTGTATTAGAAAATATTGCTTTTCACAAAAACAAAAAAAAAATTAAATAATGTCATATTACTTCAAAAAAGTTTTTGATGTAGTTTTAAATCATTTGTATAAATATACGTTCTATTTTTTACCGTTTTTGTTTAATTAATAAACTTTATTTTATTTTTTTATTAAGCTTAAGGTCTTAAATTTTTATTTTAAATTATTATCGATATTTCGGTACTCATACCATCTTCAGGATATAATAAATATCCTAAAGATGGTACTGAAATATCGATAATAATTTAAAATAAAAATTTAAGACCTTAAGCTTAATAAAAAATAAAATAAAGTTTATTCATTTGTATAAATTATATTAATAAAGATTCGAATTTTGAATTTGAACGAAGAAGGTCTTGCCTTGAATTTTAAAATATTTGAATAAATAAAAAAAAAATAATAATATACATATATAATTTTTTGGTGTTTGTGAATTTAAAATAAAAAAATTAAATAAGTATGCAGTGCAACCAATTTGATGGGAACGCGCTTACCTTAAAACTGCCTCCAGATAAAAACCGGCAATCTGATAGTTCTCCAAAGACTTCAGATTCTATCAATTCAAATTTAACGACAAACGAGGAAAACTCATATACATATTCTCAAGAGGATATATTGGAGAATGAGCTTGAAGAATTCATCCAAGTTAAAAGTAAAAAAAGGAAATGCACTGATCCAATTCAGTTGGATCTCACCACATTTGAAACTTCAAATGTTAATAACAACAACCGTTTTCAAATTTTGGGTGAAATTGAAATGGACAAAACAAATGAAATCAGGGATAACAAGAAAGAAAAGAATTTAGTTAATCCTAGAGTCGAAAGTTACTGCCCTCCTATTTTTATTTATAACATAAACATAAAAAGTCTGGTGGATCAATTGAAAGCCAAAAGTGTTGATTTTAAAATCATCAATAAATCTAAATTTAAAAGCAAACTTTATGTGCGCGATCATCGTGTCCACCAGGAAATGATGGCATTGCTCAAGGAAAAAGGTATTGAATCTTACTCTTTCACTCCAAAAGCTCTCAAGAAGAGAAATATTATTTTACGTGGCCTTTATTTTCAAACGGATGTGATTGACATTAAGAGGGAACTGGATTTGATTCTACCAAATACTGTGGATGCGGTTACAAAATTCCATACAAAATATTCTAGGAAATTTAGTGTTGACACCAGTTTATTTTTAATTACATTGCTTCCCGGTAAAAATGCAAATGACTTAACTCACATTAGGTATTTACTAAATCAATCTGTTTCTTGGGAATCGCCTAAGGCAAATTATAGAGAAGTTCAGTGTTGGCGTTGCCAACAATGGGGGCATTATTCTAGTAACTGCAACAGACCTCAAGCATGTGTTAAGTGTTCTGAGAAACATGGCCCGGGTGAGTGTAAGTTGGTAGTTAATGATAATTCCAAGCCCTTTTGCGTTAATTGTAAAAATGTAGGACATCCAGCGAATTGGCGAGGTTGTCCGTCCTTTTTGCAATACACTGATCGTAAAAAGGAATTGGCTAATGTTGTTAAGGAAAGAAACTTCTTGGCATCTCAAAATGTTCAAAATGCTAGTAATGATTCATGTTTTATTTCCTCTAATAAAACATTTGCCAATTGTTTTAATATATCCCAAAAGACTGTTAAAGTTTCAAAGAAACCGGCGTTGATTGAAGAATTTTTGAAAATTGCTAAAGAGCTATGTAAGGAGGAAACAATGTCATTGGAAGACAAAATTAGAAATTTTATTGGAAATTACAAAAATTGCTCTAAACCGCAGGCAAAATCTGATTGTTTGAAGCTTCTTAAGGAAATCGAATCTATTTATGGTAATTAGAAATATGGATTTATTAACTTTCAACGTTCGTTCCCTGGTTAGTTCCAGTAGAAGAATAGATTTAGTAAGTACTTTGAAATGTAATAAGATTGATGTTGCCTTTATACAGGAAACACATCTTAGTCCTACTCATAGTATTGTTTTAGAGAATTACTGTTTTGTAAAAGATGATAGTTCTGTAGGCGTTGCTATCGCCTTGAAAGAAAATTACTCTTTTTGTCGTATTAATTTCGATTCTATTTCATTTCCAAATCTTTTCATTGAAGTGTTTTTAACAATTGATGGTTTACCTAAGAAAATTTTATTTGGTTCCATATATTTTCCTTGTAATTTCAATTATAATTTAATCTATAATGGTTTGTCTGCTATCAAGGCAATTTCTTCCAACTACGATGGTGTAATTTTAGGAGGAGATTTAAATGCGAAGCATAGTTCATGGGGTGACATTTTGAATAATTCTAATGGTATTGCTTTATTCGACTGGTTGACAGATTTTTGTTCAGAATTCGTTAGATTTTCTGACTCTATTCCTTCTTTCCCTAATGGGAGCTCTTTTCTCGATCATTTTTTAATAAGTACAAATTTAGTTGATACGTTTAATCCTAATTTTTCGGTTAAATCTCTCCCATCATTTTCGGATCATTTCCCCTTGCATTTTCAATTAAAATTCCTAAGCTTTGAATTTGTTTTAAGACAACCCCGCACATTTACATCTTTTAGAAATACTAATTGGGATGTATTCAAAAATGAATTGGCATCAAAGCTAAATTTAATTTTTCCTCCTTTGGATATTAACTTATCAAATCTGGAGATAGATAATTTTGTTGACAAGTTTTCTTCTGCTGTAAACGAGATAACTGATAATCACTGCGAGAAATTTAATATCAGAAATAAACGTATTTTTATCTCAGACAAAATTAAAAATTTATATAAATTAAAGTATGTTTGGCAAAAGGAATTAAGGAGGATTTTTAGAAGAACATTAGATAGAACACAGCCGGATTATGTTTTGTTATCAAAGCAGATTCATCTGATTAAAATTATTATTAAAGAACAAGTCCAAATTGAACAAGGCGAGATTTTTAAAAATCGTCTTGCAGGTATCAAGCCAGGACCTACTGCTTACAAGAAAATTTACAATATTTTAGGAGTTTCAAAAAACTCTGCTTTTACGAAAATTATAGTAAACGGTACAGAAATAGCTGATAATAACCAAGTATTATTACACCTTCATAACCATTTTTCTGCAATTTACTCTGGTTCTGTGCCTAATAGGGATATCTCCGATGTTGAAAACACATTAAGACTACATTTTTCGCAGATTCCAAACTCTTTGTTTTACTTCAATAGTCGATTTCCATCATCGAATATTCAAAATGATTCATCATTAACTAATACTGATGAGCTTTTATCAATTTGTAAATC